>CM049318.1:59970249-61170249 GCA_026874595.1 Sipunculus nudus
GCATATAATAATCTGAAATCCAAAAGGTTGATTAAAATTGTACATATACAGACAACCCACTATTATGTGGACACATACATAAAGTGGGCCCCTGTATAAAGTGGGCAAATTCTGACGATTCAGTTTTTTCTCTTTTTTACTATTTAAATATTTTGTCCCCGTTGGTTCCATAAAGTGTCAGCCTCAATTAAGTGGTCATTTTTGCCCCGTCCCAAGGGTGCCCACATTGTAGAGATGTAACTATACATATATATTTCTTATCATAAGGACACGAAATCTTCATTCAATGAAACATAAGTCGTGGTTTTCATGACCTGGATATATGCACAATAGATACGTCTTCATTATTATGTCATGACTTTTTGAGAACTAGTTTACAGTGTATAGCTAACACGTTCCGATTTCGTGAAGGGGACAGGCATGGCAGATATTAATAGTTTAAGCCTCGGTGGAACCTCTCCCGGTGGGCATTTTCACAAAGTGGGCACCTCTATATAGCGAGCAGTTTTTGAGAATCCAATTTGTTCTCCTCCTTGTATATCATATTCGTTCATAGCCTCCATATAGGCTAGAGAGAAGCTCTATAAAGTGGGAAGCTTGGTCCAATCACAAGAGGTTTAATTTTTTAAATCTTACCTTTTGCATGTTTGGTCTGTAACTGAAAATTGTAACATTAAATGTATAAAAAATAAATTTTTGATGTGCTTTCGAGACTAGGAGGTTGTCTTTAAAGATACGGGCATCCCCCCCCCCCCCCCTCTCTCTCTCTCGCTCTCTCTCATTTTTATTATTATATTACTCCGGGATCTAAAAATTTAAATTTCCGTCAATGGAAGCTATCCTCTTTTCTAGGAATACCCAAATATCAAGAATAACGGAATGGGGAGACACTGATATTCCGCAAGTATACCATGTATAATCCTGGGCTTTAAATCTGTGATCATCTCTACTTAGCACAATGAGAGTATCTATGAAAACACATCAAATACTTATTACAGCAATTACTATTGTTTGGTATTTCTTGTAAACCATCGTCCACAAAGAAAAGCTATAGTGTGTCCCTTATTCAAACACGGTGAGGATACCATACTATAATGTATAGTACATAATACTCCCCCCGAGGGTATATAAACATACAGATTAACGCTATAGCAGAGACTGTACATGATCGACTGATATTAATGAAGTATATAGGACTAAAATAATTCGGCTTTCATTAATTTTAGCTCCTATTTATTGTTATCATGGAAGAGACTCACCTTAATAGCTCCTTACTCCAGAAACGACTGCTGTCACCTATGAACTGCGTTACTAGGTACGCCACGCGCGTTGCTGGGCAGGGAATCCTGTTAGTTTGTATTGACGACAGTCTAGCTAGATAAACACTCGGGCCTACTTTGCATTTTCTCTGCGCTCACCCAGCAGACCCTGGAACCAACCCGCCCATGATCATCAATACATGGCCTGGTAATGCATCCTATTGATACTGCCGCATGTAGCAACGTGAATTTGTAGCATGTCGGTCTCGTCTTTAAGAACCTGGTACATGCAAGACGTACCAATGACATGCCTTTTCCCAGAAATACGGATTTCGTATGTATTATCACATCACGTAAGAAAGGTTGGTTTATTATGTGATACCCTGAGTCAATTTCAAATGCTCTGCACGCATCTGTTTGTGGGGGCGTGTATTTCAATGATAAAGATATGGGACAATAAAATCCGCCGTTTATTTGCCAGTATGTACTTGCTATCCTGAAATATATTTTGATGTATAATGTATTTAAAGTTCTGTCGACATGCTTGCACTGTCGACAAAGTTTGTTTAATCCACGAGGCATCCTCTCTCATGGCCCACTTTTTGAAGCCGTAACACCGTAAATGTAATTAGAGAGCGGCTAAAGGCCGCATGCCTCTGCCAACATTTCTTATCGCAAGATGTTGAGTATTACCATATTACCATATTAATATATTAATCAAAGCCGAGATAAATGTGTGTCGCGTTCACCGTCTACGTGGATGCAATTTAGGTTAGCTCCTTAATCCAGATCATAGGCGGCTCCATAAGGCATTTATTGAAGTAATATCGATGTGTGACAATAAAGCTTCTTCTACTTCTAGGTCAACGAATATTTGGAATCTAGTTATAAACACGTAGCTGTTAATCTGTGAAGTTCCCCCTTTAATAAATTCGTTTTCATAATCTAAATATACTTTACATAGGTAATCCATATAGTTATACCCAAAATACATGTACATATAATACGTCCCTACTTGCATATGTGTGCTCTTTTACGTTTTTCTACTGGATACAATTACGTGTGTAATGTTACAGCCAAATATATATATATATACATATAAATATATATGTATATATATATATATATATATATATATATATATATATATATATATATATGGGCGGCATATTTGGCATAATTTTCAGAAAATTCCAGCCTCAGCAATCCCTTTATCGTTTGTTTATCGTTTGCTAACATCCTTATAACAGAATAAAACATTTAATCATCCTTAATGGCAGCTTTGTAAAATTAAAACATGATAATACTAGTGACAGCAGTTTAATAAACTTTGTTTTACGGAGGTTACTGTTCTTGTAGCATATTATTGTTAATGAGCACGATGAAATCCATATAACACCCGGCGGTTTGCCCATCAGAGTGGAAAGAACAGATTTGTAGACATATATGTTTAATATTTTGTATCATATTGATTGCATGCTATCTGATATGCCTATAATGTTGTAATTATTAGCTCTGAGAGGCATGTTAATACACAATTAAAGAAGTATAGACAAGCTAATCCTCCATGTACATTTTTTGTTGGTCCAAGTATAATTGGCCATGGAGGCAGCCCGATCGCTGCGAGAGTCACGCATGAAATGATAATGTGCGTGACTTAAAACAATCTGACCTCGGCCTCCGTTGATAGGGCTCTATAATACACAGCAAAGGCGGCCAACCCAGTGTAAACAGGATATAATAAACAAATATACTCCAGAAGTTATTGGCCTGCAGGGGTGTGCCACTGTGTGCATTCATTCGGCCAGACAAATGATGTTCACGACCCGCCCAGTATTATATATCGTGATTCTCGTTTCAACCCGCTCGTTATCAGTAACTAAAAGGGGCCCAGTCACCTATCTGACCTTTATAAAAACATAAGGTAATCCCTTGGTGCTTTTATGAAAATAGGCCAGAAAACGTGGATATCACTGCACATAGGCTGCTCGTTTTTTTTTATATCAACGTGTTTTACAATATGTATATAGGGGTCCGCCAAAATACTCAAAACAAATTCAACAAGGGCATCTGACGGCAAGTCAGACATTTTTTCCGTTTGTCATCAGTGCTGTGTTTACAAACATGTTGTTGATGAACAAGTTCATACATCCTTCAGAAGGTCTTATAAGTACCTTTCATATCTAGAATTACCCTTAGATCATTAATATATACACAGAGGAAGCCAGAAATCACATAACTTCTCTTACAAAAGGTTGGTGAATTCCCACTTTTATTTTTAGTTTTTTAAACACAAACGCCATTTGGGTATAACATTATTTCGTTCAAAACCAAGAGCCGCAACCTGTTTAGTTCTCGTGAGTACCATCCCCAATACTCACAATCTAAAATTCATCCCTACACACCCCAATTCGTAATTCCCCCCCCCCCCATGTTTCGAATTCAGTTGGCACACACATCGCCGATGTCAAACCGATATACTGTCCCGATGTCACCCCGATGTGCTGTCCCGATTTCACCCTAGCTGTGTCATTTCAATGTCATTGCGATGTCACCCTGATGTGTTGTACCGATGTTATTCCGATGTTACCCGGATATGCTGTCCCGATGTCTCCCTGATGTCATTCCAATGTCATTCGGGTGTCACCCGATTTGTTGATCCGATGTCATTCCGATGTCAAGCCGATGGTTGTCGATGTTATCCCGGTGTTAGGTCGATGTCACATCGAAGACGACACTTGCGACGTGCAGCGCGAGTCATGTCTCAATGGTTCATTGCAGTAACTGGAGCGGAGGTTTTGTCGCCTCAATTTCATTCGTGTGAGTAAAGAGTGGGCCTGAGTTATCTAAATACATATAAGTTAGTTTGATAGTATAAATACGTTTACTTAGACTGGCTCTGTTGATGCAGCTGATAAGCTTTTAAAATTACTCACACTGAAAAAGCCATCAAACTTGCCCTCGCTAAATCGCAACGCTTAGGACAGTAACTGCCACCTGGCGGGAAATTAGGCAAATAAAAAAAAATAAATAAATAAAAGGTATGGTTCTCAGGCACCGCCCGCGTAAATTTTAACCCCCCGCATCAAACATTTTTATTTTGATATTCATCTTTCAAGAAGATAAAAAAAAATACAGTTTTGATACGATTTCCTTTGTTATGTAGTGCTTCTACCTGTTTACCAAAAAAAAAACCCTGTAATTTTCATGCTTTTCGCTGATCATTTCACATTTTTATGGAAACATACAAAAAAGGTAAAAAATAAAATACCGCCCGCACGCAGTGATTTCTGAAAAAAAGCCTGAGAACCATACCTTTTTATTTTTTGGCCTTATACAGCTAATTTATGGCTCCCTGATCGTCCCATTACATAAGAGCCATCACTGAGTTTGCATCTATCTATGCATGACATCTCTTTTATCTTACGTATATTAGTAGCAAACATGAATGCCTGTAATGCAGACTGCTAGAGTACGTTATCCTCGGATTTCTATGGCATTTTCGACATTAAAGGTTGCCCATGTATTTCATCCCACGACAATATCCCGATCTATCATCCCACTTTTAAGTATATTAAATGTGCATTCCCTGTGTTACATCCCCGTTCAGTTCTTTACAAGTTAGGATTAAATATAATTACGTGGGACATAAATAATTTATTTACATATTCATTACAATCTCGTTCGCAAACAGGTACTAGATGACTGGCACTAATTGTTCGGGTCCGTTATATCAACATCATGTATTATATATATTTATATATTATATATTATATATTCATATATATATATATTTATATATTATATATATTTATATACTATATATATATTTATATATTATATTCTGATGGTATACACATTTTTGAATTTTTCAATCATTTTCACATAATTATGTAAAATTTTAAAAACAATAACCGTTTTTGAGATATTGTTATGTAGATTACTTTAGTCCATTAAAAATAAAAATGTTTGTCACTGGGGGCGTAAATTAGTGAACATTTAATTTTATTTTACAAAATCATTTGAAAATGAATGAAAACTTGTAAATATGTATACCTTCAGAAAGATCAGGATACCAGGATAATGTAAACTTTATGGGGTCTAATATGAATTTAACCCATTTTTTAATTGAATTTAGATGTAGGGGGTTCAAACAATAATGATAACTTAAGGTAGCATCCCTGGCAGAGCGCCTTCCAATTGAAATTGATTCAAAAGTTTTTTCTAATTGCAACATGTATGATAATTGTTAAATGATACATGTTTTTAAGCAACCAGTAACAGAAACCCTCTTTTAGAGTACTTATTTCCAACAAGATAATAACATCTCAAAACCCTTCTGTTTGTCTCTTTTTCCCCTCTATCATGTTTCATTCCTGTTTAAAATGAAATTTAATCTCCTTTATTGAATAAAAATTTAAGAATTCAGTTTTAATTTAGAACTATTCATATGGCCCTGACGTGGATACCACCTATTCAACACATTCAAATACACATTACCATAGCAACCACGGTTAAAAAATGAGTTCGGCCTCTTGGATTCTCCGACCCTGTCGTTAATTAATACCTTCGGAAAGGAGGTTATGTTTTAACCTATGTCGATTTATTTGTTTGTTTTGTGACGACCATGAATCGATCATGGAATGGACCCCTTTGCGAGCCTGAGGTCCGCATTCTATATTTCTCT
Organism: Sipunculus nudus; assembly: GCA_026874595.1. Classification (NCBI taxonomy): domain Eukaryota; kingdom Metazoa; phylum Annelida; class Sipuncula; order Golfingiida; family Sipunculidae; genus Sipunculus; species Sipunculus nudus. The sequence goes on from CM049318.1 coordinate 59,976,196, forward strand.
GCCGTAATTGTTATTACCTCCGGATCGGATTATAAACTTGATTACAAATTAGACAATGGCGGAGGTTTGCATTCTCTCGGTACTTTCTATTTATAAACTGTTACCATGTTTGGTTGTTACACATGTGTTGTCCCCGCCATGTTTATCATGCACTATCCCTATTAATTTCTGGTAGATATTTGTGTATCTACTTTCATATGAATTCCTATTGTTATCTGTCAGGATTGTTTACTGTGTAAATTTGTACACGTCGAGCTCTGAAGCCTCTGCTTGTTTGAGAACACACTTTTCGGGATCACTCAGCTCAATCTTTTTGGTTACTTGAACATACCCTAGATCATAATACTATGAGTATAATATACTTTATAAAACTGGTATATGAGTAAAGCCCTGCAGCTGTCTATAGTGTGAAATGTTACGTAAATAAACTGGCTCTACAAAAGGTTTGGTGTGTTTATTAAAAGACGTTTAGGGAAGGTTTTATTTTGAAGTATTCGGGATAAAGTTTCCAAGGTGACCAAAAAACCTTTGCACTTGTTGAAAAAGTCGTTTCAAGGTTGTATTACATTGATATGTTCGCCCCCTTTGTTACTATTTAAAAGCGTTATTAATTTTAAATGGATTGTACAAATAACCGCAATCACTAATGCTATAGGCACTGTCCATGGCACAGATGTTGGCGTTTAGTAGTGACAGGTGGACGAAAACCGAGGGAAAAAAAGCAACCATGCACGGGCTTCTACAGCCCAATTTCATGACCACGCTGGGAATCGAAACCAGATCGCCAGCGTATATACAGAAAGCCGAGGTTGTTACCACTCGACTTTAGAGGTGCGTACCGGACCGGCCCGGACCACACCCTGGTGGGGCATGGTAGTTAGAATGTAAATGACCTTTTACTCATACTCAGAGAAAAAATATATAAAATAATAAACGTATATAATTATACTATGACAGTTGCTATTGCTTCAAATACTTATATCACGCAGCTAAAGGGTTTTTCTCTTTGGGAGGTTAATTACACCTTGTTCATAACAAGATCTGTGGGTTGAAACTAAATCCAAAATATCATCTGTCTAGCTGAAAGGGACATAATCAGGCGCAATATTATGCCTATTCTTTCATACTCAGATCAGTGTTGCTTTATACAAAAAGTTTCCCAGCAAAACCATCCCAGCACCCAGTCTCAGTACCTCGCATATGGCTGTTTAACACCTTGTTGTGGCTCTGCGTATTGGTAAACACAGTCCACGTGTGTCTGTTTATCATAACAAGGCCGCGTGACCGGAGATCCGATTGTGAGCCGCAACACGCGGTTTTTCAGCCAGCGGGAACATTTTTTGGGCCAAGTCAGTCAGGGCATCTCCTGTTGTACCTCGCATATGGCTGTTTAACCCGTGTTGGGGACCGCGATGCATACGGTCCCACTTCCTGTGTTTATGTTGACACCTCTGATCGCGCCAGGTTCATTGTTTTTAACACTTGTTAAACGGAGTAAGCAAATGGTTTCAAGGAAATATTTCGGCAGGTGCAGATTTATTTTAAAGAGAAGAAGCTTTTTTTCAACATTCTTTATGGATGATTGGGCCTTCTTAAACTTTCAAATATTAGCTAAAGCGGTCCGATCCAAGGAGAAGCGGTCCGGTATTTTGAGTTAGCAGTCAGGTACGGTCCAGCCAAAAAGTTTGCCTCTGCTCGACTGTTCAGGTCCCTTTGCTTCATTGATTTTATTAGCTTTGCGATAAATAAAATTTGAGTAACAAATGTGATGCAATAGTTTTTAAAAGGATATAAAAGTCAATGGCCTGTGTTGGTGGCACTGTCTGTTATATATGATGAAGGTAACCGTGTTATCAGAATGATATGTTGTTATAAACTGAGCCTTCCGGGATTCAGGTTAAATATTCACGAGGCTAGGAATAACCCAGAAGTCAACCTGCATTAAGACATTGGAGCGAAACTGTGAGGTTCTGGCGAGATTTCTACACTATGCCATTGAGACACCGGCAGGGTTCAAACCCGGGACCTTCGGCCTTAACCACCAAGTAACGTCATACTCCTTATTGTATAAATATTTTATATTTTATTATTATTATTATTATTATTATATAAATATATATATATATATATATATATATATTAATTAAAAACAAATTTGAGCAATAAATGTAACAAAAGCGAAAGCATGATTTTAACACAGAGGTATAAAATGCATAATGTTTAAAGTTCAGGGTTAGTATAGATTTCCCTTGTATAAAATACATGTCGAATGTTAGATAAATACTTTAATTAACCTTTATACACTCGTTTGTAGTACATAAACATCCACAGAATCTTATAGAAAACAGACAAGTAAAGAGTAACAAAGATAAAACATAATCACCAATATACTCTGTTAAAAATTGGAATATTCCTTTAAATACACAATATGGTAGAAGAAAAACATGTTACTATTTACGACCGAACGTTACTTTATTATTTAACCAGAACTGCCATATTTTTTTCTAAAGAAAGTCAAATATTTAACTTACTGCTCTTACATATATTTAACTTGAAACTTACATTACAGAAAGAGGGTCAGTTTTAAACCTGCAGACTTTCTATGATGTTTGTTTTATATCAGATTTATGTACAGGGATCAACATATATGTATATATTGGTATGAGGTTATTATATTTCACCGTATACATAATATATTGCTTATTATGCATGTAAATATTGATATGTCAGTGTTTATTCGGTCTTGACGGTTGTTGAACGTTGCATGGGGCATCTAGTAAGTGTCGCCATCTTGTGGTCAATACTTGTAACAACCCGACTCTGAAACATAAATAATATATCTTAATTAATAAATAATGATACGTATAATAGGTTGCATGGACTTATTATCCTCCTGTCTCCAGTATTCCATCGACAATGGATGCAACATTAACTATAGTTTATATTTTACGACCACTGATTTAAATGGAAAGTCCATTCTGCATGGTACGACCCTGTTGTTAGGGAATTGTGGGTAAAGAATCATTTCCCCCACAATGCACTAGTCTAAATTCAGTGAAAGTTGTGTAATAAGACCACTCGTGGGAAATGATCTTGATTCACAGATGGTCTTATTAGACACCACTTTTAACCAATGTGAGTGCTTTCGGTTCAGTCAAGGGTGGTCTTAATATCAGGTTTCTGATCAGACAGATGGTCTTTCAGACAGGCCCCACTTATATTAATCGCATAGGTATGCATGTAGTGAAGAGACTAGAAATAGACCATTTAAGTACGTTTAATTATTTAATTGTTTCACAGCAATTTACATGCACATGTACATGAACTTCCCTCATGATAAAGGACTTAAAGAAATAAGCTACATTTGGTAAGCATGAACAGTTGCAATGTATAACGAATATACAGGAATTTTTTAATGGTCACAAATTTTGAAATTTCACCGATGAGGTAATAAAATAGTCCAGGCTGTCCAACCATCTACAAATGGAAGAAGATTTATTTGAACAGAAACGACGCCTGGCGGATGGATGTGAAAAGTCAGGAAGGCCACCAAACCACCGTTCAGGGCTAAATGACTTATTGTGCCATATGAATAATAACTTATCTGCTTGGAGAATTTTTCTATGCTCAAAAGATGGCGCTCCGTGTCGGGCAGTTGTTTATTTTTGGTTACTTGTTCAGGTCATTTTCGATACAAACGTATCAGCATAGTTTATTGACTTTCTATGCTGGTGTTCATTATCTTTGGCTGAAGCAAGGTATCCCGGCATGCAGCGTATAGCGGCCAGATCCTTGCTGGAATGATAGTGAAGAGCAGGACTCCAGGGGCTGTAACGATACCCCAGTACACCTGGACATGGCGATACAAGCCAAGTATCGTAGTTAGTAGTTCGCACATGTATATACATCTTTATAGTATGTGACAGATTTTTCTTTTAATTGGAATCGAGACTGAGTCCGTCTAATGTCTCGATTCCTTATCCTCGATTCCGATACAAATACGATTCCAGGACCCTCCAGTCCAAGTCCTATAGTTCGAGTCCATGAAAAAATATGGTCTCGATTCCGGTCTAAAGTCCTACATTACTGGATTAGACCAGGTAATAATGTGACATATAATAAAAAAACACATTTACCTGTGAGAAAGAGTTGTTTATGGTGGGCAGGGCGGTCCTCTGTGTGCACCAACCATTACCACTCGTACCTACAAGGTATATCAATGCACGTTTTATAGGTAAAACACAAATTGGTTGGCAAATGCACGTTGCTGATTGTAAACACGGAACACTTAAATGTAGCAAATCAAATTATTTTTCCTGCAAGTACAGTATTGTCACATTGCATAATTTGCTGTGCGCAAATATTTTCAAATTTTGCACTAGTAAATTTAAACTCTTACTACCGAAGCTAAACTTCGCGTTTGTCGCCCCGCCGTTGTAGCTTCCCGTCTGTAAAACGGTCTGTGACCGTCCGAGTCCTGAGGCAAGCATGGATTGCATTGATGATGAAGTTACCAGTACCGCACTGGATGACCCCAAGAGTCTGACAATACAGGAACGGTTCTAACTATACTTTGCGCTTTATTTAACAAAATCGATATATAGACATTTTTTTAAAAGGTAAAGGTAGCGTGAATATGGGTATTATATTTTACCACTATATAGAATATATATTTATCTGCAACCCCGCGGCCAATCATATAACTAACATGTGGCTATCTTGCCGACTATTTTAGAGAGCTGGCACTGAGTTGCGTCTATGGGTACATGGAATCACGTGTTATTGACGCATTTAAGAAGCAAAAATAAATAAATACTAAAGTCATGCAAGGCTACGGGTCTTGTTATTTGAAACAAAATGTATACCGCATTAATAAATGAAATATTACGACACGATGAATCGCTATCTTCCGGGGTTAAGGCACTGCCCGGATATAAAAAAAAATATGATGTAGAAACTGACCTCTGCTTCCAATGCTGCGCACCTTGCCTGCAGGTCCCGTGACAGCTTTTCCATCCTGTGATTCTCGGCCTCCAGTTGAGCTTTGGCTGCGGATTCCTCGCCAATCTGTCGTTTGAGGGTACTGAGGCTCTTGCTTAACACCATCTCCGTCTCTCTCTGGTAACGGGCTAGCTCGGCCGCCGTCCCCTCACGAACCTGAGGTCAAAGGTCAAAATCATAATACGGCAGCCATATTGGTTTTAGGGAGGTCTTATCAATAGAACTTTTATTTTTTGCAGTTTTGCACTCATGCATATACATCTGGCTTGCCAACGCATATAGGTATAAATCTTGGGCGGATCCAGGTTTTAGGAAAATGAGGGGTCTTACTCAGAGGGAATAATGACAAAACCGAAATTAAGGTCCTCAGGGACGAAAAAGGTGGTCTAAAACCAGTAAAATAAGCTAACCAAAAAAAGGAGGGGGGGGGGGGGGGTTGGTTCCCGGACCCACTGGACCCCCGGCCCCCTGGATCCGCTTCTATAAGATATAATACAATGCATCATATTAGATATAAATTATTATTGTACTTGGCTATAAACATAAATTTTCTGCCATTTGCATTCAATAGTATTATTTAAACCACTATATAAATATATATATATATATATATATATATATATATATATATAAATATACTGTCGTTTGTATTAGAAACTTATTTTACGAATACATTGCATTAAATTATTGTCTGCGGTGGCCCGTTAGTAGAAAAAAAAATTTAAATATTAAAGATATTAAGACGTGCGCACGAGTTAATATTTAAATATTATTTTCATGTGAAACTTAAACGGGCCACCGTAAATGCAAGGTTGACAAAACGAAATTTCCCGAAAAAAATATGATATGCATATGTCGGGTGTTGGGGGGGGGGGGGGGAGAGAATGAGAACCTGAGAAGGTCCAGAAACTTCCTGGGTAAAATGGAAACGAGGAGATTGTATGGAATGATTCCCGTTCTTCCCAGGAAAAATGAGAATAAATAATCATCTGTGGAATACATCTATGCAATTTTGTATCATTATTTTTTGATAAATAAAATTAAATGAGAGTTTTCGTGTTGTTGCCGGTTCACCGTTCGTACGGGCAGCCATTTATGCCGGCCAGACGCTGTCCCTAGTGGCAAAAGTCGCAATCAAACTGAGCACCTGTCAGATGTACAAAACACTCTTGTTTTCTTTTATTTTACAAAACATTGACAAAATATTGCATTGACACATTCTTAACTTTTTCATGCCATGTATGAATGCGATTGCTGTTTCAATGACGCTAGAATATTGCAGGGAAAACGAAAAATTGCGCTATTATATTTAGGTATCCGGGTCCGTGAAAACAATCTGTTCCTATTGAGCGGAACAATATTGGTTTATCTCCGCAAAGTGTTCAGTGGAAATAAAGACCATCAAGGGTACATAATATGTTTAGCAAAGGTTAAATGTGCACGCACAATTTTTGCAGTGGCAGCTTTCAACAACATTAAAATATGACATTTGTATTGCGAAAGAGTCATAATGGTGCAAGGCAGGTGAAATCAAAATTCCCTTCCAGCTTGAATGCCACAGCTTAACAAAAAAAAAAAAAAAGACGGAATATTTGATTTCATCTTTTTTCAAGATGGCGTCCAGGTTAGCGTCCTCCACGTTACTGAGCTGAGTTATCTTGGCTGGAGGACTGTGATGATGTTGTTTGTGTAGTCCAAACTAACTTTAAGGTCCTTCGTTTCCTAAATGTATAAATAAATATAACTAAAGCCTCTCAAATATCAATAATAAAATGCTTAAACTCTCAATTTTCTTTAATTAATTGATTTTCCCTTTTTTCTTTAACCAATTTATGTACCCCAAATTATTTAAATCTGATATATTCTGCTGTTCAGAGCTCTTCATTGACACGTCACTGAAGTCACAAAATGATCACCACATTAAAGGTGCCCATTCACCTACCTTTTGTAAAAGGTTCATATGATAGCTGGCTTCCTCCTTGTATACTATAAATATTAATGATCTTAGGGTAAATCTGGTAATGACAAGTTCTTATAAGGCCTCCGTAAAGGATGTATGAACTTGTTTATCAACAAAAATCCTGGTTATGAACAGTTCGTATAAGGCCTCCGTAAAGGATGCATGGACTTGTTTAACAACAACATTTTTGTAAACACAGCAATATTGACAAACAGGATAAACATATAACCTAAGGTGGTAGGTTGCATATGTGTGGAGGGAGTAAGGTCACTTGTTGATAAACGCCATTTGCAAAGCTCTGGCTTATCTGACTTGCTGCCAGATGCCCTTGTTGACTTTGTTTTATTTTGGCAGGCCCCCGCATATTATAAACAGGTTGATATAAACAAAACGAGCAGCCTGTGTGCGGTGATATCCACGTCTTCTGCCTATTTTAATAAGATCTCCAAATTTAGTCTATAAAGGTGAGGTAGATTATTGGACCCCTTTAAGTGACCCGAGTGTTGTCTGCTTTGTATATGAAATTCAGGACAGGAAATGTCTCTGGCACAAATTGTGTGCACAAGACGCAATAACTGTTGAACCTTAAATTGTAACTGGAAATATGCATCCCAATGGATACATGCCTCCACCATACTGGAGTCCCTATTGTCAGATGCTCCCTAACCGGTGTGTGCATCCACTTTCCGTAGAACTAAGCACACACAAAAATACGCTCTGCTAACACACTGGACTCCGTGACTCCCAGGCGATGGGTGCTCGAGCGTGACGTGAACAGGTTGCTATAAGCCATACCTTGTCTGCATTCACTTATTTTTTGCCCATATTCGCAGGTTCGTTCGTACCTAAGTATCCGTACATTAGTGAATATCCTTGATGATGCTTCAGATTCAAGAGTAGATGGATACTTACCAAATAAAATCTTATCGATTTTTCCTGACCCCATTCCCGAAATACCGTGGAATTTTCACGAGGTTCCATTCATGGATGCGTGTGTTATGTTGTGTTCGATATGTGCTGATGTCATCGAAACACGTACATGAAAATAACATTTTCTTTGGCGATCTTTTATTTATTCGAATATATACTACTACCGTACCTGCGCGCATTTCTGAGACTCAAACGTCAGAGCGCCTTGAAGCTGTTTTGCTCCCTCCATTGCTTGTTGCCTAGCAACAGCCTCACTTTGGTATCTATAAAGATAATTTACATTGTCCAGGAGCAGGAGCATTGAGCATATATAATGATCGTTTATCGTTCAAACAGTGAGACAGAACAAGTGCTGTGTCACCAAATATATGTAAAATAATCATGGATATGAAATAATTATATATATATATATATATATATATATATATATATATATATATAACCTGAGGATTGTCTAACCGCAGTCAATGTACAGGAGGGTGAAAAAAGGTGTATTTCTGTAAGAAGTATATAAACAAGCTGATACATTATACCACCGGTAACCTTCTCAGGGGCGGAATTTTTTTTTTGGAAAAGGGGGAGGGTCCATCTAAGGAGGACTTAAGAAATGCCTAAAAAAAGTCCACTTGTTCAGAACGGGGGGGGGGGGGGGTCCAAGACTTAAAAATTTGTCCGATGCCCTTAAAAAGGTTGCAGCGGATTAAAAAAAAAGGCGGTGGGGGGGGGGGGGGGGGTCCGGACCCCCTGCACCCCCCCCCGGATTTGCTCTGCATCCATTTTTTAACTTTGCAGCTTTTTGATTTATGTATGAAATCGCAAAATTTCACATATAAAAGAAATAAATAATTGTTTTAATTATAATAAACAATTATAAAAAAAAAATTGTATGAAAGTTGTATACATGCACATATTTATATTTATTTTTGGTATGCAAAACAAACCACACATCGACGAATATCAAAATCTTGTTGTGTCCCTCCGGAAGAAAGACACAATAATGCACACTTTTGTACATTTAGGACAAACCTCAGCCTGAATGCTTCGATTTCTTTTGTCACCTTGGACAGATCGAGGCGTAGTTGGTTGATTTCATGGTCCTTGCCGGAAATGGTCGAGCGCAGGGAGGCCACTTCCGCCTCGCTCTGGGCCAGAGCTTTTCTTATTCCGTTGATTTCATCCGTGGCGTGGCGTGCCCTGTAAGCCTCATTCGACAGTCTGCAGATACAGTTATGGCCTACGGTATACATGTAAATTTGTATATTTAAAAGTGAAGGCGATGTGTAATCAAAACCGCCCATTTCTAAATCACAGTTTAAAATGGAGATACAGAATATTAATAAAAAGCAATCATTTGCTCAAAATAAACAAATTAAGGAAGAAGGTAAAATTATTTAGGTAAATAAGGTAAAATATTTAGGTAAAATTAAAAATCTGGAGGTTGTATTTGTATAAAAATGAAGGCCATATAAGATATAAATGCAGACATGTTGCCAGGTGTAAGACATATATATTAAACAGTCATGACACGATTTGCTTATGGCAGGGGTCTGGCTGACTCCTGTGTCTAGTATATTTTCGTAAGGAATAATGGTCTATAATATCCTTTATTTTCCACCGTGTTGGCTGTTATATGATTAATATCTCCCCAACCCACCATGGGAAGTGAGATAACATTATTATTTCTGATTATTAATATTGTTTATATCCCCCCAAGGGAAGGGAGACATCATTATAATTTCTATATATTAATATTATTACACAGACCTTCTATTTTTGAAAACATGAAGCTTTATTGAGGAACTTTAGGTGATGCAATATAGCCATCTTAACCTGTTTAACGGACCTTTGGAAACTCCTTGGAGAATAGATGGTCATGCAGAAGTTCTTCTACGATCAAGCAGTCAAAACTACTACATTTTCTGTAACTTATTTTTTTATTGATTCCTAAATCTCAGATATTTTAATATCAAGTGCTCTTATAAAATTACTTCAGGAACCTGTAACTGGTGAAATGTTGTAACAAAATGTAAGCAACATCCAAGTATATCATGTTTTAATCCGTTTTACCGAGTACACCTTTCTGCACTTCCGGTATACCAATTTAAGCTGTAGCCCACGTGCTGTCCTTTACAGGAGAGAATATTTCATCCCTGCATAGCCTTTCTATGTCCTCATTGACTTTTTCCTGTAGACCATATGAAATCAACCTTGGGCGGCAGAATTTTGGTTGACATTCCGGTTCCACTAAAGTTTTGCTTTGATATCTTTCATTTTTCACGGTTCATCTTGTTCCGGTTTGCTTATTGCTTTGGTTGACTGCCTGCTTGATTATTGTTTGTGTCCACGACGAACAGCTGCAGATTTGCACATTCACGTTAATGACGAATCTGCACAATCACGTTAATGACGCCAAATGGAAAGATCGCTTCTCCAATGACAAATGTACGTTTCTAGAAAGTTTTCTGTTTTGTGGAGTCGGTTATTTGCTGAACAACTGCTCATTTTCTCGCTTGGAAATAGCAATTATATAGGGATCCAGTGTCAAACTCCAATTTTAGTTTTTGGCATTAACTTTGGGATGTACCCGGATTGGTTACTGGTTTGGCTTCTCACATTCAGAAGTTTAATGCAACACTCATCATCAAACTCGTCGTTTTTTTGTTCTCGTCGCTTGACGCTGAACAAACAATTATTTATAGTGTGGTTCCTGCCGCTATATCTGGAGCACTTGTTTTCCCATGGTTTACAATGGACCCCAATGGACAAGTTTCTGTGGTCCCCCCTAGCTCCTGTGCGTCGCTGGCGGTAATTTCAATGGCTGTTGCTCTTTCAACAGTTCTTTTCAAACTAAGATATTCTACGTTAAGGAGTCGTTACTGTATTTCTCGAGGCGTAGTCCACCCATAGGGTGCATGGTCAGTTGGAGCTCTGAACCGGCTATGTTGAGAAATACTTTTAGCACTGCGACCTAATCAGCTATATATACTTTCGACTTGTTGATGGCCGTGGCGGTGAAACCTGAACCGCTCGGATATTGTCAATGGCCTCGGGGCATAGTACGTCGGTGATCTGCTTGTGTGGTCATTCGGCTTGCTTTACAGGAGCGATTTGACGTGTTAGTTAATTGAACATTTTTCCACATTTTAACGTACTTTCCTTTTTTCATCAGTGCCATTTACCAGGAAGATTTAATCCAATCTTTGCAGGTAAGGGACCAGGTGTCCTGCGCTTCATCGAATAAATCTATTTTTTTTTCTATATGGTCATTTTTTTCATGTGGGCAGGCTAGACTTGTGAGTCTTAAAACGGATGTATGATGTTGATTCATCGCACCTTATTATCGGCGTTCGATCAGTCTGTAAAATAACTTCTCCGCTGCTATATTTAGTGTGTTTCGTTTTCGTGGAATGGCCTCGTCGCCAGTGATTAATATTATGTATTTTGATGGAAAGCTTTAATTATAACACAAGGCAGGTATTTGTTCTAGGACCGAACTATTCTAATTTATAATTCCTATGACATACCATATCTACCTTACAGCTGCTGGATAACCTCCCATTTTATTTACTTGAAGTGAATCAGATCTGAATGTTGTGTTGCATATTTGTATAGCTGCAATGATTCATAAACAAAAACGTCAACTAGCATTTTAAAACCACTAACTTTTTTTATTATCTGTTAACAAAATCAGCATTTGAAATTCATCATTTAACTGAATGGCAGCAAACCAATACAGGTTCACATTCAGTATGACCAATTGCTCGGTTTGCACACATTTTCTGACTGCTACTTTTTAACCTTAAAATGTTATCGATTTTTACATATGTTCATGGAATTAACTTGTAGAAAGCATTTAATTGTAACAGAACACGCATATGGCGACAAGCTAGTGCATAGTTATTATTCAGTCTGTGACGGGAGATAACTTTAGAACTGCACAATTCCAGAATTATATCTTTACTCTTTCCATTGTACAAATTAACAAAAATATATCCGGACTTGCCTCAATAGTCATACATTTGAAATAAATTCAGCAAACCTTTTTCGCAGACACCTGTGAGGAATTTCAAGGCAATGATTTCTATATGAATAATTGATTGTAAACTCTCAGTAAACTTTACTTACAAATGAAAAAAGTCCTTTAGTCATTCTTTAAAAATACTTCACAAGAAATATACATCAACTCTTGCTATATATTGTAGTTTCTGTCAAAAGAATAAGTATGCTTATCATGTTATTATTGTTTGTTTTTATATTGCACTAGGCTGTTAGCTGGGATAGGTTTAATTGTTTTTGTAATTGTTTTTAGTAATAAAAAGAGTTCAAACTTCTCAGAAAATTAGAGTCACATTACATGACAATTGTCCTTTAAGGTCTAATCGCAAAAAAATGGTTTGTTATTTTGTTGTGATAATGTATCGCTCCAGAAAAAAAAACTTTTGCTTCAGGAAGATTCCTGAGAAGTTATTTACATAAATGACTGAATCGGTTTCCAATATAAGTAAAAAAGAGCCCACTGGAGAAGTGGTAATATCGCATTTTCTTTGCAGTAATTGCCCATACATTTGGACGTAGTTTTACGATATGTGAAGATTGGTATGTGACAACCAATTTTTATTTGATTTCCTTTCTAAGAGTAACAGATCGTTACGTATTATAATCCCATATTTTGTGACCTCTGATCTCATTAAACATTCGTGAATTTGCTGAGAATGTAATTCAGGTGAGAAACTGTATTGGATAATTCTCAGCATCAGTAATATGAAAATCCATCAGATTTTTGGTAAGTTAGTGTGGTGCAACCCAAGTGTGGTGACCTCTGACCTCATTAAATTTGCATGGATTTTACTGGAAAAGAACCTAAGGGAGATATTATATTGATTAATATTTCTATTGAGTTTTATCAAAATCCATTATATTACTTGTACTTTATCACCGCGACACCACAAAGTAGCCTAGTGACCTCTGACCTAACTAAATATGTGCGTATTTTGCCCATAATCGTCGTCGGGTGAGATAATCTATATTGTCAAGTAGTTATGGTGAGCTTCGTTAACCAATTACTAATTATAAGATACTCACTTGTTAACTGTCAATCACAATATCTAGCAGTGTAACAAAAATGAAAGAACCTTTACACTACGACGATGGATTAGTTGTGACAGTTTGTGTGGTTTGACGACTATAAGATCACAGCGCTCTTTAATCCATTATTGCAACAAGCTGATAAAATATTTCACTCTTTCTTTAAATTTAAAATACTGGTACATGTATAGGATTGTTCAAATAGTTAAACTTAAATGTTAATAGTTAAATGACAAAGCCTTGTTACACATATCTTTGACGATCTAGTAGAGCTTTATGAAAATTGGCATATGTCTCCTATTTTAATATTTTACTGTCTTATGTAAAACTATCCGTGAGGTAGATTTTGAAATATTCCACTCTTTCTTTAAATTTAAAATCCTCTTACAGGATTGTTCAAATAATTAAACTTAAGTGACAAAGTCATGGTACACATATCTTTGACAACCTAGCAGAACTTTATATACCTCATATTTTAATGTTTTACTGTGTTATGTAAAAATATCCTTGAGGTATCAATTGTATACTTGGTATCACCTTATACCAGGACTATGACTATGACAACATGACAGAAATACAAAGTATATTAAATAGTAAATGCATAATCTATCATTAGTAATTGGTTAACTTCAAGTCTATATATATTTCAGATAGGACATAAGATACTATCTTGTTCTGGAGGACACAAGCTTCTGTGTGGTTGTGTTCTCCAAGGAGCTGCTGTCTGGTCCCATACTTGCAAAACCATGTGGGAGCAGCAGATCTCCAATGTAATTATGATGTTGTGTTTAGTGAGGTTAACACTCACTGAGGGGTTGGATAGTTTAGGTTTAGGTTATGATTTGTGTTATTTATTCTTTTTCATAATTTCACTCCACATAGTATTTACCATGTTACACAGACACCTTGAATGTCAGACACAACTTTGAAGTTGCTAAGTTTAAATGTCCGAGGACTTAAAAACAGATTAAAAAGAAGGTCGGTATTCAGGTGGGCAAAAAAAGAACACTGTGATGTTTTACTTTTACAAGAAACTCATAGTTGTCAAAATATAGAAAATATTTGGAGGAATGAGTGGCGTGGACAGGTATTCTATTCACATGGGACAACAAATAGTCGAGGAACAGCAGTACTTTTAAGACAGCAGTTACATGTAGATAGTGTTAGCTTATTACACAGTTCCATAGATGGTAGAATTTTAGTCATAAAATTGGCAATTGAAAACCTTCAATATATTATCATTAATGTTTATGCTCCTAATTATACCACAAATCAAATTTCTTTTTTAAAGAATCTTAACAAAATTTTGCAAGAATATGTCACACTTAATGATGTAGTTCTCATTGGAGGCGATTTCAATGTAGCTCTTAATGTAAAGTTGGACAGGAGAGGTGGTGCTCTATGCCTAAAAGACTCTGTAAGGAAAGCTATAAATGATATGATGGATCAGCATAATTTATTGGATATTTGGCGAACAAGAAATCCATATAAAAAGGAATATACTTGGAGAACTAAAAATGAAAATATATCATCTAGATTAGACTATTGGCTAATTACAAAACAGTTTCAAGATTATGTCGTAAAAGCTGATTTATTTCCATATATAAAGTCTGACCATTCTTTTATTAAATTAGTTATATGTACAGACCCTCTATATACTACAAAGAGGGGTAAAGGTTATTGGAAGCTAAACAAGTTTCTACTTAATGAGGACCAAATAACTAAGCATATAGTTGAATCTATACATACATGGTCAAATGAATCTTGTGAAAACACAAATAATATTAAGATATGGGAGTATGTTAAGTATAAGCTCAGAGATTTATATGTCAAAAAGGGTAAAGAAGCAAAGAAATTTACAAAAGCACGAGAAGATGATTTACTTGATGAATTGAAAATTCTCCAAACTAAATTGGTAAATTCAGATGCAGAGACAGAAATAAGTATTATTGAAAAAATACAAAAAATAAAAGAAGAACAGGAAGAGATAGATAATTATAATACAGAAGGACTTATTTTGAGATCAAAAGTCACTTGGTTTGAAAAAGGAGAAAAAAGTAGTAAATATTTTTATAATTTAGAAAAATATAATGCAGTCAGAAAATGGGTGAGAAAACTAAGAAAGGATAATGGAGAATATACTATAATTCCAAATGAAATACTTTGTTTGGAAAAAGATTTTTATTGCAAATTGTATTCATCAAATCACAGTAAGTCACTTGAACAGATCGAAAAATATTTATCAGATATAAATACCCCATTTCTATCACAAGAAGATAATAACTTTTTGTGTGAACCATTAACAACAGAGGAATTGTATAATACAGTAAAATCATTTAAAAATAATAAGAGCCCAGGGAATGATGGTCTGCCTATCGAATTCTATTTGAAATTTTGGCCACAAGTTGGTCCCTTATTAGTCAGATCTTTTAATAAATCGTTTGAGGAGGGTAAACTCTCCACATCCCAGAGGCAAGCAGTAATCACTCTATTAGATAAAAATAAAGACCGTACTTTATTAAAAAACTGGCGACCTATATCACTTTTAAATACAGACTATAAAATTTTGGCTAAAACACTTTCTATTAGACTTTCAAAGCTCCTACCTAAAATAATACACTCTAATCAGACTGGTTATGTGAAAAATCGATTTATCGGTGAAAATATTAGGTTTGTTCAAGATTTGCTTGAATATACGAAAGATAAAAGAATACCCGGTATGATTATTGCATTAGACATGGAAAAAGCTTTTGATTCTTTAGAATGGACTTTCATGTTAGCCACACTAAAAAAATTTAAAATTTCAGAGACCTTTATACGTTGGATAAAGCTTTTATATAATGATATAAGCAGCTGCATAATTAATTATGGCACAACCTCTGGTTATTTTAAAGTGGAAAGAGGAGTCCGACAAGGGGACCCTATGTCCCCCTATCTTTTTATATTAGCCATCGAAATTTTAGCTATCAGAATAAGGAATGATCCAGCCATTAAAGGAATTAGAATAGGGCAGGAACAAGTTAAACTTTTACAATATGCTGATGATACAATTGCAATTCTTTCAGATAAGACATCAGGCAGCAATTTTTTAAAACAGGTTAACTCATTTGGAGAATTCAGTGGGCTTAAATTAAACCTAGAAAAATCAGAAGGTTTATGGATAGGTAAATCTAAAAATAGTAAATTAAAACCATTTGGAATTCACTGGCCTGATAAACCAATCAAACTTCTTGGAGTGTATATATCATATGATAAACAACAGTGTGAAGAGCTGAATTTGGAAGATAAATTAAAACAAACAAAAAATACTCTACAGCTTTGGAAACAAAGAAATCTGACATTGCAAGGGAAAATTCAATTATAAAAACATATATAATATCTAAATTTAATTATTATTTCAGTAATAATAATATATCAGAGAAATATGTAAATAGACTAAATAAGATTATATTTTCTTTTCTGTGGAATGGTGGAAAAGAGAAAATAAAAAGGTCTGTTCTAGTGCAAGAAATAGAAAATGGTGGTCTGAATGTTCCACATTTGCAGTCACTTTTTTTGGCTTCCAGAATAGGTTGGATCAAAAGATTTTTTCAGAGTGAATATGGCCCCTGGAAAGCATTATGGATTTACAACTTAAAGAAAATATGTAGTGATATTCACTTACTATTTAACTGCAACTACAAACCCAAGTTATTAGCCTTAGAAAAATTAAATGAATTTTACAGAGAGGTGATGCAGAGCTGGTACTTTTTAAAGCTAGACTATTATGCAGAGGTAAATTTAAAAGAACAATATCTATGGCATAATAAGCACTTTGTATTTAATAAGAAAACATTCCATTGGGAACATTTCTATAAAGTGGGAATGCAAAAGGTTCAAGATTTATTTGATGTACAGAACCATGTTCTGTCTTTTGAATACTGGAAATCCAAAGGGTTAAGTAGCATTTATTTTATTGACTGGTATGTTTTAATAACATTAGTAATGAAACAATGCAAGGCAGTTACAGATCAAATTAATATGATTGAGTTTGAAGAAGATAAGGAATCTGAAGATTATATAGCACATAATTTACATGTTAAAATTCAAGAAACTGTTGTACCATTGAATAAATTGAAATCACATAAAATTTACCAGGTATTAAGAAATAAGATATGTTCTGTACAACCCACCAAGCCAAAGATATCAAAATATATAATAAACACACCAGATGATTACACTAGTATCTATACACTTCCTCACAGAGTACTGTATGATACAAGATCGAAGATATTTCAATATAAATTTCTCAATAATATATTAGTGAACAATTATTGGCTTATGAAATGGAAAATTCAGGATTTTGATTATTGTACGTTTTGTAAGGGTGAGGTAGAAACAATTATATATAACCATTTATTTTGGGAATGTAGACTAACTAAAAAATTTTGGATGGATTTGAAGACTTGGTGTACTGACCAGCTAATAGAATTAAGATTAGAGAAGTTAGTTGTTTTTTATGGCTCTATTGATGAAAGTGATATGTATAATGTAATTATAATCCAGGCTAAAAGATATATTGACCAGTGTAGAATTAATAATCAGAAGCCTAACATACAAGGATTTAGAAATTTTTTATATGAATATGTAAGAATTGAATACAAAGTAGCGGAAAAGAATAAGAAATTAGAAACTTTTAGAAAACGATGGTCAATGTATTTAAAAAATCATGAAATGATAAGCTAGGGGTGGTTTAGTGTTTTACATGTTTTAGTATCCCAGTCATTTGATGAACTTAGAATCGTCCATAAAGCAGTTGTGTCTAAAATACTCTTATAATGTATTGTTTCTGTTTTGGTATAATGTGTTATATGTACATTTGATGTATATTTTGTGGAGTGCAATAAAAAAAAAAAAAAAAAAAAAAAAAAAAAAAAAAAAAAAAAATATGGTGAGCTTCGTTAAAATCCATCAAAGCCCCGGTAAGTTATCGCGGCGACACTAAAAGTTAATGGAAGGACGGGTGGACGGTGGGTAGTAACCATAATACGTCCCTTCATATACTCCATACTATATCTAATTAATGATATATAGGGTTAATGATATTGTTACGGAACCTAATATCAACAGATCACGTATGTGTGACGGACATAAATTTTGTCAAGGAGATATAAAAAATCAGATTCTGTAACACCAGGCCGCGTGAAATGTCTAGGGGAATGAATAAAGAAGTCAGTGTTTTTTTTTGGTCAACAAATAACTATAATTTATTCTTAAATCAACCCTAACATCACAATACACTAAATCAATACAATTACCAGTTTAACAGCAGTACAACAACAAATCAATACAATCACACAGTAAAATAAACAAAGTGCACAGTACCTGGATACCACCACTGTCACAACAATAAGTCCTTTTAAATGTATATGCCGGATGAAAAGTCCACACAAACTCTGCCGGAGAATAACAGTCAAATGTAAAGCTCTTGTAACAATCCAGAAAGTAAACTTGAGGCAGGCAGCATTAAATTGTATAGAGTTAGTAATAATAGGATCCCTGAAATTACTGGATAATCGGACAGGTCCCACTGACATACACACGTCTGTGTCCGCTGAAATATTCTGTCTCACCTCTCTCTGCTCTAAAACACAGCCCCCTATTTATAACTTCTTGCCCCAAGCCGAGAATTTTCCACTTCTCGAACAGTCTAAAGTATCCAAAATAATACACAGTAAACACGCGTTACGGGAATCATCTAAAAAACATCGCTGTGTCTCTACATACCAGGGTCCAAACGTCAGCCCGACCCAGCTCAGCCAGGCGAGAAAGCCCAAAGCTAGCATGACAACGAGAGTTCAACCAGTACGGATTAAACTGAGATTGCAACTACAACACGAGTTACGCCCGTGTCACGCAATAAAAAGGGCACCTATAACAATATTTACAAGGCGGTAATTCAGTGTAAAAAGGATATTATGAGCAAGCAAGTGAGGAAGCAAATAACAGACTCCATTTTTTTCTGCGTGTGCTTGTTTATCCCAAGTTTAAGATGTTACTCGACCTAAGCTCAATATCGTCGTGGCCTTTGCCATATAAACTATGAGTATATGACAGAACAGTGGCAAACTTTTTCTGTTTTCATATATGTATTTTCGGTTTAAATGACAGACCTCCCGCGTCTAAACGCTGTAAACTTACAGTTTACATCATTTCTCGTATAATGAGTGCTTCAGCTGGTTTCAATGACAGCTTGTTTTTTTTTAATGTTTAATGAAGCTCACCTGTTAAAATCACAATGACAGTTCCTACGAATACCTTAACAGAGAACACTGTATTCAGATGGTTTCGATATCATGCATTGGTTGCACTTGCTGACATTATATATATATATATATATATATATATATATATATATATATATATATTTATATATATATACATATAAACACACATAAATGTTTCATCTTTGTGTAACAGTGTTATCTATATATTCTTATTTTGTTACCAGATTGCCTATTTTGTGATACATTTTCCGTTAATATTCTATACTGTGGATTTAGCTATATAACTTAAGAATTCCCTAATCTTATTTACAGAACATGTTTCAAACTTAAAGGTCAAACAGTTCATTATCAAGGTCCTTCATAGTCTTACAATAACATTTTAATATCTATCTATTAATTGGTCATGTATTGAACAACTAATTGAAACGTGTGACGTCAACGCTGAAAAGTAAGAATTTGAGTTCAGATTCACACATGCAATACTTGGTCCATGTGCTCTAAATTAGCGCCATTTCGGCCCTCTGAAATTAGAGAGTCCAGCGTTTACTGGCTGTCAAGTTAGGCTTACCAGCCCAATTTTAGTGCCTACTGAGTTGTGTTGGTATGGCTAGCTCTAATTGGTGTAACTGAAAAAAAATAATAAATAATTAACTATTGTTTCACATAAGGAATCGGTGGAAATAAATTGCAGTAAGTCACACACACACGAACACCATATATATATATATATATATATATATATATATATATATATATATATATATATATATATACGCGTGCGTGTGTGCATGTCATGGTGTTCATGTGTGTCCACACGTGTGTGTAAAAATGAAACATTGTGATAAAGCAAAACGAACGTTCTGTGATATGACTCCCGATACTGCCTAGCCCATTGCACGCGATATATGACACCGCATAAAGTTAGTGTCGCATGCCAAATGCTATCATCTAACAACATCATGGCACGCAGAGAAATCAATGAAGTTATCGGTTTATGGTTGTGTTGCATGACCACATGAAGTGGTCACGTGGCGCAATAGGTTCATGTGACTTGCACATGACACACACTATTTAGGAACTGCACGGCATCAACAATCCAGCATGCATCTACAGGTAAGCCCCTGGTGTGACAGGGTTGCAGGGTGTAAAGCAAACACTCTATGTCTACAGCATGCGAAATTATGGCAGACAAATATTCTTACAAATACATGTACATTATGCGCATGCACAAGTGGTTATGCGTACTTATGTAGTATCCATGTTATTTCATACACGCCTTACAATTATCTGTCTACAGCTATCTTTATATAAATATATAATATTTCAATATACAGGTAAATCGATCTATTTACAGGTCTGCAAAGCGTTAGCTCCATTCACAAACATATACGTATATATAGAGAGAGAGAACTCTTGCACTATAGCTAGTTTCTTTGAAGAACCACCCATAGATGATATATATATATATATATATATATATATATATATATAAATTTATATGTATATATATATATATATATATATATATATATATATATAGAAGGTAGTGTAACCCTCCGATGTAAAGTGCTCTATGGCCTACAGACCAGGCCAGAGCGGTATAACTCTGAAGAAAAACTGAACTGTTCAATATGCTAATTGAGCATCCTGGTATATATCTTTGTATTATATATAAAATTTACAACAATAATAACCTCTTTGCCCCGCCCTGTTATGTTCCAGTATCGCACGTGTACCCCGACCAATCATATTGTGCACCCGAGGACAATAGGATCAGTGTCAGTCTTTCACATGCCCCCCCCCCCGAATCGCACAAAGCATAATCTCGTAATCTCGTAAAGTCTCGGCTTTTCAAACCACGCCGTTAGCTTCATTCTAACCACATTCACCTGATGATCGGGTCGCATCCCGTGAAACAGACTGTTGTGAATTAACAGTGTTGTTTTTCTTCAGAGTTATATATATATATACACATGTTTATGCAGTGGAACCTCTAAGAATAAATATGACAGGCGCTCGTTATAATACTTTACTCATTTTTTACGTATGGTGTTATGGTAAAAATTATACAGCAATTAGGGATAGAATAAAAAAAGTTTAAGGATTCGCTGCTCCGCTCCACCTAGTTTCTAGTTTTTTTTTGTTTTTTTTTTGGCGAAGAGGAAACATTGAAAAACTTTAGTGTTGAGGAAATACCTCGATTCTAGAAACACATAATCACATGTATTCTGTCTTGAACAGTATAAAAAGGGGAAAAAAGAATCGCCCGCTCCTTTTATTTTTCTTCAGCGTGTCCACAAAACAATTTTTGTTTTGTTTGGCCTTGGCGCCATGTTGAATGCTCATGATTGTTTATTATAAAGTTTAAGATACTTAATATTATTTGTCTCTTTTTAAAAGCTGATTAAAAGTTAAAAACAAACAGGCTCTACCATGCGACCATATGATAATATTGTTTACAAGATTTCACACGTGACTCACTCAACACGAGGTTATGCAGTACTCACGCGCACGACTGGTGTCGTTTGATAAATATAAGAGTTATAGGTCGTGTATGTGGCCATGTATAAAAAAATCAAAAGATTATTTATTAAATATTTTTGAGTTAAGGTAGCATATACTTAGCAAAAACCCCTATATCTAAAAATCATCAACATTTGTTTTCAATTTATATTAGACCCAATAAAGTATTGATTTTAAATTTAGGGTTTTTTCCAGGTGATTATACTTTAGAACTGCATTTGCCTTTGCATTCGAAAATCAAATGTTTTGTGCTCTGCTTCATGTAACTCTAGATTCTAATAACTCTTGTTTCTCACTTTTTATATCTCTTGTTTCTTGTAACTCTTGTTTCTCGTAACTTTTTTAACTCTGTGTTTAAATGTGAACGTAAAAACAAAAAAACTAAAATTTTGAATACAGAAGCATTTTAATTTGAACTGTAACCTGGCGTTTTACTTTTTGCTTTTCCTGTTAGGCATGCGCACTCCTGCTCGCGACACTCTGTCAGATGCTGACCGAGGGTTCTGCTGGCACCCTACGCTTTGCACCAGGAGAGGGCGCCAGATGTGATAACTCATCGGTCCTGTGCAGCAGCACGTGCTGTCCGCTTGACAACGGTCATTTTGCCTGCTGCGAGTATAAAAATGTAAGTTATCAGACATATTAATCACAAAATGTTTTTAAGGGTACAGACAAGAGATAAATGGAAGTGGTGCATACTTGACAAATATATATATATATATATATATATATATATATATATATATATATATATATATATATATATATATAGGGAGAGAGAGAGAGATTACACGATAATCGCTAATCAGCAGAATTACTATGCTTTTCATATAAATATTACTCAATACTGCAATTCAGAATGAAATATGCATCAAATGGAATACATAATTGACCTGTCTCACATTATTTATGTCTTGTTTCAATAATTATGTAAATCTATAAAAACAAATTCACAATGGCTACAAATAAATTGAACTCTAATTAGTTAAATTTGCTGTTATCTATATTTTTCTTACAATGCAGATAAAATTCTAAACCTTGAGGCTCCAATAAACACCAAATTGGTACGACCATGCATACATCAGAATTACGTATACTTGTTTAAAACTTTTAATAGGAGATTCATACAATCATACTTTTTTTTCAGGCAGTTTGCTGCAGACACCAGAAGACTTGCTGTCCGCATGGAACCACGTGCTCAGAACGAACCAATGAGTGTGAGCATCCGTCCGCAAGCGTTCACCCCATCCAGCTTCCCCTTGGCAGTATACGTCGGACAGAAAACAACAATAATTTGGATTTATCCGCTAGCGAAAATAAAGGCAGTACAAAGTTAGATTCAGAGACTCCATTTCTGACGTCACTGGTATGTCCAGACGATGAAACGTATTGCGACGACAGCGCCACCTGCTGTGATACTGAAGATGGCTCATGGGGCTGTTGTCCAATTCAAGATGTAAGTTTTGCTTTTGTACGCTTTTAAATAAGGTAACACCCGTAATGTCCAACAAGACTGGCACACTGTATATGCAATTTTAGGTAATGGTATTTAAGTAAACACAAAAAGTATTTTTATCATGAATAAAGATATACTGGTCAGTTTTTATTTTGATTTAAATATCTTTCTATAAAACCTGTAGTTTCATAAAAATAGGATGAGTCTCCTCCGAAAAAAGGATATGAAAGGAAATATGCCGATTACCATTTAACACATGGGGCCTGGAGAATAGAGTGGCTCGGCTTCTTGCGCTGGCAACCTGGGTTCGATTCCCAACAAAGCTATGTGTGGGGTGCAGTGGCCCCTTAAAATTCGTTTTTTTTTTCCTGGTTCTCCTTTTTCCTTAACTTTTATAGACTACCGAACGCCAGCATCTGCGTCAAAGGGAGTACCTCGCATTAGTTGTCATAATTATTTGTACAACCCATGTGAATAAATAAAGTTTAAATTTAAACACTCATGTGTATGTAACTTGATCATACAATCATACATACATACATACATACCTACATGGACATGCATCTTAAGCAATAAGCAATATATGTTTTTTTTCTAGTTAATAGGTCCACGTTTTACTCCTCAATAGCAGGTCCTCTCTTTTTTTTTTAGAATTGATCTGCCTCTGAATAAAAAAAAAAATTGCTGCTAAATCTGAATGAGCACTTGGCGGAATGGACAGGAGGGTGTGTATCATAAATATATGTAACTTAATGTTGGGTTTTCTCACCAGGCGGTGTGCTGCGAGGATGGGAAGCACTGTTGTCCCAAAGGTTACAGCTGTGATCCCCAGCAGGGAGCATGTACCACAAAGGTAATACAATGTACTGTATTTCAACATATATAATTTTATTTATCTTTACAAAAAAAAAGTTAACATTTATATGGATAAATTATGGATTAAATTTATGGATCTATTTTATATATAGATCTATAAATGTCATGTAGTTCTTCCAATTGCCTTTTATTTAGATTTTGCTGCATAGATTACATGGATAGGTTCATTTATATTTATTTTTACAATATTTGTTTACAATATATTTCCATACGATAGCTCATTCAGCATATACTATTTTTCAATGAAGTCCTGCTACAATACATCCCATCATACAATTGACATACAGATATCAATTACATGCATGACAGTGCATTAATCATCGAACAATCAAAGATATCTGGTGACAACATAGACTATCGGGAAAAAAACTATAACGTGGGAAAACAGACCATGTAGAATTTTATTTGTGATATAGAAATTTTCACGTTTTAGATTAACTTTATTTCAGTATTGTTGTATAAAGCGGCTGTATATGTTCTCAGGTCACCAGCATTACATGGAAAAAGAAGTTGCCTTCGACACGTATACCACGTGACCATTATATGATGACATCTGCGTGCGCAGACGGAAGCATGTGCAACAGTGGCTCCACCTGTTGTAAAAGAATAGGTGGTTCGTTTTCATGTTGTCCAAATGCTGAGGTCAGTTATGTTTAGCAGACCTTTAATGTTTTTCTATATCTGTTCTGATCAATGACCTGAAGACCTTCCCATTTGCCCATGCAAGCTGGACAAAAGTTAAAGATATACCAAGTAAAAATATATACAAAAGTACTTTTTATCAAAATTCATTAACAAACACAAGTAACTCAAGAGGAAGATGTGACCCTTGCTTTAAATTTACACTGTAGATTTAATATGAATAATGCTAACATAATGTCTGGTTTTTAATATAATATGAAACTGGCATAATGTAAATTCACGGACTCACTCAGTTTAAGTTAAGCCCCCTCTCCCCACGCAGAGTGGAGGTTAATAAGGGTTGAAGAGTCCTAAATCACCAATCACATTTTATTTTTATTTTTCTTTTGTCTTTCTTCTGTCCGTGTTTGCGCTAGATCTCCAATATGGCTGATTTAAAAAAACGGAGCTTTGTTTCAATATTAGCCCTAGGTGAAATATTTTGCACCCGATATTTATTTTTGACCTTGACCTCATTTCCAAGGTCGAACACTTCATATCATACGATAATGATTATGATGATACCACATTATCGGTCGGTTCTTCCCAAACGGGTGGAGGAGGGGGTTAGGTGATAGGGAGGGGTCGAGACTTCGCTCGTTGATTGGAGACATCTGGTAAATTTCATCATTTACAGTTGTTATGCCGCCATTTCCTGAATATTATCTAAGTATACATATGGCTTGTAATGTAAAGATGTGTCCATTCCTAAAGCTAAATTCCTTATCAAAGTTGAACTTCTCGATTCAAGGTTTACACGCCCCTGTCATTTATTATTTATTAATTACATGTACCCTATTTTCATGTTTGATAGGCGACGTGTTGCACAGACGGACTTCATTGTTGCCCGGCTGGGTCCGTTTGTGACGAACCATCTGGGGTCTGCAAGAAAAACGGTGTCACGGTGCCCTGGATTTTCCACAGCAGGTTCAAGGCCGTTCATAGTACGGGTGTCATGTGTCCTGATCACGAGTCCATGTGTCCAGATGGCTACACCTGTTGTCTTATGTATGACCAGACATGGGGCTGCTGTTCATATTCACCGGTAAGCACTAGATTTGTACATGTCACAGGCTTATTAATATTCATGACCCGGGTCCTATTAATATTCATGACCCGATTCCTATTAATATACATGACTCGGGTTAAAGAGTCATGAGCTCTGGTTGGTTCTAGCCATTATCCAAGGTATAACTGAAAAAAACTGTTTGAATTTCAAATGTGTCTAGCAAAGTGGCAAACAAAATTAGCCATGTTGGTCAGCCAACAAAGACAGGTCTTCTAAATGCTGGTTTTATTGTCACTGCGAGGGAGGGGGGAGTTGCAGAATTGTTTGAAAACACATTTTTTTTTCAAATTTAGTTAAAGTTTGTACAAAAGAGGTCGAAACCTCATTTTTTCATAGATGTAGTTTTAATACAGCCGCATGCAATATGTGCCAGTACAGCAGATACATTTTTTATAAAGATAACTGAAGTTTGCATGTTCACAGAAACAGAAACACCGAAATAATTTATAAAGAACAATCCATGCATCAACCAATTTTAAATCCTACCATAAGAGCACAAAACTAATAAAATAGATTCGTTTCTCCGCTAAGCACAATCCTGCCAAACTGAATGTGAAACTGGGCCAATAGCAAGTTAAATTGTTTAGTACGGTAGACTTTGCATCAATAAAATTTTAATGCTTTAATGCATGCTATTCATCTTTGTCTGCTCTGAATTTCGTCTTGGGTTACTTTTCCACGGGTAAATCCGACAGGTGTATTATCATTATCAATCAAGGTCCCTGCACGGGTCGAGTGAACGAACAACCCTTGTCCAAGATTCCTGAACTAGTGGGCTCTTTCGTTTAGCAGTTTTCAGGGAAAATCTTTCTTATTTGCATGTACGTTCTCAACCCAAGGCATAAAACGTAAAAGAGTGGCCCGGGACAAGGATGACAATTGCACTCACAGCCAATTTTAGAGCGCCGTTATGAATTATTTACTTTTTCATTATTATTTTTATCATCATTTGTTTATTTAATTTATTTTTTTATCTTTTTTGTCAGCAAGTAGATACTTGAATTTCTTAACCGTTTTATTTTAAGCGAGTCGTAACGTATTCATCATGTATATGATGGAACTTTATTTCTGGTTTGGATTTCCTGGCTTTTTCTTCCATTGTTTTTTCTTGTTCTTGAAATACTAGTTTGTTAAGATATAAACTTGACTATGCAACCCAGATGGGGGTAATAGGACTCTTGGAAGAAGACTTACACCAGAGGAGTAATAGAATTCTTGAAAGCAGACTTACAGAGAGAGACATAAATACTATATTTCATCAACATATTAGATTTCTTGTCGTTATCACATCTTCATCTTGAAATGTTCATATTGCAGGCCGTGTGCTGCTCTGACGGCCGCCACTGTTGTCCTGGTGGATACATCTGTGACACACCTCACATGAGCTGCGACAAGGGAGAGTCTGCGTTGCCCTGGAGAGAATACACAAAGTCATGGCTGCCACCTGGTGGCAGGAACTGAAACATACCAGACTGGTCACTTGTACACGGATGTGTAGCATTCTAGTCATTGTTAACGATAAAATGTGCAATACTCATTGATCCCTATGTCACAGACAAGGTGCAATACTCTCTGACGACTTAATGTGACAGGCAGTCAACACTCCTTGCGCAATCTTCATGTTATACTCGTTCAGTAACTAATAAGTCTAATTCCACTTGTACTGCTTCAACAGAGCAGTGTTACCAGTTTCAAACTGTGCAGACCCGTGAAACCCATCTCTCAATCACCGATTCGTCGGAATATTCTTGGTCCTTCGCCAGCTCCCTGGTGGCCTTAATTAACCCATCAAAGCCTTTAAAGCAATGGTTCGATGGAAAACGTTATAGAACGAGTGTAACGTGACCAGTGTGTACGGGTTGTACAAGAACTCGAGCTGCTAACCACAGCTTATGGGCGATAAAAGAAGAATGACAGGCCACTTCCTCTTCAGCTGCTCAATAACAATAGCATGATAAATGTCATACTTCCATTAGCAACCATCTTGGTCAGCTTCATCCCGTGGAATAAAGTTAAAAATACTTATTTAGATAATAATAAACCCCCTAATCAATCCAAGTAAAAATGTACATAGTAACCTGTAATAGTCCTATTATCGCCCACATGATGTGCATGATCATTGCATGGCGTGTCTGTGCTGTGAATATGATACATATTTATATACACTCATGATGTATTCACTGAGCTCGGTGTTAGAAGTGCATTCAGTGTCTCCTGGTAATATGTTTTTTTTATCTCAATGACAAAGTTTCATTTTCCCTTCAAACTGAGTACGTGTCATGTAAACACTTTCCGAAAAAATGCACATTCACCTACATGAAATGTGTATTTGCAGAGTTCTAAATTTCTTGCAAATTCCCTTGGAGAATTTCTTTGTTTATTTTGCCCTATAAAAGCATGAGGCTGTGAGATTTGTTAAGGTCCTGCCATAGTATTTCCCTAGACAATTCCGGAGTGAAACAGGCACGGGAAATCACCCTGTGAAAGAAAATCTAGATCTCAATAAATGTTCAGTCACTAATGTAAGGACCATATCGAGGAAGAATAAAAACAACATGTTTTAGGATATAAGTCATTTATAAAAATTAAATTCACTCCATGATGTTACTTGCAACAGCCAATCACATGAGGGCCTAGTCTCTGTTAAGGGCTCCAGCTTTCTCATCACTAAACCCAACTTGAATTTGACCTGACCTGAAAAAACATTTTCTGCTTAAAATGGATTCTTTTTACAACAAGCATGTGTTGCTTGTATTCTTGTTATGCATTTAATGTGAATGTTGTAGTTTTAATATATTATTAAACAATGGAATAAAATCATATGGACATTCTGGCATTGTGGAAAGATTTTTCTATTGAAGTTTTATGGTTTGAACTGCCGAGTAGTGCCGATCAATCTGATTTTATAGCAGGTAGTGCGATTTTAGCATGATTGGAAGATCAGGACCCAATGAGCAGGCTGTCAAGCACAATCCTTTGAAAACAGCAGAACCAAAGTGTGTTTGGGAATATAAGTAGTACAAATTTATCGAAATAGAAGGAAAACGTAGGACCAAAATTGGACAAACCACATATTTAACAAATTATACATGCCCGCTCCTAGCTCGTAAAACACATGGAATCCAGAAATGCATATGATTGAGAACAAATTTAAATAATTTTATATGAAGCTTTGTTTGTGTACTATCATTTCTGTGATCACATGTATTGTGCACCGTTTACTTTTCATAACACAAGGTCACTTTCACAGCAGTTCTTGACATTTTGAAACCGTGTTACGAAGAAAAAAGGATTAAAAAGCAAGTTTTTTTTAACAAAATAGGAAAACGAAGAAAATAAAAGATAACTTGACAGCCTGTGATATAAATAAGCGTAGTCTGTATAATCGCATGTAGTCAGTTTATGTCCGTTCCACCACCCCTGTCCGCCTTATTTAGTTCGTGATTATCTATACATAAGACAAACCTGTCAAACACAGTTTGCACCAATTGCAGAAAGTGGAGAATGCGTAATTATTGGTACCATATATAAAAATTTTTCACTTTACGGCCTGGTTGACATATCTCATATATATATCCGTGGTTCTTGTCGTCCCTAACAAGTGCAGACCATTGATTATCTTCCTTGGATTTAAATATGATCTAATGTGACGTCACAGTGAAGCGCGTGGACGAGGAGAAAACAAGTCTCATTGTAAACAAGAGTCGGCAGCTCTTGAAGTTGATTATTCGTCCCATGAATATGGGTGGCACTTTTTTTCCGTCACGTCCATTAAGAAGTCATCACTGTTCGCTGCCATGCCAGATTCATAGATCGGTGGCAAGATGACGCTACAGAATAGACTAGTTACTCATAAAATGGTTTTAAATTGTTTACAGAAAATGACATAAAGTAGGTTCTTATTTCTATAATAGTTAATCATACAATTTCCTCTTTCTGTCTTGGGGTCAACAAAATATTCGCGAAATTAAAAAAAAAAAGGTGGACAATGGTGGTAAAACGGACCATAGTAAAGCAATAGGAGGATCCTCAGACACTATTTTAAATGCTCTTTTTACTAAGACTCTGTGTCAGATTCCTGTTTTACATTGAAGAGTTCAGTTTGTTTCTTTATTTCATCAAAAGAAAAGAATGGCAAAGGCCTCAAAATACATAGCAATGGTGATCACAGTTTATGTATGAAGAAAAACAGTCTCCGACTGAAACCGGTGACGGTTTCATTTAGAACAAGAAAATGCCAAGAGGACCAAATTCCCTTTGCCTTGGATTAGAATCTTAAAAATAAAAATCTTTAACTCATCTGATTTTTTTTTATAATTTATAGGCTTTTAAATAATATCTAAATATAACACCATGAAAATAGAATGTTCAATGGAATTTGAAAGTTTACCACAAAAAATAACGAGTCTAACAGGGGGGCGTTTAATTTGGGGAACACAGTATATATTGAAAGAGAACGAAGGTGACCTAGTTATCGCTATTTTGTTCCTGCACGAGGAGTGTTAACTTTTTTTCTTGTGACATTTAAATTTAAATAAAATTTAAATTAACAAATTGCCTTAACTCTTTTATGAAATACTATTTTTTTACTTTATTTAAACTTTGTATACTTCTAATACTTATGTCGTCTTCAAGATGTGGGTTTTAGGCTGTTTATCAATATATTTAATAACCTGTATAGAATTATATATGCATTTGCAGTGTTTCATTACAGCTCAATTTAATCGGCAAAAATATGTCACATGATCTTAGACAGAATGACTGGAATAAAAATTAGCTTAAATATTGATGCAAATGATGCCAAAGTAACGTACATGCCTAATTAGACAAGTTAATCGCCACAAGCACGCTAACATATAGGCACATTTGATTTATTTTGGATATGCAGTTGCATGAGAATGACCCTTAGCGTGCAGAGGAGACTGCAATCCAGATTGAAAGTATAAGCTCTAAAGTCTTAACTTTGTTTCTGTCAAATTCTGTGATAATTTCGTTATAAGCGTTGGTCTTCGGCGCTCGGTCGGATCTTTCTCATATCCATTTGCCATCCAGACAGAGGTAGTTTAAAATACCCGCGGGCATCATCAGAGACAGCGGTGTGTGCGTCCAGGACTATCACGTATGCACGATCTGTCATCCGGTCAGACAGTGACAGATTGGAGGACGGTGACTGTTTTAGTTGTCTACCAAGTCCGACGCATCCCTTTAAGACCTATGCCTGATTCCACTACTCGCACAGACGTAGCCCTAGCTTCCGTGCTCTTTCCCTACGCTTATTTGGACTCCCCCAGAGCCCCAGACAAAGGTGTTTGAAAACTCTCCATTTACCAGTAAAACTATAACATACCGGCTGAAAAGTATCAATCATACGCGCCATCGGGCGATTTTCAAACTTTAGGAACAGCTATATCACGCCTAGAGAAGCTAATATTTTAAAATGAGCACGGTTTAGGCGCTAAAACAGGAATTTCAGCGAAATTTACCAGTTCATTCGAATACACTAACATTTTCTCTTTTTGCCAGAGAATGTATGTGTCCATGTCAAACACAAAATATTTGATTTTATACGATATTTTTGGTCCGGTACAGTTGTTACGTTCTACCGTTTCTTCAAGCTTTTTATGCGGCGGGTATCCGTGGAACTAGGTACCTATGCAGCTTAATTTGCAATTAGCTCAGACGAAGCTCGGTGAGACGCGCCGTCCAGTTAATCAAGGAGTTGCCGATTGGGACCTATTTAGGAGAGACGCAACCCGGCTGAAACATGGCAAGCATGTTCAGTAGGACGACAATGAAGGTACAATTGAATAAAATAAACCGTTTGTGAACGTTTGAAAAAAATATAACAATAACAATGTGTAGAGATGTGACATGGGTATGATCAAAGGAAAAGTGAATGAATGGTGGCCAATTTGATGCCCTTCTGATAGACAAGCATCATCAAACACACGGTTTACCTGTGACCAAGTAATGCTTAACAAATTAGACAATAATTAGACAAAAAAGAAAGGAAGAAGGGAAGAAAGAAAGAGTTTGAAAGCAAAAGGCGAGAGAGAGAGAGAGAGAGAGAGAAAGAAAAGGGGGAAATGAAAGAAAGACAAGAGACCCAGCAGTCTAATGTTCACTCTGTGAATTACTATGCATGATGGTATTATATTATATTTAAAAATAAAAAAAAGGGGAAAGTAAAAAATGCCATTCATGCATTTCCCATTTCATACATATTGTGCCATTGCCCAACTTTACAGAGTGATCGAGGATTTAAAAAAGGGGTGGGAGTCCAATCCAGGATCACTAATGATAACCCTAACAAAGGGGCCCAGCTTCGATAGGGGGGGGGGCAGGCCGCGAATTTCTATCTGTAACCCTTTTTATAAAGTTGCAGTCGATGAAAAAAGGGGGATCTGAACACCCCCCCCCCCCCCGGATCCGCTTTTGGACAAAATATGACCTTTCATAAAGGTGCCACTTTGAAAATAATTTGACCGATTTTATATTCATTTCATTCCCCTTCCTTTAAGGAATTGTTTACATTGATATTCACTCTCCACATTAAACCATTTATTAAAACATAGATGACACAATAAACCTGACATTTTACCACAGGCATTTTACCCCTGGCATTTTTACCTCTGGCATTTTTCACATGGCGCCGTGGTGTCGTTGTGGCTTCTGCTAGTTGAGCAGCTCCATAATGTGTCAACACAGGTGGCGCAACCTGCAGGTCAAAATCAAATAGCAGTCACATGTCAAATAACCTGTAACGTTTGATGCTGAAGGCTGTAATAGTTCCTGAGATGTTTCACATTTTATGTGGAAACACAACAATTTGACTGAATTAATATTCATTGTATTCCCCCTCTTCTATATAAGGATCTATTGACTACCATATGAAAGCCTGTGAAAGCCAAAATATTAATACTTTATTACTTGCATTGGAAAAAGAGGAAAATATCATTTCAGTCCGCATAACGTAGGTCAACAAAGTTGGCGCCACCCAAAGCTTTTATACGGTAAGCCCTTCGATTTATATTAAATACAAATAAGGAAATTCTTTCAAAATATTTGTTGTGTGTCATGTTTTCCTGCATTTGTGCCATTTTTACCACTGCTATATTAACTGTTCAGTTTATACCGTACATCGGTATTTACCATTTTTATTTTATTTGCAGAATGCATTCCAATGAATAGCCCGATCTTTGAGCGAGTTCAGTTAACTGATTCATCTAACAATGTGATAGAGTCCTTTGATGTTAAATATATTATGGTGATCAAGATAACCTACAAAATATGGATTGTTCCGATACCTTAACCTTCCACATAATAATCTAATATCAATAGAATTCGTCCAAAACATTCTTAGAAAACAATCAAAGTAAACCAGCTATATAACCGACCAAAAGATAAATACAACACCTCGCCAGGCGCTTGGTAACGCTATAAAAATCAAAGTAATACAATGCTCAAAACTGAAGGTGGTCGATGAAAAACTGTTGGTTCCGGAACATGCCTTCTAACTAAAATTATGCATTAAATATTAATCCTCGCCAACTCACATCTACATAATTTAACAGCTCAAGTGTAAGTTCAAAGTTTATTATAAAGGTGCTTAACAGCCGCTACGGTTGAGATAATTCAATTACAACTTATAAACATAATCTGCGCCACTCAATTTTCTGTGAGAAATAGAATATGGATTGTGAATGTATTATTTTAGGGTTGGTTCAAAGAAGAGTTTTTACATTATAGTCCATCACTTCAGATTGGTAAAGTTTTGGGCGCCTGTTTAAAATTCAGTCCTTCAGGGTGTCTAGGAAAGAAATAAAAGGCCTGAATGTTCTCCGTGTTATAATTTACAGTGGAAATTAAAATGTAAAACCTTTATAACGAACTTAAAGTCTGATGTGTGTTCTTCTTAAAGGGTTTTCAAATAAAACGTTTGTAAATTAAATTTCAGAAAATTAAATTGCATAATTCTCCAAAAGCAAATGTCATATATGGTTTGAAATTATGCACATATATTACTTACAGTATGAATTTAAAACTGCTCCTCCTTGTGTTTGTTTTTTTTTTGTTGACCTTGACCTTTAACCTATCTCAACAAAAAAAAACAAAAGGCTGATAGGAATTTTGATTGTCTATCAACTGTATAATTTTCAAAGCGATTGCTCAAGAATTGTGGCCTATAGAGTAAACTAGTATGCGACTACCATAAATTTTGACGAAGTTATGAAGAAGAAACTTTTTTTTTTTTTGGATGACTTGACCTTTGACCTATTTACTCTTAAAGACCTCAGACTTCCAGAACTTTAGTGGTTCTATCAACTGTGAGTTATAGCTTATGTAGATAGGCATCCTTTTTGACGAAGCTATGATGGAAATAAAATTTTGAGGTTTTCGATGACCTTGCCCTTAACCTTTGATCTATATTGACAAAAACAATAGGCTCTAAGAACTTTTGATTGTCAATCAACTGTGTAAATTTGAAAGCGATTACTGTAAAATTGTGGCCAGTAGAGATGGGTCAAACAAACATTGTGACCAACACACAAATAGACATACGCAACTGACCAACATTCTTGCCGAAATAATCTATTTCCGGCAAGCAACAAATAAGATATAAAAAAGTAACTTTAAAACGTTTCATTTAACAAATCTCTTCGGAAAATATTTCTTAGTCAATGGTTAATAAGAACAAATATCAAACTTTAATTTTTCAATTTTTAACGTCAATTATAATACAAACATATGTTTAAGCATGTCATATTGTCCTAGACACGTTTTAATGGCCAGTTTGAAAAAAAAGACTTTCAATGTAATGTAAATTAGCTCTTATAGTACAGTTAACTAGTGTGTAATTTGATTGTGTGTGGTATAATACAGTTTATATATGTGTTCATATTCATGCAAAATAAGAACGCATGAAGTAAAATACAACTTCAAGAAGGCACAGATAATAAAAATAAATTAATTTTCAGATCACATTTTAATAAATATATATTTGAAGGAATTTACAGATAATTGTCACGTTTTAAAAGTAATTAATATATTTGAACATTAAAACTGTTTCACATTTCAAATTTGTCCATGGTACTTTTGAGTTTGCAAAACTGCAGTAAAATATGTCTAATTTCCAGGTTAATTTTGCAGCTTTGTTAATAGCTCATCAATGATGATTTAGCTTAGATATTTATGAAAAAATGAGACCAAAGTGACGTACATGTCTAAATTGACAAGTTAATCATCACTAGCACGCTGAGATACAGACACATTTCATAATTTAAAATATGCAATTGCATGGTGAATTGAGACTGGCCGTAGGCGTACAGAGGAGACTGAAATTAAACCAGTTTAAAATTGTAAGGTCTATCCAGATGGTTATGTTTTCACCGGTGTCTGTTTTTAGTTTATGTATATTAAGGTAAGATAAGATAAGATAAGATTTATTGGCCTTCATTTCCAGGAATTTGTCGCTGACTTGCTATTCATTACATAAAAATAGACAAGTAAATAGATAAATACATAAAAATAATACATAAACATACATTAAAAATAAAACATATCATATTGACTATGCATGTAAAAATAAGCATGTAAAAATGATAAAACAGCTAATTCTGCAGGTAAATAACACATACCGTAAAAAACCGCATATACGTCGAGAAATTTGTTCCCAAAAAAATAATCCAAGAAAGGGAGTCGACTTATGTGCGGGTCTAAGCCTGAGAGGCAAAATTTTGCACGAACTTAGTCAAACTGCCGGCCTGTCTTAACTGATGGACAACTAGATATCCGTTTCCGGTGAAGTCAGGTACAGAAGTCTCCCTTTCAGTCAAAAATTGTCTTATAAGGTTTCTGAATATTTTGTTTTTCAAATATTGACTATTTACGCTGTTCTTTCATTTGGATAATGCAGTATATTAAAACATTTGCAATTAACATGGTTGATGACAACCAGGAAATGACCCGCGTCTAGCTATAATGAGCTTCATTCATGGGCGATTAAGTAAGAGTGCAAGAGGCACGGGTATTGCGTAATCAGTGAGGATTTTATCCAGGGCATTGGCCCCTGTGTATTTGACATCCAATTATGTTACAGTATTTCCCCACAAAAACATTTGGTGCTTGCGTAAGTTTGCAACATGTAAACGGTAAAAGCCTGTGGGCCGTGGTATCTGAACTACAGACAGCTCGACAGGTGACAAATGGCTGATTACAGCACCGATTAGCGCTCACTCGGTACGAGGATGGCTGCCTGTCCCAAGAAGCCCAAAACTAGGTCACGCTGTTCACCTGTGTACCTACACGCGGATATTATCACTCCGTTCGGAAGTTCCTACTTAAAAATCACCAAAAATCGTAGTGAATGACTGCGGCCCTGAGCAAAGCTCGGGAAAAAAATAGACCGAAGTTCAACCTGACATCGATATCGCTATGTACAAACGAACACAAACCCTGCAAGACTTAGTCAAAATTAGTACTCCACAGAATGTGAAATATATGATTCATTCACGAAAACTTTCATCCAAAAGATAGGAAACGGAGTTTGATCAAAGAACGACTGGCGTGTTGTGCACGTGTTGCCCTGGCTTCCGTGCTCTCACTCTGCGGTTTGCTATGCTGGATACCTACACTGCATATATGCAGTTATATCGCATGTAATTGTTTATTAGTGCGTCGCTCTGTGGAGGCAAGAAAGACGGAGTTAATTAAAACTTGAATAAAACTGTCGTTTACGGCCTTGTGTTTCTCAGAATGTATAATAAAAATCTCTGGTAATAAAATTCCTGCCCTTGATCCACGGATATGACCAAGCTGAGGACAGCTTACACTTTCACGTGGCTTATTCAGGCGACTCGCTTGGTCCCAACTTCGCTTGTTCTTTTCAATTTAGATTATATAAAATATAGAGAAATCCGCGACAATCCTGTTTTAGTAACAAGCTTGAATAGTCATGTTTTTATTGATATCTGACACAAACAATCATTAGAAGTTTAAAATAAATGAGCAATGACGGAAAGTGTGAGAATCCTTGGCTGTTCAATTATCGCGCACCTGCCGATTCTGGGTGTCAGACGATCTTCATCTTCATTTCTGCAAAGTACTTCAAGTATCGACCTGTTATATTTATTAATCTTAGAGTCTTTATGATGCCCACTAACTTTTAAATAGATTGCACAATAAAACAAATGACATTTGTACAGTTTAAAAAAATTGGAGTGGTATGAATGTCAAAAACGAGTGGCCAGTCATACAATTCACCTTTCCCCAGTGGCCTGTCACACTACTCTCGATGGTCATGTATGCTGCTTCAGACCAGTTTTGACCTCCAGAATGGCTTGAAAAAATTTTTACCTGATATTTACCCTGAAAATTTATCGACTTATATGCGAGTTTTTACGGTAGATCAAAACATTAAATATCTAAGAGGGTTGTGAGTTAAAAAGTTTAATACTGTATGGTACGAGAGATTTTTTAAAACGAGTTGTTCTGGAGAATATTGTATCTAGGCGTTTACCTGAAGGTAAAAAACGGAACTCTGAATATAAGGGATAAGTTGTCATTCATGACCTTTGATATGAAGGCGATTGTTTTGGTTTCACAGATTTCCTGGTGTGTGGCAAGAGAAGTACTAGTTATTCTACAACTTCTCTTCCTGGTATTATTTAACTGTTTCTTTAACTTATCAGATATATTTGTAAACCAGCACTCCAGTGAATAAGTAAGGACACTGGAAATTACTTAACTATAAAACATGGTAATTATGGTTTTGTCAATATTTAGCTTTCTTAGATAATAAAGGTAATCTAATCTCTTTTTTTTTGCATACTTGGATTGATTCAACACATGTTCTTTCCAGCTCAGATTCCTGTTAATAATACATCCTAACTATTTATAATTTTCTACAATATCTACATCTTCAATTTTGATAGCAACTGGGGTAATTACAGATTTTGATCTCCTAAAATCAAAGACTACTTCTTTAGTCATCTTTACACTTAATTGAAGGTAGTGTTCCTCACACCAACCAGTCACATATTGAATGGTTTTCCTGTAGAGCGATTCATCATTCTTGTGTATCAGGCCTAGAATGACAGTGTCGTCTGCATATTTGATAATTTTACAATCTGAAAGGCTAACAGACAAATTATTTGTATAAAGAATAAAAAAGGACTGCTGACAGAACACAGCCTTGTGGAGCACCAGTATTTATGATTATATCTGAAGAAGTTTCTTTGCTTGTTCTAACATGTTGTCTTCTATCCGAGAGAAAATCTAGAATCCATAGACAGTAGAAAGGAGGAATGTTATACCTACAGAGCTGATTGATCATAATGTGTGGCTGTATTGAATTGAAGGCTGAAGAATAATCAATGAAAAGTGATCTGGCATAATTTTTGGGGTCCCTGTCTAAGTGTTGATAAATATAATGAGTTAATGTGGCAATTGCGTCGCTTGTGCACCTGTTGGATGAATATCCAAACTGATGTTGATCTAGCATTGGTTTAACAATTGGAAGTAATTTGTTAAGAACTATTCGCTCCAAAGATTTTGCGAGAATAGATGTAAGTGCAACAGGCCTAAGATCATTCATCACTTTAGGAGAGTTATTTTTGGCGACTGGAATTATTTCTGCGGTCTTCCATAGTTTTGGTAGTTTACATAAGGAGA
Source organism: Sipunculus nudus (assembly GCA_026874595.1). Taxonomy (NCBI): domain Eukaryota; kingdom Metazoa; phylum Annelida; class Sipuncula; order Golfingiida; family Sipunculidae; genus Sipunculus; species Sipunculus nudus. The sequence continues at coordinate 60,014,715 of CM049318.1, forward strand.
GAGACAATTGAAAAATTGAAAAATGTGATGTATGATGAAGGACAAACTATTTCTACAGGTTTTAATTAATCTGCCACTGATTTTGTCGGGTCCACAGGCTTTCTTTACATTAATCTTACTTAACACTTTGTTTACATCAGTTAGACCAGTAAGGATGCTATCATCGCATGATTCTAAATTTGCTCTCAGACTGCTCTGAATTAAATCTTTTTCCTTTGAGAAGTCACTTTCATCAAAACGCGCATAGAATGTATTTAATTTATCAGCATAGCCATTTTCAGCAAGCAGTGAGCAATCTTTCTTGCTTTTAGTTATACCAGTTAATTCCTGAAGACCCTTCCAAGCATCTTTTGATTGCTGGCTATGGAACAGTTTTTCTACTTTCTTTTTATATTGTTGTTTGGCTTTCTCAATGGCAGAATCAGTTTCTTTTTGTAAGTCATATCTGTTATCTGAATTGCTTGTGAAGGCTTGGTGCTTACATACAATAAGTTTCCTTAGATCACTATTGATCCAAGGTTTATTATTAGGGTAAATCGTAATGGTTTTAGTAGGTGCCAGCATGTCTTCACAAAATGATATATAACTAGACACAGTTTCAGTAAGTTCATCTAAATCATATGAAGTGTCAATGAACATTTGCCAGTCTGTTAGATCAAAACATGTTTGTAGGGTCTCATAGGCTTCCTTTGAGTTCACTTTAATATTAATTTCACGTGGTTTACTGCATTTGAAGTTTACGTCTGTAAGTAGGTTGCATATAAATCATATTACGGTCACTATTTTTAAGTGGAGGACCTTGAACACATTTATAAGCAGATTTAATATTACAATAAAATAAGTCCAGTTTCTGGTGACCTCTTGTGTTACAGTTCACGTACTGCGTGTAGTTTGGTAGTGGTTGATCAAGATCACAGTGGTTCATATCTCCGAGTACAATGGGCAGAGCTTGTGGTTTCTTTTCTTCTAATTGAGCAACAATATCCTGTATCTTCTTTGATGCATTTTCTTTATCAGTACTGGCGGGGAATGTAAACGACTGTGAGAGATATATTGGTAAACTCTCATCCGATTACCGGGAAATTTGGCGGTGGAGCGGGACACGGCCCAGGGCCTAGGGAAGCCACGTTAAACATCCATGCGAGTGCGGATAAAGGGGTCGCAGCCTGCCCCCCACCTGCCATCTGTCGGCTGACTTTGACACTATAAATGCAATGTTGGAATATTGGCCAGAGATCTTTCAGTTCCGGTGCCGATACAGATAACGGGATGGATCATTGGAGTAAGATTGTGTTCCCATGGCGGAGATGATCTTGGTATAATATCTAATATTCCGAAAGATTGCAGAGTTCCGGTGGCATATTTAGGACACATAATTCACAAAACAAATTATAACACAAGAAAACATTATTATCTCGGGATCTCGACATACTATGTCGAGATGTCACATTTACCAATTTTCCCGGTCGGATTAAAATCGGCTGGAAAATTCTTGACACTGTCACAGATTACGGCAACCGATTTTCCAAACGGATATATATATATATATATATATATATATATATATATATATATATATATATATATATATATATATATATATGGGGCTTTGAAGATAACACTTAATGTGACTTCGTGTGACTAATAATGGGACCTAAAAATAACTATTCAATGACCCATTGACCTTATCACGGCATTTAAATCTAATTTATATTAGACCTTTTCAAAAGATTTGAAGTTTGTTCGAAAAGTTCCAAATAAGTTCACGAAAAGGATTAAACTGCCGAAGTGATTTTGATATTTTTTAGGACATTGCCTTAGAGCCAATATAAAACTGGAGTTAATTGGGATCTAAACATGGATACATGCTGTTTCACTTGGGCTTCCGATCTAGCAACTTTTTTATCTGAGGGAATTTGTAGCCGGATTTAATTACTGCCTTTCGAAATGATAGGAGCTTCACGAGAAGTTAACTGTTAATTGCCAAACTTGTCAACCACACCTGCTCAAAAACTTCACGGACCAGGGTCGAGTGTAATATGCAGGCAGTTCTGTTGAAATTAACAAAACTTTAAGAATCTTTGTTAGATATCTGTTGCTGACTTTGACAACCACAGGTGTTTGAATACCTAGACAGACACATGGGCAGAGACTGCACTAATGACACAGAGACATTTCAATGAAATTGTTATTATCAGTTGCTAATTCGTATCAACCAGACCGCTGAATCATTCATAAGCTGCGATCAATCGAGGGTTACCCTTCAAACATAACGATGTTATAGTTGGGAATTTAGAATATATACCATGAATATTTTAATATTTGCCACTAAATATTATAACAATCAGTGTGTTAATATATATAGATAAAAAATCACATGGAAAATATGTGAAATTGTTAGTCTCTATAATTAAACCCTATTTTTGGTAACAAACCGAGTGAAAAAACATAGAAAAACTTCCCGGTTACTTGTTAAAAATCATGTTTATAAGATATTGCTTGAGACTGGCATAAAACAAATCCTGAACGGACACAGAAATGAACATTGAAATAAGGAAGTTAGAATTTGCACACATTATGCGAGGCTTTACTCCACTTTTTTTGATGTATCTAGAGACCGTCAAATAGATTTAATCTCGAAATTCAATGGAGTCCCAAGAGATTCGATGAAGAGTTTTAAGTCCATTATTCGCGGTTAAAATCATTATTCCCTTGTTATTAATTATTTCTAACTCCGTGATCTATACCTGCAATGCTCTCCGGACACACACTAGAACGTGGGAATGACAAAAACCAAACGGAAAATTCATTATCAGGCCCGATTAGAAACTTATGTGTTCTGCGGAATCGCCCTTCCTATTTTCCATGCATGGAGGTGCGTGCATGAGCACTATAGGTCCTTGGTAGTATTGTTCCCTGTAGGTGATCTTGCCTCCATGTGTTCATAAAAATCACTGTGTGTATTACATAAAATTCCATTCATAAGGCAAAAAATAAATTAAAAAGTATGGTTCTCAGGCACCGCCCACATCAATTTTAAACCCCCGCAACAACTTTTTTTTCAAAATTAACTTACCAATTTTGAGCTCCAGCCGCTCGGACATTTGTTCCAAGAAGATTAAATAATACAATTTTGATAAAAATTCCCTTTGTTTTGTAGTGCTTTTACTTGTTTTGCAGAAATAAATCTGTTATTATAATGTTTTTCCTTGATTATATGACAATTTTATCGAAACATACAAAAAAATGTAAAAAAAATCGCCCGGCCGCATTGATTTCTGAAAAAAAGTGCCTGAGAAACTAACCTTACTTATTGCCTAGAGTAGATTAAACTTTATGTGGTTCATCTTCACTATTCAAAGAATTTTTGCACATAATTATTTGTGTATCCTTCCTGCCCAATGACAATATTCCACATTTTATGTCTTGATTGATAAATAAAAACTAAAGACAAAATCGCCCCCTCGCGACCTGATTTTACACCCGAGTGTCCGTAGTACAAATGTTGGTTTGCCATGCCCCTAGTACCAAATGATATAGCCTTGTTCTCTGCTGGTGATGAAGATAACCCTAAAAATTTTATTATTTTTTTCCTCGGATAATTACCATGACAAATTATAGAATATCCCAAACATCCGTGATTATCGGTGCTATTAGACAAACAACATATAAAGACAACACTTTTCCTTGCTTCGCCAGCTGGTATAGGCATACTTAACAATGCTTCGAGAACATTTCATTATCTGCTGCTAACTTGATATGAAGGTCACAGCACTTTCAATGCCTCACACACTATGTTATAACTTACACGCATGACACAAGAACAAGTATGTCAAAATTAAGAGAGGAATAGTACAAGGTCATTGATAGCTCCTTAACCGAGTACTCTTACACATTTAATGTACGACATTCTTCCACACAACATTAAAAAAACATAACAGGGCTTCATGAGATATTCAATATAAATATATATATATATATATATATATATATATATATATTTGTTGATTAAAATTTAATTATTAGCTGAGGCGTTCAGAAAACTCCTATGTTAAAAATGTGGATTTCCCTACCGACGTATTTCGAAATAAATAGATCTTACAAAGTAATTTATCATTAGGGCCAAAAAAAAATTGTATTGAGGATTCACCGCTTAGGAATGCCTTCAAAATATATGTTTGTTTTTCTTTTGTAAATGCATACCACATCCTGGAAATAATTTCTAAAAAGAATGGAAAATAAAAAAAAATGTTTGAATTGATAATATTCTCCATTTCAAGAACTGACGCGAGTGTTTGTGTTATTTTTAGCAAGCTTGCAACATTCTACGTATCGTGTCTTGCCAGATCATTAACAAATACAAATCACTAGATCGCCCCATATTTTTAGTCTTAGAGACCAAAGAACAGTTAATATAGGCCTAGCAGTTTTTGGTGTGGCCTGGCCACTCAGTTTCTCATCTAGACGTTATTAAATACCTCACATTCCTGGACTGAGGACTGGAATTTACGGGCACAGATAGGAATGTCAAAATTAACGAAGCTTAATCAGAGGTCCACGGCACATTTTCGCTTATCGCTCTAATAAACCGTTCATTAAGCCTCCTACCATTTGGAAGGAGGGCTTACAGGACTTGATGAGTTTATTTGTATTTTAATATTTGGGTGATTTTTTTGTCTTCCCGTGTTTGCGCTAGATCCTTTATATGACTGATCAGCCGATTCCCTATTATCGCTCAGCTGTGCATTTCAGGTTCCTAGTATTGATATCTTGATTACAGCAAATTTTGAGAAGAAATTGTTTCCTTTATGTACAGTGTTTTGTTGGCCTAAAATGATTTCTAAAAATAGTTGTTAACGCAAACACATTTTTAAAGAAATTTTCCAAAAATACATATAGGGCTGATTTAGGAAAGGCTAAACCCTGTTAAATGTTTGCTTCCTCAAAATCTGTTCGCAAGATCTTTTATCACTTCTGATTTCATACAATGGCAGCCTCGCTTTTCAAATGAATTGCAACAAACGAAGTGTAGAATATCAGTGTTGTCAAGATATTCAAATAAGCCTGTTTTGAAAACCCAACATGTTGTTTAACTTCTAAACATGCACTGTTGAAATTTACCGACAGATTGTTTTGATTCTATAAAGAATAAATAAAGCGTCCGCCGTTTGAAAGTGGTAGGCATTGTATACCAGCTGTATTTCGGTCTGCATGGGCTGTCTGTCATTTACCTAGACGGTTGTGCCCGCTCTTGATCAAGAGTTGTAAACCGAATGTGTCGCTAAATATGGGTGACCTCGTGAATACCTGAGTGCTCATGGTTGATGGATAGATCAGAGTCAATGAATTGTGGAATGCTAAGGTCATAGCTCACCATAACAACCTTTAAACTGATGGTCAGTGAACTCTCATTGCAGTCATAAGAGGCCCTGTCACCTAGCTACGACTTGATGCCCTAAAATAGTCGCTGAAAACAGTCCTTCATGGAAATTCATGTGATATATTTATTTTTCTTCCAAAACATCTGCTGTCGGTTATGTTTTTTCAACATTGTTTATTGCTTATTCACATGTGGGAATAAGACAACAGACATTTTCCACGAGCGTGCGCACTTGGCGTTTTGATCCTCTGCTGTATTCGAGTCCAGTATGCTGGTTCTCAAATCAGTTAAAGGGGTCCAATCACCTCTCTGACCTTTATAAACTAAAGGTAATTTTTTCTTTATAAAAGAAGAGCCAGAGCTTTGCAAACGACATTTTGCATCAAGTGACTTTCTACCTCCGCATATATGCAAAATATCACCTTAGGTTACATGTTTTTCACGTTTGTCAACATTGCTGTGTTTACAAACACGTTGGTGATAAACAAATTCATACAACCTTCACAAACGCGTTATAAGAACTTTTCATAACCAGAACTACCCTTAGATCATTTATATATACAGAGATGAAGACAGAAATTACATATATTCTTTTTTAAAAGGTAGGTGAGTGGGTCCCTTTAAATACAAACCGGAGGTCTAACAGGGACCTTCGATGTAAATGATAAAGTAGACATTTTACTTGTGTCATTTGAAATGTAACAAATATAACCTTTCTTTTTGCTAAACCCTCGGCTTGAACGATCACACAACCGGGACCTACTGGTGCGGTGATCACCGGGCCTAGTTAATACCCGGGTATATAAACGAGAGGAAACGTATATCAGCGCCCTGTAAGGTTATCCAAAACCGAAATAGAATTTTCAGGTGTACATATTTAAGATTTAGAGAGCATTAAAGTGGAGACGGTTACCTCCATCAAAAAATATATCAACCACAACCCATTTAAATGAAAGAAGGCCATCCAAGTACTTCTTCTCAAGTAATGCTTCATTTGTCTCGACGTTCGACACTGTACAATTAATCATTTCAACATGAGTTGAAACCAAAGAGCACTGATTGCCTCACACACGGGACATCTCATTTCCTTTTAACCATTCGTCTGTAATGGCAAGTCGGCATTACTTGATCATTATTTATATTAACAATCGTTATTGCCATCGTTTCTTTGTCGGTATATAGACTTTGACATGTCTGTCCATAACGAGGAATGCAAACTGTCCGGATAACATTTATAATGTACAGAGGTTCATTGTATCGGAGCTCTGGCTGAACATGATCAAACAAACGTGATATTAGTCAGTCCTTATCAGTCTCATATTTATCTCAAGATCTCAAGAGAGAAATAATCATCCATATGTCATAAACTGCATGAAATCAGTATATATATATATATATATATATATATATATATATATATATATATATATATATTAGGACCGGGTATCGGTCGGCCTCTTCCGGTACAATACGTATTGCGATACAGTCAATTCGATACCGATTCGTATTGACGATACGTTTCATTTTTCTTTGTATATCATTTCTAAATAAAAGCTCTGTTTCTTGTTTTTATATGTTTTTTTTTTATTTTAACATACAACATATTTAGTATGCTATGCACTTAAGCAGTTTAAGCTTGATATTAAATGAATAAACCAACCAGTTGCTTTTAATTACTTCTTTGTATCCTTAGCACCCCTCCCCACGTGTTTTATTGCATTCGATTGGGAAGAACATAGGCTGTTTTTTATGTCATGTAATTACAAAGTTTTGTATAATTCTGTGAATATGAATCCCATTAGTCACTCTCCTATTTGTACAGGAATTGTGCCCAGGTTTTAACCATTTATTTGACATCTGATGTTGAACGCGGGAGTTCAGAGTAACCTATGACCGTTAAAAAAATTAGAGATTGAATGACATATATAAAGATAGGGTATATACGTGAATATACCCTGTTCCTTGTACCAATATGTGAGGTGAATAAAAGTTTCATAAATAAAGAGCAACGTTATTATCATTCTCCTATTATCGCTCACATGCGCCTTCTTGTCATGGAAGTACTGACGTGCATGCGTATATACATTTATTAACAAGTCCTAAAAGCCAAAGCAACAAATATATAGGCTGCAGTGCATTTAGATTTATAAATCATCATGGTTATATGTAAAGTTAGAGTTAGTATGCAAGCAATCGATACGACCAATACAGCATGCAACGCATTTCGGTTATCGTATCGACGTCGTGTATCGATTCGTATCGATATATCGATATATTGATACAGCCCTAATACATATATATATATATATATATATTTATATATATGAATATTTATATAGCAAATATATAAATCTGAATATTTTCTAATATGAGTGATTTTCTAATATGTGTATAATAGTGATGTATTTATGCCTCTATACATTACAAAAGAACATGTATGTTACCCGGCTGGCACGGTCACCCATTGTGAAAAGTTGTCTGTAAAATCTGTTTTATGTTCAAGTTAACAAGCAAGTTAAGTGTGCTCAGTAGATCTGGTAGGCAACAAAGTCACTCATTAGGTCTTATAACAGGTGAGTTGATTTTGTTTATTTTTATCTATAGGATCGTGATGTCATGTATTATAAATATTTGCTTCTGGTAAGCAGATATAAATTTGAAATAAATGATAGTCTGTACTCGACTAGTGGTTGAAATGTTCTTGATTAATTGTAGTACAAATTTCAGGTAGAAAGTAAAGTATACCTAAGGCACAAAGCAGATACTTAAATGTTGACCCTTACCTGGGACCTCTATTGGCTTTTCAATAGAGGAAGATGAAGATGAAATAGTTCTTTTTTTATAAAACAGGAGCATTCAATTATATGTTAGAAACCATCAGGTGGTATACGGTTTCCAGTATAGGTATAAAAAGATATATTTTTTAAAAGATTTCCTAAACATGAGCATATAGTTATAATGTGCAAAAAATTAACATATATATATATATATATATATATATATATATATATATATATATATATATATATATATATATGCAGGGTGGTTCAGGAAATGATTGGCTGAGGTCATATGGATTAAATTAAATTAAAATGGAGGGGTGCTGTGCATGGTTATTAGGTTATTTTTCTTAATATGTCCGAACCACGATGTCGCACGACAACTTCTCCTCATATATTAAAAACTTAATCCCCGATATCATAACTGCATTCATGTCGGATTCAGGCAAACGACAAACTGATAAATTAATGATCGTCTGGTTGCATGGGTCGTCATGTTTTAGCTTAAGAGTCAACCGATGTATGCTTGATCATGTATTCACATATCTTAAATCAACATTTTAAGTCAGACGCTTTTTATGTTGAAGAGTGAATCGAGTCATTATATAACTTAAGGTTACCCGGCTTATCATTAATATATACTGCCACCTTGCAGGTATTTTTGTTATTATACATAATTTCATATAATGTAAATATGATATACATGTATTATCTATATTCTGTGAAATGCCTACTCGGGAAATACCTTTAATCACTGAACCATGTTGTTAGCACAACAAATTTATTTATCAGTCTTTGCTGATTACTCTTTATATCTTATCTAGTATGAATATAATGGATACATTACGCATAATCGATAAAAGATTATCTCGATTTTCTTATTTCAACATATCGATATTAAATGCTTTGCACCGTTTGCTATTATTAGGACCATTTTTTTCTCTCTTTTTTTTGGTTAAATTACCAGATAAACCCGGTAGCCTGGCTTTTTATCGGACTTTGGGGTGTTTTATATGAGATGAGGAATTTTGGCTCAAGGGGTTCGGACCCTCCGTAGCTAATGCAAAGAGTATATTATTTTGGAATAAAGAATTATTACCTTTTCTGAATTAATTCAATAAAGTTTTGCTTGCATGGAGTATCGATTATCGGAGTTTAAGACTGAGTGTTAATAGAAAAATATCTGATATTGATGGATGGTAGTTATACGAAACAAAGATTATTTTATAGACGTCACACAAAAAGTTTCATTTTTGTAATGTTTCAGCTTAACTGACTCTGTCACGGCAATGGACCTTTGTCCGTCGTCCTTTCGCCAAACCTTCCCCTAAGCAGAGCACAAATCGTAACCGTTGATTCTTGGAACTGTAAAATCGTCACATCAAGAAAGGTTCTTGAAAAATCTTCTTGGAAACCTGAAATTTGATCACTGTTCGAGTTTGAGATATAGCTCCAAATAAATACCTGTAACTCTCTTGTTATTAAAATTTTATATAAAAGCTCAAATATCTCGGTAACTAAGGCATGGGTTGACACGCATCTTGAACATTGAGTTTCATCAGCTGCTTAGTTCTAGCGGCGCCACATGTATCTATTTATATTTTCACGCATGTTAACCTACAACTTTGGAACTGCAAAATAAGAGCAGTAGCATCGGTTTTTTATTTGCGGGTCCACATATTGTCCTGAAACCTTCCATGCTGAAAGATCATGAATCGTTTAAACAGTTCCTGAAGACTGGTCACGCCACCTGTAATTTTCTAATCTTCGCGCATTTTCCTTTATTTTTGAGACCGTCAAATGTCATTTTTTCAGCTGTGTTTCATCTTTGGCAATGAAACCTCCTAAATGCGTTGATCATGACTAGATTTATCATTTCCTGAAGACTGGTGGCGAAATCCACTTTTTCTATATATACATATATATTTTTTACTCACTTTGTATTCTGTTTTTTAGACCGCCAAATGTAAACAATGGTGTCAGTTACTCAGCTGTGATTTCATTAGTTTCTAAGGACAAGTGTTTATTTGCCACCTGTTTATTTTTATTTTTCACGCACTTTTTCCTCAATTTTTAGATCATCAAATGATGACAGCAATTCCATTTTCTTCTCAGCTGTGGATGCGTATTGGTCATGGCTAGTTTTATGAGTCATCTCTTTTTTTTCCATTAGCGCATTTATGCGTATTTTTTTCCTGGACTTTTGCGTACTCCTTTACAATTTTTAATAAACCATTTTTTTGTAGCTATGGTTCTTTTATCTACGTTTATGTTTTTAACGTCTTTCATATATTTAGCAACTCGGCTGCATACTGTTCACTATCCGTAACTCTACTTTACCTCGATTTTAGCTGTGATTACTTTACTGCGCTATCGCTTTATATCTTATGATTGGATGATGTAATTTTAGTTTAATGTTCCTAAAGAACAATGTACTTTATTGTTATGTGTCTTTGTATCACAGGACCTTTATGGAAACCGAACGTAATTCTGATAAAGGATAAAATGGAAGATGAAATAAAAAAATAAAAATAAATAAATATAAGTTGAACATGTCTGGTGATATTCATAATTCAGCCATCATCAACCAAAATACTTAATGCATCCCCCTCCCTATGCTACTTAGCTAAGCGTCATGACCCATGGGTCACTTATTTTATCACAAACATACGTGACACAAAGTAAAAGGTCTACGTTACATCTTCAATAATCCCCCAACATACACACACATACAAATATTTTGAATAGATATTGCGCCTTTTGGTTTACCATCTCTTTCCATAGAGCAATTTACGACGGTCTTATTAAACTACGATTGCAAAATAAGCTTATATATAAGAATAATAAACGAAATATCAAAGTCCTTGAATTTCGAAAAATTCTTTGAAGGCATGTAATGATTGATTGGTTGGTTATTAAATTGGGATGAGTTAAATACTGCAGCAGTAAAGATGAAATGAAATGGCCGGGTTTATGTTTGAATGGGAGGTAATGACAATTTGACAGGTAATTAAATCAGCTCTCCTTCAAGTGGGCGTTATTGAAACCGGGTAAAGAATTCGAATCTTTAAGGATAAAACTCATAGAGGATAATCAAATTCTAGAAAAAAAAACAATTAGACGTGAGCGCAAATTCTATGCAGTCTCCGATAAAATATCTCTGTAGAAACAATACTGTCATTGTTGAATCTCTTAAACAATTAGGGATGCAATGGAATTCTATCAAATGCAAACTGACATGACGTCATCTAAACAGCATGCTGAGTTTAATGACCGCTGATAGAACATTTTTTAACTATAGAAAAATGTATGACACTCACATGGTGACATTGTTGTACTGTTCACTTCATTTAAAAACCACATGTGCTGAACGTAATGTCAGTTCCTCCTCTGTGCCGTTAATTCGTTTGTTGACAATAAAGTGTGCCGTTTTGAAAACAGACTAGTAAAATTAAATACATTAATTATTAAACACTTGTAAGACGACCCCTCCTGTATTGCAGACAGAAAACTGCAGTTTCTATATTACCACTTACAAAAAGGTTAACCTTTTTACACATGTAAGTAGAAGTGACAGTAGAATAATATTGTAATTTGCAAAGTAATGGAGAGCCAAAAAGGCTCAGGCCAACAATGATAAATTACTCTGCACTGGTAAAATGAAATATAAACGCGTTCGAGGACGTTTTTGTTGTTACACACTTCCGGTCCGATGGACATAGGATATAAGCTTCAAATTGCCATTAACAAGCCATTCGTCGATTTTTTGGCGACTGGTTTGGAGAGGTCTTGCAATAATCCAATTTTTCCATCGCGAATACTTCTCTAGTCGTCGCAAATGTCAGTTGGACTGAGCCATTAGTTTATTTTTCGATACATAGAAAAAGATCCTTCTTTGTCGATATTTTAATCGCTTTCGAAATCTTAACGTAAGTCGTTCCTAATAGACGTCGCCTGCATTGTGGGAAAGTCCTATTTAAGGGGCCTATTCCGATATCTGTCGTCTATTGACTTTAGTACTCCCTTGAACCTTTTATAAAAAAAAAATACAAAAACAATGTCGATCCCACTGCACATGCACAGGCTGTATCCGTTTTGTTTAAATCTACGTGTTTAAAAAAAATAGGGGTTACCCATAATAATCCAAACACATTAAACACTCACATCTGGTGGCAAGGCAGACGGGTTAGGGATAATCCGGAAGTCATAACCTGTCTTTAAGACATTAGAGCGAATCTCTGAGGTTCAATAAGATTTCACCATTGTGCCATTGAGGCATCGGCGGCATTCGGCCCTTCAGATCCGAAGTTCAGCGCCTTAACCACTGGGATACGTCCTACCCCTCAAATAGCCACGTTAATTAACAGCAACGAGGAAAAAAAACGCTATAAAACGTGTCTCAGTCAATACTTATCGCCCAATAAGGACCCTATTTAAGCTCATTCTTTACTTTGCAGTTGTACCCAATTATGTGTGACGTAGTACATTATGTGTGCTACGTCATCGTTCTTCCAAGTGCGAATGTTCAAATGTTCTCAAGGATGCGTGTAGTTTTATCATCATGACACAGATGGTTATATGCTGACACACTTAACAAGACACTTTCATTTGTTTATTTAATATTTATTATTATTATTATAATAGCCTCCTTGTTGTCGACGTGGGTTTCTCATAAATATGTAATTAATATTGATTTCAGGCGTTTAACAGATAAAGATAAACTGATGTATTATTGGTCAAGCATGCAGGGACGTTGTCAATTTAACTTATAAGCAGCAAGTTGTTAAAGATAATGCTGTAAATTGGTCTGTTATAGTGACTTTCACTACAAGGTGGGCCATAATATATATAATTTGCTCTTTATTTACTGCTTGAATGTATAGTGCTTCTTAAGCCATTTAGGCTGGACAAGTTAATATGTTATAATTTGGAGCATAAAATAATACCTCCAAGTTGATTTGCTACCCGGTGATTCTGAAAGTTCTTGGGTACAACGTTAAGTTGTATTTTAGAGAGTATTTAGAGCGAATCGTACTTATTTTTTAATTAATTTATTTAAACCTTGTAATATAAGGAAATCCGATTAGACAAGATTAGTTCTTTCACAAGGCACTGTTGAACAATTCAGTTTTTATACAATCGTCTCTTGCAAAATACAATGACAATACGGTAAAAGTGGCTTGAGATAAAATGATACAACAACATATGATATGAAAAATGAAATTATTTAACACAGACATGCCACGTATTACGGTTGTATATAATGTATTCCTGAGAATACTATACACTTTAATAGAGCTTTGGGTAGTTTCTCCGAGAGTGATTTACTGTTTCACAAGACAGGACATCTGCATAAATACAATTGCGTTAAGTGGTCGTCCCAACCAGTGGCGTCAATTTTTTTGACAGGGTGGCGGGGATGACTTTGTATATATATATATATATATATATATATATATATATATATATATATATATATATATATATATATATATACACATATGTATATATATATACCTTTTTTAACGTCTCTGAGTGACATATTCAACTATATATATATAAAATTATATATGTATATATATATATATATATATATATATATATACTTAATCATATTTCAAATAGTTATAATTTTTTTAATTCTAAGCAAGGTTTAGATGTAACATTTTTAGTAAATGGATCCAAAGTCTTTAATTCTATTTATTAATATATTTCATTTGCAATTTTATAATTTTGTTCTCTGAAAAATTGGGGGGGGGGGATGATTACATTGACCATCCCCCCTTGCCATAAGGGAACCGGTCGGTCATATAGGATAGACTCAAGTTTTACAGACATTTAAAAATAAGGATGCAAACTAGATATTCGTGTCTTTATTCGTACTAATGGATAGTCAATCATGTCATATTAATGAAAATACATTATCGTTGCTCCTGCACGTTTCATAAGGCCTCGTTTTTGTTAAGATCTGATATCATATCAGTAGAAAGTAATTTTGTCTATTACCTCACCTTGGACTTGTACATTAATGTAGGAAATCAGCAACATAGACTTGAAATAGCAAAAACATTGTAAAAATAGGAAACCGATTTGTTATGCCTGATTATTAGGCAGAACTGAATATGAAGTACTGTTAATGGTATAGTTATAAAGCTTATCACGGGGGTTTCGGAGGCTCTAGAGGAAAGCCACATGTTATTATGTGAATAAATGTAATATAAATCAGCTTGAGGATGCAAAATAGTCATGACTATTGCTATAAAACCACGTTTGTTATTAATGGCGATTTAATTATATACATAAAATATCATGAAGGCAACATTTACATGAATACTAACGTTAGAATCAAAGAATCCTTTTACTTGGTTAATAATCATACACTAACCAATATAACGTTAAAATAACGAAAAGACAAATAAACATTGATCTTGTTTTATGTACTTGTCCCGGTCACGGCCCCAGAACACTCATCATTCGAATAAAGTCAATTTTATTGTGCTGTTTCCGGAAAGAAATATTATTAGAGGAGACATTTTCGAGATTAAAAGGCTAAAATTAGTCTGGATGAGGACTAGTCTAGACTTGAAGGTAATCATCGCCATCATTGTGCGAGTTTAAGGAAAGCCGCTCAATATTAAGGTCGAACGTCGTGACGGACAGATTTTGTGTCCAGAGATGAAGGGATGAAGAACCAAAGAGGATAAAGAAGCTGAGAATGCATCTCCATCAATGCCGCACGGATAAAAACTCATTAGTTCCAGAAGGAATTAAGAATATGAAGTTCCGACTACGGGGCCCTTTTCACGCAAGGACCAGGTACATGTTGGCATACATGCGTGCATTAGAAAATGCTCGGAGTTCTTCCAAACATATTTGTCCCTTGATGATTGGTGATCTTCGAAAACGCTGTAGCAGGAATATAGTGCGCTTGTAATGACTTCTTTCGCTCTCTTTACTTTACTTCTCGTGTTTTTCTTTCGCCTTTATGTCTGTTGATTTTTTTTATCACACAACAGATTTGCCTGATGAAGAAACAATAAACGTGAGGATATTTTATACAGACCAGACTGAATCTGATCAGGACCAATCGAGAATTAATCAAAAGAGAAGTTGTAGGTCAAAACAAAATCAAAGGTTGGTTTCTCGGGTATTTTTCACAAAACAATGAGGGATGACGATTTTTTTTAACCTTTTTATTTCCTTATTTTTTCGATCAAATATTTATAAAATAAGGGACCAACATGTTAAACACAGGAAAATACACACCAAGAATTGTTTCAGCGACTAGAACTCAAAATCGGTTACTTTTAACTAAAAATAAATATACACATTTATGATGCGGGGGTCAAAATTGGCTCGTGTGACGCCTGAGATACCAACCTTTTATGTTTTGGACATAACAAAATAAACTCCTACAGGGCCCTCTCCAATATACGAAGCCATTGGAGAATATACTACATATAGGTATCATATATCGCTGTGATGTCAATTCGGTGAAAAACATCGCGCAGTTGCCAATACAGTATACCCCTGTTCTTTCGCCGACCTCTGACCTGCGTAAAATTTTGCGGTAGCTGAGGATGGTGGGTGACTGAGAGCATCACCTTGAGAAAACGTCAGGCTAACTGAGGAAAAGTTATGCCGTTGTGTATTATTGTAGGCTGATGCGGCTTACATTGATATTGAATGCCATGTTATATTGTTCATATGTGAAAACCGAAAGTGCAATGCACAAGCGTATTTGAACTATGCTTAACACCTCTGAACGCGACCGAGTGCGCACTGGTGCTATGCTTGGGACTAAATTTTAGTTTTCGTCACCACAGCCCTATAACAGATACGATAAATTATCCCAAGGACTGTATCCTGACTTAAATGCTGATTTCAATGTAGATTTGTACGGACCAGTATACAATAGGCCTGATTCATTATTAATATAATATCCATTTTCACACTAGCAAATGTGTTGGCTACGCTTTCACAGACCCTCTCTGGTGTTTATTTCATGAATAATGAACCAACCTGCGCGTGTTAGGGGCTGAAATCACACCTGCCGATCAAATCAAACAAGTCAATACAAAGAAAACATGTTCACAGACCGTATGAACAATCCCAGATGTATACCAGAAACAGGTAATGCTTATTTGATTGGCCAGATTCTCGATGCCTTCCCGGCAATGCTGAACGTTTGATCAAAACATCGCACCAGTTGTCCGCGTTATACAAGTGTACGCGAGATATTTGATTGGTTTAGGTGTTTTATTCATTATTCATGAAATAGACATTATGGAGGGTAACGGAATCAAGGTCTGTGAAAGCGAAGCCACAGATTTGGTAGTATGAAGATGATCATATCATGTCAATCGACATAGACATAGACTTAGTTTATTTCTCACATGTTTATACAAATATATCAAAACTGAGATATATTAATGGTTGTGTGGCGGCAGTATGCTCGGTGTTAAATAAATCACTAACAAAATATATCACTTTTTGTAGGAGACAACGAATTGGCAAATTTATGATTCAAAATTATCCTTGAAATTTACTAACAAACTGTATCTACTAACCAAAACAGCTAGGTTCTTTGTATTAAATAAGTCCTACATCATTAGTTCGTCTGAAAACCGTAAAATTCTGTGTTCTTCCGTTTCTAAAACATTGGCATACAAATATATAATGAATTCATCACCTAAGTCAAATGAGTTACATATGGAGTTACATATGAGCTTTTGAAATCATCCTGCCCTGGTTGTCAATTTATGATTACCTGAATCTAAATTTTTACACGGACCTGCGACACTTAGATGATAAGAATAAAAGTAAGGTTCACAAAATATCCTATCTTTAAACAAGGAATAACATATGCAAAGAGACAGATTTGAAACGCTTTCGTACCGCTGTTGCTGGTACTGGTCTTGCAACCTGAGTTTACAACGGTGTTACATACGTGTTTATATGTATGATTATGCTGTTCTTTATTAATAAATTATCTTTTGCTATCCGTTTGTGTGGCTGTATTCACCATATCATTGATTTTTATCAACTGTGTATTGCTTCATTTACTTATATGTATATATAAACTATGGTTTATTTAATATTAGCACACTGTGCGCAGTGATCGTCTGCTGGTTTTTGTTAAGAAAAGTCACCGTAGGGTTTGTCAATGTAAATCAAGTACAGGGAGTCCTACAGAACCGCTTCTGTGGTGAGACTTTTCACGATCGGCCTCCAGGCAGGGCGAGTGCTCCGTGGGATTTCACGGGAAGACCGTGTTCCACTGTCGTGATTCGCTCACAAAACAAACCAGTGCGTTTTTCGAGATATCCTCGGTGATCTGACTCAGTAACGGGGCCGAATACACACCAAGAACCCTGGTTGACGTCAGGATACAATCAGGTGTTACCGTCCTGCCACGTAGTCCGAAGCCGAAGTGGAATTCTAAGGATGCCGGTTAGCTCCAAAAATCTTAAAAAAAATCGTGCAGGATAGCATTTTTCATTTGATCTCCAATGATTTATGATTTTACTCATTCTGATTATTAAATATATATATTTAATATATATATATATGTATATATATGTGTGTGTGCGTGCGTGTATGTATTGAATATTTGTTTAATTGCTAGGTTTTAAAACATTTCAGAATGAATTTGTTTTGATGGCGGCACTTGGAGAGAATTTCAGCTCTTGAGTTAAACAATGATCCAGGTGGGGGGGGGGGCAACTGGAACTCCTGGCTAAGTATGAAGATATCATGCTTCAATCAATGGAATGTTATACCTTAAATCTTCGGAATAGATCAAGCAGAGCTTTTTTTGTCATAACATGTTTAAACGGTCATCATTGCCTGACCCTTGAAATGAACTTAAAACTGGTCGAGGCAGTTCACATGTACATTCTTTCAAGCCGGAGATTCTTATAAAGCTATGTTAATTGTACATTTTACATATTCAGTCTTCCTGTAAATCCTTTGATTGTTTATGTGTATGCATATATATATTGACAGCATGGTTACCCCCAGGTATCAATGTCACATTACTGTAATGTATGACTTTAAGATATATGTATGTGTGTATTTATATGTATATGTAAACATATATTTATTTAAACATGTACAGTATATAATGTATACCCTGTGATAGGTAAGATTATTATTTTGTTTTCTATGTTGTATTCTATTTCAGTTGAATAGTTGTGTTGATATGTTAATCGTTGTACACATTGTATGCCATGTATATCTTATATGTTGGAAAGTACGTTCATTAGCACTTTGTGCTATTTGTATAATCCAACTAAAATAAATATGTTTAAACTAAATAAGTAGCTTTTCAGAAAAACAGAGATCACACTTTCCAGTCCCACAGAAGTAAGGTGCTGCCGTGGCAGAGATTTCCCAGGAGAGCTTGTAATTGATATTGTTGTCTTTTAGTGTCCAGATGTGCTTAGACAGTTCAGTGTTTTTCGCGTGGGATCTAGGGGGGGGGGGGACGAGCAGGCACGATGAATATTTGTATGAATGCTAGTAAAACATTACAGAGTGAATTTTTTTTTTGCTTTGCAGTGTTAAGGCACATGGCGTTGCCACTACCCCATGGTGAGTTTGTCGAGTCGAGTCCACTTGGTATGAGTAAAGTATATTTGCCTTTTATATTTGCCTTTTCTTTTGTATATTTGCCTTTTATATTGTGTATTTTCATAGTATATGTGTATTTTATAGTTTACATCATATGTGCATGTATACTACTGAAATATTCACTGCACCCAGATCCCTATAAAAAAACAGCTTACTATGCTAAATGGGCATCCTGGTAAAATATCTTTCTATTAAATATATACATTAAAGGGGCCCAATCACCTATAAAGCATGTTGAGTTAACAGGAAAAATAGCTTTTTCCCTTTTAAAATCTGCACCTGCCAAAATATTGCCCTGAAACCGTTTGCTTTCTCCTGTACACAAATGTTTAAAACAGTGGATCGTGTGCGATGAGAGGTGTCAACATAAACACAGCGCTGGGGCTGTGTGCATCGCTCAACCAAAACACGTGTCAATCAGGAGATGCCCGGTCTGACTTGGCCCAAAAATGTAATTCATGTTTCTGCTGGCTGAAACACAGCGTGTTGCCCCTCCTAATCAATCGGACCTCCGGTCACGTTGCCTTGTTATGGTAAAAAGACTGTGTTTACTAACACGCAGAGCCATAACATGGTGTTAAACAGCCGTATGCGAGGAAATGAGAACGTGTACTGGGACGGTTTTGCTGGGAAATTTGTATAAAGCAAAACTGAACCGATAGTGTGAAAGAAAAGCCATAATTTAGCTCCTGATTATGCCTCTTTAAAACAACAAAAACCTCTTTACTCTGATATGTTCCAGTATCGCACGTGTACCCCGACCATCCTATTGTGCCCCCGAGGACAATAGGATCAGTGTCAGTCATTTAAATGCTCTTCCCTATACGTACAAAGCATAATCTCGTAATCCCGTAAAGTCTCGTCTTTTCAAACCTCGCCGTTAGCTTCATCCAACAACATTCATCTGATGATCGGGCCGCATACGTGAAACAGACTGTAGTGAATTTACAGTGTTGATTTTCTTTAGTGTTATATCGCTCTGGCCTAGTCTGCAGGCCATAGAGCACTTTACAACGGAGGGTTACTCTACCTTCTACCTTCTATATATATATATATATATATATATATATATATATATATATATATATATATATATATATATATATATATATCCTTTCAACGAATCGACTTTCTATTAATAATTTGAAATTAGGAAGGATAAAATATTAATTTTTTTTAATCAGCTAGACCAAGGCTACTGTCATTTTCTCCAATGTTAAATAACTAATGAGTACTGAATACTGTATCTAAAATATTTTTGTTATTCATGTCAATAGCCTGTTTGATTCATGTGTAATATACGGCCTTGCATGATAATGCTTAAGATTTGTATGGAATTCAATCACAATATAAACTTAGATATCTAATCAAGATTAATATCTCGCTTACAAGTAATTATTGGTATCATCTGTATGACGTTTAACAGGGTTAGCATATTTAGAAACATGAATTTTCTGTCAGTTTTTTTAACGTGATTATCGAGTGCTCCCGGTAATGAAAAAAAATAATATAATATATTTTATTAACTATAATACATGTTTTATCATTCATGAAAAGAGTCTATCCAATCTATATTAACTACTCTGGATCCGACATGACAGTAATCCCATGCTTATGAGAGAAAAAACGCTACACGTATAGTTATTAAAAGAAATATCTCCATGTTACTCTGTTTTGTAAAACAAATGTAACCTTCACTAAATGACATTTTTACTGAAACATTTGCTTTGGAAAGCCAAATAAAACTCAGTGATTTATATTTCACATTTGCGGAAAGAAAAGACGATTTATTACTTTGTTTTTATCGTGATCGGAATATGAGGCCTTGTATGTGGAGTGATAAAAGACCGCACACAGAACGTCGGGAAAACTTATATTGATACTTGATACTTCTGTTCAAAAAAAGAATGCATGGAACCTGAATGTAGCATGTAATAAAATGTTCCATGAAAACCTTGTGTCCACCCTTGACTTCGTAACATATGGCAACACAAAGACTCCTGCACGGGGGTTTGATTCCACCTCATCTATTCAACAGTTTTTGAAGGATGTAGTCTTTACAGGTGAAGGCGTCGCATTGCAGATCTGAAGATCTCTGGTTTAAACCACAACTAACCTTAAAATCGTTACAGTCCTGACAGGACCTTAAGGATTTGCTCTAATGTTCAACGACAGATTATGATCCATGAATAATTTCCAAACCCTGCGTCTGTAAAAACAACCAATCCAGAAGGCTTAGTGATAAAACAGTGAAACCCCCACTTTAGCGGACAGTCACGGGACCGGACGATTTGTCTGTTAGGCGTTATAGAGTGTTTTCTCCTTAAAACAGAATCGTTTCAGCCAATAATTCGTTCCAAACCCGTTTCCTTACACCTGTACACAAGTAGAAATAAGCTCGTCCCGGGCGCAATCAATAGCGACAAACATAAACATGGCTTGCACGCCATCTGGTTGCTGTATCGCGTGACTTCACAAATCAAGGTTTTTCAAGCTTTAGACCGATGTTTTTATCATTGTTCTTCTTTAATGTTTCTTCTCCTTGCATGGGAGTTTCCGAGCATGCGCAATGTCACTCAGTCTTGTTAGGCACAGATAAATATTGCACACATATTTATGTCCCTGTAATAATTTAAGAGTTTGAGATTTACCCGTTATCATAAAAACTCCGACCCGTGTATTACGCATTGGCTTTAAGATAAGATTTCTGGCAAACCACTATATTTAAAAATCAGATATATAATTCATGAAAGTTTTATATTCCTATTAGACCCCATAAAGCTCACACAATTTAAAACCTGTGACAGTGTTCTGTAAAATAATGTTATGATTAACTATATAATTTTTAGGAGGGACAAATATTACCGAAATGTTAGTGTGCATCTTGGTGAATTAGTTTCATTTGGTGGACCGAGTCCCGCTCCTTATTATTACACAATCAATGTAATTATTTTTTTATTCAAAAGCCACGCGACAGATACAATAGAAATTTTCATTGTGTCTGTCTCAGAAGACTGGTTCAAGTAGTTAACAATCATTGATATATTTAATTTACATAATTCAAATTTAATTTAAAGCGGCTGAAATACTGTAGTCAATGGGACCACTTACCAATAGGGCTTGAAATTAATATAAAAAAGATGCCATCGCCCACAGACTTCGTATAGCAAAAACTCCCTTGGGCCCCTGGTCTTTGGAATTCGTTATGTTATCTATTCATTTTTATATTAACAAATTTGGGAAACAGTTGTGTAAGGAGTGTTGTTAGATAAAGTGACATTATACAATATTGTGGGTAGATAACTTAATGATATGGGTTGGGTTCACGTATAAGTGGCTTTAAAATAATGTTATGTCAAATTCAGTATTCGATGTATTTTGTTACTCGTCAATAAATAAGCAGACATTGTATCAGTACATAAAGGCACTTTTTTTATAAATTATAATATCAAAATGGATTAGCTTTTAAATTTAATTGCACATTGTTATATTAGTACATCAGCCAGAGGGTTCACCGGTACCAAACAGGTGACAATTGCTATCAATGTTTTTTTGAAAGGTGTATGTGTGTAGATAATGAAAATGCCTGATAGCAGTATGGAAGTGGTAGCTTTCTGTAAAATATCAGCCTGTTTTGAAATGAACTTGCACCAAAATTGCAATTTTTTGAGAGACACTGTTGTATATGTATTATTTAGTTATAACATCTTATATAATGCCTGTTTTAAAACAAGATTGATGTTAGTTGATATTAGATATTTGTAGCTTTCATCTGGTGTGTCATTCATGTATATAGCTTTCCAAATTTTTAAGGTATGATTATTTTTCCTCACTGTGAATCATATCAATTTGTAACATTTTAGCTAATTTATTTAAAAAAACACAAGTTGTATTTCTGATTAGACCAACCGTGACCAGTTTGGTTTTATGAAGTTATTAATGAAGTCTGAAGTTTTTTAGATGAAAAAAAAACATGTCTGGCACTAAACTACAATTTGTAGATTTGGGCTTGGTCACAGAAAGGTGTTATCCCGTTCTCTAGTTAGCCGATACATGTCCCATTGCCACCAACTGTCCGCAGAAACGATGCCTTGTTGATGTTTTTGAGTACTTTTGTGTCTCATACCCACGCACTAATCGAATCATGATTGGTTAACCCTCCCAAGTATTCCACTTGGTTGCTATCGGGGGCCGATAAATAGACTAAAACATGGATGTCGCAAGCCGAATGTCACACATGACATGTATGCAGGCACGGGTACTCGGCTAGTTGTTCAAATATGTTTTTTGCATGTCTCCGGTAGAAAAAAAAGAAAAGAACGACAAGTCATTTTAAGCAGTATATTTTTATTTGTATGTTTCTGTTATATTGGTTCCTAAGTCACTTGTGATATCGTATACAAACTAGGCTGCCGTATTTGCACTTCTGGCCAAATTCGCTTTCTTACACGAAATATAAAAGAGCCTTCGGCTGAGAAGGGCTATGCTGTCTGCTGAAATATTTCCATGCAAATATTTCCTACAAAATTAACATATAAATTCAAGGCAAGAGCAGTAAATGTACCTACAACATCTTGCTTGGGTTGCACCACAAATAAATGATAGATATTGCAGTTTGCTTTTGTGTCAGGACTGAATGTGAATCAGAGCTGTAAGTTATTCATTCTGAGTTGCCTATGTTTTATACTGTTCACATTTCTGAAGGGAGAGAGATTTCTAAATAAATACCACTTTCTATAACGCAAACCAGATGTTTATTTGAACCGTGGGGCAAACAGAGTTTTAAAGAGAATATATACCAGTTTGCTTTGCTGCCAGTAAGTGCAATGACTCATCCTGTTCCGGTGTTATGTTAATACAAAGTCTAGTAAATGCTAATGATAAACCCAAATTAAAAAAAAATCAGTTGTTGAAGTTGAACAAATCTAATTTAATTCTAACCTGCTTTGACTCAGGACTTCAGAGATTATGTTTCAAACAAAACCCTAGCAGTCCAGTGTCAACTAACTTTACCGGATCGGAAGACATACATGGTTCGCCTTGGGCTATGTACTTGTACTATAGAGTGCCATTAAGATCCTTTTGTTTTTATCTTTAAAATGCAATTTTTCACGGTCAAAGCAACTTGTGTCTCTGTCATTCCCCAGGTTTAAGGGAGATCATGTTAATCACTGACTGTTGTACTAGCCGAACAATTATAATGACAATGGGGTTTTTGGTTTTGCCCTTTAGAGAATATTATCTCTCGCTTAGTATGATATAGTTATAACTGTTAGATCACAAAATGGAGATATATATTCTAAAAAAGTTTTGTTTTCATATTATTTTCTTTTATTTAAACATTTCAGTAGAAACACACATGATAATAAACATGAAAGAAACCGATTTGTCATTCTTCTGGTGATTTCTATTTTAATTTCTTGCAAGTGCTAACTTTCTTATGACTTGATTGGGCAAGGTAGCCAGGCATGAAATAACTATAATATATAATAGACTTATAAAAGCCAATCCAAATGGTGATAATCCAAAATAAAAAATGACGAAATGATTTTCATATTTTAGTAGGTGTTACCTTTCCAACCATGCAAAATAGAACTCATCAGATTTGATGTTTTTCTGTCAGAAAGCAATTGCATATTTATATGATTATGAAATTATAAACTAATATTGCTTATTTTCCCTTCAAACTATTACTTAGATAGTTTTATTTTGAAATATGAAAGTTCAAATTTCACAAGATCCTATTTATGAAAAAAATGTAACAAACAATTCTTTAAGGAGCCTTTATCACACAGCGAACATTCACGCTGTACAGTGAAACTTTATATAATAAAACAAATTCTTTATCTTAAATACATTATAATCTGTTACCTCTTCTGTTGATTTAAGATTTTTAACTCTACTATGTGTCCCACTGGTCATAATGCTCAGCTGAATCTATATTGGTCAGTGATCTAATTCTTATCTACTAAGGAGAGTTTAAGAGAATCTGTATACACAACGTTTGAACATCCCAGGTCTAGCGATTATATCACACTGATAATTGCAGTCTGTCAATCACAAAAAGAAAAAAAGTCTTACATTATCCTTTTGCATTGTTCATAATCGCGAATAATGATGGAACAATAGAGAGTGAAACTAAAAAACACCAATTGAGCTCTAGTCCATCATAATCGGTAAGCTACATATAGATGAAATTTTCTCACCATTCAGAAAGAAAACTTGTAATGTACCGGTTTTGCTCGCAGAAGAAAGGTAAACATAAATGGTGTCATTTGTAGTTTATATACTCGTAAAAGTCACATGATCAATGGCTGGTAAAGCACATTAGAAATTATAGTTAAAATCAAATAAGAAATACAACAATAAGAGAATATAAGTTTAACTGCGCTAAGGTAACGCTATCCCTCACATGAAAGCTTTTTTTATTTCCTGACTTGAGTAGGAAGAACTGAAAAAGATCATTTTGACTCAAGTCAAAAGTGTCGAGACTTCCAACTAACACTGACATGCCAGTCCTGGGATCAATCTGCTGGGTACTGGTCATAACATTATGAATACAAACACTTATGATCAGCAGAGTTTAAAAAGATCATTTCCAATGAATAAACCATTGAATGAATTTTTTTTGGTTTGCACAAGTTAGGACAACCTATAGCTTACAAACAAAATACCAGTCTAGTGATCAATATTACCACAGAACTTGGAGATAACAGTTTCGGCAGTTCCTGCTATATCGGTTACCGACAAAACGTTATATCTGTTGACGTATTCTATATATATGGAGTATTTTTCTAAAGGGTTAGGGAGAAGCGGGGGGGGGGGAGAGGGAGGTATCAGACTAAGTTTTGTGCCCGGACCCCCCCCCCCCCCCCAATCCCTTTCCGGATCTGGGGACCTGTTTTACAGGTTTGCCATCAGTTCTGGCGTGGACCCCTCCTTTTTAAATCCTTGATCTGCCCTTGTGAGGGCATAAGAAAGTATACCTGTAGGTAAACACCTATTGATCATAAAAGATACATCATTGAAAAGATTATTTTGCTGGATATAAGTTTGGCATATAAAGTTGTATGAAGTAAGTTTATATTACCACTCCTTTGTCGTTTTTCCTAGGGGTGAGTGTAACTATAAGAATGTATAACTTAAGCAGTATACACCCAGTGGTCATATATAGCATGTCACATGTCTGAAGCGTATAGTGTAAGCTTTCATTTGAGACCAAGTTTGACTGGATACGTTTTGCATATTTACCACTTTTATACTGCTATCGGGCATTTTTATTAACTACACAGGTATATCTATCATGCACACATGGTGAAAATTTGTCACCAAAATGGTAATGATGATCAGAATTTTGGGGTCTGGCTGAAGTACTATATCTCCCCTGGGGATTTTGATATTTATTTGTCTCTGGTGGTTGATTGGTTACTTGGTTCTTTTTATCTTGTTAGTGTCTTTTTTAAAAGTTGTCAATGAATTTTGATGCAATTTTTTCAGGCTTTAGGTAACACCCAAGGAGCAGTAGGACAAAAATTTTTGATCACCACAATATTTTGTTTAAAAGGAACTAATCACATACCTGTTATATTAAATATACATGCAATGCAGTGGTTCTCCTGAAAATAAATGGTATCTGCCAGTGTTTTGTTCTAAGACCGTTTGCTTACTCCTGTTCACAAGTGGAAATTACCTTGCATCGGGAGCGATCAATGGCGCAAACATAAACATTGCTTGCACGACACTTGGTGGCCGTACCGCTCACGAAACAAGATCATTCTTGCTTCAAACTAGTGTTTCCTCTGTGTTTGTCCTCCTTGTCCGGGACTTGCCGCTCATGCTTAAGATCGGACCTGTGGTCACGCAGCCTTGTATAGCAAAACAGTCTTGTTATAGTGTTTACTCACACACAGAACCATAACAATGTATAAAACAGATGAATTTGAGATAATATACCCATTTGCTTAGATGGTTTGCTGGAAACCTTGTTTTAGTCATAATCAAAGACTGTCTTACAATGGCAGAGTGTTCACTGTACTGGGAAGGTGGCCCCAGAAGGGCATCATTTTCACATAGTTTATTCCATAGAAAGCTAATTTTATCAAATGTGTTTTCGTGATCATCATATTACCCTTAGAAAGGTTCCAAGGGTCTATTGTAGTAGTTTTACTTCATAATGGGGTGTGTCTTTGGGCACAGCATCCTGCACGCTGACGTGCAGAATACCTTATGAACAGGTCCTCATCTGCTCAACACCTTGCTCAGCATCCCTAACCGACCTGCCATATCAGGAAGCTCGCAAGTCAGGGATTCCCGTGAATACAGGACTCAATAGCCTTGGAAGACTGCTCTTGAGTCGTGATTTAAGTCACAGCCGAGAGCGATAGTCTGGTAAGACTGTTCTTGAGTCGTGACATAATTCACAGCCGAGAGCGCACTGCAACAGGCATACATCCTATAACATCGATACCTGGGTAGAAATCCGTTTATCTTAATATTGTGATGAGTTAACACCATCTTTTTGGTAAAAGGTCAATTGTTGTGTGGCGTATTAGTTGATTTGAAGCATATATCACATTTACTTTCAGAGAAATACTAGATTTTTAAATTTTAAGATAGTTAATTTTAGAAACATTTTAATTAAAAACACCTCGACGTAAAGTACTTTTCTATCTATAGTTAAGAAGAACAACTACAAAACAACACTTTAATTGTGTTTGTAACCTTGTAAGTTTTCCATTATCTAGTGTTAATTGTAACTTATTGTACAGAATTGTACAGAAAATGTTTCTGCTTGTGAAATTATCCCAGGCACCCTTAAGTCAACGACGTAGCTGCCAGCACTGCGTTCATTGGGAAACCCTGGGCCTTGGCTGGAGAACGGAATGTGCTTACGAAAACATGGCAGACTCATCACAATGGTCGCTGTGGCGTTAATATCGTGTGGGCGGAATAATACTTATTATTTAATTAGAGGACAGGCCCTAGTTTCAACACATGATGACGTAGACCTATAAAGGCCATCAAAATAGATCATACGAGGTTTCACTGTTTATGAGACAGACGGATTTACGTTGCTTATGTTTTTGGCACTGTTAACACGTAGGGAGTTGTGTATGTGCATGTAATGGTGTGTGTGTGTGTCCTGATTCGGCCTACTGAAACGTCCGAATTATTAAGAATTGATCCGTGTCTCGTTAATAAACCAAAACGATGTATCTTGTCCTTGCGGTCTTCAAAGAAGGAACCTATAACATGTGCGTGTTCTCCTTTTCAACGTTACATTAACCATCGGTTTTCAGGATTAGGCACTCCTAGAAAGTGCACATTTTTATAAACAAGACAGGCAGTTTTTTATCCCTGGATTATACCTATCTGTAAACCAGTATATCGATTAAATTAATAAAAACTTACATGTACAACACAATTGACATGATTCGCACGGATAATTGCAAATGGATTCAGGATTCGTCAATAACAGTCTTGCTGAGATGGTTTACCTTTAGAGAACAAATCCGTTATTAATCTGGAGCTGCCGTTTTTTCTAAAATGGATTATGCTCATCTGTTAAAATAGGTATTAAGTTTTCGCGTATTTCATTAAACCTTTGCCATAGGAAGTATGGCTTGCAGTAGCGGAGGTTTATGCCCCTCTAACATTAAATAGTTCGTCCAGATTCTAGGCTGGCAGAACATGTATTACGGAAACTCGCATCAAAATCCAAAACGGGGAAACAATATGGCGTATGCTGGCCGTCATGTCTCTAGAGGTATAGGCCCTATCATTCCACATAAAATGCTTACACAGACGAGTATTCACGGCTTGGCTTGCAGTGGAATCCTCCATGTATGCTGAATGTTATTTGGGATATGTCAATTTGCTAGTACCCGATATATCAATATCAGTGAATCTATTTTATTGCTCATTTAAAAGCGCTGAAATATATTTTTATTCCCTAAACGTTACCGACTCTTTATATTCAGTAACATGGGATTCGTATTTCGATATGACATGCATTCAATGAATATTAGAGCGAATGAGGAAATCAGCTGAGCAACAATTATCATGTAAAAAAACAGAGCCATCCATATAATTGTGTTTATGTCCTCATGATTAAGAAACAAAGGAATGAATGTTGGCATAATGTAAAAACACAAAATAAAAAAAAAAAAATTAAATAATTATACTGGCAATGTTACATTACTCATCATTGAAAATAAGTCACGTTATCTTTACAGAGTGTCATAAGATAAGGATGTTAATCATATAAATATATATAGTTAATTACCAAAAAATTTAAACTGAAGGGGGAAGTAAACAGATTGACCTTTGGTTGTAATAGTGTGGCCTGCCTTACATGAAGGAAAATTGTAAAATTGCTACAGTTCAGTATATAGTTATAATGATCCGTTCGGATGGATCAATGTTTACAATTTTGAAATAAAATACCCTTTTTTTAGTTCATAAGGAACGGAAACACGTCTTCAGTTCCCTTTGGAGACGGAATATAACCGGGCTTTCTTTAATAGCAAGAATTGAAATCCAGGCTTCTATTGCAATAGCTTCCTTGAATAATATTGTATATTGCCGAACTTTGGTACAGGAAGGAGACCTTGGTGATTGAATATAAAGTTTAATGCAATAGTGTATAGGTTAATTACTTTCAAACATAGCACAGACGCTGTCAAGAACAGATTAACCTTAGCAGAGATACAATAATGTGGTTTAGGCATCCTGCACATTAGCAGGGTTTCTTATATAAACTTCACGGAATTGCTGTTGCAAACTGATCAGAGACGCCAATCCAAATTAGATACCGGCTGTCAAAGGTAATTTGCGCAATATGATCAGCAGGGTCGGGGTACCAACTTCCAAGGTTATCCGGTTTCATCTTTCAACTATATATAAATTTACTTTTATTTTTTATATAGTACTATCTTAAAATCATTTATATGTATTAACAATATCCTGGTAGACAATCTAAGCGGGCCAGAAACAGCGTAATAAGAGAACTCGCAACATTCAGCAATCTGAAGCTCCATCAGCTCCTGACACCCTCCAGTGGTCCTCATGTAGCAATTTAGGGGCCCATACCCACTAGGCAAGTGTGCGTGTATTATTATTGCTGCATTATTAACGTTAAAAACAAGAAAGAGGTACCGATGCACAACGGAAAATTGAGAATTAAACAAAAAAAAGACGTCATTTATTGTAAAGTATTCAAATCAATAACCATTTGTTTTGAATGCATCATTCATTATCTCCAGTTTCTATGTATCCTAAGGCAGAGTCAGATATGGCATTGGGGGCAATCTTTTTTATCTAACTTGTTGTAAAAAGAAGAATACAATAAGGAAACATGATGTAAAAAATATAACCCACTATTTCTTGTTTTGAAAATAAATTTCATTCTCTAATCTTCACTAGCAGATATTTCGTGTCTGTAATAAGAAAAAAAATATCGTCCATGTTCCATGTAAAGTCGAGGGGGGGCTCCTTTCGACACCACTGGCTATGTCCTGCGATTTAAGGTTACGTCTGCTTCATATTACCTCCTGTAGCATGAAATCGATTTCATACTATCCCAACGATTTTAAATTAACTGTTACGGAACCTAAATGAACACAAATTTTGTCAAGGAGATAAAAAAATCAGATTCTGTAACACTAGGCAGCGTGAAATGTCTAGGGGAATGAATAAAGAAGTCAGTGGTTTTTTTGTTAACAAATAACTATAATTTATTCTTAAAACAACCCTTACATTACAACACACTAAATCAATACAATTAAACAGTATAACAGTGGTGTAACAACAAATCAATACAATCACACAGTAAAATAAACAATGTGCACAGTACCTGGAAACCACCACCGTCACAACAACAAGTTCTTTAATTCTATACTCTCCGAGAATAACAGTCCCATGTAAAGGTCTTGTAACAATCCAGAAAGTAAACTGAAGTCCAAACAAGTTTCGTCACAAAATCCAGGAGGAAGTCAGAAGAAAATCTATAATTGCCGCACTCGTCGGATAAGGTCCCACAAACCGACACACACGCTTCTGCGTCCACTTGAATCTTCTCTGCTCTCTCTGGAGAGAGCCCCCTTATATAACTTTTCACCTCAAGCTGAGAAGCTTCTATTTCTCGAACATTCGAAGAATAATAAATTATACACGGTAAACACGCGTTACAAGAATAATCTAGAAAAACATCGCTGTGTCTCTACACACCATGGTGTACACGTGCGCTCGCCCAGAGCTAGCATGACAACAAGAGTTCAACCAGTACGGATTAAACCGAATATAAGCGGCCAGGCAAGAGCGCTACAACACGAGTTACGCCCGTGTCACACAATAAAAAGAGCACCTGTAACACTCCCCCTCCTGTAAGAAAAAAGAAAGTTATTCTTTTCTCGGAAAATTTTCTTTTTGCGATCACAATCACTAAATTTTTACAACATCTCAAAAATCATCTCATTTACAACATTACATAAACATCTTGTTTACAACATTTCATAAATATCTCGATAAGCATTCAGCAAGTACATTGTCTTTCCCTTTAATGTGTATGATATCAAGATTGTAATCCTGTAAGAACAAACTCCATCTAAAAAATCTTTGATTTTTACACTTCAGCTTGTTCATGAACATGAGGGGACTGTGATCACTGAAGACAATGATTGGCCTGACTGATGAAGTAACATAAACTTCAAAATGTTGCAATGCCAAAATCAAAGCCAAACATTCTTTTTCAATAGTGGAGCAATTTTTCTGGTTTGCATTAAACTTTTTTGAGAAATAACAAATTGGATGATCTATGCCATCATTGCCTTGTTGTAACAACACAGCAGCAGCAGCAGTATCACTAGCATCTACAGTTAACTTAAAAGGTACAGAAAAGTCTGGAGCTGCTAAAACTGGTGTACTTTGCAAAATTGCTTTCAAATTCTGAAATGCATTTTCACACTGAACATTCCATACAAACTTTTGATTCTTCTTTAACAAATTAGTCAAAGGTTCAGCTACAGTAGCAAAATTTGGACAAAACTTCCTGTAGTATCCAACCATACCAAGAAAACGCATTATTTGTTTTTTGTCCTCTGGTCTAGGAAATGCAGAAATAGCACTTATTTTAGCATCAACAGGTATTACCTGACCCTGCCCTACAATATGACCCAAAAATGTTACTTGTGCATGACAAAACTCAGATTTTACTAAGTTGACGGTCAGACGTGCTTCACTGAGTCTTTCAGTGAGGTCACGAAGAATTTGCAGATGTTTTCCCAGGTGTCGCTGTACACGATATGGTCATCAATATATGCGTCGCAGCCCTGAATGTCCTTGACAACCATATGGATGAGGCGCTGGAACGTGGCTGGCGAGTTCTTCATGCCAAACGGCATAACTTTATACTGGCACAGTCCTTGCGGCGTCACAAATGCGGACACTTCTTTCGCTCGTTCTGTCAGCGGAACTTGCCAGAATCCTTTTAGCATGTCAAACTTGGAGACATATCTGGAGCTACCGACTCTTTAATTCGCTCAGACATGGAGATAGTACAGTCATGCACACCAGTAAACAAATGAATAAACAAGTCCTGGTTTGGGCAATAGAGATTTATTGATGATGGCTAGCAATATGTTAAACAAGTTACTTTCCACAATTATCACTTCACACACAAAATAGCTAGCTGGATATCCCCATATGGATATCACATGACATTTTCCACTGATAAGACACTAAAAGCCAATACATAAAATATGCGTTCATGGTTCCGTATAAGAATACCAACACCTGCAAGGACGAGGAAATAAATCAAATTAATCTAAATAGATCCTAAGAAACCTAAAACTAACATTAGTAAGAGTTACCTAAAATGAGTTATGACTAAAACTACTACTAGTTACAGTGGGTTGGGTGGTTGAGTGACACTTCTGCTAGCAATAATTTCTTGAAGTGTCCGCCTTGCTGCAGCTGGCCAACTAATTTAAAACCCACCAATTCCCAGCCTATATCGCCTGACACGTATGCGCAGACACGTGATCAGTCACGTGACCAGTCTCGCGCGAGACTGGTCACGTGACCGCGCACCCTGTCCTTGGAAATTAAACCCCAATTAATAAACATCAATTGTACCATTAATTCGCTCAGACATGGAGATAGTACAGTCATGCACACCAGTAAACAAATGAATCAACAAGTCCTGGTTTGGGCGATAGAGATTTGTTTCCTCCAGCTAGCAATATGTTAAACAAGTTACTTTCCACAATTATCACTTCACGCATAAAATAGCTGGCTGGATATCCAAAATCCATAGCCCAAACCTGTAGATAGTAGATGTTACAAAAATAGTATTAAAACTGGAATTGTTCAACATGCCTACACAAGGCTTGTGCCACTTTAAATCCACCTGACAACCCAGGGGCTAAATACCTTTGGTACGCATGGCTTTTCCAGTCCCCCTGCAATTTGATTAAATCTGCTGAAATGCCCGCACTCAGAGCAAGGGTAGCTCCCACTCTCATGAAACTATGCCCCGCATATCGAGAGGCCGGAATGCCCAGTTGTACTAAGGAAGCCCTAAGGCGTCCTACAAACATGCTGTATGTCATGGTTACGGTTTTATTCATGCGACGGAATTGAAATGCTGGTGAATTTGCCTGTGTTGGAATTAACCTGAAAGCCAATCTGACGGCCTTGGCTTGACACAGATGGGGGAAGGGAATATGTGGGAGGGGGACCTGAAGACAACATTCCTGGAATTGGATAGTTTTTTAATCTTTAACTTTGATCAAAAGAAAACTGGGATAAAAAGATACGTCTTCCCTGGTAAGATGTCTACTGGCATCAAAAGATTGGGATGAGTTAGGCAGTAAATTTGACTTCCGCAGGAAACTAAAGAAGGCTGTGAGGCAAACTGCCCAAAAGCACAAATCCTCTGGGCATGCAAGAGAATGCAATAATAATTACAACAATAAGAGAATATAAGTTTAACTGCGCTAAGGTAACGCTATCCCTCACATGAAAGCTTTTTTTATTTCCTGACTTGATTAGGAAGAACTGAAAAAGATCATTTTGACTCAAGTCAACATAAGTGTCGAGACTTGCAACTAACACTGACATGCCAGTCCTGGGATCAATCTGCTGGGTACTGGTCATAACATTATGAATACAAACACTTATGATCAGCAGAGTTAAAAAAAGATCATTTCCAATGAATAAACCATTGAATGAATTTTTTTTGGCTTGCACAAGTTAGGACAACCTGTAGCTTACAAACAAAATACCAGTCTAGTGATCAATATTACCACAGAACTTGGAGATAACAGTTTCGGCAGTTCCTGCTATATCGGTTACCGACAAAACGTTATATCTGTTGACGTATTCTATATATATGGAGTATTTTTCTAAAGGGTAAGGAAGAAACGGGGGGGGGGAGGTATCAGACTAAGTTTTGTGCCCGGACCCCCCCCCCCCCCCCCCATCCCCCATCCCTTTCCGGATCTGGGGACCTGTTTTACAGGTTTGCCATCAATTCTGGCGTGGACCCCTCCTTTTTAAATCCTTGATCTGCCCTTGTGAGGGCATAAGAAAGTATAACTGTAGTTAAACACCTATTGATCATAAAAGATACATCATTGAAAAGATTATTTTGCTGGATATAAGTTTGGCATATAAAGTTGTATGAAGTAAATTTATATAACCACTCCTTAGTCGTTTTTCCTAGGGGTGAGTGTAACTATAAGAATGTATTACTTAAGCAGTATACACCCAGTGGTCATATATAGCATGTCACACTGAAGCGTATAGTGTAAGCTTTCATTTGAGACCAAGTTTGACTGGATACGTTTTGCATATTTACCACTTTTATACTGCTATCGGGCATTTTTATTAACTACACAGGTATATCTATCATGCACACATGGTGAAAATTTGTCACCAAAATGGTACCGATGATCAGAATTTTGGGGTCTGGCTGAAGTACTATATCTCCCCTGGGGATTTTGATATTTATTTGTCTCTGGTGGTTGATTGGTTACTTGATTGTTTTTATCTTGTTAGTGTCTTTTTTAAAAGTTGTCAATGAATTTGATGCAATTTTTTCAGGCTTCAGGTGACACCCAAGGAGCAGTAGGACAAAAATTTTTGATCACCACAATATTTTGTTTAAAAGGAACTAATCACATACCTGTTATATTAAATATACATTCAATGCAGTGGTTCTCCTGAAAATAAATGGTATCTGCCAGTGTTTTGTTCTAAGACCGTTTGCTTACTCCTGTTCATAAGTGGAAATTACCTTGCATCGGGAGCGATCAATGGCGCAAACATAAACATTGCTTGCACGACACTTGGTGGCCGTACCGCTCACGAAACAAGATCATTCTTGCTTCAAACTAGTGTTTCCTCTGTGTTTGTCCTCCTTGTCCGGGACTTGCCGCTCATGCTTAAGATCGGACCTGTGGTCACGCAGCCTTGTATAGCAAAACAGTCTTGTTATAGTGTTTACTCACACACAGAACCATAACAATGTATAAAACAGATGAATTTGAGATAATATACCCATTTGCTTAGATTGTTTGCTGGAAACCTTGTTTTAGTCATAATCAAAGACTGTCTTACAATGGCAGTGTTCACTGTACTGGGAAGGTGGCCCCAGAAGGGCATCATTTTCACATAGTTTATTCCATAGAAAGCTATTTTTATCAAATGTGTTTTCCTGATCATCATATTACCCTTAGAAAGGTTCCAAGGGTCTATTGTAGTAGTTTTACTTCATAATGGGGTGTGTCTTTGGGCACAGCATCCTGCAGGCTGACGTGCAGAATACCTTATGAACAGGTCCTCATCTGCTCAACACCTTGCTCAGCATCCCTAACCGACCTGCCATATCAGAAAGCTCGCAAGTCAGGGGTTCCCGTGAATACAGGACTCAATAGCCTGGTAAGACTGCTCTTGAGTCGTGATTTAAGTCACAGCCGAGAGCGATAGACTGGTAAGACTGTTCTTGAGTCGTGACATAATTCACAGCCGAGAGCGCACTGCAACAGGCATACATCCTATAGCATCGATACCTGGGTAGAAATCCGTTTATCTTAATATTGTGATGAGTTAACACCATCTTTTTGGTAAAAGGTCAATTGTTGTGTGGCGTATTAGTTGATTTGAAGCATATATCACATTTACTTTCCGAGAAATGCTAGATTTTTTTAATTTTAAGATGGTTAATTTTAGAAACATTTTAATTGAAAACAGCTCGACTTAAAGTACTTTTCTATCTATAGTTAAGAAGAATAACTGCAAAACAACACTTTAATTGTGTTTGTAACCTTGTAAGTTTTCTATTTTCTAGTGTTAATTGTAACTTATTGTACAGAATTGTACAGAAAATGTTTCTGCTTGTGAAATTATCCCAGACACCCTTAAGTCAACGACGTAGCTGCCAGCACTGCGTTCATTGGGAAACCCTGCGCCTTGGCTGGAGAACGGAATGTGCTTACGAAAACATGGCCGACTCATCACAATGGTCGCTGTGGCGTTAATATCGTGTGGGCGGAATAATACTTATTATTTAATTAGAGGACAGGCCCTGGCTTCAACACATGATGACGTAGACCTATAAAGGCCATCAAAATAGATCATACGAGGTTTCACTGTTTATGAGACAGACGGATTTACGTTGCTTATGTTTTTGGCACTGTTAACACGTAGGGAGTTGTGTATGTGCATGTAATGGTGTGTGTGTGTGTCCTGATTCGGCCTACTGAAACGTCCGAATTATTAAGAATTGATCCGTGTCTCGTTAATAAACCAAAACGATGTATCTTGTCCTTGCGGTCTTCAAAGAAGGAACCTATAACATGTGCGTGTTCTCCTTTTCAACGTTACATTAACCATCGGTTTTCAGGATTAGGCACTCCTAGAAAGTGCACATTTTTATAAACAAGACAGGCAGTTTTTTATCCCTGGATTATACCTATCTGTAAACCAGTACATCGATTAAATTAATAAAAACTTACATGTACAACACAATTGACATGATTCGCACGGATAATTGCAAATGGATTCAGGATTCGTCAATAACAGTCTTGCTGAGATGGTTTACCTTTAGAGAACAGACCCGTTATTAATCTGGAGCTGCCGTTTTTTCTAAAATGGATTATGCTCATCTGTTAAAATAGGTATTAAGTTTTCGCGTATTTCATTAAACCTTTGCCATAGGAAGTATGGCTTGCAGTAGCGGAGGTTTATGCCCCTCTCACATTAAATAGTTCGTCCAGATTCTAGGCTGGCAGAACATGTATTACGGAAACTCGCATCAAAATCCAAAACGAGGAAACAATATGGCGTATGCTGGCCGTCATGTCTCTAGAGGTATAGGCCCTATCATTTCACATAAAATGCTTACACAGACGAGTA
Source organism: Sipunculus nudus (assembly GCA_026874595.1). Lineage (NCBI taxonomy): Eukaryota > Metazoa > Annelida > Sipuncula > Golfingiida > Sipunculidae > Sipunculus > Sipunculus nudus. The sequence goes on from CM049318.1 coordinate 60,051,927, forward strand.
TTCACGGCTTGGCTTGCAGTGGAATCCTCCATGTATGCTGAATGTTATTTGGGATATGTCAATTTGCTAGTACCCGATATATCAATATCAGTGAACCTATTTTATTGCTCATTTAAAAGCGCTGAAATATAATTTTATTCCCTAAACGTTACCGACTCTTTATATTCAGTAACATGGGATTCGTATTTCGACATGACATGCATTCAATGAATATAAGAGCGAATGAGGAAATCAGCTGAGCAACAATTATCATGTAAAAAAACAGAGCCATCCACATAATTGTGTTTATGTCCTCATGATTAAGAAACAAAGGAATGAATGTTGGCATAATGTAAAAACACAAAATAAAAAAAAATAATTAAATAATTATATTGGCTATGTTACATTACTCATCATTGAAAATAAGTCACTTTATCTTTACAGAGTGTCATAAGATAAGGATGTTAATGATATAAATATATATAGTTAATTACTAAAAAATTTAAACTGAAGGGGGAAGTAAACAGATTGACCTTTGGTTGTAATAGTGTGGCCTGCCTTACATGAAGGAAAATTGTAAAATTGCTACAGTTCAGTATATAGTTATAATGATCCGTTCGGATGGATCAATGTTTACAATTTTGAAATAAAATACCCTTTTTTAGTTCATAAGGAACGGAAACACGTCTTCAGTTCCCTTTGGAGACGGAATATAACCGGGCTTTCTTTAATAGCAAGAATTGAAAACCAGGCTTCTATTGCAATAGCTTCCTTGAATAATATTGTATATTGCCGAACTTTGGTACAGGAAGGAGACCTTGGTGATTGAATATAAAGTTTAATGCAATAGTGTATAGGTTAATTACTTTCAAACATAGCACAGACGCTGTCAAGAACAGATTGACCTTAGCAGAGATACAATAATGTGGTTTAGGCATCCTGCACATTAGCAGGGTTTCTTATATAAACTTCACGGAATTGCTGTTGCAAACTGATCAGAGACGCCAATCCAAATCAGATACCGGCTGTCAAAGGTAATTTGCGCAATATCTTCAGCATGGTCGGGGTACCGACTTCCCAGGTTATCCGGTTTCATCTTTCAACTATATATAAATTTACTGATGTTTTTTATATAGTACTATCTTAAAATCATTTATATGTATTAACAATATCCTGGTGGACAATCTAAGCGGGCCAGAAACAGCGTAATAAGAGAACTCGCAACATTCAGCAATCTGAAGCTCCATCAGCTCCTGACAGCCTCCAGTGGTCCTCATGTAGCAATTTAGGGGCCCATACCCACTAGGCAAGTGTGCGTGTATTATTATTGCTGCATTATTAACGTTAAAAACAAGAAAGAGGTACCGATGCACAACGGAAAATTGAGAATTAACGAAAAAAAGACGTCATTTATTGTAAAGTATTCAAACCAATAACCATTTGTTTTGAATGCATCATTCATTATCTCCAGTATCTATGTATCCTAAGGCAGAGTCAGATATGGCATTGGGGGCAATCTTTTTTTATATAACTTGTTGTAAAAGGAAGAATACAATAAGGAAACATGATGTAAAAAATATAACCCACTATTTCTTGTTTTGAAAATAAATTTCATTCTCTAATCTTCACTAACAGATATTTCGTGTCTGTAATAAGAAAAAAATATCGTCCATGTTCCATGTAAAGTCGAGGGGGGCTCCTTTCGACACCACTGGCTATGTCCTGCGATTTAAGGTTACGTCTGCTTCATATTACCCCCTGTAGCATGAAATCGATTTCATACTACCCAAACGATTTTAAATTAACTGTTACGGAACCTAATATAAACAGATCACGTATGCGTGATGAACACAAATTTTGTCAAGGAGATAAAAAAATCAGATTCTGTAACACTAGGCAGCGTGAAATGTCTAGGGGAATGAATAAAGAAGTCAGTGTTTTTTTTGTTAACAAATAACTATAATTTATTCTTAAAACAACCCTTACATTACAACACACTAAATCAATACAATTAAACAGTATAACAGTGGTGTAACAACAAATCAATACAATCACACAGTAAAATAAACAATGTGCACAGTACCTGGAAACCACCACCGTCACAACAACAAGTTCTTTAATTCTATACTCTCCGAGAATAACAGTCCCATGTAAAGGTCTTGTAACAATCCAGAAAGTAAACTGAAGTCCAAACAAGTTTCGTCACAAAATCCAGGAGGAAGTCAGAAGAAAATCTATAATTGCCGCACTCGTCGGATAAGGTCCCACAAACCGACACACACGCTTCTGCGTCCACTTGAATCTTCTCTGCTCTCTCTGGAGAGAGCCCCCTTATATAACTTTTCACCTCAAGCTGAGAAGCTTCTATTTCTCGAACATTCGAAGAATAATACATTATACACGGTAAACACGCGTTACAAGAATCATCTAGAAAAACATCGCTGTGTCTCTACACACCATGGTGTACACGTGCGCTCGCCCAGAGCCAGGGTTGGCAAGTTTTAGGCATGAAGGTTTTAACCATAGGTTATAACCTGGTTAAAACTGCCCCGCCTAAAACAGGTTTTAGGCAGGTTTTAGGCACTAAAAGTGCCCAAAACCTATATTTGTTTTAATTTTTTACTTAAAGATCTATAAAAGTACCAAACTGGCTGGGGTGATGCAGTCACAAGGCTTTGCTGGGCTTCTGGAAGCTTTCAGGTATTAGTAATGCATGATTTCCTGGCTGGCACCATGCAGTCTTCAAAGAGCCTGTATAGGTGTCTGGAGCATAAGACCATGTTTGTGTGGCACATAGTTTCATTGGCCAAGGTAATGTCATTATCAGGACCCTTTGGGTTTCCTGAAGAGTGCCCTGCTGCCTGGAATGATGTAATAGAGACTGCAGTATGCCTCTTGTAAGGCAAGGTATCACTATCAGAGGGGAGGCAATGCCTGATTAGACAAGTTAATTACAATTTATCAGGGTGATGGGGTCATAACACCCAATGGTCATAAGTCCTACTGCTGTGTCCTAGTGGATGTTCATGTAAACTTTCATACATGACTAGGAAAATGCAATCAAAGCCCTTGTCCTGAAGACTGTTTTTGAGTCAAACTTTTCACTGAGTGATGCAGTCAGGGCCCCTGACCATGACATGTAGGTTTCTCAGGCCTTCAGGTTTAACACAGCCCAAAAGTAATTATGAATATTCTGTGGTTTGCAATATATTTTCACATTTTCAATTTTACACTAATTATAGTGTTTCATGAGGGTTCCATTTTCACAATCTCATCATACAATTAACAGAGTATATCCATCATTATATAGAAGATAAGTATATGCACAAAATCTTAAAATTTGACAAGGGATGACCTAGCTAAGGGAATAAACAAACAGTGGAAATTCTTGTTCATTATCAGATAATGTTTAGGATATTATCATATTTTTAGTTTATGGCTAGCATAAAAGATCTGTAATAATTTATAAAATCAATCCATTGATTTTTGCCATTTGAAGCTACAGGTATACAAAACATACATAATATGTTAGTGAAACTACAGTATAAAGGACTATTCATCAGTGTAAATGGAACAACATTTTAAATTCAGGAAAACTTCTTTTGCATTTATCACAAAATTTAATCCCTTGTGATCAAAAAGCCAATCAAAGTATCTGGTTACAAGCTTAAAGTAAGAGCATTCTTTTATATACTGACAGTAATGGAGGTAGGAGAGTCAGAGAACTGTGTTCATAAGGAAATCCTGAAGTAGTTTTGTATTCATTTGTTGCTTTTTTGTATCATGGTTTAATTTGTTTGGTTTGAATAAACTGATCCTCAATTTTTAATTTGTTGAGTATATTTCTTTAATGAATTTGGTTGTTTAACAATAAAACATAGTTCATAGGTGAGGGTAAATAAGGTTTTAGGCAGTTAAAGGCAGTTTTAGGCAGGTTATCACCTATTTTAGGCAGTTAAAGGCAGGTTTTAGGCTCTGCCCTGCCGAAAACAGGTTTTGGGCAGCCTAAAACCCAACCCTGCCCAGCATGACAACAAGAGTTCAACCAGTACGGATTAAACCGAATATAAGCGGCCAGGCAAGAGCGCTACAACACGAGTTACGCCCGTGTCACACAATAAAAAGAGCACCTGTAACACTCCCCCTTCTGTAAGAAAAAAGAAAGTTATTCTTGCGATCACAATCACTAAATTTTTACATCTCAAAAATCATCTCATTTACAACATTACATAAACATCTTGTTTACAACATTTCATAAACATCTCGATAACCATTCAGCAAGTACATTTTCTTTCCCTTTAATGTGTATGATATCAAGATTGTAATCCTGTAAGAACAAACTCCATCTAAAAAATCTTTGATTTTTACACTTCAGCTTGTTCATGAACATGAGGGGACTGTGATCACTGAAGACAATGATTGGCCTGACTGATGAAGTAACATAAACTTCAAAATGTTGCAATGCCAAAATCAAAGCCAAACATTCTTTTTCAATAGTGGAGCAATTTTTCTGATTTGCATTAAACTTTCTTGAGTAATAACAAATTGGATGATCTATGCCATCATTGCCTTGTTGTAACAACAAAGCACCAGCAGCAGTATCACTAGCATCTACAGTTAACTTAAAAGGTACAGAAAAGTCTGGAGCTGCTAAAACTGGTGTACTTTGCAGAATTGCTTTCAAAATTCTGAAATGCATTTTCACACTGAACATTCCATACAAACTTTTGATTCTTCTTTAACAAATTAGTCAAAGGTTCAGCTACAGTAGCAAAATTTGGACAAAACTTCCTGTAGTATCCAACCATACCAAGAAAACGCATTATTTGTTTTTTTGTCCTCTGGTCTAGGAAATGCAGAAATAGCACTATTTAAGCATCAACAGGTATTACCTGACCCTGCCCTACAATATGACCCAAAAATGTTACTTGTGCATGACAAAACTCAGATTTTACTAAGTTGACGGTCAGACGGGCTTCACTGAGTCTTTCAGTGAGGTCACGAAGAATTTGCAGATGTTTTCCCAGGTGTCGCTGTACACGATATGGTCATCAATATATGCGTCGCAGCCCTGAATGTCCTTGACAACCATATGGATGAGGCGCTGGAACGTGGCTGGCGAGTTCTTCATGCCAAACGGCATAACTTTATACTGGCACAGTCCTTGCGGCGTCACAAATGCGGACACTTCTTTCGCTCGTTCTGTCAGCGGAACTTGCCAGAATCCTTTTAGCATGTCAAACTTGGAGACATATCTGGAGCTACCGACTCTTTAATTCGCTCAGACATGGAGATAGTACAGTCATGCACACCAGTAAACAAATGAATAAACAAGTCCTGGTTTGGGCAATAGAGATTTATTGATGATGGCTAGCAATATGTTAAACAAGTTACTTTCCACAATTATCACTTCACACATAAAATAGCTAGCTGGATATCCCCATATGGATATCACATGACATTTTCCACTGATAAGACACTAAAAGCCAATACATAAAATATGCGTTCATGGTTCCGTATAAGAATACCAACACCTGCAAGGACGAGGAAATAAATCAAATTAATCTAAATAGATCCTAAGAAACCTAAAACTAACATCAGTAAGAGTTACCTAAAATGAGTTATGACTAAAACTACTACTAGTTACAGTGTGTTGGTTGGGTGGGTGACACTTCTGCTAGCAATAATTTATGGAAGTGTCCGCCTTGCTGCAGCTGGCCAACTAATTTAAAACCCACCAATTCCCAGCCTATATCGCCTGACACGTATGCGCAGACACGTGATCAGTCACGTGACCAGTCTCGCGCGAGACTGGTCACGTGACCGCGCACCCTGTCCTTGGAAATTAAACCCCATTTAATAAACATCAATTGTACCATTAATTCGCTCAGACATGGAGATAGTACAGTCATGCACACCAGTAAACAAATGAATAAACAAGTCCTGGTTTGGGCGATAGAGATTTATTTCCTCCAGCTAGCAATATGTTAAAAAAGTTACTTTCCACAATTATCACTTCACGCATAAAATAGCTGGCTGGATATCCAAAATCCATAGTCCAAACCTGTAGATAGTAGATGTTACAAAATTGGTATTAAAACTGGAATTGTTCAACATGCCTACACAAGGCTTGTGCCACTTTAAATCCACCTGACAACCCAGGGGCTAATTAATTAAATACCTTTGGTACGCATGGCTTTTCCAGTCCCCCTGCAATTTGATTAAATCTGCTGAAATGCCCGCACTCAGAGCAAGGGTACCTCCAACTCTCATGAAACTATGCCCCGCATATCGAGAGGCCGGAATGCCCAGTTGTACTAAGGAAGCCCTAAGGCGTCCTACAAACATGCTGTATGTCATGGTTACGGTTTTATTCATGCGACGGAATTGAAATGCTGGTGAATTTGCCTGTGTTGGAATTAACCTGAAAGCCAATCTGACGGCCTTGGCTGGACACAGATGGGGGAAGGGAATATGTGGGAGGGGGACCTGAAGACAACATTCCTGGAATTGGATAGTTTTTGAATCTTTAACTTTGATCAAAAGAAAACTGGGATAAAAAGATACGTCTTCCCTGGTAAGATGTCTACTGGCATCAAAAGATTGGGATGAGTTAGGCAGTAAATTTGACTTCCGCAGGAAACTGAAGAAGGCTGTGAGGCAAACTGCCCAAAAGCACAGATCCTCTGGGCATGCAAGAGAATGCAATAATAATTACAACAATAAGAGAATATAAGTTTAACTGCGCTAAGGTAACGCTATCCCTCACATGAAAGCTTTTTTTATTTCCTGACTTGATTAGGAAGAACTGAAAAAGATCATTTTGACTCAAGTCAACATAAGTGTCGAGACTTGTAACTAACACTGACATGCCAGTCCTGGGATCAATCTGCTGGGTACTGGTCATAACATTATGAATACAAACACTTATGATCAGCAGAGTTAAAAAAAGATCATTTCCAATGAATAAACCATTGAATGAATTTTTTTTGGCTTGCACAAGTTAGGACAACCTATAGCTTACAAACAAAATACCAGTCTAGTGATCAATATTACCACAGAACTTGGAGATAACAGTTTCGGCAGTTCCTGCTATATCGGTTACCGACAAAACGTTATATCTGTTGACGTATTCTATATATATGGAGTATTTTTCTAAAGGGTTAGGGAGAAGCGGGGGGGGGGGGGGGAGGTATCAGACTAAGTTTTGTGCCCGGACCCCCCCCCCCCCCCATCCCTTTCCAGATCTGGGGACCTGTTTTACAGGTTTGCCATCAGTTCTGGCGTGGACCCCTCCTTTTTAAATCCTTGATCTGCCCATTGTGAGGGCATAAGAAAGTTTAACTGTAGTTAAACACCTATTGATCATAAAAGATACATCATTGAAAAGATTATTTTGCTGGATATAAGTTTGGTATATAAAGTTGTATGAAGTAAATTTATATAACCACTCCTTAGTCGTTTTTCCTAGGGGTGAGTGTAACTATAAGAATGTATTACTTAAGCAGTATACACCCAGTGGTCATATATAGCATGTCACACTGAAGCGTATAGTGTAAGCTTTCATTTGAGACCAAGTTTGACTGGATACGTTTTGCATATTTACCACTTTTATACTGCTATCGGGCATTTTTATTAACTACACAGGTATATCTATCATGCACACATGGTGAAAATTTGTCACCAAAATGGTACCGATGATCAGAATTTTGGGGTCTGGCTGAAGTACTATATCTCCCCTGGGGATTTTGATATTATTTGTCGCTGGTGGTTGATTGGTTACTTGGTTGATTTTATCTTGTTAGTGTCTTTTTTAAAAGTTGTCAATGAATTTTGATGCAATTTTTTCAGGCATTAGGTAACACCCAAGGAGCAGTAGGACAAAAATTTTTGATCACCACAATATTTTGTTTAAACGGAATTAATCACATACCTGTTATATTAAATATACATGCAATGCAGTGGTTCTCCTGAAAATAAATGGTATCTGCCAGTGTTTTGTTCTAAGACCGTTTGCTTACTCCTGTTCACAAGTGGAAATTACCTTGCATCGGGAGCGATCAATGGCGCAAACATAAACATTGCTTGCACGACACTTGGTGGCCGTACCGCTCACGAAACAAGATCATTCTTGCTTCAAACTAGTGTTTCCTCTGTGTTTGTCCTCCTTGTCCGGGACTTGTCGCTCATGCTAAAGATCGGACCTGTGGTCACGCAGCCTTGTATAGCAAAACAGTCTTGTTATAGTGTTTACTCACACACAGAACCATAACAATGTATAAAACAGATGAATTTGAGATAATATACCCATTTGCTTAGATGGTTTGCTGGAAACCTTGTTTTAGTCATAATCAAAGACTGTCTTACAATGGCAGAGTGTTCACTGTACTGGGAAGGTGGCCCCAGAAGGGCATCATTTTCACATAGTTTATTCCATAGAAAGCTATTTTTATCAAATGTGTTTTCGTGATCATCATATTACCCTTAGAAAGGTTCCAAGGGTCTATTGTAGTAGTTTTACTTCATAATGGGGTGTGTCTTTGGGCACAGCATCCTGCAGGCTGACGTGCAGAATACCTTATGAACAGGTCCTCATCTGCTCAACACCTTGCTCAGCATCCCTAACCGACCTGCCATATCAGAAAGCTCGCAAGTCAGGGGTTTCCGTGAATACAGGACTCAATAGCCTGGTAAGACTGCTCTTGAGTCGTGATTTAAGTCACAGCCGAGAGCGATAGACTGGTAAGACTGTTCTTGAGTCGTGACATAATTCACAGCCGAGAGCGCACTGCAACAGGCATACATCCTATAGCATCGATACCTGGGTAGAAATCCGTTTATCTTAATATTGTGATGAGTTAACACCATCTTTTTGGTAAAAGGTCAATTGTTGTGTGGCGTATTAGTTGATTTGAAGCATATATCACATTTACTTTCCGAGAAATACTAGATTTTTAAATTTTTAGATAGTTAATTTTAGAAACATTTTAATTGAAAACACCTCGACTTAAAGTACTTTTCTATCTATAGTTAAGAAGAACAACTACAAAACAACACTTTAATTGTGTTTGTAACCTTGTAAGTTTTCCATTATCTAGTGTTAATTGTAACTTATTGTACAGAATTGTACAGAAAATGTTTCTGCTTGTGAAATTATCCCAGGCACCCTTAAGTCAACGACGTAGCTGCCAGCACTGCGTTCATTGGGAAACCCTGCGCCTTGGCTGGAGAACGGAATGTGCTTACGAAAACATGGCCGACTCATCACAATGGTCGCTGTGGCGTTAATATCGTGTGGGCGGAATAATACTTATTATTTAATTAGAGGACAGGCCCTGGCTTCAACACATGATGACGTAGACCTATAAAGGCCATCAAAATAGAACATACGAGGTTTCACTGTTTATGAGACAGACGGATTTACGTTGCTTATGTTTATGGCACTGTTAACACGTAGGGAGTTGTGTATGTGTAAAGGGGTGTGTGTGTGTCCTGATTCGGCCTACTGAAACGTCCGAATTATTAAGAATTGATCCGTGTCTCGTTAATAAACCAAAACGATGTATCTTGTCCTTGCGGTCTACAAAGAAGGAACCTATAACATGTGCGTGTTCTCCTTTTCAACGTTACATTAACCATCCGTGCACATTTTTATAACCAAGACGGGCAGTTTTAATATCCCTTGATTATACCTATCTGTAAACCAGTACATCGATTAAATTAATAAAAACTTACAACACAATTAACATGATTCGCACGGATAATTGCAAATGGATTCAGGATTCGTCAATAACAGTCTTGATGAGCTGGTTTACATTTAGAGAACAGACCCGTTATTAATCTGGAGCAGCCGTTTTTTTTTTTCTAAAACGGATTATGCTTATCTGTTAAAATAGGTATTAAGTTTTAGCGTATTTCATTAAACCTTTGCCATAGGAAGTATGGCTTTCAGGAGCGGAAATTTATGCCCCTCTAACATTAAAGAGTTCGTCCAGCCGCCAGACTGGCAGAACATGTATTAAGGAAACTCGCATCAAAATCCAAAACGAGGAAACAATATGGCGTATGGCGGCCGTCATGTCTCTTAGAGGTAGAGCCTATCTTTCCACATAAAATGCTTACACAGACGAGTATTCACGGCTTGGCTTGCAGCGGAATCCTCCATGTATGCTGAATGTTATTTGGAATATGTCAATTTGCTAGTACCCGATAGATCAATATCAGTGAATCTATTTTATTGCTCATTTAAAAGCGCTGAAATATATTTTTATTCCCTAAACGTTACCGACTCTATATATATTCAGTAACATGGGATTCGTATTTCGACATGACATGCATTCAATGAATATTATAGCGGATTAGGAAAGCAGCTGAGCAACAATTATCATGTAAAAAAACAGAGCCATCCATATAATTGTGTTTATGTCCTCATGATTAAGAAACAAAGGAATGAATGTTGGCATAATGTAAAAACACAAAATAAAAAAAAATAATTAAATAATTATATTGGCTATGTTACATTACTCATCATTGAAAATAGAAGTCACGTTATCTTTACAGAGTGTCATAAGATAAGGATGTTAATCATATAAAAATATATAGTTAATTACAAAAAAATTTAAACTGAAGGGGGAAGTAAACAGATTGACCTTTGGTTGTAATAGTGTGGCCTGCCTTACATGAAGGAAAATTGTAAAATTGCTACAGTTCAGTATATATTTAAAATGATCCGTTCGGATGGATCAATGTTTACAATTTTGAAATAAAATACCCTTTTTTAGTTCCATAAGGAACGGAAACACGTCTTCAGTTCCCTTGGGAGACGGAATATAACCGGGCTTTCTTTAATAGCAAGAATTGAAAACCAGGCTTCTATTGCAATAGCTTCCTTGAATAATATTGTATATTGTCGAACTTTGGTACAGGAAGGAGACCTTGGTGATTGAATATAAAGTTTAATGCAATAGTGTATAGGTTAATTACTTTCAAACATAGCACAGACGCTGTCAAGAACAGATTGACCTTAGCAGAGATACAATAATTTGGTTTAGGCATCCTGACATTAGCAGGGTTTCTTATATAAACTTCACGGAATTGCTGTTGCAAACTGATCAGAGACGCCAATCCAAATCAGATACCGGCTGTCAAAGGTAATTTGCGCAATATGATCAGCATGGTCGGGGTACCGACTTCCAAGGTTATCCGGTTTCATCTTTCAACTATATATAAATTTACTTATATTTTTTATATAGTACTATCTTAAAATCATTTATATGTATTAACAATATCCTGGTAGATAATCTAAGCGGGCCAGAAACAGCGTAATAAGAGAACTCGCAACTTTAAGCAATCTGAAGCTCCATCAGCTCCTGACAGCCTCCAGTGGTCCCCATGTAGCAATTTAGGGGCCCATACCCACTAGGCAAGTGTGCGTGTATTATTATTGCTGCATTATTTACGTTAAAAACAAGAAAGAGGTACCGATGCACAACGGAAAATTGAGAATTAGCGAAAAAAAGACGTCATTTATTGTAAAGTATTCAAATCAATAACCATTTGTTTTGAATGCATCATTCATTATCTCCAGTTTCTATGTATCCTAAGGCAGAGTCAGATATGGCATTGGGGGCAATCTTTTTTTATATAACTTGTTGTAAAAGGAAGAATACAATAAGGAAACATGATGTAAAAAATATAACCCACTATTTCTTGTTTTGAAAATAACTTTCATTCTCTAACCTTCACTAGCAGATATTTCGTGTCTGTAATAAGAAAAAAATATCGTCCATGTTCAGTGTAAAGTCGAGGGGGCTTCTTTCGACACCACTGGCTATGTCCTGCGATTTAATGTTACGCATGCTTCATATTACCCCCTGTAGCATGAAATTGATTTCATACTACCCAAACGATTTTAAATTAACTGTTACGGAACCTAATATAAACAGATCACGTATGCGTGATGAACACAAATTTTGTCAAGGGGATAAAAGAATCAGATTCTGTAACACTAGGCAGCGTGAAATGTCTAGGGGAATGAATAATGAAGTCAGTGTTTTTTTTTGTTAACAAATAACTATAATTTATTCTTAAAACAACCCTAACATTACAACACACTAAATCAATACAATTAAACAGTATAACAGTGGTATAACAACAAATCAATACAATCACACAGTAAAATAAACAATGTGCACAGTACCTGGAAACCACCACCGTCACAACAACAAGTTCTTTAAATGTATACTCTCCGAGAATAACAGTCCCATGTAAAGGTCTTGTAACAATCCAGAAAGTAAACTGAAGTCCAAACAAGATTCGTCACAAAATCCAGGAGGAAGTCAGAAGAAAATCTATAATTGCCGCACTCGTCGGATAAGGTCCCACAAACCGACACACACGCTTCTGCGTCCACTGGAATCTTCTCTGCTCTCTCTCGAGAGAGCCCCCTTATATAACTTTTCACTTCAGGCTGAGAAGCTTCTATTTCTCGAACATTCGAAGAATAATACATTATACACGGTAAACACGCGTTACAAGAATCATCTAGAAAAACATCGCTGTATCTCTACACACCATGGTGTACACGTGCGCTCGCCCAGAACTAGCATGACAACAAGAGTTCAACCAGTACGGATTAAACCGAATATAAGCGGCCAGGCAAGAGCGCTACAACACGAGTTACGCCCGTGTCACACAATAAAAAGAGCACCTGTAACACTCCCCCTCCTGTAAGAAAAAAGAAAGTTTTCTCGGAAAACTTATTCTTTTCTCGGAAAATTTTCTTTTTGCGATCACAATCACTAAATTTTAACAACATCTCAAAAATCATCTCATTTACAACATTACATAAACATCTTGTTTACAACATTTCATAAACATCTCGATAAGCATTCAGCAAGTACATTTTCTTTCCCTTTAATGTGTATGATATCAAGATTGTAATCCTGTAAGAACAAACTCCATCTAAAAAATCTTTGATTTTTACACTTCAGCTTGTTCATGAACATGAGGGGACTGTGATCACTGAAGACAATGATTGGCCTGACTGATGAAGTAACATAAACTTCAAAATGTTGCAATGCCAAAATCAAAGCCAAACATTCTTTTTCAATAGTGGAGCAGTTTTTCTAGTTTGCATTAAACTTTCTTGAGAAATAACAAATTGGATGATCTATGCTATCATTGCTTTCTTGTAACAACAAAGCACCAGCAGCAGTATCACTAGCATCTACAGTTAACTTAAAAGGTACAGAAAAGTCTGGAGCTGCTAAAACTGGTGAACTTTGCAGATTTGCTTTCAAATTCTGAAATGCATTTTCACACTGAACATTCCATACAAACTTTTGATTCTTCTTTAACAAATTAGTCAAAGGTTCAGCTACAGTAGCAACATTTGGACAAAACTTCCTGTAGTATCCAACCATACCAAGAAAACGCATTATTTGTTTTTTGTCCTCTGGTCTAGGAAATGCAGAAATAGCAATTATTTTAGCATCAACAGGTTTTACCTGACCCTGCCCTACAATATGACCCAAAAATGTTACTTGTGCATGACAAAACTCAGATTTTACTAAGTTGACGGTCAGACGTGCTTCACTGAGTCTTTCGAAGAGGTCACGAAGAATTTGCAGATGTTTTCCCAGGTGTCGCTGTACACGATAAGGTCATCAATATATGTGTCGCTGCCCTGAATGTCCTTGACAACCATATGGATGAGGCGCTGGAACGTGGCTGGTGAGTTCTTCATGCCAAACGGCATAACTTTATACTGGTACAGTCCTTGCGGCGTCACAAATGCGGACACTTCTTTCGCTCGTTCTGTTAGCGGAACTTGCCAGAATCCTTTTAGCATGTCAAACTTGGAGACATATCTGGAGCTACCGACTCTTTAATTCGCTCAGACATGGAGATAGTACAGTCATGCACACCAGTAAACAAATGAATAAACAAGTCCTGGTTTGGGCGATAGAGATCTATTTCCTCCAGCTAGCAATATGTTAAACAAGTTACTTTCCACAATTATCACTTCACACATAAAATAGCTAGCTGGATATCCCCATATGGATATCACATGACATTTTCCACTGATAAGACACTAAAAGCCAATACATAAAATATGCGTTCATGGTTCCGTATAAGAATACCAACACCTGCAAGGACGAGGAAATAAATCTAATTAATCTAAATAGATCATAAGAAACCTAAAACTAACATTAGTAAGAGTTACCTAAAATGAGTTATGACTAAAACTACTACTAGTTACAGTGGGTTGGTTGGGTGGGTGACTCTTCTGCTAGCAATGATTTCTTGAAGTGTAACCCTTGCTGCAGCTGGCCAACTAATTTAAAACCCACCAATTCCCGGCCTATATCACCTGACACGTATGCGCAGAAACGTGATCAGTCACGTGACCAGTCTCGCGCGAGACTGGTCACGTGACCGAGCACCCTGTCCTTGCAAATTAAACCCCAATTAATAAACATCAATTGTACCATTAATTCGCTCAGACATGGAGATATTACAGTCATGCACACCAGTAAACAAATGAATAAACAAGTCCTGGTTTGGGCGATAGAGATTTATTTCCTCCAGCTAGCAATATGTTAAACAAGTTACTTTCCACAATTATCACTTCACGCATAAAATAGCTAGCTGGATATCCAAAATCCATAGTCCAAACCTGTAGATAGTAGATGTTACAAAAATAGTATTAAAACTGGAATTGTTCAACATGCCTACACAAGGCTTGTGCCACTTTAAATCTACCTGACAACCCAGGGGCTGAATACCTTTGGTACGCATGGCTTTTCCAATCCCCCTGTAATTTGATTAAATCTGCTGAAATGCCTGCACTCAGAGCAAGGGTAGCTCCACCTCTCCTGAAACTATGCCCCGCATATCGGGAGGCCGGAATGCCCAGTTGTACTAAGGAAGCCCTAAGGCGTCCCAAAAACATGCTGTATGTCATGGTTACGGTTTTATTCATGCGACGGAATTGAAATGCTGGTGAATTTGCCTGTGTTGGAATTAACCTGAAAGCCAATCTGACGGCCTTGGCTGGACACAGGAGGGAGAAGGGAATATGTGGGAGGGGGACCTAAAGACAACGTTCCTGGAATTGGATACTTTTTGAATCTTTAACTTTGATCAGAAGAAAACTGGGATAAAAAGATACGTCTTCCCTGGTAAGATGTCTACTGGCATCAAAAGATTGGGATGAGTTAGGCAGTAAATTTGACTTCCGCAGGAAACTAAAGAAGGCTGTGAGGCAAACTGCCCAAAAGCACAGATCCTCTGGGCATGCAAGATTCAGGGTGTTGAAAACACCTCTCAGTATAGGCAGTGTAATTGGTAATTTTTTATTACATGAATCTCCCACCTGTCTCCGCACTCCCTTAAGTAGGGTTGATATAATGACACACTCATTAAGTGGAGAATTTAGACCCACGATGCTGTGTATCAGAGATATTATCTGCAACTACTGCTTTAAAGAAGAAAAACTTAATTTGTCTGCAAGGTACACAATATAGTGTTGGAGACCAACAGGGCTCAGGGGGACCAGTGGAATAGACAGCATGCTGCAAAAACGGATGTATAATTTCAGGTGAGTTTTGTAAGTTGCAAGAGAGGATTTAGCAAAGGCTCCTTTCATGAACTGGTTGATTTTAGCATCTAGATCACAAATTAATGGCGTACTACTGCTGAAACTGGGGCCTGTGGAAGAAAAAAATAAGTAGACTTTAGCACATATGTTGTGATAAATCTGACATGTAGATTTGTGGCATGTACTGCATAAGAGCAGTTTGCTTGTTTGGGCTGTGCAATCTTGACATATAGTCTGCTATCCGGTTATGTTTTCTGGCACATGGCACGCTTTAATAGTAAAATTATATTGTGCTGCCAACCAAAATAGGCCACGCAGGGCCGTCATGAGGAAGGTATTCCTCGAAGTGTCTTTATTAATAGCGGCCACAGTGGTAACATTATCTGACAATATCATAATTTTCTTGTTTTGCCAATATTTACACCATCTATGTGCTGCTAGGATGACAGCCATGGTCTCCTTCACATTAATATGCATCCACCTGCAAGTGAGCAGATCAAAACTCCAATTACAATAATAGCAATCACCATGAAAGTATGCTCCGGTCCCCTCTGCACAAGCATCTGTGTATACACTGGTGACTGGTTTACTATCCTGAATCAAGGCCTTATTATTGAACATAGACATGCATGTCTGCCACCAGGCAATATCTGCCATAGTTTCTCTAGATAGCCGTCGCCTATCTGTCTTATGCTTCATGCTATTTGCTGCATTTATTAACCGGCGAAGAAATACTTGTCCACCCTTAATTATAGCAGCTGTCCAGTTCAGCTTTCCTATAAGACTCTGCAATTGCCTTTTTGACACCGCCTATTAATGAATAATTCAAGCTCTTGTTTAAGCTCTAACACTTTTACCTCAGGGATACTGAGTGCCATCGATACAGAATCAAGCTGCACACCCAGGAAAGTTAAACACTGAGTAGGGTCTGTTACTTTATTCCAACTTATGCTAAACCCTAACTCTCTTAATGTAACAACAAGCACTTTTAATGATTGTACACAACCATGAAATGAATCACTCACAATGAGGAAGTTGTCCAAGTATGCAATGATTTGATCAAACCCCTTTTTTGCCATTATTCTGGTCACAGCTTGAGAGAGCCTATTAAATATACTTGGAGCTAATTAAGATCCAAAAGGGAGCTTTGTATCTCTAAGATATATAGTTTTACCATTCTTATCTGTCCATTCTAGACCTGTAAAGTACTGACTGGCCTGACTGATGGGGACTGACCTGTAAGCTGATTTCAAATCATCTGGAGCTACCGACTCTATCAATACAATCATCGATCCTCGGAATCGGGAAGGTGTAAGTCTTGGTGACAGAGTTCAGTTTTCGATAATCTGTACACATACGGTAACTTCCATCAGGTTTTGGCACAAGCATACATGGTGAACTCCAGTAACCGTTACTAGGTTCAATTAAATCATTGTCCAGCAAATATTGAATCTCAATCTGTAGATACTTTTGCTTTTCTGGGTCCAGTCTATAAGGATGCTGCTGGACTGCGCTTGCTATGCCAACATCGACGTCATGGCACAACATGTTAGTTCGCGTTGGAATGTCACTAAACAAATGCTCATAATTCCGCAGCAGGTTCTTGAGGTCTTGTAGTTGTTGTGCGGTAAGGTGTGACAGTTTGGCATCCAGGTTGATAAGCACGTCTGAGTTTTTTATTGGTACCACACTGAATGTCTACATCACACTTACAATCAGTATCTACTTTAACTGGGTCAGGGTCAGTGTTCACACAATTTACAGCAGTAGTGTACAACATTTGATGTACTATTTCTGTCATAATATGGTTTCAACATGTTAACATGGCACAGTGTTTTTTCTTACGCCTATCTGGTGTCAACAGTATGTAATTTAAATCACTGACTTTCTTGTCAACAATGTAAGGACCAAAATACCTAGCTTGTAGAGGTCTGCCAGGCAAGGACCTTTTCACCAGGCTCAAACGTCCTACTTACAATGTGCATGTCATACTTTGTTTTCATTTTACTTTGTGCAGATTTTAGATTTGACTTTGCAATCTCACAAGCATTGTGTAGTTTAGTGCGAAAAATCTCAGACATACTGCAATAAACTAAGAGAATCAGGATTTTCACACAAGACTTTTTCTTTAAGCAGTTTCAATGGACGACGAACGGATTGTCCAAAAACTAGTTCAAAGGGACTGAAACCAAAGGACTCTTGAAAGGATTCTCTGACAGCAAACAGTAATAGGTGGATTCTTTCATCCCAGTCTTTCTGTGTGTCATAGCAATAGGTCCTAATCATGCTTTTTTACTGTCTGGTGAAAACGCTCGAGGGCGCCCTGACTTTCAGGATGATATGGCGTGGAGCTGTACTGTTTTATACCTAGCTCAAGCATAACTTGTTGGAATAAGCCAGACATAAAATTAGACCCTTGGTCAGACTTGATAGATTTTGGTAATCCAAATGTTGTAAAAAAACTTGGTCAGAGCTTTGACAACACTTTTGGCATTCATTTTGCGCAATGGTATTGCCTCAGGGAACCTGGTAGATGTGCACATAATTGTCAGCAAGTATTCATGTCCAGATTTTGTTTTGGGCAGTGGTCCAATCAACAATAATCCTACTGAATGGTTCCTTGAAAGCAGGAATAGGCCTAAGTTGGGCCTTAGGAGGATTCTGATTGGGCTTGCCTACCATCTTGCATGTATGGCATGATTCACAATATTGTACAACATCTTTCCTGATGTTAGGGCAATAGGAGTGTGTACGAACTTTCTGATAAGTTTTATTTATACCTAATTGGCCAGACAAAGGAGCCTCAATTGCCATGCTTAGAATTTCATTGCGAAAGCTTTTGGGCTTTAGGGCATTACTGTTTTATGTTTGATGGCCCACTCATCATCAGCACATACATCAGGTGATCGCCATTTACGCATAAGCACTCCATTTTTGACATAGAAACAAACTGGATTCTGTGACAGTTCATCTTTAGAAACTGCCCTGGAAAACAAACATGAAATATCAGGGTCCTTAAGTTGTTCCGCGGTAAGTTCTGACCTTGAGAATGCTGCATCCTGTACGGGCAAGTCATTATACGAGTCACTAGTGACTCCCAGAGTGTTATTATCTAGGCCATTATCCTCGTGTGTGTTTTTCTTGGCCATAGATCTAGTTACAGCACATGAAGGTTACAAACCAGGAATTTCCTGACTTTCCGGATCAGTGTCCTGGTCAAGTGACGGCCTTTCTGTCAATATTGGTACAGGCTGTACTTTGTCACCTGCAACTGAATTCCCTTAAAGGGTAAAGTAGTTCTTAGGCCCACAGTCATATTCCCAAATCAAATCTGACTTTAAATGGATACTGTGAAGCGGAACTGAAGTGTGCCTGTCTGCAAACACACCATTAACAAGTGCACGTGCACTGGTAAAAGACCTATTAGAAAATGGCGAAGTGTTTGCTAACATGAGAGTCTGGCCTGAACCAGTGTCCCTCAAAATTCTAATAGGGGTAGAATCTGAAAAATCACTTGAGTGTGATACAAAACCATCATGTATGAATGGCTTAAATAACTCCATTTCAGAGCCAGGAGAGAAATCTACTACCTCAGCTTCATTAAACAAAGAACTGACATTGACAGTGTCAGTCATAAACTCTTTTTCAGAGTCATTTAAGGAATCTACATCTTTTTTATCACCAAACTCCTCATGGGCGTCAACAGAGGAATTTTCCTCAGCAGAAACAAACTTCTGTTTGTCATAAGAGGACCTGGCCTCATTTGAAATAAAGGACCTAGCCTTATTAAATTCCTCGCAGAAATCAACTGAGGTTTTTACCCCGCAAGCTGCTGATTCTTCTTTGGATTCAGACGGCACTTGGGCCTTCGTAACATCAAACTCTTTACCCGAGTCAATAAAGGAGTTGTACCCCTTATTCACATGAAAAGAGCCTGACTCTTGTACTATGCTATGCATAGATTTTGAAACAAAACCAGAAGGTTTGCTATTTGGTTTATTCGCAAGTTTCCAGCAGTCAGATATTAGATGACCTTCCTCCTTGCAGTAATTACAGATTTTCTTTGAAAATGACTAGTCTTTGTTGGACTTGGACACAGTGAACGTGGGCTGAGGTGTAGTAATGGACTTTCCTGAACTATCAGGACTACTAGTACTGGATGACTGCGCTGTAAACTTCTTTTGACCATACTGATTTACATTCTTGTTTGTGAATGACTGGTTTGATTTGCTAGTAAAGGACATTTTGTGTGTTAATGAATAATCATCAGCTAATTGAGCAGCAATGTCAAGTGTTTCAGGACTTTTCTCATCGAGAAAAGTTTTAACATCTGCGTTAATGCCGCGCTTAAATTCTTCAAGCAAAATCAACTGGCGCAAATTGTCATAATCTTTCATAACATTTTTAGAACTACACCAGCGATCAAACAACTGCTCTTTTGTCCTATCAAATTCGACGTAGGTCTGTTCTTTGCGCTTTTCCCAATTTCTGAATTTCTGGCGGTAAGCCTCTGGAACTAACTCATAACCTTTCAGGATTAACCGTTTTACCAGGTCATAGTCAGCAGCAGCTTCTACTGAAAGCTCTGTATAAATTTCTCTGGCCTTGCCAGTCAATACACTTTGTAACAGCATAGTCCAATTTTCCTTAGGCCATTTTAAATTTTCAGCTACCTTCTTAAAGTGTAAGAAATATTTATCAACCTCTTTATCTTTAAAAGGTGGGACAACTCTTATGTGTTTAGTAATATCAAAACTGTGAGTTTGGGCAGCACGTAGACTATGTTCTAGTTTAAGTCTTTCTAACTCCAGTCGTTTTAACTCAATTTTTTTTTTCTTTTTCTAGTCTTTCTCTTTGTAACCTTTCTTCCCTCTCTTTTAATGCTAGCTCATGTTGCATTTCCAACGTTTTTTATTCTAATTGCATAGCAAGGCTGTCATTTTTTTATGTTTAAACTTCACTCTCTTCAATTAAACCTTTGCTAACTAGATCTTGCATGATTTTAGCAATGATATCAAGCTTTCTCAAACCTTTTTTCACACTTAGTCCTAAGTGTTGTCCCAAACGCAACAACTGTTCTTTTTTCAACTGTTCATGTTGATCAAGGTCGGGATCGTCAACAAATGTCCAGGTCAAGGCCTAATAAATTGTCAAAACTATTAAGCTTCTCAGACGAGCCCCCAATTTTATGTTACGAAGACAAATTGATCAGGGGAAAATACTGGGCGGATCCGGGATTCGAACCCATAACGGTGGCGCACAAGTCCGGCGTACCAACCGCTTCGCTATAGTGTAGGGGCATATGTTGCAAATTCGTCCTGAGTAAATTTTGTTTGTAAAAATGTGACACCCCATGCATTTTTCTTCTTAACCTTTCTATGAAGCCTTAAAAACATGGTGCCAATTTTTTTATTCAGTTTTGACATGTCTTTCAGCTTGTATAGTATTTGAAATGTTAAATTAATAAACTTTGACCGAAACATAAACAAAGTAAGCTCGGACAAGAAGTTAGGAAAGGTTCTTTTTGGAATGTATTTACATACTTAACACACAAACTTAGTTCTCTGACTAGTTTGGGATTGTCTAAAATTATTTTTGGTTATATTAAATGTACCTTTTCACATACCAAGTATATTTGATAAACACATACAGTGTGAAATGCTTAATACATATAGCTTGTTTTTTTTCTCCTTAAAATATTATGGTATCTGCTGATATTTCATTGTAAACCATTTGAGTACTCCTGTACACAAGTGATGTTAGGTTTGCGAGATCAGTGGTGCAAATGTAAACATAGCGCGCATGCCACCTGGCGGCCAAACCGCGTTACTTTACAAATCAAGATTTTCTCAAGCATCCCAATAGTGTATCTTTTTTTTATCTCTCATATCATTTCTCCTTGTTTGGGAGTTGTGCACGCGCAAGAACAGACGACCTCTAGTTATGGTCTGTTTATGGTACACAGACACACGTGGACTGTGTTTACTCACACACAGAACCATAACAATGAATGAAACAGATAAATTGGAAATTGTAAGTCCGTGTATAGGGATGGTTTTGCCAAACTTATGAACAAACGGCATGAGATAATTCACATACTGTTGCAAATGTTTATGTATCTTGACACTTTTCTCCAGGGGATAAGTGTTAATTTTTTTTCTTAAAGCAATGGTAATCTCTAGTCATTTAAGCTATCCCATAAGGTAGCTCCCACCCGTGGTTTCTTAAACACTTAATTTTCCTATACATTGAGGTAAAAATGAATGACATACACACATATGTGTGTGTGTGTAGAGAGAGAGAGAGTAAGAGTGACGCCTTTTGGATAGTAACATGTTTATTGATATTAGTCTATCTGAAATACTCCAAATATACCACTAATCATTATACTTAGTATATATATATATATATATATATATATATATATATACTATATAAATATATATATATACTATATAAATATATATATATACTATATAAATATATATATATATATATATATATATATATATATATATAAATTAATCTAATGGTTTACTGCAATTAGCAACTGCTAGAGTGCTCAATCTATGACATCAGACTCAGAGCTATATAATAAATCAGACAGTGATGAGTGCAGCACGTTGCACGAAACTACGAAGCAGTAAAAATGTCTGACAAAATTTGATCCGTCTATTTGTATAATTACACACACACATACACACACATATATATATACATATATATATATATATATATATATATATATAGAGAGAGAGAGAGAGAGAGAGAGAGAGAGAGAGAGGGCGAGGAGAGACAGAAAGAGAGAGAGATGTGATGCAAAATCATTTTAAATAAAATATTGTTTTACAAGACAGGTTTTAATATTTAATTTTAACATTTGCCAAATGAACGTACGAATAATGATTTAATTATTTCTACTTTTTAACAATTTATTATTTAGGTGAGATCATCAAGCAGTAAGTTGGACCAGCAGTAAGAAACACGAACTAAGCTCAGATTCTTTGAGACTTGGTTCCTTGAAAATTACTTGAACAAGTGCCGTTTCAGAAAAGATCAATGTACTTAAAAGGGAATTTGTATGTGCTGTTAAAACAACCTTAATGTTGACTTCCTCTATATAATTTTGTTATTGTTTTTATGGCCTTTATAAAAATTACAATAACCAAAAAGAAATGCAAAAACCTTTAATTACATTCAAGGCATTAGTTTATTGTATAAGGCACGTGTCATTTTGTTAGCTTGTGCAATAAATCAAAATTGTTCTTGGTAACGATTTAAGGGAAAACGAGCATTAGTTAAGCAGGTATAAAATGCTTAAGTTTTTGTCTGGAGTTATTTGGTATAAAATGATAAAAAAAACATGGGCTCCAATCAAAGATGTACATTCCGCTATTGCATCCGACATACCCTGCATTTGATGACATAACCTGTCAGATTTTATAAAATATAAGAATATACTTTTCTTTATTCTTTATTTCATAATTCACATTATATATAGATAGTACAAGCTGGGTGCTACTCATTGTCTACAGATTACTATTTTCATAAAAAAAAAATAATGTTGTACCAGTGATCTTGCTCCGACGGATGGAACAGCCTATGTATAGCCACTGTGCCATCACAAGTCATTTAAGGATAATGAAAAAGCGACAAGAATTCAACAATATCCAGCATTTAACTTTACCATTGTTATATTTAAACTTTAAAATTTGTTTGACCATAGTTTCTGTTAAGATTTGTCCGTTTTTGTTATTGCACTGGTATAACCTGAATGCCTCGGTTTCATATAACCATACATGTATAAAAGAAATTGGCCCACCAAACTAATTAGATTATAAAATAGACCATTGGGGGGGGGGGGGGGGTAAGATGGGATAGAAGAACAACTGTATACACGTTCGACAACATTATGACTAATGATGACACTTTTTTTGTTATGATTTGATATTTACTTCCAGTTTGTTTCCTTCAACAGGACTTTTCTAAAATTCTAAATTTTTAAGGTCCCTTTGTTTTGTTTTTCGAAACACTCTCCTTAATGAATTCTGCAGCAAAACATGCATTTCATTCAATGTTGATTATCTGTCCTTAACATGTCTCATTCTACTGTAAATGTCTTTAAATAAATGTCTGTAAATAACTGATGAAAATAGCTATTCCACATAAGGTATAATTACTCCCAAATGATATGCTATTGCCCGCATAGAGGTGAGGTTATATGAACAATGTTATTATTATTATTATTATTATTATTATTATTATTATTATTTTGCTTCTTAATATGTACTCCATTTCACTGAGAATGGTGGACTAGGTAGAATTTCCTAAAACTTTGGGTTGGGTTAGTGAGGATCTGGCACTAAATCAAGTCAAAGTTGTCCTTTTTCTGTTGTTTATTCTTCACAAAATATGTAAAAAAAATTATATCATTCGCCTTAAAATTTTACACATTATTTTTTGGATTATGACCAAAACATAAAAATACTCCCTAGAATTCCTTAGGAACCTTTAAATATACTTTGGATGAACTAACCGTAAGAGACGGGTTTCTATACCTTCACTACCAGCGAGCGGATAGTGATGATGGTGATGTAATAATCGAACAATAGGATGACGCAATAACAAAATCATATCAAATGGAAGAATAACAGGGCCATTTTCATATGTTATGTATAAATGAAGCAAATATTAAGTCACTGATTAAAACCAAGGAAAGTGGAGCCATACTGTATACGATACAGGTTGCCTGAAATGAGCAAGTGGTCCGCCATATGTAAATTGCACAAACTACCCAAGGATACCTTGTTGTCTCTATATGAATTTTTTTAATGAATTCATCATTGAAATTTTGTAGAACAATATACTGGTGGACAAACAACAGCTGATTAATTTTCATGATTAGTCTGATGGATCTCGATGCGGATCCATGTGTTGGCGGAGGTTTGCGCTCTACGGGTGCTCTCTAATATTGTAATAAACGTCTTAATGCAGTATTTGAGTGTCTAGTCTAAGTTATTGTGATGTAATATATCTTACTAACCATTTTGAGGTGTTTTGTTGCTAAATATCTCTCTGTATGAAATAGTTATATATAATGGTCCTCAATTTTTGCTCTAAAATCAAATTTGACCTGAAAAAATGACATAACCACTATAGAAAAATTGGCACCATATTTTTTTTGTAGATTTTAAGGTCTAAGGATCACAAAAATTGAAGGTGTCCACTTTTTACAGGGAAAAATTACCCGGTGACATATGCTCCCACACTGTCACCCCGTAACATAACCCCTCAGAATAATTTTTTTTTGTCATGAGTGTTTATATATGATTATTGTAATTTCTGATTCTTAATTTTTGATATGTAATTGGGGTATATCATTCTGTTGTATGTAAAATGTCATGCGGTTTGATGAAACATATTTATTAACCAATATAATTAACAATATAAGTAACATTCCGTGACTTTTTATATCTCAGATATTGATCTAGCTTTATATATTATATCTTTCGGGTGTTTGTTTTAATTAACAAATCATATGTTAAAAAAACGAGAATTTGTATATCAGCAAAATAAGCGAACGGGCAACATGACCGATGTGGGGTAACCTGAAATAAAATTTAGGTTATTACACTCGAGGTTAAACCGAAATCAATTTCAGAATACCTGGGGGAAGTATCTAAAATGGGGGAGGGGTAGACTGAATCTTTACACCGGCAGTCTGAACCAGCACGGGGTGTCTGTGGCAGTCAAGTACCGTACATACGCGGTTGACCTGATCTGTGGTTAAGGCGTTGACTGTGCACGGCTGGTTCAAGCCTCGCCAGAGCCTCACAAACAGAGGCAGAAATGAGAGGAAATTCACAGACGCGGTCCTCCCAACAGCAGGTAACGACATCTGGTTTATTCCTCTTCCTGTAAATAAAAACTGAAACCAGATGGTTTAATATTTACATACATCCTCATCATATGGTAACCGTCATCCTCATCCAATAGACAGCGCCATATATATATATAAATATATATATATATATATATATATATATATATATATATATATATATATATATATATATATATACAGACAAACGATCGCCGAACTCTGATAAATAATCGATATTGTACGTTTTATATCGATAGGTAGCCCTATACATTAGGACCAACCTCCTGTGCGAAAAAAACTACCACAGTATAAAGCGCTGTATTTAGCAGCCATCCCGGTGCAGTCCTGCAGTCACGACTCAATTTATAGTTCCCCTCGGCTTAACCTAAGTAGTGCATTAACGGCTGTGTTCTCCAACAAGGGAACGTTTTTAAGTATATTTCCGGTCCGGACATGGAATAAATCATCCGTTACCTTGATCTGGAGACTTTAAATTTAGCTTGACCCTAACTGACAATTTACGCGGTCTGTGGGAAACTCCAATTCTGCAGGACCGTAAACATGCGGGGCAACGATGGATTAAAGGCTCTAATGTAGTTTGATGGTGATACACATTTATGGCTATCGTAACGTGATACATATTCCGGACTGATTGCTAAAACTGTTATCAAAAAGTTTTATTTTAATCCATACAAACAAGTTGAAATATTATAAGACGTCCGCACAAACATGACAAAATTGCTTGAAATTTTTACATATCAGCATTTTCCTTGACAATATGATAAACCTTATACAGTGGTGAACGCAACTATTTAAGGCTCTGAATGATCATTATATATAGTTACTCTTCTTAAATTTTAAAGTGTTGTGAAAAAAGAAACAGGTATGTAGATTGACTTATATAGAAGAAGCCGCTTAACTGCAAGAGGCTTTTGTCAAGCAAATTTGTTGCAATTAACCGAAGTTGCAATTAGGCGAAGTTCACCGTCTACCATGTGTGAGGGGAAGCTGAATGATTGATTGGACCGCCGAATATCTAATTAACTTAGCATTTGTTTTGTAACACTATTCGTATTGTGATAAAGAATAAAACACCAGTATTAGATAACTATTATTTAAAATAAAAATATATACAAGAGAACACATTAAAAGGCAAGCCATAGAGAGTTATTAAAGATCACATATATATTAAAAAAGGCAATATACTTCATATACAAAAAATATGCAAAATGTCTGATGTAATTTACATCATGTTAACACCTAAAGAACTCTGTGATTTACTGCTGTTTTACGGTGAGATGAGCTGTGTCCTGTACGTGTGTCTCCACTGCGTAAAGGTGTTCTATCTGGCACTGAGACTTGTCTGACTGCTCCAAATAACGGCGGAGTGTTGCTAGCGCCTGCATCGCCTGTCTTGATGAAGTAGCTTGGAGTGATGCTGGTTCAACATCTTCTTCATCCTCGGCAGATGTGTTACCGACGGCTGAGTCACAGATCTCTTGGTCAGTTGGCATGCCATGGCATTCAGTAGCAGCATCCATCGCTACATACTCCTTAAACTCCTCCATGGAGATGTTTAGCGGTGGGTCATCGTTGGTTGGTTCTGGTAGTGGATCTTTCGTTCTGAAACCGGCTTTAGCAAAGCAATGAACAATGGCTACTTTTGAAATTCCGGTCTATGATCATTATTGGGATAACACAAACACAACTCACCGACTCATTGAAGTACTTGCATTTAACGTGAGATTTTTTACCTTTCTGCCCATATTATCCCTTGCGTTAATCGGAAGTTTGCGATTATGAGGCTTCCGATTATGCGGCGTGTTTTTAATGATAACATATAGGAAATGGTTTGGTTTTCAGAATTTCTTGCAAATAAGCGGCATTTTCCGTAAACCGACTTGCAAATAAAATATATATATAGTTAACTGAACATTTGAAGAATGACAATAAACAGTTTGGTAGATATATTCAACATCAGTTTTGGTTCACCGAATTATAACTGGTTTGTATGCTTAACTCTTTGTATGACCATCTTTCCAGGCAGCTTTCTTTAAATTCCAGGATATGTGCTCTAAACCTCTGTTTTTATTACGTTCCCGGCATGGATTTATTTTTGCAAATGACCATTTTACAGGACTTTTCAGGAAATCACGGAGATAACACGAATCCTGTTATAATGGTCATTTTTAATCGATCGAATTGCGAGTAACGTCGTCTCGGGTCCTTTTAATTCCTGCTTCTGCAGTCACCAGATCCGCAGAGAGCATGTGTCAAAAAGCCCTTAACTAAGGTGAGACGGGCATTGAAGACATTTAACACGTGAACATTAACTCCCATCTAGAACATAGTAGACACATTAACGCCATCATACACTCTCTGGTTACAATCAGGTAAATATAGCTCCGGTTTCGTGTTTTAGTTTGAAATTTTAAGCCTCTGTTTAACATTGGGTTTTGAAACGAAGTACTTTATATTTTGGTATTAATTTAATTCCTTCTACTCGGGTGATCTTGTGTCGGATCCTATAACATGCGTGTTCAATTAAAAAAATGTCTCCTATTTAGAAGATTTTCTTTTTTCAATAAATCTCTTATTTTGAAAAAAGGCGAACTTAATTGAAAACGTCTTGACAGAGGACCTTCATGTATTTAGACTTTAATCACTCTCACACGTTAAGATTATGAACATGCCGGTTATAAGCCCACATAAAACGAGTACGTTTAAGTGTGCTTTCTTCGTTAGAAACAATAAAGTAAAAATGATGACAAATTTATCTAGGTTCCAATCTGGATAACCATCACTTGTATTTATAATTTATAAACATTTTCAAGGCAAATATTATGCACAGAAATACAAAAAAAGATAAATGCGCTAATCAAATTGCGAATGAAAGCAATATCGCCTAAGAATATATTGAGGTATTTATAAATGAGCTGGTTGTTGTAAATAAAATACTTTGATGCATAATTTTCAGTCCCCTTAAGTTTCACGCACATTTCATTGTGCTCTTCAAGTGACTGTGTTGTGGTGCTTTATGTCTGTTAAGTTATGGTTATAGGTGTGTGCATGTGTGTGATTATTTAAGGTTGGATGGTTCTCTTTGCGCAATGCCTGCAAATGTTCAGGTATTCCTTCGTTCATTAAGGAGGGGGTTTCCTTATCTTTACTTTCCCTTGTTCGCATAGGCAGCGGCGAATCCAGGATTTATAAAAGGAGGGTCCACTTGTGGAGAACAAACGGCAAAACCTGAAAAAGAGACCCAGGGATCTAATGTTCACTCTTTGAATAAATGTCACTCTGTGGATTGATGTGCATAATGGTGGTTGATTAATAAATAAAATGGATGAAAAAGTAACATTATGTATTTCCCAGTGGACACGGTGCTATTGCACAAGTTTACAGAGTGATTGAACTAATAATATGAGAGAAAAAGATGGACGGGATATAGATAAATCAGAATCAAAGTTCTGTACAGACGCCATCTTGAAAATTATTTGAATTTATACACTTTTTTTCCCGTTCCTTTAGGGATTGTTTTCTTTGCTATGAAAGCCAAATATTAATACTTTATGACATATATTGGAAAAAGCAGAAAAGACCATTAGAGCCTGCAGAAGGAAGGTCAACAGGTGACCCCACCTGCATGTCAAAATCAAATAGCAGTCACATGCTCAATATTCTTATGAAATTCTGTGCTTAAGGCTGCAGCATTCGTGAGACATTTGGTAACAGACAATACATCATGTATGCAAACAAAACAAATTGGCAAACTTTGCGATCGGCACAATTTGAAGTTCTGCATAGGCACCATTTTGAAAATAATTTGAATTAATTTATACTTATTTTATTCCCCTTCGTTGTAGAAATTGTTGACTGACATATGAAAGTCGAAATATTAATATTTTATGACATATCTTGGTAAAATTGAAAAGACCATAACAGCTGACAGAAAGTGGGTCAACATAGGTTGCGCAACCTGCAGGAAAAAATCAAATATTAGAGACATGATAAATTTTCCTGTGAAATTTTGTGCTGAAGGCTGCAGCAGTTCGTGAGATATTTGGTAACAGACCTTACAACATATATGCAAAAACAACAAATTGTCGATTTATGCGATCTTAACAATTTGAATTTCTGCATATTCATGACATGATAAGAAAAATCTACAAGTGTGGACGGTGGAGAGTAGACGTTGCGCCAGCGCATAAGTTAACAGAGCGAATTAGAAAAAGGTCCTCAGGTCAGAAAAGGGCGGGGAGAAGGTCCAGGCCGCAAATATTGGCCTAAAACCCTTAAAAAAGGTTGCGGCAGCAGGAAAAAGGGTTGTCGGGTACCCTAATTTGCATGTTACATTTTTCAAACACGGACAAAAACATTTGTTAACATTGTATCATTTTAAGTTTTGCCCATGAAAACCTTGGTCTAGACAAAATTTTCACAAAATGCGAGGTATACACGCAATGTTTGACCATTTTTCTTGGTTAGTTCTGGAGATACCGAAAAAGCAGACTTTTCAATAAGGGCGGCCCTAAATTACACATCAAAATTTATAGGATATAAATCGTTGCTACGGTTGTTTCATTTGTATCCGTGGCCAAGAATACCTAGGTCTAGATACAATGTTCCACCAATTATCATTGTTAGTTCGTGAGGACAACCCAGCTCTAAAGTATCAGTAGACCCCTAACATTACAAAACCATCAGAAGACCTTGTATTATAGACAATTCATAGGTTTGCTTTAGAATATATATATATATATATTATATATATATATATATATATATATTATATATATATATATATATATATATATATATATATATATATATATATAAAGTTTTGGTTCATGTTTTCGTGTGACCAATAGTTTGATTTATGTCAGAATTAAGACCTGGTAACCAAAACCAAATGAATATAATGAAGGTTCGGGAATGTCCATTTTGCAACTTACTTCATAAGATAATTAAACATTATGAACCCAATTTTGTTTATATGCCAGTATATTAGAATAAAAATAAACACTTGTAGCAGTCCATAAAGAGTCTCCTTTGGTTACAATGAAGATGAAGTAAAAATGTAAGAAATGTTTTATTGAATTGCTAATCTGTTTCTTTTCGACCAGCACATCATAGCGATAATTTTAAATCAAAAGTTAAATCATTTTAAATAATCATACATATATAGTGATATAATTTGTTAATGCCTGATTAAGCAGAGGGCATGCTGTGACTGCATAAACAACATTTATGCGATCCATATGTTAGACTAGCACAGCCGGGAAAGATAATAATGAAGACATACTGACCTCATACTGACATACTGACATACTGTACTCTATATGGCTGTAATGCGAAACCTAGGACAGTTACTGCAAACTCGCGAGGAATTATTAAATAAATACATTCGATTTATTTTGGGGGTGTTTTTTGCACCATCACGCATAAGAAGACAGAAGTTCTGGACATAGTTGCGACTATCGTGGCATGGAATTACGTTTTATTTTAATTATTTTCGTGGCAAACATAACCAGTGACGGCTTGGAAGGTGTTATGGCCCCCTAAATATTTAAGCCAATTGAACAGGCATTATGAACAAGGCAAGAACACTTGAAGCAATATATTATTTTTTCATCCTTTTTTAATCCAAAGCTCTTGATTGACACATTGGCTTCCAGGGTTTCTGGTCATAATATAGAAACATCAAGATGATGTAGTGCAAATTTCTTGTAATTATTTTTTTTGTATAAAATAGCAACATCTCAGAGAAAAGTTTATAAAATCTTCTCCAAAGAAACTTTCTTTTGTTTAAAATAGGATATTAACTGGATGACATAAAGATCACCTGACTCAGCTGCCTCGAACCTGGATGAAAATGAAGATGCTATAGCCAGATCGGCCCCTTGTCAGATCGCTATTTTACCATACGGTCCAGTCTTATGTACCCAATCGGCCCTTTACCAGCGTGGTAAATACTACTATGTAGAATTTCAACAAGTACCTTTTTATTTCCCGGAATCAATGGAAAGCTTGTTCCATGCCGTGTGTTACATGGTCGGATCTAGAATTTGGAAACGGGGTAGCAAACCCAAGATGAGTCATGAGAAAACTTAAACAACGTCAATTAAAAGTTCTTAAAACGGGCTTGAGTAGAGGATATACGGTTTTCACATCATTAAAGCAGAAACAGTTATTTAAAATGTAATACAATGTCTTAAATGTTGTAAACATTTCTTGTCGTGCACATATTTTGAAATACTTGCTGTATAAAAATCTTCGCCTGATAAAATGGCACGGTCCACAGGATACATTTCATGACTGCCCGACGAATACAGTCGACTACCGTGTTACATGTTTTTCACGATTAAGTTTAGAACAAACAGTTCGCATCATAAAGTTTCTTTCTAAAGAATGACTAGACAAAGTTCATGTGAAAGATTTAAAATGAAATATGATAAAACAGAATTTCAGCATGATTTTTTAGAGAAAACTTTCGGGATATATGTTAATATGCAAACGCGCTGTAAAAGTAACCTATGATTAAGTATAAACTATCAGTTCGACACCCTGATAAACGGTTTTTTGAGGATGGACCCTTATGACTCCCGCCCAGGAGAGATTTTGTTCGATAATTGTGACGTCATCGAGCTAAATTTTATTGACTGACGTCATCAGGTGGAATAACCAAGTGTATTATTACTAAACTTTATACTTTTTTATCATATTTTGATGTTTACGTACAGTTTCGATCATTGTTCAAGTCAATTTTCTACTCATAAAATCGGCGAAATACCTCCTTCAGTATATGGCTTGTTTTGGCTCTCTGGCCAAAATTTTGTAAAACGTTCGGTTACGACCAAAGACGTGTTGTCACTCCGGTTCACGGCTTTATTTGAACATGTGGTCGGACCAAGCTGAACCGAGTACGGTTGATGGTTTTGAGCACACAGGAGATGGCATATAAGGCACTCCGGGGGCCTATACATCACTGGACCAGGCCCCGGAAAAAGTATAATTATAATTGGACATTAAGTGCAAACGAGTTGAAACGAGCCGCTTCAGGGCCATTTTACCTTAAAAACACAAACTTAACAGGAAAATCCTGTTCTGATTAACAACTTTTTCATCAGGAAACAGCCGCGTATTTTTTGAAGCGCTAAAAATGTTGACATGAATTTCATTATTTCCGAGACGCCATTTTGTTAATTACCAAGTAGAGATTTAATCATATCTAGCAACCAGCCTTTGTTTACAACCAATCAAAAAAACTCTTCGAACCGCACCCCTAGACTAGACATTTTTATTTATACTTTTGTTCTCGTTAAAAAAAATCATGAAAAAACTAGCGGACAAAGGCACTTGTACGTATACCTCTTCGACTTAGAAAAACAGGGCTTGGCGATGAATAATATCTGATTGGAACTACATACAGTATCAAGAAGAAGATCTCTATGACGTCACTCCCCATATTGCCGTGCTCAATACTAATTACTCCAATGGATGCGATGGAAGACTGGTATAATCACAAGCAAGTTGCAAAAATGACATTGTCAACAAAGCATTGTTGTGTACGCGCCCGCGCGTGTGTGCGATGGTGTGCGGATGTGTGTGCAGGGCCGGTTCCAGGATTTTCTTCACGGGATTGCTTTCTTTTTTTTTTTTTCTTTTTTTTTCCATGGAAATGGCAAAGAGTAAAAAGCATGCTTCAAAAAGAACAATTTTAGTTCAAATCAAATTATACAATAACAGGAAATTTACTTATAATTTCATAGTATAAACAAAATTTATATAGTTTACTAAATATGATCCTTCGTAGAAAGTAATAATTCCAAATCCCTCCCCCCCCCCCCCCAAAAAAAAAGGTCCGGGCCTTGAGGGTATATTCATTCTCCTGAAAATATACCAAAATAGCTGCTGAATTGTTTGCTTCATATACGTTTCAGAAAATATCCTTTCTCTGCATTCGACATTCCGCATTAGTTATCTTACCAACACACTTCGTCAAGTGAAAAAAAGGACTGTGGAACGTTATCCAGCCTTGAGTATAAACAAATGTCCTTCTGTCTTTATATCAAGCACGCATTGTGACAATTTCTTTTGACTGAGATGTTATCACATACTCTTAGGAAATGTAATTAAATACAAGCCATCATGTCTTAGCAAGGCACACTAGGTCACAAGGCATCTCGATTTTTCCTCCCCTCCAACCTTCAATGGACAAGTAATACCATGCCTGTGTTAAAAACTCAAAAACTATTAACTTATACGCTTCCTACACTTGTAATATAAAACCTCGATCTGCGAAACTATGGGCAAATCTGGCTAGAATAACCAGTAAAGTGTGTTAAAGAGCAAGCCCGCCAGCGCGCATGCCCACTGATGTCGTAAAAGGTCAGGCATGGTGACCGCTTTACGGCCATATGGCGTTTATTGCCTTCGTGTCGGGTCCGCCTCGTTTCTAATGACGGTGTGACAGGTCGGTTTTAGATTTCAGAAGCGATTTACTCTGATCGTAGAGTTACAATTGGCTTTGTTCTCGGATTCCCTATAAAAGCCCGTTTCAAAATCGGCGGGCGAGATAAAGTAAGATTTAGCGTCTGTAACTTGTCGTCTGTCACCATGAGCGGATCTCGTGTTGCCATGTCAGTACTACTGCTAGTGTCTGTAGTCGTTGTCTTCACTATTCAAGGTGGGTTTAAAATTTTTATTGAAAAACGTTGAGAAAAAGACATATTCTTTAACGATACAGTTCTAAAATACTATTTATACATTCCGTTGACAGTTTTTATACAACATGTGTTATACATTTGCTTAGGCGAAGATATTTCCTTCATAATTTCAGCAAATTCAAAATTAAATCTGTGTTTTTTATATATACACAACTCTTTTCTATATTGGACCAAGAGAAAATGATCAACTGTAAAAGCCGAAGGCGTTTTTCTTGTGGCGCAAAACTAAAAATCCGTGGTGAATTTTATGAAGGTGTTCCCATTTTGTATCCCTTAATGACCCATTTTCGAAATTATCTAAATAACCCAAGGGAATATTTAGTGATCCCAAATATAATTTAAATATAAGATAATATAATTAAAAAAGTTTCAAATTGAAACGTTTCGTGTGCATTTTTCTAATTTACATTTATATTCTACCATATAATTTGATTTCTAATTCATAACTTTTTCATAACTCATAATTTTATTTTCTTATTGACAGGTTTTTTTCATAGTTCATATTTGTTCTAATTCACAGATGTGAGGTCACAAGCATTGTTCTTTCATGAAAGCCCAAAGGAAGACAGAGATCTTGAAAACAAAGTTTCCAAGGTGTCCGAAAAGGTTTCTTCACGGGTGGCTGCTCTGGTTAATTTGTGGAGGAGACTTATTTTTAGACGGACCGGAACTGGCGTCAATTTCCCCCCAAGATACAGACGGGCACCCTGCGACAAATATCACTTCTACAACCCAAGTACAGGAGGATGTCACTTAACGGACGAGGTGAGGCTATCTCTATCAGAGATAACGAGATAATAATAAGATAATTGTCCAGAAATATCTAAAGTATCTTCCATATTTTCCAAATTGATCATACAATTTTCATACAACGTATATTTTGTAGTACACAATATACACTGCTTGTAAAAGAATATATTTTGAAATTAATATAATTGAAATTATTAGCTTAAGTTATCTTTTCTTTGCGTAAAAATGCTGAAGGTTGCAGATAATTTTTTTTAAATATTGAAAACAGACTCTTTCCAATGAATATATGGAGTAAAGCCCCAACTCACGAAAATAACAAACTGCAGGAAATTTTAAGTCTAAGATGGCAATTTTGTTGTGTAGAATTTGCGGCCTTTACTTAACGCTAATGGTGTATTTTCTTTCAAGGATTTTTGTAAGACCAAGATAATTGAACATCATAACACTTATTCGAATTTAAGCATTGGCAAAAATGTTTAGCGAAAAGATTAGATGCTAACATTATCTGCTATTCGAATTCTTGCAATTACTGAGGTCGAACGTGAAAAATTATCGAAACTATATACTCACGATAAGTGACGAATTGGTTTATAGTATAGTAAGTATACCCAAAATCGTTTCTACTTCTTGATGTATATTCCATACTTAATATATTTAAATATTCCATTTCTCAATCTATCTTGTTTATATGTTTTTTTTTCTATATTACTTACTATGTTAAGATGGCAATATCTCAAATGGTTTTCTGTGAATTTAAGTGACATTTTTGGTATGGGAGGGCAAAGAGTTGAGGGAAAATTAATTTCATACTGGCGCGGAATTTGTGGCCCACCTGGATAATGATGACGGCATTGGCGGAGGTATGCGCTCTGTGATTGCTTTCTGTTTGCATGTGTTCATAACACTAATATCGAAAGAGATTGGTCCCAAACCCTACATATCTATGTTAATTAGATAATATAAATTCACATTTCTTATTTTCTCATGGAGTAAATTCAATCCATTCAGGAGATATCTTGGATTCCATCCGCTTACACCAACACTTTATACTGTAACATTTATTGCTACCTTCAAAGAGTCCTTGAACAAACCCGTGTTCCCATTTTTACAGTATCACGATCCCTTGTTTCTTGGTGACTACTTTGCCACTTGGAAATTTTACAGACATTTCTAAACAACTTAACACATCAAACGTCAAATGGTTTTAATACTTTTTACCAAAGGAGTTTCACTGTGCATTAATTGATATCGGCTGAAAAGTTACTTAACTTTAATTGGAAACATCCTTTTGATGACAATTTAAAAAAATAAATTGATATTTTTACTTAGTGAACTGAATTCAGAGGCTCTGCAGTTTTCCCCGTTGAATTTTGCATCGTCCTTAACAACTTATGATATGTTATAACGACAAAAAATACACGTGTCGATTTTTTACATAAGTAACACAAAGAGAGCTAAAATACCCTCGTGGACTTATCCGAATGAATTAATAATGGGTTAAACAATCCTTAACCTGACATCTGCGCCATATTTAGACATATATATCTGTGATCCAGAGGGGATACAAATGACATGCAAATATTTAAAAAATCTTAAAGACTTTATGCTTGGAAAAATTATAGTAGATACGCTCTTAATTTGTATAATTCCCAATTGTGAAATTTATATTACCTTTTTTTATGTATTCACTCTTCCGTAAAACGCGTTTCCTTTCATCCATGTCTAGAGTGTAAAACGACAAAAGGAAACATTTAAAACAATTAATATTTAATTCGTAATAACACTCATGCCCACCTTAATGACTGATAACAGTGACTGTTAGGGCGAGGGCGGCTGGACGGGTGGCCATGGTTTGGAGTAGCCGTGTAAACATGATTAAGTTTGTATTCTAATTGGACCGATTACGGCCTACTTTGCAAAGGACGAGCAAGTCATATCGAAAACTGCACTGAGATAGCCGAACAAATAAAATGGTGTACATAGCCGGTGATCTTAACATTATTTTAAGACTAAGGGGGCAAGACTTAGATATAGGTCACATAACCCTTGGAAGAAATGCATTTATGCTGTCAGAAATTCAACAAACATTCAGGGACATTCCGGAACCTCAGTGAAGAATTTTTAGAAGCAGTTAAAAAGGAAGCAAATACCAGTTATTCCATAATACCTCCAGTTCAAGAATATTCTCTGTGAAAAATAAACTGACGTTACATAGCTGGAAAAAAATGTTCGACCAACTCAAACTTAGTCATAAATTAATGGTTAATTAAGTTTTATCGCCGGCGCGGTGCAAGACCTGGATCAAACGCTTAGTGGCCTACCCATTAATGTATACAACAAACTAAATTGAAGCAAATTAAACTTTAGTAGATGTTTCGAATTAATTTAAAAACGGCTTAAACTCAATTTTGAAAAAAAAAATATTGAAAGAATATGTACCTGTCAGACGGGATTATCAAATAACTTTTCCTGTACGAAAATAAGAGCCTTAATGGGGACAAAGGTATACTCTATATTATTTTATACCAGCGTTGGACGTTGGTCAGGGCAAGGTTACATGTAGGCGGAATACATATGGATCTTCATCATCAGGCCCAAACCATATTAGCTTGTTAATGCACCATTATACGGCTAAGTGTTTATTTTGATGACTGTCACGTGAGCATGACACTGATAATGCATTAGTGCCTTTACTTAAGTTCTGGTCAGGATTTATTCTGAAGTACACTTTACACGCAAACGTCATCTTCGTCGTTACTAATTACTGCTCAAGGGAGCCAGGAGGTTTACATCCCCTCCGATAACTTTAAAAAATTACAGTTTTGGACACACGCTATCATAAGTTTAGGGTAAACCTTCATC
Source organism: Sipunculus nudus (assembly GCA_026874595.1). Classification (NCBI taxonomy): domain Eukaryota; kingdom Metazoa; phylum Annelida; class Sipuncula; order Golfingiida; family Sipunculidae; genus Sipunculus; species Sipunculus nudus. Next base: position 60,089,734 of record CM049318.1, read on the forward strand.
AATACAAGGAGCTGTGGAATCTAAAAATACTGCATCCGCCCCTGAACTAGGCAGTTATTAGAATGTGAACCTGCTCACACCTCTTAATTTTATATACACCGAATTCAGTATAGTGGTAATCAGAAGGCAGTCTGTCCGGTAAAATATAACTATTATTTTTATTTAAATACATTCAATCATTTCGAAACATTGATGTATACTAGAAGTTATATATTATAAGTTGAGGATACATTTCAATAGGAATCGAGTGCGATGGACGCAGTCTGCGAAAGTATTTTCAAGGAAGCGCGACTGTCGAGTGTTTGTATTGACCGAGGATCTTGAGCGTTCGAGGGAGGGATGTTAATATCGTGCCGTGTGGAACATAAAAATATTGTACCATTGAAGCAATTTGGGTATAAAATAACAGTGAATAGTATTGCTTTTCATAAACCAACAAGAAAAGGCCTTGCCATGAAAAGTGCAATCACCTTCATGATTTTATTTTTTTAAATTAGAACTTTCAAATTCAATGACATGGTTTTATCGGTCATTTTTGTATTTTATCTGAAATACTTAAATTCATTTATATTTGATTATACCATAATAACATTGTGCCAAAAGTTTGTTTAGCAGATGTTTGCGGATATTTCAGGTTGTTTGGCTTGTTACAGGTGCTCTTTTTATTGTGTGACACGGGCGTAACTCGTGTTGTTGTTGCACTCTCGGTTTATTCCGTACTGGTTTAACTCTCGTTGTCGTGTTAGCTTGGGGCTTTCTCGTCTGGCCGGGCCGGGTCGGGCTCACGTGTGGACCCTGGTATGTAGAGACACAGGGATGTTCTTCTAGATGATTTCTGTAACGCATGTTTACTGTGTATTGTGTTAGATCTTTTAGACTGTTCGAGAAGTGGAAAATTCTCGGCTTGGGGCAAGAAGTTATAAAATAGGGGGCTGTGTTTTAGAGCCGGGAGAGAGGCGAGAGAATATTCCGACGGGCACATAATTACTAACTCTATACAATTTAATGCTGCCTGCCTCAAGTTTACTTTCTGGATTGTTACAAGAGCTTTACATTGGACTGTTATTCTCCGTGAGAATTCGTGTGAACTGTTCGCCGGCTTATACATCTTAAAGGACTTATCTTTGTGGCAGTGGTGGTATTCAGGTACTGTGTACATTGTTTATTTTACTTTTACTGTGTGACTGTATTGATTTGTTGTTATACCGCTGTTATACTGTTTAATTTTATTGATTTAGTGTATTGTAATGTTAGGGTTGTTTTAGGAATAAATTATAGTTATTTGTTAACAAAAAAACCACTGACTGCTTTATTCATTCCCCTAGACATTTCATGCTGCCTAGTGTTACAGAATCTGTTTTTTTTTATATCCTTGACAAAATTTATCTTCATCACGCATACGTGGTCTGTTGATATTAGATTCCGTAGCAGGCTGTATTTTGCCGACTTCGAAAAGACACTGCGACACTGCAAGAATCGTCCTCACAGGAGTACGACACTGCTGTTTTGAGGATTGTGAAAAAAGAAATCCTTTCGCACAAGGCATAGGAGCTTCTAAATACACTACAGGTATTAATGTAGCGAATTACAAAGGTTTAGTTCTTGGCGCAAAAGCTGAATAATAATATTTTCAAGGCAAAATACTTGCATATGAACGTTTTTCTTATACTCATTTAATGAAATAAGTGACTGACATATATTGACCTATAGTGAGCGTGGGTATGTTCAGGATATAGAGAAGTAGTTTTTTCTTGGATTCTGGTGAATTTGATTTTGAATTTAGTCGTTCAGACAAGTATAGTCCCGGCTGACCCCACAATCCTAACTTTACATGGACCTAATCACGTACAAACATCGTAAATTAATACGAAAAATAGCGTTTTCTCTGTGAAATAAAATAGTACCTGCCAAACTATTGTACTAAAGCCATTGGCTTACTCCATTGGCTTTAATAAGTTTTAAAAAAGTCGACCGGGCGCGATCACTGGCGCCAACATTAACATTGCGCGAACGCAAACTGCGTTTTCCATTTCTTTTTAGGGTTACAACCAGTCACGTGTTTCGCAACCGTGCACGTTCATGTTTGGACTCCTCTTTATTTAGGATATGTTGCATGCGCAAAATCAAACCACTGGTCAGAACACCTTGTTTCGGTAAACAGACACACGTTAACCGTGTTTACAACCATAACAAGGTGTTTAAAAGCTGAAGGGGAGGTTATGAGACCATGTGCTGGGATGGGTTTTCTTTGAAACATTTGTAAAAAGCAAACCTGATAGTGTGAAAAATAGGCATAATATTGCTCCTGATTATATTCCTTTAACGCTGTTTCAGACACAGAGACGAGTTGATAATATGAAGGATTAACCTTTTATATTTTGTGACAAAGTTTAGCAGAAGTGGCATATAACCTGAACATATACCTAAAGTGAGTAAATAAATCATTCAGATATGACTAAGACTACAATTAACCAATTTTAGTCGGATCTGGATTTTTTTCAAGCTCAGCTGAATGCAAGTCATCTCTGAGCTACAGCGAGAGCTCTTTGTCCCTCGGTCGTCCGTCCATCCACTTAAAATGTTTTAAATGTTCCTTCATTTAATTCTAGGCAAGAAGAATCGGAAATGTGTGGCAGCACGGGATACCAGGAAAATGAGAAAGTCCTTGGAAGAGACAACGCCTTGAGATTCATTGAAGACAACATATCGCGGTGGTGTCCGGGGCTGCTGTTTATGAGTTTGATCCTGGTTTTAAATTATCAGCAGCGATCGAATAAACAAAAAGAAACAAATCTTGATATGATCATTCGGGTTCCAAGAAAAGCATGCACTATACGTTGACTTTCAATTAGTTTAAACTTATTTGAATATGATCTGCCGTTCAAATCTGTTATCTCTTTTTGTTTGTCATTTATTATGTTACATTTATCTCGTCATTAAATTATAAGAAGTATAAGTTGCTATGTCATGTATACAAGATCAAGTCTTAATACCGTAATTTATGGCATTAGGAAAATTGGATATATTTCCCCCACACAGAAAAGTAAATATATCCGGATTTTTCCACAGGTGTTGTTTGTGTTGTATTTGAGTATGAAGGACTTTAGTCTTAATTTCTGTTTCTTTCCTATATACACATGTATGGGTAATCCTTAAATTAGGCAGCAGTTGAGGAATTATTATTGTCAAAACCCAATATATCTATAATCAACCAAACGTTGTTTGAAAATTCATAATAGATCCAGTAAAGAATATATTATCACAAACCTAGTAAAGTGATTTTTCTGATGATATACATATTTTTTTCACTTTTCATTCATTTTCACACAATTGTTTTAACATTGTAACCTATTTTTTTTAATTTTGACCCAAATAAAAAAATTCAAATTTCAACAAATACACATATCTTGAGGAGTATATTAGTATGTAATGAGCAAATTCCATGCATTATATCATACTTTTTTGTAACTGATTATTGCTTCTGATGGCATAAACTGGGAGACTGTAGAAGAGCAGTGTAAAACAAGGATACATTGGGCAACAGAGAATAATGGGTAACTGCGACTGCGATTTCTGGGGGGTTAACGTTTATTACCCGGTCAAAGTTTGGAGATCTATATACTGTCGATACAAGGTTGAACCTCTCTTCATGGGCACTTCCATGAAGCAGCTGCTTCTGTATAGGGGCGAGTCCCGCTAATCCTGCTCTTTCTTTTGTTTGGTTAATGCTAAAGGACTTCTTGTATTCTGTAACTCTTGTAACTAATGCGGGCACACCACGAACACTCTCTGTTCAGATACATCTCTTACTCAAATTTTCAAAGCCTTATTTATTATATTTCTAGAAGTCTGTTCAAAATTGTAATCTTTAGCAAATCAAATGGACCAAGGTCTTTGGGGCAACACAATTCCTTATACGTTTTCACAATAGAATAAAAAAACCCAGATAAATAGTAAGTTTTATTGTTAAACACGAAAACATCCATTTTTTTATCGAAGCTTGAAGACCCAAGGAGATTACGATAAACCGTACCTTATCTAAAATAAAATTGCGTGTGGTGTTTCGCAAGAAGATTCGCATCGGTCTACTCAGTCGATCCGCTGTCCAATATTGACCCATTCATTGTCTAACATCTTACGTTATTTTTGCCTCCGCCATGAGGGTATGAGTTCATTCCCTTTCGTGTGTTATGTACTATGTTTGGTCACAATATAACTCACATAATCATGAACGGAATCTCAAGAAATTTTCAGGGCATTTTGGGAATCGGCCAATGAAAATCTATTATATTTCTGTGTGGATCAGGGACATGATCCAGATGGAGGAACGTCATCAAAGATAATCCCAAATGTTCAGTCACTTATGCACGAATGAACCTGGAATATGAGCCAAAGAAATGAATGGCAGAGACTTGCATTCATTAGAATGCAGATTTCTGGGTAGTCAACATTAACTTCCTTCAGATGAAATGAAAAATTAATGAAACCGAAAATATAGTTGTGTTTTTTTTTTTCATATATTTTGGTGAACATCCTTTTCTTTTAAAATACATTAAAATGCTAATTGATGACTCCACTCGTCCATCTATTTTTGCAGACAAAATATGGGTTATTTGTGTTTCTTTAAAAATAAGTGTAACGCCAAAACTGTATGCAGGTAAACAATACCATAGTTTTAATATCTCAGGCAGAAATACATACATACGGCTGGTTCCATGCTCAGTTATCGGCTGTTATATTTGAACTGTATTAGGGATTCATCTACACGATTTTTGTTTAAATCTTTAAAAAAAATGTCTTGCCAAAAACAGTGTATCGCCGTAAAAACAGGCCAACCAATATTTCTAAGTAATACCTACGGCTTCCTTTATCTTACAGCATTTTTCAGTTATCTGCTGTTTAAAGAATTTCTGTATCAATTTTTTGTCAATCTGCCGATTAGCACTGGACGCAAATGCTCAAGGCTTTATGAGCCATTTCTTCACTTTTTCAAGTATTCGCACTTTTTTTATACTTTTCTAGCTATTTAATCATCAGTTTTAAAATAGTGATTTTAGGCTGGCTACACACAGACATTTATATGCTCTGTGAATGTTTCATAATATTTGATAATAGCGGCCAGAATGGAGTTCGGCAGATCAAACATAGTTTTGGGCAGTGTAGGTACAGATTCGTTCTAACAATGAACTGCTACTGTAAGAATGTGTCCCAAAAATGTTTCGAGGTTTAATGAAATCAGATTCTGACCGACATTCATGGTATTCATGGCTTCTCTGTAACTAAACAATTACACGTTTTATATTTGGCACATGGTTAGTTAAATATATTTATTTACTGAAAAAAAATATTTTAGGGCTGAAACGGCTACCAAATTCTGACTCGAATACCAGAATTAGGCATCCCCCGAATATTCGTTGCCATGGCATCGATGTAAAGATAAACATGGAGATCTATTTACCGATGCAAGGGATGACATTTTTTATTATGACAATATATAATTTGGTGACGGCTAAACCTTATGCCAAAGAAACAGGTATTTTACGTGTAATTAGTTTCTTTGTGCCAAAAGACACGATGGTTTAAAGCCCCGAGAGAACGATAAAATATAGACTTCCATAACTGTACTAGGTTAAGCAACATGATACAATCTCAAACATGATCTTGTTTATCTCATTTTTTTTCTTTACGAAAGAATTAAATTTTAAATCTTCTATTGTTAAGAAATGTAAAATTTAAATTTAAACAAGAAAGAAACATGAAAGAGGGTAAAAACATATATATATATATATATATATATATATATATATATATATATATATATATATATATATATGTGATGCAAAGTAGCCAGCTGAAAAGGCTTCTTAAAAAAAGCACACTTTAAAAACCGTATTTTTGAATATCACATAAACAACACTTTGCCCAATTTACATGGGTCTAGCTCACTAATCTTACATATATTTTTTTTTATTTTAAAGTTAGAGTCTTCTGGGGAAAATACAATTCAAACATTTAACGTAACAGAGACAGAAAATCGTGAGATATCCATGAAACTATCACAAACAGTTAGCTTAAGATAAATATGTATAAAACACTTAATTTGTTAAAGATTCTAGAAATAACGATGAATAAAAAACTGAATATCCTCTAGATTTTGACAAAGAGGACGTAAACAACAAATGTAGTATTTCCTTTCCTACGGTCACAAGAGAAAGTTAAAGAAAAGAGACAAAAGAGTCAAGCTGTGTGATACCATCCCGGTAAATATGTAGAAATCGCAAATAACAGAATCTTTAACAAGACACCTTGAGGGAAGATAATAACAGGGGAGAGGGAGAAATATTGTGTTAAAACAAGACAAGTCGGGACGCTGTAGCGGTAATCAGGGCCAACCGTCTTGTAGAAGACATCTGACTGCTGGCTGTGGCTACACCAGGCAGAAAGTTCTTCTGAGTGGAAGCCGACCAACCGGGGAAATCAAGAAGATCATGTAGGCACGGTAATTTAATCACCCTGAGGAACAGAAGCCGAGGGCTTGCCTTGATTGTGTATCTGCGAGAGTTTAGCGCCGGCTGCGAAGGCAGTAACTAGTTATATTATCTCAATAATCGACCCGCTCCCACTCTCTAACGGTAAGTACAACTCATCAGGGAGCACAGGACAGGGCAAAGTTTTCATTTTCTTAACTGCTGCAACGCAGTCTGCTGTTTCCCGATTATCCTTGAACCGGGGGAGTTTATTTGGTTAGAAATGCTCAGTTTCTGAAACAAGATATTCCTAATTGATGCCCTGTCCTAAAAATTCACTGTGACCTTTTGCTTTTTGAAACAATATTTTTAATAGCTGGCCCGTCCTCTCTTTCCCCTGCTCCGATCCGCAAAAAAAAACTTAGGCACAGCCAGTTACATGGAGATTTCTTTTTGCTCGTCTCAAAATATCATCTATACAATATAGGTATCATCATAGCTTATATTGAAAAGGACATAAAAATGAATATATCGTCTTGACGGAAAAAATTATACCCATAAGTCTTAAGTTTAAATTGTATTTTGAAAACAATCCTTAAATGAACTGGGACCGGAAAGTATTTTTTTATTCACCTGACACTCGAATTCAGAGTATAACATGGCTTGAAAATCAGGATGAAATAACCCATATTACAGACACGTAAAAATAAATAATATAATAAAATACCAATTTCATCGCAAATGTCATTATTCTAAGTTAAATTCTCCCTTTTCTGAAGTACTTATAAAAAACTCAGTCGTAAAACTTTGTTGCGACGGATAGGGAATGATACATGTATACTAACATACAAACACCTTTTAATGCAGTTGTGTGATACAAGGTCACGGAAATTATGCTTCCGAGAGCCAGCTAAGCCTGATACTCGGCGCTCTCAGCACGGTCTTGAATCCGGATACGCTTACTTCCTGTAATCTCCAATATATCAATATTATGTATATCCTGCAGATGAATAAACTTTTCTTCATTCATCTTATATAAATGCCTGATATAACCTATGACTCCAGCAAGAATTCGCTTCATTATGTGCAGCTCAACTTCTCGAGAAGGAGCGATTTTCTTTCACTTTTTTAAATAATATATATATAAGATTTGGGGAGCAAACTTTACTCCTTCCCCTTTCCCATGCATTTACTATTACCGGTCATTAGCGGTTACCGGGGGAGGGGGTTGTTAGACCGTGAAGGGTGGGGTGGAGCTGGGGTGGCGGGTAAGGTGGAGAAGGCTGAGGGAGGCTTCCCTTGCGATCCCTCGGCGATTGCAAACATCTGGTTTACATGGATTGTACAAATAGTTGTAATAATTACTGGGAGGTACTCTCCATGGCTCAGATGGTGGCAGTCGGTAGTCTTTATAGGTCTTTAAGTCGATCCTTTAGGTAGACAAAATACCTGTCAGTCTTACAGTGCTCCAGTGTAACATAACAAAAAAGGTCTTGCAAAAGTTTTGAAAATTTTTTTTTATACTACTGAGTTAAACATCTGTAGAATGGCTCCTAATTTGAAGGAATAAGGTATTTTTTGTGGATGTAACCACTTCTTTAACTAATCTTAACCTGTTTGTACATCTGCCTTTATCTATTTCGGTTTTGAATACGTGGCAGGGCTTCCTTTCATTTATATTATATCCTGGAGTCAGGTTACTACTTGGTGTCAGGTAACTACCGCAACTGCGGGTTTTGGTTATGTAAACATCCCCATTACTGAGCTGGAGGAACTCGCCAAATTTTGCACTCGTTTGTGAGTGATACACGGCTGTGGGGCACAACCTACCCATTTTGCAGAGCGCTCACCCTGGATAGGGCCGACCATGAAAATTCTCACCGCTCCTCGGCAGAGATTTGAACTCACAGTCTCCCCGCTCTGAGCCCTGTGCTATACCTCTAGAACACAGAAACCAGCATTTTCAAATTGTTGTTTGGGCGTAATGTTATTTTTTAAAGATAAAATTGTATCAGTGTCACTCTTGAAGCTAACGAATGACGCATCTAAGTTTCAACTTAATATACGTGATGAAAGCTCTTTTTCTATAAGCGACGTGTTATACAAATTGACCTAAGATATCTTAACCTATGCATATATATATATATATATATATATATATATATATATATATATATATATATATATATATATATATATATATGTACTATATATATATATGTATATTCATTTAAAAAATTATCCCGTCTATCCTGTTTAAATACTTTATCATCCAATTTAAACACTGATTCATCAAAAGGATAAACATGAATCATTGCCATATTTCGCTCATTTTACCTTGGTCACCGTTTAAAACAGATAATCATTATGTAAATCCAGTGGTTTACATTCGTGTCACTAGAAGTCATTATTTGAATTGCCTAAGGTAATTTGCATGAAATTTGAATGATAAAATTATTGGCCATTTTACTCACCTGCGAATTTATTACAATATGGACCGTTTTAACCTACCCTGCCCATAAAATATGGACATGGTATGGTAATTACAATATTACAATGGGCCTTTTTTCATTACATTATGAGCCGTTAATACAATTTAGGTCGTTTTTATTACAATATGGGCCGTTATTACATTATGGGCCGGTTTTTACACTGTGGTTCGTAACAAAGCTTGTTTTTCTGGTGAAGCGGTTGGAACGCCGGACATTTGCGCCACCGACATGGTTTCGAATCCCAGATCGACCAAATATCTTCCCCGGAGCAATTTTTTTTTCGTTACAAATAGGGGCTCGTCCAAAATGACGGCAAACTTTGTGGCCCGGGATGGTATTTTTATAGTGATTAATTTATTATATGTGTGTGTGTGTGTGTGTGAGGGAAGGTGTGTTTGTGTGTGTGTTTGTTGCGCGCCATCTTCCGATCTGATATTGGGTCCGATCGTGATATACTTTTTGGAGTAAAGAAAAAGAAGAAAAAGAAAAGAGGAAATAAATGTTCCTCCGTTATCCCTGGCCTGTATCATACTGACTGTATATTTTACAGGTTTCATGGTTTACCGATAATCACCTACAGCTTTGTTAGGTTGACTGAGTTATTCAGTTTATAACAGCCCAGAAGGGACTGCAAATAAAAACAAATGAAAATGAACATTACTATCATTTATCTTTATATTTAACTGTAAGTTCCCTGTCTCAATTTTGAACATGTTACTTTAGAAGATTCTGGTCCTAATGGATACAGTCTGTGCTCCGTCTGACACTCGGGCGCTGAAAAACAGGTTTGGGCACATAAGTCGCAGAATATAGATCACCATGACCTCATTTCAGGTTTCAGTGGAGATTTAGCTAGGACCTCCCTGGATGTACAGTCAGAAGTTTTCAAGTCCAACGGTTACGATTTGTGCCATGTTAACGGACAGACGGCCACACCATCTTCAGAATACATCATCCCTGAATCCTTAACTGTGTTTATTTTATGTATGATTTTCTTTAATTATGATTCTTTTTTATCTTAAGACCTGGAATTTGCTTAAAATACTCAAATAACCTCAAGGATTTTTTTTCTATACTTTAATGATTATTTATGCGAAAATCGTAGTATCATCAGCACACTGTAATATTTTACTCTATATACCATCAGCAGTTATACATTTATGCTTTGATCAGACCTTATCACGGTGGCTAATAATTCTATGCATATAATAAATAAAAAAGGTGATAGTGGGCATCCTTGCCGGAGCCCTCCTGTAACCAAAAAAAGGGCTAGATCCTTCTATTATTGATCGCACAACCTTAAATATTTTTATTCACTGTTTTAATCATAAAAGTATTATAAATATAATCCCTTTCTGAGAAGTCGAACGCTTTTCCGAAATCTACTGCCATTAAGAATGTATTTTACTTATTTTCATCAGCATATCTTATGAGACTAGTGTCAGTAGTGATCCAAGTAATATTTTCACCTATGTATCTGTTTATTTATAAAACTGGTCTGATCTTCGTGGATTAACTCTGGAGAACCAGTTTATATTCTGAGGTTTATGTAATGTTGTTGTTATCAGTATAAGGTTAAAAAAATGATTAAAGGTATGGTTCTCAGGCACCTCCGGCGTCAATTTTAAACCCCAGCATCACAAATGTTTTATCTTGAATTTCAATAGAATCTTACCAGTTTTTAGCTCCAGCCGCTTGGACATTTCTTTCAAGAAGATATATCATACAATTTTAATTTAATTTTTTTTGTTATGTAGTGCTTTTACTTGTTCAGCAAAATAAGTCCTTAAATCATCACGCTTTTCTCTTATCATTTGAAATTTTTATCGAAACATACAAAAAAATAAAATAACCGCCCGGCCGCATTGATTTCCGAAAAAAAAAGTGCCTGAGAACCAAACCTCATTTTTTTGCCTAAAATACAGTAAATGGTGTCCTATTTTTCACACAAGTTAAGTCTTTTCCTTTCTCAGGTTACAAACTTATTATACCCGGACTTTGAGGTACTGAAAATTGACCAACTTTAAAAGAATATTGCAGAGCTTAAATAAAATAATGTTTGATGTCATTACAGAAAAATTTGTAAAAATTAACTGCGAGACCATCACTGACAGGGGATTCACCATTTTGAATACTATTTATAACCTTTTCAATAATTCATGTTCCTCAATGTAATCAGCCAGTTTTGTATTAATCATAGGTATTTTGTCTGTATATTTTGACAGAAACTTGTTCATGAGACTTAGGCAAATATTTATTGGATATGTATAGATGACAATAGACTTTTACTTCTGCCTTTAATATTTCTTTTGGGCCATTTCATATTTTTCATTTTCATTTCATTCATTTTCATTAGTTTATTTATAATTTTTAGATTATAACTTCGCTTCTTTAAGTTAAGAAAGTAATTAGCTGGCTTTCTCCTTTTTCATACAATCTCATTTTACTTCTCAATATGGCTTTATAGATCCCTTTGTTTTTTTTCAGATATATGATTTTCTAAAATGCATGTGATGTATTCCAAACTCTTTTGATCATCATTTGAGAAGTCTAAGTTTTGTAAACTTTTCATTTCTTTTTCCAGTTCTACTATCTTACATTAATTTTTTACACATACGAAAAAGCCAGTTGCTGTCCCTTTGATAATCATTTTTATCATGTCCCTGACTAATGGAGGTCTAGATGGTCCATTATTTCTCTTACTGTGTTTCCTCTGCCTTGTTTAATTATTTATACATAATTCTGGTCTTGCGAAAAGGAATTATTAAATTTCCAAAAGTTTGGTCCACTAATATTTTTATCTGGTCTTTATACTTAACGTTATACCTTTATGGTCTGTTTTATATCCTGGAACATGTCTACTTTTGTGTGAGTTCTAATAAATCTAAGGGAAATTAAAAAATAATGCTAGCTCTCTAGGATCGGTTGTTTCGTGACCCAGTATATTTCTTAATGTTGGTATTATAATGTCGCAAAATGTCAATCATATATGATTCTGTCATCCATTCGTTTCTCTGTTTACGAGCCAGATTATCATAGGAGTGATATCCATCATATATGTTAATTGAAGGTTATAAAACAATATTTCAGTCACCTCCTTTTATAATGTTTTCATTGGATTCATTTTCTCAGATAATAAATTGTTAAAGAATGTCTGTTCTGAAATATTTGTTGCATACAAATTACATAATGTGAGCCTACTATCATTTAGTGTAAAATCTGAAATAGTATATCTCCCATTGTCATTAGAATATATATTATGAATGTCATGTGTCACATGATTTTTTCATCAATGGTTTCCCGAAAAAGATATATCAATGTTCATGTCACAGTGTATGTATCAGGTCATCTTCATTTAAAATGACAGAGTCCTTATAGGAAAAAAGAAATGATTTAACATTGACTTAATCTAAGGTAAAGTCGCCAGAACGAAGATAGGCGGGTAAACGTCTCTGACATGTAGATCTCCTTAATTGCCGAGAAGGCTCAACATTTACTTGAAGGGAAGGAGCATTATCAGGTGGAGGTATTTATACAGGAGATTGGACCCAGGGGCCCACGTTATCACACACCATGGAGGTAACTGACGGAATTAAGGATCGGTGCAGATAATACAGGAACATCAATTTGAGTATTAATAAAAATTGGTTCTGAAATAGAAAGGTTATCATTTTTTATATTATTAGACATAGAATGCTCAGAATCATCACCATGACAAAAGCATCTGAATCACTTTCAGATTAGAATTCGCTGGGATTCTGAGAGCCCTGTACATATCTTAGTTCATTAGTGGTATAAGGATCACGAATATAATCAATCGGTAGGAGAAGATTACGATGTAGCGTAAGGCTACGCGAGAGATCATCCACAGGCGAGACAACATTAACGGGTATCCCTACTTTCAGTTGCCTTTAACTACATAAACTACATCTCCCCATTTATTTGCCAATATTTGTTTTCCGGTAAACGCTACATTCCGAGGTAACACGCGATCACAGACGTCGACTACAGCGCCATGCGACCGGAGGTCGTACAATTTCTTGTGACGGTATTTTGAAGCGGCGGAAGTTCGGCATCATCATAGACCTGTAATAACCGATCTTTCAAATCAGAAACGTAAGTTCGGTATGTCAGTTGGGATGACGGTTCCCAAAATTAATTGGAAGTTGAGGGTGACACTCAAACGTTACGTAATACCCGGTAGAATTGTTTTTGGTACACTTGTTGTGTAAGTGGGCCAATTTGATTTTTCCAGTTGCTCTTTTGTTCATCCTCCAGGATACTCAACATATTTAATAGATAACGATTAATATGAAGCCTTCTACTGTGTTACCCTTGCCATGATAGAGACTTGTCCCAGACTTCTTTATGCCATAAAAGTGACAGAGTATCAAAGGGATTCGAACTGTCCACCTTATTCACTATGGATTTTACTAGGAAATGCATAGTGGTTTACAGTTGTACCCAGTAGCATCTTAGCTGATTATTAAGCCTTAGAACTTCGACTTAGACATCGCATATCGAGTAAAATGGTCCGTCATAACGAGCACATGCATTTTCTACCATTGCAATTCACTGGTACCACCTCACCATCAATGATAACCCGCGCATGCCAGAACTTCACATGGTGTAGTCCCTGTCGCATTTGGACCACAGCTTTCTTTTACAGGGTATAATGCTTTTTCACTAAGTCTTCCACTAGGGAAGTTGTGGATGAGTGAGCAGTGTAGTCTTGGCCTCGTTTTGCTGTGATTTTACCAGCTTGTTTTCTTATGGGCTTGAGTAAAACCTGACCATTATGTGTCTGTGACTGTTTATTGTGGGTTTTCCATTTCTATGTGCATTTTCCATATCATCCAAAACATGACTTGTTTCATCACAGATAATGAGGCCCTTTTCCTGTATAAATTTAGACCAATATTTTGCAATCTTAACCTTTCTTTTCAGGTATACCTACTTATCTGAGGTTATATCCTCTGCTGTTTCTCTCAAAGTTCAATAATTTCTCTGTCATCCTAGTTATTTTTGCACCTTCCTCCTTATTTTCTGCTTTCAGAGTTTTTATTTCAAGTCTTGGGTAATTGTTTTCCGATTCCATGCTTTGAAATTTTGCCGAGGTTGTCTCAACACTTTCATGCTTGAATTCCAGGCTGTGCACTAAGAGTCTATTCTATATTTCATTTCAGTATATCTGTTATCTATTGTTGTAAAAAATGCTCTTGATAGCTTCTATAATTGCTCTTAGTGAAGGGTTACAGTCATTCAGGGCTGCTTGGAATATTTTATAGTTGTGCACATTGGGCATCAACGATACTGACGATAACACTTGCCTGTAATGATTCCTGATCATGCAATTATTTCCTCGGCATTATTTGGCCCTTTTTCCATATAATTTTTCATTTTCAAATCCTCACTAACTGATGAGTCTCTTTGCACATAGATCTGATTTTTACATTGGATTGCTCCAACATTATCGCTCATAAATAATGAAGTTTTTGCAGTGCGCACTGTAGCACGTCCGTCCAGTCGGCCATTGTAAACCGAAGTGTTTGTAATTATCGTCCACTAAAATTCGTTAAAAATTCGTCAAAATATGTTCTGAATTGTTTAACGTGGTGTTTCTTACAGACACGCCATCCAAAATAAAATTCCTCGCCACCTGGAAAGGTAAAATAACCTTTTTTCAGGCCGTTATGGCATATATTAATATTATAAGATTTGGTAGCGTTTACGTAGTCTTAACACATATGTAATCTTCCGCCAGAGGTCTCAACTGAAAACGAACCTCTCTTCAGAATGTGCATTTGGTGGGTTGTAGGGACTGTTTGTCCAAACTGTCAAGCTTTAAGATAACAAAATTTTTATATTTCAAGGAAATACCTGTTTGTATTTCACATGCGCATGCTTATAAAATGTTATTTATTTCATGAAGCCTTTACCACAAAACAACCATGTTTATATAATTTTCCTTTGAACAATTCTTATACAGCGGTTTGAACTGACCGCTTTACTCTTTTTATCACATTTATACCTACGCCTCGGGTGTTTTTAGAACCTTAGTGCTTTGTTTGAATAGAATTGCAACACCTGCAATCCTTATAACCAGCAGAGCCGTACTCGATTCTGCGCAGTGCGAGTTGTAATTCAAGTTAATGATGCATCCTGCTTCGGCAATTGTTTTGCTGAACGTGTAAATCCATGTAACTCAGGAACAACAAGCAACTAACCTTGTTTATCGAACTGGTGCTAGGTAGTATTTCTAAAAACAATATCCCGAGAGATACTCCTATCTAATAAGCGCTTCTTTACGGCCAGCCGTTCACTTTAGAAATGCCTCACGAGACTGAAGCAAATTTCATCAATTATCCAAAACTAATTGCTCCCACGTGAATTAAAAAAGCTCTCTGGTGTTAATTGTTAATTATTCCCGTCCAGTCTATTAAGATAATCATATTACTATCGGGAGATAATGATATCATAGCGAGATAATAAATTTAGTTCGGAAACGATGGGAACGTTTAATGTTAAATGTTAAGACGTGCACTGAATGGTAGTCTTGATTTTAATGGATTAAAGTGTAAATATGATCATTCACTGATGTCTTTTTATATAGACTTTTACATGCCTGAATCGACACAACTGCAGAAACAATGCTTGTTTACAGTTACACTGGTTGTCAAAATCTCCTATTTAACATGTATGTGTTAAAATCTGTCAACGTTACTGTGCTGCATTGGGATATCTCAAAAAAGCATCATGCCAAAAAGTGTTTGGGCACACGGCACTTTAATAATACTAATAAATAGAATACTATTTCCTGCTAATCAAATATAGCAGCTTACATGCAAGGTATTAAGGCCTGTCCAAGATCTGGTACATCATCCCAGATCTTACACTCCCTGAAATTTGAAACATATCTTATAATTTTACAACGAAGCACTTATTAAATTGGCCGGTCGACGGTCTGTCGCATGTTTATGTATAAAACCAATACATAAAACCCATGTTTTATTATTTTTCTACGTTTGTAAACAAAGTTTCGAAATGGATATTAGGAAGGGTTTCAGAAAAAGTAGTAGCAACCCATGGAAAAATTGCGAATTCTGCGCAATCTGGCTCTTTTAAAATCGTCAATGATTATCTAATCAAGTTTTGTTTGGTACACCTGATCGATAGGTTCTACGTAGAACCACTGAAGTTTCTACTCGTTGGACAGAGCAGAGAACCTATCGTGGTTAAGACTAGAACCTTACGTATATATTTTTTTCCTTTTGGAACCTCCCGTGGGTTCTGTCACGAAACTTTATATATTCAATCCAGACCGTCTTTAAAGTTTCATGGAGAACCCTTTTAAGGTTCTTCACAGTAATCTCAGTGGGACACCCTGCAGAGTCATGTGTTGAACCCCCTTGCATGCATGTGTAGGGTTATATATAAATAATATAGATAAATAAATTAACTTTATTTATTTTATATGGATTGCTCAACTAGTTATAAAATTGATACAAGGCGCTCTCCATGGCTCGGATGTTGGTGCATGGTATTCGGTTAGGGTGGAGGTAACCGGAGGATCCGGAGAAAACCGAAAACACAAAAGGTTGTTTAGGGAAGACCTACATTCCCAGGCTATAAAAGCACCAGTGTTTTCTCGTATCAAACTCCATGCAGGGGCAAGATATATGAGACAAATGATAGGCATTCATATATAAATCCTCTGTGTGGAGAATGATGTTACGTGTGACCCGCCTATAGCTATAGTGCATACCGAAATATGTAATAATGTTTTTTTTTATTTATTCATTGTACGAGAACTATATACAAACGGACATATTTAACGATAAA
The DNA here is from genome assembly GCA_026874595.1 of Sipunculus nudus. Lineage (NCBI taxonomy): Eukaryota > Metazoa > Annelida > Sipuncula > Golfingiida > Sipunculidae > Sipunculus > Sipunculus nudus. The sequence goes on from CM049318.1 coordinate 60,106,535, forward strand.
ACCCTATGTCATAATATACTAGTATAACGGTTATAGACGCGATAGTAATAGTAATTTATTTTGCTTTATGCATGCTTGTACATAAAAAACACTGGAAAATATAATAAAAGGGATTTATTTATCAATTGGGCATTGTTTCATCCTTGTACCGCATAGAACAAAACAATAGAAACCGTAGCTATCGGTAATATGTAAGTAGCATAAAATCCTCTATAGCTTGCTTGAATATATCTCCTAATTATAGACCTCTTGCTGTTATATCGCGGGAGTTCGGCATGCCATCAATCTTCATACCTCCCATTTGGTGGAGTGGTTATAAATTACAGAAAAAAACTATTAAACCTTTCCATATAATTCCTTTTAAGCATGAGACTTATAAGGGAATTAAAAAACATTTATAAACCTGCAGGCTGTATCACATCAAGTATTTAAATCGCTAGTTGAGCCAACCTTTTTTTTTTTTTTTTTCTTTTACATACTTTCATAAATAGTGCAGTATTTGATCTTGTATTAAACAATGATCGCATTTCTAAACAAAGAGAGTGCGTTTATAGCATTGCTCGTACAATCATCAAACCAAGCTTACTGGGTTTTATTAAACTGTATAGCATCAAAGAGCTGCAGCCAGTTTAGTCCCATGGACCATAAAAGAAGCATTTAAAACAATGCCATAGCATAACTGCCCATTCAACAATGGGATCAACTTACTAACATTTAAGGAACTTATTTATTGTAAACACCGTAAACAGTGAAACATTTTCGTTTTAAATTTGATCTATTTAGTTTGCAATTTATCATTATTAGGACGATGGAAATCCACATTTACTCCTGTTTGATCAATTATCCAATAACTGCCTTCTCAGCAGAGAGAGGAAGCTAAGTACCTTAACAAATTTTTTCCAAAAGTTTTCGATCTGGGAGACCAATTACACGGTAACTGCGCTAAAGCTCGCTGTAATTACATCTAAGGTGATTTCTTTAATCATCAGATGATACAAGACTTTTATTACATATATTCATTCTCTCCCTTCTGACAATATTTGGGGGTTGTTCCCAGCACTTCATAAAACTAAGGACATGAAGGGCATTAATTTGTCTTCCTGAGAGAGAAAAGCAGAAAACGAGGGCCCTAGGCACGCTTTAAGATACCTTTAAGTACCAATCACCTCCAGATGGAGATGATTCCAGCGATCCCAAATGGAGAGGTAGGGAAACCAGCTTCTTTAGTCTGTAATATTGATTTTGCGTCTCAGGGGTCCTTAGGTTTTATGTAAGTAAGCTCCAAAGTCCAAAGAAATTGGATTACTTAGCATGGAGCGAGCTGATTACGCGGGTATAATAAAAACCTAAGGAAGTGACTGATTTGGTGCAAAGCATGAGAGCGGTTATCTCAAGATCACCACATTACTCGGGGCCCTCCGTATGTCATGTGGTTCCGTAATGAATGCTTTCTGGGGAGTGTTTGTGTGATCTCCACAGCATAGGACCTCTTTCTGCGACACTTACAGGCTAACTATGTGTTGTAAATAACATTGTAGATTAATGTTTCAATGTTTCGTATAAGCTATGGGATAATATATACATGATTTGTCTTATTAACCAATAAAACTAAATAAATAAAATAAATTTATAAAATAAAAAAAAATAAATTAAATACCTGTATTTAGATATGATACCGGTATAATGATACCAAATTACTGAAATAAATGTTTTAGATATGATACCAAGTTAAACCTTGCGGAAAAAATAGTCAGAATTTAATAATTGTATAATCATAGGACTGCCTGATCCCCAAGACCCCCTAATTAAGATTTCCTGTGTCCTGATTTCCTGAAATAATTCCACGCTTCAAAACCATTAGTTATTAGGGCCCTGCGCGGGCCGAAAATTCGAGCCCGCCCCGCCCCGTAGTCACTATGATTCTTTCAGCCCAAACCCGCCCCGCAAAATTTACTTTCAGCCAGCACCCGCCCCGCATGTTACAAGTTTCCGGCCCGCAGTCTAGCCCGCAAAATAGTTTTTAAAAAGTTTTCAGATCCAAAGGTTTACATATCAAGAATATTTACAGCACATATATTAACCATGCTTATTATTAATATATATGAAACGTTTAATGATTGGAATAAAAAATTAATTCAAACACGTTTTAGCAATCATTCAGACCATATTTCATTAAATAAAAACAAGTTTGATTGCATCAATGGATTTAATAAAAGATGTAATAATTTAACACACCTCATATATGTTTTTTTATATTTTTCAGGGGAAATAAACACACCTTTGGTTTTAGTGTATGTTTCTACTTAAATTTGAAAAAGTTAATATAATAAATAAATTTCTTTAAAGTATGTGTACCCAAAGTTACCCTTTGGAATAGTATTGGCTAATCACAAGCCATCAAACTACTGAGATGTGTTGCTGGTTAAAATTTTTCAGTCATAATCTGCTAATTAGACGAAACTGAGAATAATCAGACGGCTAAGAGAGTTAAGGGGTAATCTGACTGATGTGGCTTTAGGTTCAGGATGTTCATTGAGATAGAATGGTAACAAATTATTTTATTTGTTGCCTACTAGGTTATCATCCAGTAACCGTGCGAGCCTTACTTGTATTCATGAGTCAGAAATTCAACAAACTTGCATGGGGATTTACCAATATGTGTAGGTACAACGGAATCTTTCTCACACATGGTAGCTATTGTTAGAAAGTATAAAAAAATTGTTTGGTTTGATTTATGTCAAGTGCAGTGTACGTGTGAGCGCTATTAAAAATACGAAAATAGTTGCATTTTCACTGAGCCTTACAGTTGGTCCTCGATGCATGATGTAATGGCACTCTGACGTTGGTCGTAGATTCTTTTATGACATAGTGCCGAAATGGCGCTTCATTCAATGGGATTCAGGGTGACGACATCGGGATATGACATCTTCATGTCGTTTTATGTCATTTATATGATATCCCATTTCCTTTGTAAGACTATAAGACTGAAAAGCAATCTTATAACATTAGCTGAATATTTGAGAAAAAATATGCTAAAACGGCGTTATCTATTCCTATATCCCGTGAACTTTATTTTAATAAAAATAGGCCAGAAAACGCCGGTCTAAGGGTTCACTGGCTGTTCGTTTTGTTCATGTCCACGGGTTTATAACATGCGGGGGGGGGCAAAGAAATCTAAACACATGCAACGAGGACATCCTGAGTCAGATGAACCAGGGTTTTGAAAAGGACATTTTGCAACAAGTGACCTATCAACCTCTGCACATTTGTACCTAATAATCTTAGATTTCTTGCTTTATCTGTTTGTCAACCTTAGCACCTGAACCGTGTTTACTTACAGCCTGTAGATAAGTGAGCTCACACATCCACCACAAAGGCGTTTTGAGGCATTTCCTTAAGGCCAAAAAAAAAAATAAAAGGTATGGTTCTCAGGCACCGCGCGCATAAATTTAAACCCCTGAAAAAAAGGTGCCTGAGAACCAAACCAAATAGTACAATGGTATGTTCATAGAGTGAGCGAGAAATCACATAAATTCTACAGAAAAGGTAGATGAGTATAGCTGCTTTTAAGATTTCGTCCGTTTGTTTTGAAAGAGAAAAAGCTTAGTGGTGTCGGCATTATGATTATATTAATCTCCTTTGTCCCCATGGTTCAGAGTACTTGATTGTTTCTGTAGTAACCAAGGCGCTTTTGTTACAAGGCTCGTGTGTAGGGCTTCACATATCAAACAAGGACGATAACAACAGAAACCTGGGCGAAATGTAACGTGACGCACTAACAGAGGAAATGCGGTCGCTCACATGGGGGCAAATAAAACAAACTTGTTAACAAATAGCTCTTTCTGTTCAGACTGACAACTGGGCCCTTGCCTGCATGTACTAGATTGTGTTCCCCGAAAGACGGACGGCTATTGTATCTAGTTGTATTAGATCGTTTACAGGGAAAATCAAATAATTCATTATTAATCATATTAATACCATAATTATGTAAGTCATGTCTATATCTTGTGATAACAAGTGACCCATGGGTCATGACGCTCAGCCGACTGACATGTTGATAATATGTCCTTGCACAGATAACCAATTAAGACAGGTGACATCATTGTTCATGCATATTAGCTTAAGTTCATCAAGACCCATAAGCACAAAAAAATCTGATGACAATCCAACCAGCCTTTCATGAGGAATCTGGCAATTTGTGTGTATTTTGCATTATTTCTTGGGTGTTCAAACATACCCGAAAACTCATAGAATATTGGTCACTGTGACCCAATTTCAGGTTTCTGGGGAGAACTTTTGAGGAAGTCTCAGGATATCAAGTAGGAAGAAGCTTGGCCCCATGGTTACGATTTGTACCCTACTTTGATATCAAATTTTCAATTATTCCGGGGGTACTTCAGAGCCCCATAGCTCTGACAATACGGGTGACAGAGACCTCATGTCAGGTTTCCAAGGAGACTTTTCATGGGCCTCACAGCATGTCAAGAAAGAAGATTCTAGGTCTAGCCGTTACGATTTGTGCCCTGTTAATAGATGACTGCATCTTTAAGGTCTAAAAAATAGATAAAAAAATTTTTAAAAAAATCCTCTCTGGATGTACAGTGAGAAGATTCCAGGTCAAGCGGTTACGATTTGTGCCCTGTTAACAGATGACGGCATCTTTTGAGGTCTAAAAAATAGAGAAAAAAAACGTAAAAAAAAAAATTCGAAAAAATACAGGAAGCTACACCAGTCTGCAGAAACTGATGTAAAACTCCATGATCATTATCCATGCACAGAATCATGGTGATCAATGGATTAGTATTTCAGATACTCGAGCTTTTGTATCAAATGTTTCATTTTTGTGGGGGGTCATCAGAGCCCTATAGCTGGAAGAATAAGGATAACAGAGACCTAATTCCAGGTTTCCAAGAAGACTTTTCATGGACCTCTCTGGATGTACAGTGAGAAGATTCCGACTTAGTGGTTACGATTTGTGCCCTGTTAACAGATGGCGGCATCTTTTTAGAGGTCTCAAAAATAGAGAAAAAAAAATCGTTAAAAATCGAAAAAATACAGGTGGCTCCACTCGTCTGCAGAAACTGATGAAACACTCCATGATCGATATCCATGCAAAGAATCGTGGTGAGCAATGCAATAGTTTTTCAGATATTTGAGCTTTTGTTTCAAATTTTTCATTATTATGGGGGGTACTTCAGAGCCCCATAGCTTGAAGAAGTTGGGTAACAGAGACTTAATTCAAGGTTTCTAAGAAGACTTTGCAGGGACCTCTCACGATGTAAAGTGAGAAGATTCCAGGTCCAGTGGTTACAATATGTGCCCTGTTAACAGATGACGGCATCTTTTGAGGTCTCAAAAATAAAGAAAAAAATGTAAAAATCGAAAAAATACAGGTGGCTCCACCAGTCTGCAGAAACTGATGAAATACTCCATGATCAAAATTCATGCAAAGAATCATGGTGATCAATGAATTAGTTGTTCAGATATTTGAGCTTTTGTATCAAATTTTTCATTATTTATGGGGGGGGGGGTACTTCGAAGCCCAATAGCTTGAAGAATATGGGTAACAGAGACTTAATTTCAAGGTTTCCAAGGAGATTTTTCATGGACCTCACAGCATGTCAAGAAAGAAGATTCTAGGTCTCTCTGGATGTAAAGTTAGAAGATTCCAGGTCTAGTGGTTACGATTTGTGCCTTGTTAATGGACAGACGGGCGGTCGGCCGGACGGCCGGACGGACGACGGACAAAGAGTGGTCGCTATAGCTCAGATGACTAATGGGGCTGTCCCACTTAGGCGACTCTACAGGCGACTACAGGCGACCAGGCTGTCGCCTCATGGTCGCCGGGTGGTCGCCTGTATGGTCTCCTGTGGTCGCCTGAAGTCGCCCCAAGACGCTTGACCTAGAAGCTGTCGCCTCTGGATTTTCAACATGTTCAAAATTCTCAGGCGACAGCTTTTTTGTCGCCAGTGAGCGTAGCCTGTCTTCTTTTGGCGTAGGTGCTGTCGTAGGCTGTCGCCAGCTGACGCGGGTTGTCGTAGGTCCTGTCGTAGGCTGTCGCCAGGTGACGCGGGTTGTCGTGTGTGTTGTCGCGGGCTGTTGTTACTTGAAACAAGGCCCATCCTTGTGTCCGGCTCCTCACATAGCATACGGAAGAGAATCGTCGAAGCTTGTCGCGGTAGGACGAAGCAAGAATTCTGGTGTCGTAGGTTGTCGCCAGTGTGTTCTTGGGTTGTCGTAGATGAGGTCGTAGGTTGTCGTAAGTGATTGTTCTTTGTCGCGGCGACTGTATCGCCGGTCGTCGGCAGCTTGTCGTAGCTTGTCGACAGACAGTCGCCAGCCATTTGTAGCTTGTCGTAGACTATTGTCGTACCGGAGGTCCTGTCGCCTGTTTTTTTTTTGGGCGACCATGAGGCGATAGCCTGGTCGCCTGTAGTCGCCTCTAGAGTCGCCTAAGTGGGACAGCCCCATTACAGTCAACTGAGCTAAAAAACGAAGGTAACACTAGCCCTGTATGTTACACAGATACAGGTTTATTAGCACATCTGACTTTGAGTCTTGCCTAGCAGCAGCGATGAGGCTTTGTCCAAGGGCCTGTCCAGGGGGTGCCGTAGGGAGCCGTGCCCCCCCCCCCCCCCCCCACTGTATTATCTACTAAGAAAATTAAAGCTTAAAAAAGCATATAAAATATAAAAATATCAGTCATTAGTCATGTTTACTTCAAGTTTCATAACTGTACACTTTCATATGCAGGTAACAAACCTTTCCCCGTGTTTTCAGTCATAAAATAGTTCAAGGATATTGAAGTCGGCTGATTCTATATTTTATTATTATTATTATTATTTTATATATATATATATATATATATATATATATATATATATATGCACTCCTTGGCTAGCGAATATGCTGTACCCCCCCCCCCCCCCCCTTCCCCATCCAAGCCCCCCTCCCCCCGCACTCCCCCCTTAAATCCTGGCTACGCCCCTTAATGTCCGTTGTCTGAGCGTCCGGCCGGTCGATCGTTTTACACAATATGTGAAGCAGTTTCTCGGAGGACTTCAAAACTGGTCACTTTATCTTCAAGGTAAATCTGCGGAAATATAGTATATTTTTTCATAAGTTTTCGTAATGGGGCCGATGGAAGACATCTAGTTTACACATATATCCAATTCAGCTGTCAGATGATCAAAGGTCAAGGTTAATCGCAATTGGGTTTTCAGTTGAAAAATACCAGTTGTGAATGTAAGGATAATGTCATGTCAATCTGTTCAGCGTCATGACCATTGATCACTTGTTAATGTATACAATGGTTGTATATGATGATTGACGTCTCGTGGTTTTCAAATAAATATATCAAAATTAGGATATGGGAGGGGGGATCACTTCCCATTTTGTTAAAACCTTTTTTCAAATTTAAGGCCGTAATGGTGCATTGTGGTGTAGTGTTACGGGATAAAGCCTGCATTGCAAAGTTACCAAAATGTTGTAAGACAAAAAAAGGTTCCCTTACATCTGCCCCGGCAAATAAATTTTCATTATCAGCCATCTTCAGCGTAGCCGAGAAGTACGACGCTTTGGCATTAAATTGAACTGATAGGGCCTACATCATTTTGTCATGCCAAAAACTGCACGGCAGGAGCCGTCCTATCGACACAATATCCCTGTATACTGTAGGTACTCTTAAAATATAACTACATTAGGTTGAAGAAAAACGTGTTAATAGCCAGATCATGCAGTGCGTAGATCTAGCTCTTATGGTAACCGACGTCATTTCCTGTGCCTCATACGACTTATCTGTCTATAATATACTTATGTGAGAATTGTCTGTTTTACCCCCGCCATTTGGCGGGAGGTATTAAACTTTACCCTCGGTTTGTCAGCAAATGTACATAAAAAAATCTTAACAGATTCTGTTGGATTTTGTGGAGGGTAAAGAAAACATCTGAAGATCAATCCATTTAATTTTAAGGTAATCTGGATCACCATAAAACATTTTAATTCAAAGGGTTACATCCCATTGCCACGGCTTTTTCATTATAATAGAGCTACTGATCGGTATGAGTGACTCTGTTCTAGAGGTGACCTGGGATGGGTTACCATGGTGTGCAGACCTGCACCACATGTAAGTTCAAGTCCAAGGAATTGAGATTTCGAGTAAAAGTCCTGACTTTTCGGGTCTTAATCCTTCAGAAACCTACACCAATTCTAGATCCGAGTCCAATAAAATTAAAGTTATTATAAAGCAGTAGAAATGGGCATATGAGCATAATCTTGTGTAGTTCTATGTTATCTGGTGGTTTGCCTAGCGACTGACGTGAATTTGGCTAGATGTTCCTCGTATTTGGACATTCAGGGGGAATTCCATATTTCATCAACCAAAATTACAATTTTTTTCAATTCTATCAATAATTTGCACATGTTAAGCTTTGTGTATTTTTTTTTTTATCTTAACGTCAGACCTTGAGTGAAAAAAAAAATCTTATTTGTACTGGACTCGATTTTACTGGAACTGATTCCACTGGTCCTAGCCCAGGTCGGACTACGGGTGTCTGAGTTCCTTGAAGTGACTCGAGTCTTACACCACTGTCAGGATTGTGACAGGATATGGTTGTTAGTTAACAAGAAAAACCGCAGTCGTAATATTCATACAATATGTACAAGGGATAAAACGATACGGTACAGTATCTCACGACAAAGGAATCATGCAGTCTGTGTCAGCAGATGCTATCTAACCCTTTGAATACAGATATGTATTTATCTCTCAGATACGGATCCAGGGGGAGGACCCAGGTGGTCCGGACCCACCCTATTTCATCCAGCGCAACCTTTTTTTTAAATTTTCAACAAACTTTGTGGCATGGACCTCCTTTCCTGGCCTGGGGACCTTTTTTTTAAGGTTTTCATTAGTCCTTCTGGGTTGAACCCACCCCCCGCTTTTCCTAAATCCTGGATCGACCCCTGATTCTTTGAATGGAATATTTGTTATAGTGATCGACTGTTCCTACAAAATTTCATCAAAACCCGTTCAGGACGTTTAGCGTATAATATTGCTAACAGACAAACCAACCGGTTAACCAACGGAGAAAACATTATGCCTAAATTCCTGTCGGAGGTAAAATGATAATCCTGCGTGCATACTGACTTGCAAATATGGACCATGTCCTGTGTAATGTATCAAGAACTGAAGCGTTATTTTTGGCAAGCTTGAAAATTCCACGTATTGTGTCTCAACGGATAATTAGATAATTAGAAATTACTTTCTCGGAGTAGTGAACGGATTATATTTTTCTGGTGTGGCCTTACCCTCTCCGCCAGTGTGCGTCCCGTTGTACCGGGATAAAATCAGATTAAATGGTATATATGTTAGGGCTGTTGCAATATATCGATATACTGACCGATGTTACAAGCACCCTTAAAGTCAAGGGATTTAGGAAATATTCATAGCAAAAAGCCCGAACGCCAACCTGTAAGCTTAAATCTCGTGTGTGCGAATATATATATATATATATATATATATATATATATATATGTGTGTGTGTGTGTGTGTGTGTGTGCGTGCGTAAAATGGCAGAAGTGTATAGTTATATATTTTCGATGAAAATTTCCTTAAGACTAGGTAACAATATGGTAATAACATAATTGTTCTGGCTAAACAGGTAAAAGCATATAAAAGCAAAATAAAAGCAGAACAGCTTAATAAATCAAAAGAAACGTAATTTTATCTGACTAGAGCTCAAAATAGATATTTTTCGCATTGGTCGGTGCCAGAGAAACCAACCTGTTTTAAGCCTAAGTGGTAATTTTTTTTGTAAAAAAAAATTTTCAAAGAATCAATATCCACTTCACTGTCTCATTTCACTTAGTGCTGATTTTTTTATCCTGTAAAGTCACATTTGGTCGCTCAGTGATATTACTTTAAAAATGCAATCCTGTAACAGATCGTACAGAAAGTATTGATATACCATAGTAGTATGTGTATCCACAGTGTTATCAGATGATATCTCCCAGAGGGAACCAACAAGCCGCCGGTTTGAATTCATATTGTGCCAAAATGGCACAATCCTTTCAGGAATTTGTAATTTTATCGTTTCGTGCAGAAGCATAGGAAGCAAGAAAAATCGCTGAATGGTCAGAGTAAGTGTTGTGGAAATGGTGTGGGGGGCTTTTACAAGAACGCATCACCAACCATTTAATTGTTGTACAGAAGCGCGGCTAGAGTTTGGCTAAGACTTAGCTATTTTACACATATTCATCTTGGTCTCCGTATTTATTAATTTGTTTTAAGGCCAAGCAATATGATTTCTCAGGTACTTTTCATCATAAATCAGTATATATATATATATATATATATATATATATATATATATATATATATATATATATATATATATTGATCAGCCGTATGTACACTGCCTCAGCCGGATCATTTTTTCCTACATGGCCTGTTACTGCCACAGATAAAAATGAGACACCTGTGCGAAGGACAATTTGTTATAACAATCCTTGTCACATGACGGACCTGGCATTTGTCTAAGGTTTCCCATAATTAATACGCGATCTGCATAAGCCCTCTCCCACCTGGTTTACTCCGGTTTTAATCTTCCTTTAAAATCAGTCTGAGACCAGATTATACACCTCCAACGAGATCTTAATCAAACTTTGATGTGTGCTACGCGGAACAAATGTGTATCGGGGTTAACCAACTCCAAGGCTGGATCACAGGTGTTTTTTGCTCCCGGATTGCCTTATCTCAAGAGGGTAAAAAAACGTATTTTGGTGATCAATTTTACCTCCAAAATATAATGGGTTGTGTTTTGTGCGCTCGAGTAATCAGAGGGTATCGCCTTCAAAGGTTATTACCCTCAGAATCAAGTAAAGTAGAACCCCACAATTACGACCACCTTGGGGACTGACCTAAGAGGTGGTAATTTCGGGATGGTCGTAATTTGGGGATGGTCGTATTTGGAAATTCTAAGTTACCTGAATCATATATTCGGGACCAAGAAAAGCGGTCTTGATTATGGGGTTGGCCGAAGGGCGAGATTCCACTGGACTCGTCAACATGGCTACAATCTACAAAGTAACATTAAAACAGAATAGAGTGGGCTATCCCGAGAGCGTGGGACAACAAAGCATCTATAGACGCCAAGGTGGGGAGCCCCCAAACGACATCAAAGAACTGTCGATAAAAACCGTTTCACGATTATGTGTTCAACGTCATGCGAGAGCGTCTCCCAGTCGAGGTACGCTATACGTTATACCCATTTTCTGTCATATTAATATTTGATTGCGCTAAGCAATTAGCGCAGGGGATTCCTTCTCGTCGTGACTACAAAATGCGGACACCGACGCCAGCCATCAGCCACTGTAGCTCCAGATCCCTGGGAAACACCAGCGTTAGATTCCTGCTCCTGGTTTGGTTGTCCTCACCTTCACTTAAGCGTAACAAGGATATTGCTATGGCCTCGCGAACTGTCATACTGGCTCTCAGCGTGCTGCTGGCACTGGCATTAGGTGAGTACAAGTGATATTTTAAAACTTATACCATGTTTTTTCATTTGCTTTCAGTTCAGACTTTCATCAATATCTATCCATAATTAACCCTGGATCGCCATTGCCTAGTTTGGCTTATTTAATTGTATTCGATCTGTTTGAAGTCTCATGTAATAAGCGTTTGTCGAATATTGTCCTACTTAAGTTACTTCTAGTGGTATATTGATGATATCCTAATACTTTTACATGAAATATAAAAAGATGTCCCACCATATTCATTTTACGACCGGTTTTCAACAATGTAGTGTTTGTAAGTCATTTATAATCTGATGTAACTCATCTAACTTAGATAATACTGTAACTGCTGTTACTCTTCGTTACATGACTTGCTTCTGCTTTTCTGGATTTTGTTATATCATCTTGTATTTTGCCATTTATACACATTTTCCAATAAGCTAGAATGAAACACATTTATTTTATATATTTACCTCGGACCTGATTATTCAAATATCAAGTGCCCTCTTAGATCTCTTATTTCTGTTTCTACGGCATTTAAATTTTCTCTTAAGCTAAACATTACGCTAAACGCCGGAAAAATAATTCATCATTTGTTCTCGTATGTTCACTAATAATTCATCAGATCTGTATAGATACAGATATCTGTATTACATTTAAATAAATCACTTACACAATACATGAGGACTATAATTGGTTGATATAAATACATGTCATTTTCGTTTTATTTTCGTCATTTTTCCTTTTCCAGATTTTAACCATTATTATTTTTTTTTTTAATTTTCGGATAAACAGAAGGACAGGTATATCGGAGTACTAAACTTGCTTTTTAATTTGCTCTATTTTTTACCTGTTCCAGATTTTAACCATTATTTTTTTTAACATTCACCTTATGTCGCATCCTATATAAGATATAGGTAAATAAGGTATACAATGAGGCAGGTATATATAAGTACTAAATTTGCTCGCTTGAGTATATTTTCTCTTACAATCTACAGGTCATATCCCATTTTCATTTACTTGCTCCATTTTTTTAATTTTTCCAGATTGTTACCATTTTGTTTTAATTTTGTTTCTATAAACTTGCCTTTCAATTGAGAGAAACACATTGCTTTGTTCTTTTAAGGCCCCCCATTAACATTTAAGAAATAATTCTGATATTCTTCCTCCTTCCCTCTCTCTCTCTCTCTCTCTCTCTCTCTCTCAGAAATGTACAATAAATGAATCAGTATATAAATGGACGACCTCATTGGTAATTTCGTACCACCAGCTACTACAACGCTCCAGATTAACTCTCACTTTCATGTGGCTTTTCATTAAAGTAACACACTGGGCGCCGATACCCAATTTCCGTAATGGCTTGATGCCTGCTAAAAAGTGCTTTTCAGATTTCGGAATGATGCATTCAGAAAAAATGGGTATATCGTGACAAATACAGTTTTAAAACTCTTGTTTTTGTTTTTGATACTTTAAATGACAAGGTAATATTAGAGTTTCCGGCGTTAATAATATAAATTGAAACACGCCACTGCTTCCATCACGCATGCATTTGACTGCGTTATTAATGTAAGGTTCGCTACTGCATTGTGGGGCGGCTGACGCATTGTGGGACTGGGAGACTTGGGTTGTTTATCGGTTTGCAATGGACGCTAGAGATTTCTCATATCAATTTGCTAACTGGCCGCGCCAATTCGCTACACTGAACACATGTAGTTGGACCAAGATCTGTATGAGTTATTAAAGTGTGCCTTCAGCGTGACTGACTATCTGCCAATTAACTAAGGGGGTCGTACACGGGGGAGATATACACCATTCTCTGAATCCCTAGGGATATGCCCGTCGAGTAAGAGGGAGCGTGCCTGTATGCTTAGAATGCGGCAGACCGCTTAAACCCGATGTAATTATTCTTTTCCAACCTAAAATTTCCTCTCCACGTTTTTGTGCAAAGAATTCAACAAAATACAAGGAAAGATATTGATTTCTGATTAAACGGATGGGCATAAATGTCAAATACTACAAGGGTTTAATTAATTATACTTGTGTAAAGATTAATTTCATTTAAGATATGATATCATTAAAAAAAACACTAAAGATTGCATGGTGCTGAGGCGAAGGTGCAAAAAAATGTAAAACATGGACATTTGGATTTCATTACACATTTCTGTGTCCTCTTCAACAAGGAAACGGTTTTAATGATTCTCAATACAATAGGAAATGAGAAAAACATTCTCATCAATGGTGACCGGATCAATAAAATTCTTACATTGGATGTAAATTCGAATACCTTTAATATTTCTATTACACGGTAAGTATCATGTGGTAAATCTGAATACCGATCGGTACTTTGTCATTATTTACTGTAGTTTCTTGTATTTTTATTGACGATTATAGGGGAATCATGCGCTTATTCTTCCTGAAGTTACGCAGCCAGTTTCTTTTAAAATCATATATAAAACATTGATGATAAGTATTGCAATAGAAGTTTTGCCGAGTTTCATATCGCGAGCAGGGGATTTTATGTTTTATTATTGCAGGAACGTAATACCGGCAAACAGGAAGCATAATGCTACATGTTCGCAACCGCCGAAACTTTCCCATCCGGCCCAGTCAAAGCCGGCAGCTGAGCAACAATAAGGAAAAGCGGTGTGTTTAAATTAGGAAAAAGTGAAGGATAGATTTTTGGTGCGAATATGTCATATATTAAACTTATTCTGTCTAAATGTCTTTGGTTTTTTTTTTAATTCACATAGTAAACCTTGGCACTGAACTATAAACCACATTCCTCACAGCAAAACTTGCTACAGAATTGCGACAGAAGTTATGATTTTATCTTCAGTATAAACTCATAATGTTTCTGAAATGGCCATATCACTAATTGTAATATACTGTCCTTATATCTCAGATTATCAATATTTAATAGTCAGCATGACAAACTATGGTCCAAGCTTCACCAGGGCTCGATATTAACGGTCGCCATGGTAAAACCTATTTAACCACTACCTTGGTATAGTGAACACTTTTGAAATAATGCCACTTTTCCATGGTTCCGATTTTATTTCTCTTTATATCATATATTTAAACCTCGAAATAGCGTTTTGTTGTAATAAAAAGGGATACGGGATAAAAATCTGAATATATTTTGACATCCAATTACCCATATAAGTGATTAAAACGTTCCTGTTTGACTCAATTGCATTATTTCAAAAGGCTTTAATGAATTTTGTTCATATAATAAAAAGTAAAAGGATTTTCCTTTATTTTCCCTTTATTTTCTGGCCACCATTAACTGAACTCAGCATATATTGAATTTTACAATTACAAACTGTTATAAATCATAAAATCACCTGATTACATGATAACAACCCAAACTGATTCAAAACAACTGTTCAATGATAATTCATGATATATTTTAAATGTGTTCATATAATTAATAAATAAATAAATAAAAAATACATTTTACAGAAAACTGCAGACTTTGGCTTTACTAGCCCTCAGAGCTAGTGCTACCTTTCTTCGAAAGTCGGGTCCTGCTTATAACATGGAGGAAAATTTCAATGGCACCGGAAACCTGAGCCATCATAAAATTCATTGTTATTCCAGCCCTGGTAGGACTGACTCTGGTATCTGGAACACAAAACCGTAGTTATTAGAAAGAGATTGAACGTGTCATAAATTCTTACAATACAGGATCATTTGTCTGTTCATATATCAATGTATTCTTTTTCGAGAACCCCGGTCAATATAAGGAAGTGCCAGTTCATATAGCACAATGAGGAACGTTCCTGTTGTCAGCCACCAGGCCTTAGTTGACATAGAGTAAGGAGACATCCTCTTCACAAATGTAAAGAAATGTCTCTTTTAAATGACTTAATGACGGTCCGTGCTTCTCTTGCTAGCAACAGGATCAACAAAGCACTCGGGTCACGTGTCACCTGATTGCTGTCGGGTAAAGTAAACAAAAAATGATAAGGATACGTCTCGCGGTCATCTGAGCGGATAACTGTAATGCAGCAAGACGCGCGGAGGGAAACAGCCACTGATCTGAAGAAAAGATGTGAGCACTCTTCGCATTAATACACAGGGCAGGATATTGGCCGTCTTGTTGACGAGGCATTCCTGGTTTGTAAAGTCTCCCAACGGGTAGCATGGGACAGCAACCTGGTGAATCAGGGTACATTGTCATTTGTCTATATTTACAGAGGTGAATTAAAGGTATAGACAGTGTTTGCATAATATATAGAAGGGAATAAATTTCTTTATTAATGTACTTTCTATCCACAGATGCATTGTCTGCTTCACTTTGCAAACTTTTTTTTGCGATACAAAGTGTGAAAAGGTATCGGTATAGAAGGATGTTACTGTATCGAAACGTTTGATGATATATGACCATTAGAGAGAAATTCCATGATTTAACTAGCGGCGTTAAATAAAAATCAGCGGCCCAGAGCGTAGGCTGAAACATAACTGGCCAGAAATCACATACCTAACATTTAATTGGTTAACCGTTGCATGATCAAACAAAATAAAGGGACCGTTTCATTATGCCTTAAACGTCGAAGCATTGGTATGGTGAGTTTTAATTTAAACTAAAGGTGCAAAATAATTATTCGGGGTTAGTTTTTATCGGCATTGTTAATTAACCTCGGGCACATAATTACATGTTTTGTACCCTATATCCTCGCTTTGAACCTGTTACAGGAAAACTCAAGTTCAATGTAGAAAGCTGGTCCATGACTTTTAAAAGGATATGTCCTAGTTGTGTTGGTGTATTGTACAAATAATACAGAAGCCATAACTTGTCTTTAAGACAGTTAATGCCAGTGTCTGAGGGTCTATCGAGTCTTCACTATTTTACCTTATCGGTGTAGCGATTTTAAATTATCCCGCTTCAGATTATTTAGAAATTGATTATTGATCATTTTTCAGATTTTTATTCCATAATTTAAATCTCGTATCTTTAACGCGCGTGGCTTATTTTAATTATATGTTTTAAGTTTAAAGCAGAAGAATTTATCATTTAGCGAGGGGGTAATCTGTACTGTCCGGGATAACCTGATATATGGTTCAGATCACGAAATATTGGTAATGTTGGTATATGTGGGTTATATGAAAATGTAGGGTAACCGAGACTCTCCACACCCAGGACCTTCCTGTGGGTAATCCAACTTTCAAGAGACTACGTCCTATTTTGGCTATGCAAACTCTTTGCGTTCTGTATCCATTGTTTATCTGGAATTTTTTACCCTAGTCATTAACTCATTGTTTCAGTTGTTCTCAGTAGATATTAATGATGTCTTGTTTGGACGTTGTCTTGTTTATATAGAATTAAATAAAGCAAAACAGTGATAATATGCATAATCTAATTAAATTAGTCACCGTAGGAATGACAGAAAAT
Organism: Sipunculus nudus; assembly: GCA_026874595.1. NCBI lineage: Eukaryota > Metazoa > Annelida > Sipuncula > Golfingiida > Sipunculidae > Sipunculus > Sipunculus nudus. The sequence goes on from CM049318.1 coordinate 60,123,441, forward strand.
ATTATGTTAAAACATAATTCAATCATTTTTATTCCTTTCTGCATATGGTAGATGAGCTAATGATAATAATAACGTATTTTCGACGGTGTGATAGGAGATGGGTAATCCGAAGCTACATACAGAGGCAATCAAATGATCCAAATTAGTCCTATGCAGAATAGGGAAAAAGAAACACAGTTTTTACACTGAAATAGGGGAATTTCATTTGAAAGAGCAGTCAGTATTTAGGAATTTTCCATCGGCAGAGAAACTTGCTAACGCAGTTTGTATTTTCCGAAATAGTTTATTGTGTGCGATCACACGAGTAGGTATTATATATTTACCGGCACGGACAATTATTTTTTACACGATCTATTTTTTCTTAATTAATAGAAAGCAGTCAGAGACCGCACATTGCCTCCGCCTACATTCTATATAACCAGTCCGGAATAGTATCCAAATTTTGATAAGAAAATATATTATTCCCGGAAGTAAGAAATGTGTGTCCCGGTTCATCAACTCAAAGGTTGGATCACAGGTCTGATTTAACAGCTAAACCAAAGGTGGTTCCAAATTAAGGTGAATGACGGCGGTCTCGCCATTGACTGGGATGAACATATTGCCTTATTTGGCAATGGTAAATATCCTTTGAAATATTATGGTCATCACTATTACCTTAAAAATTAAATAAACCTATCTGTTACAATTTTCTGAGTATATATATATATATATATATATATATATATATATATATATAATATCCTACAAACGAAGCTACAATAACACACGAAAGATAATATGCATGAATTACAAGCAAATTGGCATGTTACAAATGAATGGTCAGGTTTTATATCTTTGCCATTATATCGCCATGCAGTAATGGCAGTTTAATAGGATCAACAAATGGACATTTACAGCTTATATATGTGGGTTTTTTTCCTCTCTGTTATTAATCTATAATGGACACATTTCTCTAACTGAAGTTTCTGCAGCGTGATAAATCATTGCAGAGAACTGAGTTGTTGACAATGCTCAATTATCTTTATGACAGACTGTATGTCAGGGTTGGTTTTCTGGAGAATAAACATGTCAAGTTATTAATAATGTATCATGTAGCAGCATCAATAAGATTTTCTATTCAACTTGGAACCAAGAACTCTTCCCGAATGGTTGGCTATAGACCAAAACCAGTGTTTGTCTTCGGCATTATTAAATTTTGGACTGTGGAAAATTTATAATTAAGACTCCCATTCATGATACTAATTAAATATTTATAACATAATTGGCCTCTTGTTCATTGGATTATTATCATTATAATTATTATAAATTATTATTATTATTATTATTAATTATATAATTTTCATGTAAGAAATGCAATATATTTTACATTTGCAGTGGACAAGTACAGACCATGAAGAAACGACAGTCTCATGCAGATTTATAAGTTGATACACACACACACACATATATAATACTTTTATTATGGCATCAGAATTTAATTGCGTCTTTTAAATTAGACACATATGGTTGCATTAAATTGTTTCATAAGCGTAAAGAAAATGTACCAACAAATAATCATTGTAATCATACATTTTCATTTTGTAGGACTGAACATATCATAATGTGCAATCTTTAATGTTTCGTTAATATTTCTACTTTATACCTTTTCATCTTAAGTTTATTTTTCTACTAACTTGGACTGATTTCTCGAGTATTCGTACAGGTTTGAGTGCAGGGCCGTCAGGACCGAGCCCGAGTCCTTCAAAACCTGGAATCACTGTACGCTCTTTACACAGCGCCTATTCCCTATATCGTAAGCGCTGTTTGTTATGACCTGGTATCCTGAATTGCTACTCCAGAGGGGAGCACTGTATTTTTGTCCAATCAGATGAGACCTTGTGCTGATAACACGGTCAAGCGAGGAATACACGGAGCTAATCATGTTCATTTCGTTTGGAGTGACAGCTCATCGCCCGGGTAACCGTCTGAACAGGCCACAGGCTCAAAGAGAATTGCCCCAGACGTGGTTTGCTTAGGGCCTTGGGCACATAGGATGACCGTCTGGTGAGTTGTAACTCAAACGAAACGTAACAACAAAGGCTGTGTGCACACCTCGCTGGCTGGTTTCAGTTCTGCAGACAATAGATACATGGCTACGCTAACACAGTCATAATGTCATAATCGAATCGGTCGATGATGCGAGAATACAGAGGAAGCAATTAAAATTCGACCGTTAACCCTCATCAAGGGGCGCTTGAAGCGCAGCTATGGGCGGAGCCAGGATGCCTGTCGAGTGTTTGTTTATTGGCATCTGGTTGGCTGCTTGTCACATCATACGCACGTTTTTTTTTCAGCGGACAACGAACCGCCATCTGGTGTCTAAATATATATCATAAACGGTCAAAGCTGGCAGCGTGAAAATCAGTTGCTTCTTGAGAAGCGCAAGATTCCCGCTGCCTCGGGAGCGTAGAATCACTGACTCTTTAATATATAGCTAAATTGTAATTCAAATTGGTTTATTCTGTGGTATTCGTTTCTTTTTCCGGACATACCTTTTCTCGTTTAAGTGTAGGTCCGTTGCATGTTGGGGGCACCATCCACTGAACGAGGATGATGGTTGACCATACGATAAGAAATATATGTCATTTTATGCCATCCGGATTTCAGTTTTTAAAATGCTAGAAATCATAAAATACTAACCAGTCAATACGACATCGTAATATATAAAGTTCCATCCAGATTTCATAATAATGCCATTGAGGCTGTGGTGGCGTTCTTTTCAAAGGAACTTCTGATCGGTATCCCAACGCCACTCGGCTACTACGTCCCGGATACATTTCCTCTCTCACCAACAATCTTGAATTTTGTATATTTAATGAGATAATATGCCAATGTTCAATTGGTGAAAGTTGTCGTGAGACTTTATCCTATCGTATATATGACCAACGTAAGACTTTCAGTGATACTCTCGCAACTAGTCTATGCGGCCAAGCTTTGGACTTACACGACTGTTATAAGACCTCCTCTATGACCGGAAGCTGGCCGTTGAGGTATATTCTAAGCTGGTCTTGTGTCAGACCGCACGAACGATAGTCTGCCACCGATTTAAGACAACTCACGATTCTCCACGACTACCTACGACCAAAACCAGTTGAAAGAATGTTTTTGTGCATAATTGATTACCTTCATGCTATCGATTTTGTTGCTGCGATCGTTCGCGACCACTTGTGATTCCCAGTGAATTATCGGACTACCTTTTCATGACTGTTTGATACGTCCCGGGACTGCAGGTCGAATCGCATTGTAACTTTTCGTTTCCAGAAGCGGGGGGGGGGGGGGGTCCAGGGGGTCCGAACCTCCTCTTTTTCCACATCCGCAACCTTTTTCAGGGTTTAAAAATAAATTTTGCGAGATTGCCTCCCTAATGGCAAAGCTGGATTATGATGAATAAAGTCATTCATGTAATTCAAATAAATACAACGTTCAAACCCCAAGCAGGAATGGTGTGAAGATCGACAGTCTAAAACCTTTTGTAGATCAAATCGCGAGGTTTTGGCTTTGTGAAGAAACCGTGACAATGCCCCCATTAACAAATCATGATTTTTAGCAAAACCAATGAATTTCAAACGCAAACAGTACCTGTAGTTAAACATGGCTAGAAAAAAAAAACAAGTGAGAATATAGCGTATTATATCAAAGCAAGTTTTCTTCCCTTTAATATTTGCTTATTATTTACTAACAGTATAATGCGGAGTGGAAGAAAAATCAATTTTTTTCCACAGCGTTTGATTTGCCCAATGATTGGATTTATGATTTTGAAATGTCAAACAAAAATCAAGGCTGAACAAATATTGAATTCCTGGTACATAATGGAAACTTAAACATTTACTTTTTTAACGTGCGTTTTATCGTGATAAAGAGATTAAATATGTTATATAAAGATTTAAGTACATTTACATGGTAAATGCATGGTAAAACCTGTTTATTTTTTACACTGATTTGAGTAAAATTCAGTTTGCCACATCAGTTATAGAATGTTTGGAACCAATTATTATCGATAAATAACATCAATTATCGTCACGAAATCTTTCATCGAATACATGTATTTAAATAAAGAATAAACCAGCAACAAATACTAAATGTTTCAGCTGCCTTGACATTTATTTACATGGTAAATATATGGTAAAACCTGTTTATTTTTTACACTGATTTGAGTAAAATTCAGTTTGCCACATCAGTTATAGAATGTTTGGAACCAATTATTATCGATAAATAACATCAATTATCGTCACGAAATCTTTCATCGAATACATGTATTTAAATAAAGAATAAACCAGCAACAAATACTAAATGTTTCAGCTGCCTTGACATTTATTTATAAACAACTTTCAGTTTTACCGTGTTATCTGTCGGACACATTTTAAGTAAACCCTGTAACTTGAAAGTTTTGTTGTATAAATTTATGTTTGCCTATTTTACTCCTATCGATGCATATCTATATATTTGTACTCCACTACCATCCCTACATATGAAGAGTTACTCCGATCTACTATTACTTTCTTATTTCCTCGTTTTGTCATAACATGACCTTTACTCAAACAGGAAAATCATCTAGCTCAACACGCGATATAACTACACCCTTGTTATTCTTAAAAGATATTTTAAGTATCAGCCGGCCTAGCGGTAGCCTACCTCCCAAACGTCCAATTTCAATCGACCTAAGACGTCTGGGTGGCAGTACAAGCTATTGGGTTCGCATCAATTCTAGTACATGCAGATGTGCACGCCATTTCTAACAATACTTTTTCATTTTCATCTGCTTGACCATCTGTCATAATTCCGAAATAAGATATAAAGTGACGTTATTTTGTTTGGAAAAATAATAAATATTACATTCATGGTTGACCTACGTATGTTCAGAAGTTATTTACAACGAGGCTGGTTTTACTAAGAAAGTTTGTCTCTGCGTTCGTCATGATGACTTGACAGCTTTGTGTGAATCGATGCCATAGGGAAGAAAAGAGGTAACTAACGTAATTTTGTGTAACAACATATTTTTCTTCATTATTAAGCAAAAATGATAAGACCATGTAAGCCTCTGATGTCAAATACTACCACACAGCAAATATTTTCATACGACCCTTAGAATGTGTGTTCTATTATGACTTGCATCATGACTCACAGGTCCCTATCAGTTATTTCAGAAGACCTGAGTGCCATGTTATCATGGCTCCAGCCAGCCCCACTCAACCATAAAACCCACCATCACAGTGAAGGATCAAAGACAGTGTGTCATTTTATTAATCTGGACAGCACCCTCTTGTGGGACAGTCACTGTTGATTTCGTAGTAAATGGAAGAATAGCAAAAGCCAAGCAACAATTCAAACAATACTCATATGAAACCTAACTGTGTGCTGCAGGCATACATGGGTTGTAAACTGGTCCCACCTAACCTGCCAGCACAAGATCATGGTGCACAATGACACGACAAAGTGCCAGACGCTGCAATTCTCTCTCGTGCCTTTCTAATGACCAGGTGGGCTGGTCACATTGTCAGGATGCCTGATGAGCCCAGTCCGAAGCAGCTCCTGTAAGGGGAGCCCTAACACTGGCAGGTGCTCACACGGGATAGATCCCCCTTTTAAAAGACGGATTCAGTTTCTCCCCGTTCTGCACATTTTATATTCGGATATCTGTTTTGCAGGAACTGTCCTGCTGATTTACACAAACTCGTGGGCAAAAAATCCACCCGCAGTAAGCAGTAAATGGATTTAGTCACGTGATCGGTATTTTTATACCACTGGCAGCCGTTTCTACTGGACTGATTACTCGGACTTCATTAAACTGTTCCATTTCTGAGTACTACTTTTTGGCTCCTTCGTGGGTGGGCAAAGCTTAAATTTACTCCTCGAAAAATTACAAGTCAAATACGCTTGGAGATGCACTGAACATATCAACGAAGCCCTCAGACATCGACGACGCGTTGCAACGCATGCGCAACTGCGCAATGCCAGACCTGCAAACACACCAAACGTCTGTCCGGTAGTCGGCCCGTCTTTTCCTATAGTCTGACTGTCTTATCGCGTCTTACCTTTTCTTATCGTCTGTCATTTCATAATAGCTGAATGGGTTTTTTTTCTACAGTTTGGTCGATTTTCGTATAGTTTGACAATCTTTACTTATGTCTGTCTTTTCTTATCTACCGTCTGGCTGTCTTGTTTTCTAGTCGTCTCTTCTTATCGTCTATCTTTTCTTATCATTTGACCGTTTTTGTCTTATCATGTCTTTCCATGTAGGACTGTCATTTCTTACCTTCTGACCATCTTTCCTTTTTCTTCTGCTCGTCTTTCTTATCGTTTGACCGTCTTCACTTATCGTCCGGGCGTCTGTCCTTACCATTGTGCTGTCATTTCTAATCATGTGGCTGTAACTTCTGATCGTCAGACAGTCTTTCTTAAATATCTGACGGCGTTTTCATACTGTTTGACCATCTATCTTTATTTTGTCTTCTTTCTTTATCGTCAATTCGTCTTTTCTTATTCCCCGATCGTCTTTCCTTATCGTCACATCATACTTTCTCATCATAAAATCGTCTTTGCTTATCTCCCAATCGTTTTTCCTTATCGTCAAATTGCATTCATTATCGTCACATCATACTTTCTCATCATAAAATCGTCTTTGCTTATCTCCCAATCGTTTTTCCTTATCGCCAAATTGCATTCCTTATCGTCAAATCGTCTCTCCTTATCGTCAAATCGTCTCTCCTTATCGTCAAATCGTCTCTCCTTATCGTCACATCATACTTTCTCATCGTAAAATCGCCTTTCCTTATCGCCAAATCGTCCCTCCTTATCGTCAATTTTTTTTTCCTTATCGTCAAATCTTCTTTCCTTATCGTCAAATCTTCTTTCCTTATCGCCCTATCGTCTTTCCTTATCGTCAAATCGTCCACTCTTATCGTCAAATCTTCTTTCCTTATCGCCCTATCGTCTTTCCTTATCGTCAAATCGTCCACTCTTATCGTCAAATCTTCTTTCCTTATCGCCCAATCGTCTCTCCTTATCGTCAAATCGTCCTTTCTTATCGTGGGATCGTGTTTCATTATTGCCCGGCCGTCTTTCCGTTTAGCCCGTACTTCATTCCCAATCGCCAGGCCGCCTATAGACTTTTCCTCTGACCCTCTATTTATTTATTTATGTGGTTTTTATCTTGTCTTGTGACCGTTTTACCTTACCATCCATCCCTCTTTTCTTTCCGTACGACGATCCCTTTTTATAATCGCTCTTTTTCATATCATCTTATCCTTATCCTCTTTATCTAATCGTGTGACCCCTTTATCTATCATCTTGCCTTTTTTATCACTTGACCCTTTTCTCCTATTGTCTGTCTGTCTTCTGGTTCTCATTTCCTCCGCCTTGCCGTCTCTTCTTATGGCCTGTCCCTCTTGTCTGTTCGCGCCTTGTCGTCTTTTCTGACAGTCTGACCGTCCATCTTATACCGTTTTACCATATATTCTTAGCGTCTGTTTCTTCTTGTCATCTTATACCGTCTTTTTCTCTAGTAACGTGTTCGCATATAACCGTCCGGACTTCTGTTCATGTCGTCCATGTTTTTTTTTTATTTATTGCCCGGCCTTATTTCACGTGTATCGTGTGACAAAACATTCTTCTGTATAGAATAGAAGATGATGCGACGGCATACGGGCCAAACAGTCGGAACGCCATCCTGAAAACCATCGTCATACATTTCTCCACCATAGACGATGGCTCTAGGCATTATCGCCATGGCAACAGGAAATCATTAAGAAATACTATTAATTTAAGTGAAAACTGGGAGAGTGAACGAAAGAAACTCCTCCGGGCCCGGCAATTATGCCATTTGGTGACTTCGGGCGCTGTATGATACTGTTCATCTAATAGCTCTCTTCAGTTAAAAATTCGACGTACAGAGAAGCGTTTCAGAGATTGCGGTTCTGTGGATGGCTTCAGACATTTAAGTTTCCTTTTATCCTGACAATGTCATAAGCTTTGTGAACTTGTATACCAACACGCGTGAATATTTCATTCCTTTGATACAAAAACATTTTCCTAAATTAGGAAAAATTGCTTACTGCTGTTTTCTTTGACTTTGGCTGGGGAAGATGTTTTGTATCAGTCCTTTCAAAAGGAATGTTATCATGTCTAATCTAGAAAAAAAAACCGCCTGGAATCCTTTTTTAATAATATTAATAATATTGCTGTTATTTAGGCACTTATTGATTGGCAACCGATACGAGTATACTGTGTCAAGATTTGGTTTTCTTTTTCAATTACCGCACTCTCACGATTATTGTTACGAATTCGACCTTTTTTTCATCTGGACAGGCAGAGAAGCATATGTTCTAAATCTATATGATATGACATGAGATTTTGATTAATATGACGTCCGGAAGAGCGGACAGACAGCTATACATTTAACGATATTTTTTGGTGATCCCATTGTCTGTCTAAAGCAGCTTATAATAACCTTTTACTCAACAAACGTACCTCGTAACCTTTGTTTTGTTCGCAGTCGGCTCTTCAGACACCGGACCTGGTTACAGTCTCATCCCTTTAACGGGGAGTGTTACATTCAGTGCCAAACACCACCGAGGTTATTAGCACCGAGCGACAAGTGCACACAGCGAGCAGGCTTTGTTATGTTTTAAAAAGCATTGGTAATCATTTCGTAAGTAATACCGGGCGGCGTTTGGTTGTCTCTGAAGGGAAAGGCTGAAAAAACTTGGAATAGTGTATGAAAAAACACCCTACCTATCATCCCACATTACCCTACATCCGGACTGTCATTCATCAGCCTAGAGTACATTCGGTGCAACCACGTGCCGCTGAGCAGGGTGCATTCATTCATTTGCTTTCAATGGGGCTTCTGCTTCTAGCTAAAAACGATTTTAATTATATTATACAATATTGATATATGTTTTCATTCAAAATATTGTCGAAACAACTGTTCTGACTCATTATATAAGTTTATTTTTTTAATATACAACTTAGAATGTTAATTTTGAACATTTCTGTTGATTAAATAATTTTGTTAACTTATCAAATAGTTATACATGGAGAAAATATATATTTCCTTTCTTGCCTGCTACTAGTGTCAACTTAAGTTACATTTTTACTGATATTCTTTTATCGTGTTATGATTTTTTTTAAATTATATAATACGAAACACGGGAAAATATAGGTACCTCCGACCTGTAATCCACTCCATAGCCCAATACTTGTTAGCCTAGTGTATTGTCAATTGTCCCCCTTCATTACGAAATAGGTCTCATAGCGCAGACAAAGTGTTAGTGAACAAACAAAATTCCATGTACTTTTCCGCTGAATGTTCACCTTCCTCAGTGTATTTATATGTCACAGTCATAACCTTTTAAAATAGAGAACCATGTCATCTTTAGGTATTCGCTATATCTTGGGACTGCGGATATAACAACACGCATATTAAAAAAAATAAAAGCGAGAGCTGCGTCCTTTAACAATAAAAATCTTCTCAACGTAAAAGCCCAGCAACTCAATACAAAAAGGGGTATTTTATGTCTAAGATACTACAATGAATGTTTTATTAACTACCTATACGAAAGAGGAAGAGGTGCCGTGATATGAAGTTGCTAAGAGGACACTTATGATACAGAAATAAATCATGTTTCCATTTTCGAGAAGTTGCTCTCTTTTTCTGTATTAATTATTTTCAGTTTGAAGCCCCTTCATATAAATAATTACCATTTGACGCTTCTCATTGTGATCTCTAAGTCGTTCAAGATGGGTCGCCCCCGAGCATAATCCCGTAACGTATATACGAATTTCACTCTAAAATTAACATTTCAATATGAACTATTTTGGAACCAACCAAGACATATTAACACATACCAGGGTTTTATGGTGTATTTTTTATATATTTTTTGTGCATGATAAATTAGTATTATAAATATTTTGATAACAAGATTTTATCACAATAGATGTAATATCCACTGGACAAATTGCACCCAAAATATGGTATTCTTTTATTGAAGCCATTAAATTTATATGTTATTCCCTGCAAGATCGAGAGAAACAGAGAGAAAGAGAAGAAGCACTAATTGTTAGTGGTAATTTCCTTCCATTTTGTATTTTCACGTACTGGGCAAATCTAATACTAATAAAAGGAATTGGCTTAACCTTTGTCCTCAATGTTCTCCGAAACCACGATGCGTGTGACACTGTTCCATACCTCATTTTAAAGGTTAATATATTCTCCCAGTGACATGGCCGCTATGACAATAAATAATGTTTCATTTACACAAATTTTCCCTGCATTCCACATTGCGGGGAGAGTACCATATAACGAAAGCAGCCGAATCTCCTTCGGCAAAGACCGGAATGCGACATTTCGTTATTTCACAAAAATCCCTCAAGCACGGGATTAATCGACTTAAATTAAGGTCTCTTGTGCATGTTTGGCTCTGACCCATGTGCGTGGTCAGTAAATGAGAAAAACACATGACTTGTTCTTTGTACGTCCAACAATCGTAACCAGTCAAAGATAATCGAAAACCGGAATGTCCCCGCGCCCCATTCCGGTTCGCAAATGTAAACATTACTCACCAAGTCTTCAAGGTAAACATACCGGTATATGAAATTCTTGCCACGAGCGCAGCGCCGCAAAAGAAACTGAATATCTATTCTTTTTTTTTTACTTTAAGAATAAAAAAGAGCCAACGTTCTTCATCTTAATTAATTCATCTCCCCTAACCCCGATAAAAAGCCCGGTATACCGGGTTTATCAGCTAGCCTAAACTTTAAAAATTGAAAAAGAAGAGTCAATTTAAAAATTTAAAAATGAGTATTTATTCAGTACATTTCATATGCAGCATATATAACCGAATTAAAGTTTGCTAATTTACTCATAAGCACATTACCTGAAAACAATTCCCAAAATAAATAATTTATTTCATCTGCATATCCGGCATGATGAAATACTTGAATTACAAACAATCCATTTTGCTGAGTAAATTCCGCGTAATGTGTTCTCAACTTCATAGCTAAATGAATAACTGATTTTAAAAAGGAAATAATGCAGAAACATTTTAGAAAATAGGCAAAATCGACTAAAGCAAAGAAACTTTTCTTTTAATAACAAGGAAATCCATAAAAAAAGCACTACATTTACGATAAATATCTTTATTCATTATGTATTGCAAATGGAAACAGCTGTATGGTTCACCACATAAAATAGTGCTTAAATTAAGAGATGAAGTTGTCCAATATATAGTTGATTAAAATGGCACATTGTCTCTGGTTATACCTTCGGAAGAGAAGCTGTTTATAAAAGGAACAATTACTTAAAAATGATACTGACTAAATGAACAATAGATTCATTAGTAGGTCTCGTATATCTCTGGTCGTCTGGCTGTGAACTCTATCCACACCTGTTGTCCTTTTTAATTGCTCAGTTTCGCATTTTACGAAGTATGTAGGCTGCAGTCACAGTCACATTACTTTGAAATTGTAGAATACGGAGATCTCGTAAACAGGCTTTAGATATTTTGTTTAGCAACACGTGATGCGTAAGCTTTTCATATAATTGTTTTGTAGTCTCCATGCAGACCAGTGTATATACCAATGTGCAGCTAGTGTCTAATTGTACATCTGTTAATAGGAAAATGTACATTTGTTATTCTACTAACAGACTTAAAAAAAACATGTTTATGCCCATAAGTAAAAAAATTTTCGATAACTTATATCAAGATTATACACCATGTTTTATGAATTATTATAAATATAAATAAAACAAATAATATGATAAAATGACAAAGCATCGCCTGCCGTCTTGATTTCTTTTTTTTTAATGACAGCTTATACTCTCGGATATATATGTACTCACTGATTCCTTGTCCTTCAACTGCATTTTTTTTGTCGTTGGCTGAATATATATATATATATATATATATATATATATATATATATATATATATATATGCTATACGTTTAATTACAAGTTTGTTCAGTTCAATTTTTTTACCGGAATACACCCTGTTATACATACTGTGGTTGGCATTTTGTTCGGGAGGGTTTAGAATTCGAGATATTCTCGAAAAGGAAATTATCGCGAAAATAAAACCTTCGTGAATAAAACGCCTTATATAAACACAGATCAAGGGATATTTATACTTAGCTTCTTTGGCATCTCATTTATGGTATTCATGCCTGTAGTTCATGCCTGCATAGGCATATGTAACCCCAACAGTCGAAAGGCATATTAGGGGTATTATAAAAACTGATATAGATTTTACATGTAAATGGACGATTGGTATTATTGTTAAGATTGTGCGTACATATGTAATCATAAATGCATGTAATACATACATACTCTCAGTATAGGCTTTGAAATATAGCGAAAATACCTTCCCGAAACAAGGAAAAGTTAAAATCGCGAAAATTAAACCCCGCGAATATTAAGCCAACTTTACATTATTTGCCGACTACCTCATCCATAGAGTGATATACAGGTTTAAAAAATATGGACCGACGTTTTCTGCGCACCAATAGAGAATTCGAGAATTACAAGAAAATTGGCAAAGCTTCCACCTTTATAAATTGGAGCTGTAATTTGCCCAGCAATAGGCTGGGCTGACGGAGCGCCAGATTATCACGGACTGAATGGTCGGCTTTTTTCCGCCTGCTTTGAAGTCCTCATTGTCTATTGAAGAATTGAAATGGCTTCTGGTGTAATCACTTTCACAATGGTCAGAGCGTCGAATTTATCAGTCGGGCGTAATAAAGGTGATGAGGACCAGTCTGAGACCTGCCAGTTGTTATAAGAAACCTTCACTGCTCTTATATAAGTCGCACATATTTAAGTTGAAATGTGGGATTTGACTTTAAAGAGACGCTCAAGGCTCTCGCCACCATTTTATCCTTTAAATTAACTAGAATAATACCCTTTCTTCGGACAACGGACTTATATCGGGGCGGGTTTTCCACGGGCTGGGGTTTCGAGCTGGACTGGTTTATGATAGATCAGGTTGTGATAGAGCCTTTGCGAAAGAGTGTCACATTACTCAGGGATCATGGGGTAAATATGAAAAAAATGACCCGTTGTAAGCATCATTTCGGATATCTAAAACGGGCATTCTTTAGACATGGTCTCAAAGAAGTTGCGTGAAAATGGTTAAGTGCCAACTCCATGAAATATATTGAACATTAATCAAGTATACCTTCAGAGCTGTCTCCTGTCATATGCTACAGGAAGATTAAAGTATGTCACACCCGGCCATAATGGTTCCTATTTACGACCATGAGACTAGAGCTGAAAAGGAATACTCGACTGCCACTTATCTTAACCGAGTACTCGAGTCCAAACCCATAATTTCTCTGCTCGTACAGGCCAGCAGTCTCGGATATGAAAACAAAATCTAACCATTTAGTTGATGTATGTGTATATGTACGGAATTTAAATGTTTCCGTGTCGAGTGTCACCATGGTTACGAAGACCAAGTACGATTCGGGTAAAATCTATCCTAACTTTATTACAAATTCAGCATTACATGAAAAAAGCTTACGTATTATTTTCTTCCTTTTTGCAATGAGTTCGTTTGAATTAAAAATATTTAATGATAAACATTCGTCCCACTTTACCTGCCATATAAATGAGATTCCTGAATCACCTGAAAGCTCGTTCTTGGGCAAAATACTGTGAAAATAAATCAGCATTTGTCATGTTAAATGTTCCCTTGTCTCGATTTCTTGTAAAACAGCCAGGTATCATGGGAAAAATAAGTTTTATTATTCCAATCAAAGAAAAGGTAATCATCCTTAATGAACCACTTGACAATCTTGAGAGAATCCGCCATTTGATGTCATGTTAAGGAGATTTCCCATAGGAGGATTGCTCGATTTCGGGTTGCCCGCCAATTGAAAGTATCTCTGTTGTGTAAACCATGGACCAGTCCCCAGACACGTCAGTGATTTCTGTCCTCGTCCCGGTGCATCATTAATTGGCTTATTGCTAATAGCTACTCAATGGGAGATTCCGAGTCCCACAATGATAAATTCCTACATTAAATTTCGGACACGGAACTTATGTTATATTGGTTAACATACACTACATGGGTACAAAATAGCATGTAGTGGTCAAAAATCATAGTAATGCCAACGCATGGAACCGTCATAAGCTTGTGTGGTTGAATTATTAATCAATCAATTGACTGGAAAGCCTGGTGACTCAGAGGCCACTTGACTACAAGATCACAACAATTAGAAACACCGATCAGTGTAGGCGACAATTTAAAAATGCCGACTGCATTTAGTGAGCATAATTACTGCGATCACCTGGACAACAGAAGTGGTTTTCATAGGATTAACAAGTACCCGGATGTACTTCAGGTAACCTGCACTTCAGGTTACCCGCGTTAATCTGAAATCGATTTCAATTTACTCCCGGGGGTAGTCCGGTCATAATTATTACAGGTTACCCCCGCAGTGCTCGGATTACGCCCTCGCTCAATTTACTGAATGATAAGTTCCTGCGTATTAACTCAAGATATATAAATTCAATAGAACACGTAAATGTTCAGAATTTAACAGCTGAAGTGAGGAAACAACTGTTTCGAGAGGGTAACCTCTAATCGCAAAGTTAAATCGGAATTCCATTTCAAGTTACCCCCCCCCCCCCCCCGCCCCGGTATATATATGATTTTCCACAATAGATATAAATATGATTTACCCTGTAAAATGCAACGGTATAAGTGCCCTCGCTACATCAATGTAACATCGAAACGTAGCCACAACAGTGCTGCATTACTGGATCACAAGTCCACTGGGACAGACCTGTTATGAGTATACAGGATAATTGAGCGTTTACATTTATATATGTTTGGATATGGTGATAAAATACAGCTGTGAATAAGTTCCTGTGTCTCTAAATGGCATGTAGATTCAGGGCGATCATACTCATTCAACGTTCAATATATGTTCAAAACAAAAAAAAAGGAAAAATGAAAGCTCTATTTTGCTAGATATAAATCACTTCCAAGTACAATCCAAGACGTCACATTTACACAAGACCACATCAGGTCCGGGGGTCTATTCTGGGTCAGATGGTGTCCTTCTCATGTATGACGTAAACCAATTTTTTTCAGTGTTAAAATAATAGGCAGGTATTCATTAGAATGTGTTTGCAACATGGAAATATTTGTCGGGCCAATATATATATATATATATATATATATATAGAGAGAGAGAGAGAGAGAGAGAGAGAAAGAGAGAGACAGAGAGAGAGAGAGAGAGGGGGGGGGGCGACAGTGTAGAACTTTCACACTAAACTAGCGACACCTGTCGCCGAAGAGTGACGCTGAGTGTTCGGGTCTTGTACATGGACAAAGAAAGAAAATATTAGTCATATTGCACATTATATTAGTAAAATGTTTCCTTGCGTTTATGTTAACCTAATGTTAGTGTTAGAGCCTATGACTCCCTGAAAGTGGCATTCTCGTGAAAAATGATGTATTCCTTTTATATTTCAGAGTTTTGGCATGAAAAGAACGGAACATGAATTTAAATGCCTCCAATGTCTTATTTCCGATTGAAAGTTTTCACTGCTTTGCCGAAGAAATCAACTTTCTTGGCTTTTTTAGAAATGATATAAGAACTGTCATGGCTTTATGCAACAAAGGAACCCCATTTCTCTTTTTGATCATGCCCCTAATAAAAATGTATTCCATGCCAAAGGGAGAAAACATGGGGACAGTGCGATGTTTTAGAATTCCCGACACAGACAACAAATGATCCTACTTACGAAATGGGATTTTAGAAGAATGGACGCGTCACCTGGTGGCCCTGGTAGAGCTAAGTTGTGAAGCCCATATAACACAGAAATATGATTTCTTCGTTTACTTCTTATACTTTCATCATATTTCAACCCACCTGAAGATTCGTTATACAATGGAGCTTCACGTTGTCACGACAGCTGGAGTTTTCTGCAGAACATCTAAGTGACGATTTTCACCTCAAGTCCACTTTCGTTGCATTTAACATTCGAGTTAAAAACCAGATAGATTTTTTTCCTGAATAACAAAAAATCAGTATATTGAAGATCTTATATTTTTTCTCTCATGGAGCATCATTATAGCGTGTTAATGAGTCAGAAATATGCTGTTTTTGGATGTGATGAAAAAATAATCATAATTTTCATGCTACGTTCACCATTTTTCCAACATTTATCTGTAATCTTTAAAGGCATATTTATTCGATTTTTTATTTTGGTTAGATTTTTTTCGGAAATTATCTTCCATAAAACTGTCGAAAAAGAGAAAACATAAGTAAAAGCTACATCCCCGCAATGAAACTCCGTAGAGTTTTCAATATCTAGGTAATTATCCGTGCAAAAGGCAGGATGGGTAGCCAATCTTAAGGTTCTCTAATTGCCTTTGAAGAAAGATTGGCAGAAATAAACTCCTTTATGAAAACCTCGGCAATTACCAAGCCAGGGCTTTGAGGGTTACACTAAGCGTTGCACATGAGATACAAATAAGACGTGCGAGGCAGGGGACTTCCTTGGTAAAATCCCAATACAACAGTTCTCGGAAGGAGGTGAAAGGGAACCGCTGACGATATCTTACCGTGGTTTTTCTATGGCGTCGCCCAGTAGAGCAATATATATTTTTACGGTTGCTTTCTAACTGTTACCAAATCCCTTAGGTAAAAGCTTCCATCTGTAATAAGGTACAGATGCTTTTAGTACTGAGTTACCGGGCTGTATAACTGCCCCAGGGGGCTAAAAACCTCCAGGGCTTCAAGATCAAAGATGCATATCTAACCAGGAGACAAAATTTCCAGAATGGAAAAATAAGAGGAACCTTAGTGAACAAATGCTTAGCTACTTAAACTATCAAAGACATAAATCATGCTGACATTGGTGTTCTCCTTGTAACACCGAAAGAAAAGCAATTGTTTTAAATGTAACCGGCATGAAAAGGAATTATTGCAATGTTATAAACGTTGGCCCACCAGTTGTGGACCCTGTGCTTTTTCTTTTAGATAGAATGAAATTATTCATGAGGAGTGGAAAAAATGCACCCAAGATACCATCCAAGTCATGCCTCAGACGTGACTTGTGAGTTAATCCGAGTGCATGCATGATGGGAAAGATAAGTGACAGTGAGAGTTTGCAGTTTCGCTTTCTCTGCTTCGTTGCCGTCCTTTCAGTATACTATTTAAAAAATCAACTTACTTTTCATGATAGCCAAAGTTTTGTTGCATTTAGTTGCAGAATTATAATGATTTAGTATTCATATTTGCGCCGACAACCTAGGCAAGCGTGAGACAAGCTGACTTTCCACTATTAATAGGTGTTCCTGCAGCACTAATTAATGTTTCTAAGCCGATGTTAAATAATAAATGCGCTAAGTCAGTAAATTAACTCATATCCAAGAAAACAAGAAAATAAATTATAAAACTAGATGTGTCGGAACGACACGAATGCCCCCGCCTGGGGCAAATTAGAAACATTTGTTAAATTTTGTAAATTTTTTTAAGTTCAGGAAGTGTCATATGGTGAAAAGTAGGTCAACAAGGGCAAAATGCAAACTCGATCAAGCAACACACCAAAAATCAGACCAGTATCTGCAGACATTGTGAAAAAAAAAATCCATACATGTGCATTTTTCATAAAAATTTCTGTCTTTCATGAAATTTTCTGTTTAGGAGCCGTAAAACAATCAAAATTGGTCAACTGGGACGAAACGGGAACTCCACCTGTGACTGGTCATTATCTGCCCACACACAAAAAATCAGGGCGGTATCTGCAGGCATTTTGAAAAAAAAAAACCTTACATGTGTATTTGTCATGAAAATTTCTATTTTTCATGAAATTTTCTTAGTTAAAGAGCCATAAAACAGTCAAAAGTAGGTCAACTGGAACGAAACGCAAACTCGATCTGTAACTAGTTAATATCTGCCCACACACCAAAAATCAGGCCAATATCTGCAGGCATTGCGAAAAAAAGTCTGTACATGTGTGTTTGTCATGAAAATTTATATTTTTCATGAAATTTTCTATGTTTAGGAGCCGTAAAACGGTCAAAAATAGGTCAACTGGGATGAAACGCGAACTCAATCTGTAACTAGTCAATATCTGCCCACACACCAAAAATCAGGCTAATATCTGCAGGCATTGCGAAAAAAAAAGTACAACTGTTTGATTTCCGAATGACGGAAGGACAGAAGGACGGAAGGACGGAAGGACGGAATGACGGACATGGGTAAAACTATATGCCCCGGCCACTTTGTGGCGGGGGCATAAAAAGTACTTATTATTTTGTACACATATGTGATGAGAAATTTCATTCACCAGTAATTTCATCATTCGTTGTTTTTATTTGATATAAAAATCTACCTTAATCGACGCATTTCTATCAGGGAAACATGAAAATAATAAAACACAAATGCTTGGTCTGAAATCGAGGCACCTCTGTCCTAGGAAAAGTTATTTATATCAATTTCCCTAATAGTGGGATGAAACTAAATTACTTGTTTGATTAAGAGTAGTCCAGAAAAGAACATAAGATTAAAAAAAAATCCAATATTTCATTTTCACTGTGGTTAGCACATGTATTAATCATCATGAACTAAAGCCGTTTCTATTGCCTATAGCTACGCCTACGCAAGTCGAACTGGGGTAATACATCTTAGGCTGTTCTTCTGTTATACTTTACTTTCTGGTCATTTTTCTGTCTTTCTGTCAGTTGTTCGCTTTTTTAAGTACCATCTGGCCATGAAATGACGGGATAATATCAAGAGAAATTACAAGGGTCTTAAATAAAAAATGGGTCACAAGTAAAGTGACAAATATGAAAATTTTTAGTTTTTAAGGAATGGTCTATTAGCGGTCGGTTAAAAATCTATGGAATGAGGTAAAGTTAACCATACATTTGGAATTAGATTTCATAACTTGGCCTTCTGAATGTTATTAATTTGTTTTATTTTGGGCTAGGATTGACCCAGAAGTCCAAACATGACTTTAAAAAAATATTTGAGGTTCTGTTGATTTTTTTATAAGTTAATTCAAGAAAATATACATATAAACAAAACCAGCAACAGGAAGATTTTTCTCTCTTCCAAAAATAGTAATGTATATACAATTATCATAGATTAAAAAAAGAAAGAAAAGAAGTTACCTCTAATCAAATCAAATTTAATGAAATTTTACATTTATTATATAGACACCCTATACAGTCTTTTTACTGTTCACAATATTCAGTGCATTCAACTTATACATTAATACCAGTCCACCTATCATGAAAATTACAAAGTTTGTTGTTTTCCTTTGCAATAAGAAACTCAACATGTTTAGCATATGCAAGATATTTCTTCAATCCTGTAAATGACAATAGAATTTGATTTTGCATGCTCAAATAGATATACTATTAACACAATATAATGAATAAGTTTATAGTATCAGTGAAAATAGGATTACCTAGAAGAACATCATTTTTACATAAACATAATTTTCAGAACACCTTGAATCTGCTATTGTACATGCATATTTGCCAAATATCTTGTACTTTTTCACATGACCAGTAAAGATGTTCAACTGTTCAAATATTGTTTTTACAAAACAATTATTTAACAAATTTCTGTCGAAATTTACCGTTTTTCCTAGGAGAGGCGAGATGGGTTCGAACTTGCTAATCTTCTGTTGGCGAAGCACTAGCATATTTGCTAACCCAGCTGTTTATTTTATAATGTTGATACATATACCCTTGAATTCATCAATAAAGATAACACGTGACCATGAGGTTTTAAACAAGTGTTGCTGATTATTTCAAGGGGCTGTGGTTGAAATAAATGAAAGTTGTTTTTACTTCTGTCTCATATAACAGATCTATGTGTCCCTGGTGCAATCTGTGGCCGGCACCGAGAACTCAGGATTATTACAAGCTAGGCGTTAAAACTGACGGGTTCCAAACCAAATGTATTACAATTTGTCAAATACTATGACTATGATCCACCTTTCTTGATTAAAGGGAGCCGGCGGTCGGGTAAAACTTGTTAAATGGAAGGCCGCGCAAAGATTTAATTCTCTCTACGGGGGAAAAAAAATATGGTGTGATCAGGCTGGTCATCTTTTCTTCACCTACCGGTACATATAAAACATACTAAAATTTGCATCTAGCAAGAAGAATACAATGTCATCCAGTCTTTAAATGGTGCATATATGAATCACACCTACCACAACACAAAGTTAGTATATTTTTTTTTTTCAGGAAACCTCTATGGATACTTTGTAGGTATCGAGGTTTGTGCTCCAGTTGGTAAGATTACCTAGACTTTGGTGCTCGACCTATATAAAACGCATGGTAAGATCAACGAGACTGCAGTACAATTAAACCGCGTTTCCATGTGCGCGAATACTCGTATATGCATGGACTTGCAGAAGTAAATATTGGTACAAGGGATTTTGCACGTTCACCAAGACCTTATGCGTGAAAACCGCTTCTGTGATTATCACCCATATACGCGATACGATTATATCGATGATTTTTTTTTCAATATATATATATATATATATATATATATATATATATATAATGTGCATAATCGATAATAAACGATTATGTTTGCACATCCAAAGAAGTCATATTATCTCCATAAAATAGTATTCTGTCAGAGATATAAGAAAGAATTAAGGTGCACAAAACAGCGAACAGCATTAAAACAAAAACCTTGTGCAACGAATGTAAGTGTCAACAACCGGGCCATCACCTTTACCTTTCAATGTGATGTCCAAGCTGGACGGAAATTACTCGGTCAGTAGTTTGATTATAATTCTATACAGCATATTCACTGTAATTTAAATGGTACGTCAAGTAATTAATTATCGACTATCGGTCGTGTTTAATCTTTCAGTCATCGAATGCGCTTTTACAACCGATTCTCTCCACTAGCATACATACTCGCCCAGAGGAAACAGCTTTATAATTTGATGTGGGGTAAGCTAAATACCCATACCTATGACGAAACAGAGTGAATTATGGTGGCGAAAATGATATCTAAAGAACGACTTAATTACGCTGTTACCAAACCCAGTCAATCGAATAACTTACAATGAAAAGCAAATGGACGGCATTGATAATTCATCAACAATGAAACTTTTCCAATACAAACCAGCCCCTGTGGTCATTATACGACAAAACACGTTTTAGTGGCCAATTGGCGCGCGTGACCCAACGTGCGGCCTGCCGGGAATTCACGTGACGGACCACGTAATGGGAGTAGTTCCTCAGCCAAACCTGTTAATCTGCTAGGTGACTGTAACTCGCATATCATGCGCGTAAAATCAAGGGAGAGACCCTCGCTTACCTGGTTCATTCATAATTCAGACAACTGCCCAACGGGGACTTTACTGAGAACGCATCAAACGGAACATCTGTGGACTTCATGGTCAACAGGGACTTTAGCAGGTGTACGCCTTTACTTAACAATACCTCGTGCGGGTTTTGCATTAAGTTTCGGTGTAGCAAGAAAGCACAGGCCCTATTCAAACCTCCGCCAGGTGCTGGGCAAACTGTGATGTGCACCGCTCAAACATAGAAAATATATGAATGCAAGCCAAGATGAACGTATGCCACGGTTCACCAGCTCGAATGTTACACCAAAGCTAAGCTCTGTCGACAGAAAAAAAAGTTGTTATTTTTTATATACCAATGTATATCGCTAGGCCGGGATAAGCAAATTTCCCTTTCTCGCAATGGTAAAGAATCCATTGAACAAAAATACACTGTAGTGTTCCAGATTACCTAGAAAATATACTGGGTTGTTACCCTCTGACCCTCCACAGAATGTCCGTTTATGACTTTTGAGTAAAACTGTAGCAGACATACCGGCCACGGTATACAAATGCTCCGTTCCCGTTTTGTACTTTGTCATTGAAATATTGATTATTCCAGTAGCACAAATTGTGCTACGCTCCTTACGTATCAGTTATATCTTGCAGTCGTCCCACAAATCGTTTCGTGTAACCGCTGCTTCCCATGGCAAGTGTCTCTGGGCAGGAACACCACGTGCGCACAGAGCAAAGATTTGTAATTAAACGCTGGAAATGTGAGGGGGGGGGGGGTAATCCAGTTGGGTACTGACAGGCATCCCTCTCCCCCGGAAATCAGGACACCCGTTAAAAATCTAGACCCCCCCCCCCCCCCCATTTCTTTGTAAGAAAATAATTTGTATTTCGTTTTCAACACGATATTATTAATTATTCACGTTTGATTTTAAACCTGAACAATATAAGATAGGCTGACATTTTATGACAATTAAGTGAGGCAGATGACTGATGTCATATCATAAATTGACTCGGTATGAAACTATTTGCGCTAATATGACGAAATTATAAACTGCATGACAGATGGAATTATTTCAAATTAATATATATATATATATATATATATATATATATATAAATAAATTTATTTATTTATTCCCCTGAAACGTGGGGGACAAAAGATACTTCGTCCCAACCCCTAAAATAGTTAGGGCACTTACTTGCCCCCACTCCCCAATCACATCCCCTTGTAAAAATGGTTGTTGGTAGAGTCCCGTGCTGACCGTTGTCCGTGCCAAAGCCTCTTGGCTACAGACTGCGCTCTCGTCACCCTGGAGTGAATAGGTTTTGTTAAAGGGCGGCAGGCAAATGTAGGACGAGTTACATTCTAGTGCCTATAATGGCTTCTTGGGTCGTATCTCCTCTTGTAGCCGAGCAAAGCTGCAAGATAAGCAAGTCAAAGTGTATGTTGGATGAGATTAACATCTTCGGTGATAACCGACTATACAATATATAGGAACCCACTTTTGGTTTATAGTAGTAATGGTAGGAAGAGCAGCATATAACAGCGGATACTAGTAGAAGTACGGCAGAGACGGGTTACGGTTGCAGAAGGACCCAAATTTTAATTTACCCAATGTCTTAATATTTCGTGAAAATACCATGGGCAAATGAAATTTCGAATCGTATGTGTCATCTGAGGTTTTAACCCTTATACTGGAGTTTCAGATGATTCCCATGGCAGCCAAACACGTAAAACATAGCCCTATATTTAATTTTCAGTTGATTTTCCGATTTATTTATTTTCATTGTACCAAATTTTTTTCATATAATCTTTCTTTTCCACGTATACATGTTACGATAAATATCCAGTCTCGCAGGAAAAATTTGTCTCGCTCTTGTCAATATATTTAAGCTAAATGCTGAAGGGACGACCCCGCGTTTATTGCTTATTTGTCACATACTGCATTGTCAGACGTGGAAACAAATTGTGACTCGAGATGTATAGAGCTGGGAACAGCGTTTGGTTGTAACATCAGAGCTTTTATTAATCACTACTGGTTATTGATTACTAAAGTAATGTATCCGTGGCTACTCTGGTCTAAATGTTCGTGTACTTACATATATAAAGGCATGCTAATTAAACCATTTACAAATCTTTGGTCTATTGTGTTGTTTTGGCTGCGTCCATTAAGAGTGAATAAAGCACACATTGTGGTTGATATGCAAATGTCAATAACAGGACCGCCGAACCGAGTTTTTAGGATACCATAACTGATCAAAATATAACTTTTAGCGCATGGACACTGAATGAATGTGTTTAAGCAATTGAGAGCCGAACTCCTGTTTTTATTATAACTAGAAGCAGTTAAAGGCCACAACTCACCGCCGAAATTCTCTATGTAAATACACAGCTGTTACGGTTCAACAATCCGTTTGAACGTTTATAAACACCCCGCGCTCCCGGATTTTCTGCCATCCGTCGGCGTTACTGTAAGACATATTAGAACATGCTGTTACTTTAACGTATGCGTTACAGCCGATATATGAACACGCAGCGTTGTACCGTGAACATATAACGCTCGTTCGAACTACGTACTCGATTTTTTTTTTTTTTGTAAACGCAGACGGACCGCTGATGTAACGTTATGTTAACGTTCAAAGACAAGAAGACGTGCTGGGCCACCGGCAAGCGTTTAATGATGACAAAAATGAATGGGCCAATATAATACGGCCTGCATATAAACAGCGTATGAGCAGAAGCCCCCCCCCCCCCCCCCCCCCCCCCCCCGCTTTTTCAGCCACAACAATGGTTTTCATGGGTTGCAGACCAATTTTGTGTGGCTTGACCCCCCCCCTTTCAAGACCTGGAGACATTTTATTTTAGGTTTTGTCATTAGCCCTCCTGGTTTGGACTCCTCCTTTTCCTAAATCCTGGATCAGCCCCTGATGAGCGTATACATGTATGCGGTGAACGTACAAAATTGAAGAGAGAACAACGAGGAAAAAGGTGAACATTTGATAATGCATAGCAGGGTCTCCGAGAGGAATTTTTAAGGCGGTACAAAGAAGTTTCCGACCCCCCTCCCCGTGTTATTGTGCCCATTCAGATATACGGATTAATCAATTGTGTGTTAAAATATATTATAATGTATAACATAATGAATATACTTTATACGTCAAGAAAAACTGAAAAAGATTAAGAAAACACGAACTGGAGCTATCTTTTTACTGTTATTAAAATGTAAATTAAAATTCACTATTTCAGGCATGTCATCACGTATAGCTCTGCCTGCTTTAAATAAAACGTGATTCCATGTACTGATAGACGTAACTCAGTACCAGCTCTTATCACTAAAGCCCTGTAAAGTCCGTATGGTGAATCCCTGATATTTGCATATTACGGCGTCACAAGGCTTCTGACGATTCCCTCGCATTTGCATATAGACAGCTCAACCCGCTTGGTAACATTCGCACTAAAATCATGTTTTCAGAAAGTCCATTCATTGACCTTCGTGTCCTGTGATATATCTCTGCTGTCGAACACTATGGTCCATGTGCCAAATGTAAGTGCATTGTATAGACACTCTCGCATCAATTTTGTTCTGTGTACATGTATTTGTTAGTGTTCAAGTTACACTTCAAAGTCTTGCCCCTGTTAATTTGCCAACATACTGATCGCCGTGATCGATTCAGCCAGCCGGTACATGAATTACAGTTGACTGCGTTCGTCGCGTGTGTACCTGAATATCTCACGCTTTTTGGCTGAGCTAGAGATACATTTTTAAACCGGCCTGCTTTGAAAAGCGATGGTCTCATAAACGGTGACACACTGAATCACTGAGGCTCAGGGATATAGTGTTGATAGTCTTGCCGGACTCGAAATAGCCGAACACCTAAAAATGGGAATATAAATAGCAAGCTAGAAGCCCACAATAGGCGGTTACTGGATTTATCATGTTGGTTTTGAAAAAAGATTCTGGGAAAGACCACTATAATTACTCCCTACGTCACTAGGAAAGACCTTAGTTCAGCGAGGCGGTGATGTATGGCGCTGACTGTCCGGTACTGCCCAAGTTTACCAGTCGATGAAATAAGAGGGTCAGAGACTGGTTATTAGTTATAGAAGTAGTCGAGAGGTGGCAGTACTGACACTAAGTGCAATACAGTGTGAGAACATTTGATTTCTCTGTCAGAGGCAACAATTAGGAGCCATTTCATTGACTGGGCCAGTCTACCTCAAAGTAGGCAACGCAGACCACAATACGTTTTCCACACTAGAGTTCATGCTACTCATGATTTTTATACTATCAACAAAGACAGTTTACACAAAATGACAACAGAACAAACTTAAACCTGGCAAAATTAAGAATATGTACAGTGATATTGTATGCATATAATAATATTCTGATAGATAACCACCTGCTACCGCCTCCAAAGCAATATAAAGCTACCTTTTCTTTGGCGAATACACAACCAGGGCCAGCAGGTGCATGAGTCACCAGGCCTGTTTACCACAAGGATATAACATGAGAGGAGGTGTGTGATACTGCCCGGTCACGTGGTCCGAAACCTGAATGGAATTCTGCAGATGTACATATTTTGTTAAGCTAGCATTAAAACTGGAGGCGGTATCTCCAACAAAATATTTTAAAAAGTAAATGAATCTCTTGGGCTGGATCATATACGGATGGCTTGTTCAGAGAATAGGGCGAATCGCCCATATTTGAATAACAATTCGACCAAATAATCTGCCAATTACCCCTCATTTCCATATTAGCCGATCAAAATGGACAAACATGATTGTCCATGACTTAATCATACAAGCATATATAATGCAGGACTTCGGTCGGGTTGTATGGCCGTTTTGTGTTTACCGAGATGAGAGGGGCCGAATTAACTGCCGCTGATTTCTGAGAAAAGTGCCTGAGAACCATACCTTTTTTTTTGCCTTACCTGTCCTTGGTTTTGCCATAAACCCACGCTTAAAGCTTACCCACTTGGCCGGTCTAACTCGATCCTCGCCTACCTCTTTCACTTTCTTGTCTCTCTGGTGAGGGACAAACCTTTCTTGTTTTTTTTAACTAAATCTTGACATCGTTTATTCTTACAGATTCTGTTCGGGGTGTCAATGGTTTCCCATACCCAGACACCGGTTATAGCGACCTTGACCTCCAGCTGTCCCCAGAAGAACCCGTTGATTTCCAGGCCGTCAGCAAACGCAGAGTATGCAGGAAATACTTCGTGTACAACCCGGTTCGAGGACGTTGCCAGCCAACGTTAATGGTAAGATTGTTACCATGGTAACAAAATGATGGTTTTTATCAATGACCAAATCAATTAAGATATTCCTTGTGGTGATCAATAAGAGTACAGATAGTGCAGCGTATAATGCTGCATATAACGCCAAGGTTGAACATCCAAGTATATGTAAACAAATCCTCAACCAACCAATATTTTTGGAATTCCTACTCATTCCACAGTCGTAGTTAACGCATTACATCGGAACTTTCATCGAAAGCAATTAACTGACCAGTTGCTTGGATGCGCTCCGAGAGACCTTTCTCTACCTGACCTCTCTGCCAGCTATGTTGTGAATCATGTATTGCTCTGCATATACTGAGACCGAAGTCGTAAAGCCAGTCAAAGCCAACATAAGAAATTCAACAACACAGTTACACAGTAGTTAAAACGCTGCATGTAAACGAACGCATTCGCCGGAAACTGAATGGGTTCACAAGCTTTAAATGTATATGGTTGATTAATTGTTCAGAGAGTCAATAATGACCTGATAATTCAAGACCATTGACCTAACAATAGCAACATAATTGTTTTGATCGGTGCGTACAGGGAGCGTAAGCGAGTCATTTAATTCGTTCGATTGCCTTGGTAATATCGTTGGTGGAGCAAGGTCTTTAGGTACGTAGTGTAGCAAGAGACATGCTTACTGGAAGATAGGTTAAATATGAGAAGGCTGATATTACTTTCGCAACAAATTCACCGTTTGACTGATACACAGACACGACCGTTCACGTAATAAGGTTTTCTGTTACCGGACTGTCTTAACCAGTTAATATAATATACGAGCATATTCTGACATAAACTATATAAAATTTGACTCTGGGTGTTTAAGTAGTAAAATACGTCGGTCCATAATTAGACGATGAAACTGAAGTCAAGTGATATGTCTCAAAATCTATATCACTATTGGTCGCTAAAATCATGTGTTATTCGATAATATCGCGATATTCCATCACCCTTTTATGTTTAAGCAAAAATCCGTGCAGTGGTGCTCGTCCAGAGCCCCTCAGTGTCTGTCGTCACAACTACAATCTGTCCCACCAAATAAGAACATTTATGTTTGTGTCTGTGTGTGTCTGTGTGTGTGTGTGGGGGGGGGCGTTATCAAGAGGAAAGGAAAAAATAATATTGCAACGGAAACCTGAATTGGCTTAACTTACTTGCAACAATTTCATGAAATAACTACAATTAATAATATTTAAGAAATCGGACTAATTAAAATCAGAGTAACCAGTCTATATTTCGTAATAATTTAGCCTCACTTATTGCGATCAAGGTCATGAGCAAAAATGACATGATTTGACAGCTGTCTCGACTGGATGATGTTATGTAATCCACAGCTGAAAAAAGGATGGCTACTATTGCAGGGACAGTTCTGACCTTGTATGCCATGTGAAATAATCAAGGTAAAAAATATAAACTTTAGATTTAATTATAAAAATCTTTATTGCCATAGTAGTTTCTAAAGGTAGTTTTCCATAAAATCATTCAAAATTTTAACTTTAAAAAAAAACTATCTTCAAATATAGGTGTTTTAATTTGATGGAACAGTCTATAACGCTCGTCATTAGGCACATGTTATTTGCATAAATTTAGTTTCTTAATAGAAATTAAGATCAACGACTCAAGATATTGACCGCATTGAAGGAACATATATATTTAAAATATATTCTTAACATGATACCGATAACAACATGGTGCTAGTGAGGAGTTTTGGACAGGATTGATGTACAAATTTTTGTTATTTTTTTCTAATAAGGCCAAAAAAATTAAAGTTATGGTTCTCAAGCACCGCCCGCATCAATTTTAAACCCCCGCATAAAAAATTTTTATTTTGATTTTCAAAAGAAACTTACCAATTTTGAGCTGCAGCCGCTTAAACATTTTCTTCAAGAACATAAAATCATACAATTTCCTTAGTTATGTAGTTCTTCTACTTGTTAAGCAAAATAAATCTGTTATTATCATGCTTTTCCCTTACCATTTGACATTTTTATCGAAACATACCAAAAAATAAAAAATTAAAAAAACCGCCCACCCGCATTGACTTCTGAAAAAGAGTGCCTGAGAACCATACCTTTTTTTTTTTTTTTTTGGCCTACTGTTTAGATTTTTTTCATCGAGCTAGCGACACCTAGGATCATTGACGCTGAATGTTACAGTCTGGTTTATCTGAAGAATTCATTATAGTATTAAC
Source organism: Sipunculus nudus (assembly GCA_026874595.1). NCBI lineage: Eukaryota > Metazoa > Annelida > Sipuncula > Golfingiida > Sipunculidae > Sipunculus > Sipunculus nudus. Next base: position 60,152,252 of record CM049318.1, read on the forward strand.
AGTTATGACTTGAACACCAATGTCTATTATGAATGAACATGCAACCACAATCAATCTGCTTGATAGACCTCCATTCACCGGTCACCAAGCGGCACACAGCAAACATGGTGATCAGTGACGTAACGTCCAAAAGGTTAGCGTTACGTATCTCAAAATTAGGTCAGTCACTTTGTGATGTAAAAATTGCTGAGGAAGTTCAAAACAACATAAAATGTCATACCTAAAATATGTGAGGGTACATGCAACATTATTTATTGCGAAAACAAGATGTAGAACTATCCCCCCCCCCCCCCCCGAACCCACTTTCATCCTCACCATTTCCTGGAACAAGATAAAAGTTCAGGAGTCGAGCTGGCGTCTGATGCATAATATGATGCGAAACACTCGATAGAAAAAAAAACTTTCTGGGGGCCTCCAATATGTGTACCTTAATGACAATTTAAAGGGCTTAAAATAATAATTTTCACAGATGGCTGTATGATAACATTTTATTACCCAAGGTCCACGTACGGCCCCAGAGGTCAAGCGCGGATCCAGGATATTTTGCAGGGAGGGGTTAACAGGTGTCATGCATAAATATTGTCTAAAAAAAGGTTGCTGGTTGAGAGCAGAAGGGGAGGGGGGCGCCCCCCCCCCCCCCCCGTCATGCAGAAGATTTGTTTAAAAATAATGTCGTTGGTTGAGAGAGAGGGGGGGGGGGATGTGTCACGACCCCCAAACTTATTCTCTCTTGATCCGCGCCTGGAGGTTTATAAGTGTGGAGATTTACCAAAATGAAAAAAAAGAGAAATATACCAGGATTTAAAATGCGACTTCGACTTACCTTTAACGACACGGTTCATGTTATATATTTTGGCTTGAATGCTGTATATGAACCTGATTTCACTAGACAGTCTTGCGATGACTTTACATTGACCCGAACGAATCAGACGACCATTACTTGAAGTGCGCATGTGCATAGAAAGGTGTATGGTGAATTTGTTTCTCATTAATGTCTTTCTCTGTTGTTTCAGGCAATGCGGGTGTGGAAACATGGCCGAGGCAAAAAGTGAAGCAGAAATTCTGTCCTGTGTGACAGTCTGAAGAACTCTGACAGCAATATGGAGGCTGATATAGTGGGTGCCATGCACCAGTGTGTAAATAGGATAAGGTTGAGCGCACTGAGCCACCAACTCGAGACCTTAATTGCAGAAGTTCTTACGTAACGTGTGCCTGTATTTTCCTGTATGGTGACTTTGTGTATCATTGTGAGATAAATTTCGAGTATTAACCACGGCTGTTGTTTTCTTTTCATACATCTATTTTGTAATATTCTTCATACACCCATACAGCCCTATAACAAAAACCCAGCAGCCAGCAGGTATATCCTGATGTGACGTACTCCTGCCATTGACTGGTACCCAACCTCATGTATAATACCATTCAAGATAAGTTCATATTTTTTTAATGAAACGAAGGTGTACTTAATACTTTAGTAGTTAAATACAAGTTAATGGATTATGTATATCAACCTGTCCTGATGTGGCATAACTTCAGGTAGGCCACAACAGTAAATCGTCATTTTTATGGAAGTAAACTCGCTAAAGATTTTACTCACCTAATTTCCGGAAGGCTATGCGCCACATGAGAAATTTCAGTATTCCGCCTGAGGACTTGCACGCACACACACACTGGCCAAGAAATATTTGATATGAGACACAGGAGAAATCGACATCACTGAGCTTGGACAGTGTGCCTGGTGTGGTCAACACCAGATGTGACACTGAAACTAACAAGACGACTTGTTAATTTCAGGTGCCTGGAGGCACGTGTGTGTCAAGGATTAATTTTTAATCCCGTTTCCCCTCGTGGCATACCTAGCCAGTAGGTTAAGGTGCAAAATACGGATTTTAGCAATCCCAATAAGGCTTACAAAAATGCGAAAAGAACTAGGCTTATGGCAGGTTTCACATATACACGGTCCTATTTTACTGTTATATTTCATTTAGGTCTGCCTTTGTTAGGCCCTGGCTCTTGCTGTATACACACACTCAGTTTCCATGTTTGATTCCGACACCCACGGCTATTTGCTAGACATTTATTTTCCGTACGATGCACCTGGTTATGTTAGTGAACGATTAGTGACTAATATGCAAAAACTACACTATTACGTAGAACTTATAGTTACATTAAATTTAAGAAAGATAAGACGATACCAAGGGAACGCTGAGAAAAGATACGTGATGTGTAACGTCACTAAGGTATTAAAAGTCCAGCGCATTTGTCAATGATCCAGCTTTGTCAGTTATTAGGATATGGCTGACACGATATATCATTATGCCGATCAGTGTAATAAAAGCGATGTGATTAACGATGGCTCTGATAAAAATCGACACGGTTGAAGATGGTTAGAACAAAAATCGACACGATTAACACTGGTCCTGACAAGAATTGCCACAATTAACGATGGCTCTGACAAGAATAGACACGATTAACACTGCTCCTGACAAGAATTGACACGATTAACGATAGCTCTAACAAGAATCAACACAACACTAGCTCTGACAAGAATCGACACGATTAACACTGGTCCTGAGAAAATTGGCACGATTAACGGTGTAAAAATTGAATAATATTTACATTCACTCAAAAGCAAAATGACCTTTTTTTTACGCATCTTATCCTGTACCGTAAAACATTTTGAAATATATTATATTATACCAAGGTACATTGAGTGCAGTTAAAACGTACATTTTTATTGTTGAGCTCGGTTCTGTCTCTTCTAACACGCGAATCCCTCGCTACCATGCAGGTGCTATTATATAATTAAACACAATGCTGATTCCCTCTTCATAAAATTATCATTTTTAATTGACCCCCGCGATAAACAACCTTATACATATATACCCCCAATTTCATCTATCTTACATGGACCTGAATGTGTTAATATGTTTTGCATTGTCAGCTACATAATATGAGGAATATTGTAATAATTATTTATTGTGCGGTCTCAAAATATCCTGCCTGTCCCATTTTAACATGTGCAGCTACAATGCTAGACAGATTCTGAATTCCTGATGACATTTAAAACAATGTCCCATAAAATAAATGTTCTTTTCGCGTACATAATTTTCTCCTAGGGCGTTATTCTCCCAGCCTTTCGTTCAATTATCGCTTTATTTACATACTTGTTTATTAATAATAATATTAAAGTTCCTACGATTGGTGCCCCTTAAGCATTATACAAAAATGTAAATAAATTATATCAATATGAATACGTTTTGTGTAAAAATCTGTCAGTAACAATATCTTCCCCCGTAACCAAACAGTGGCGGATCCAGGATATTGCTATACGGGGGACACAAGAGTAAGACAAAACTTTAACCCCTCGCTTCACTCAGCATCTCTATAAATAGGAACATCAAATATCTAAAGCGAATATAACAAGGCCATGTTTCCAGTTGCCAATATCTTATATAATGCCACTTGTTAAGCCAGGGGGCATATAAATTAGGCCGATTTTGACGTACCAAAGAAATAGTTCTGTCGGCTCCAATGAGGGCAATTTGTTGGTATGTATATAAATGAATTCTGGACAAAATCACACGCGTCGGCATATCGCAAGAGCATAGAAAGGACTTGGTTGCTTTCTCTTAAAAGAGAGAATGGCTGAAACAGGGGGAAATTATGGAAGAAATGGTTAGACAGGGGGATAAACGTGATATGAAATTAATCTCTTTTGACATTTATTGATGCATTACTCGTTAGCTGAAAGGACGTATGAAGTATGCAAGGCAGCTTACAAACAGAAAATTGAAAGCGTGTCCCTAGTTCCCCCCCTCCGGACCCGCCTATGCCATGCCAACCCTCTCACCTCTCTTACATTGACCTGACCGTTAAGTATTCTTGAAACGCACTGCAATGTGAACTCGCACATTATCTTGTCTATATGGCTGCATGCTACATGAGCGGTATTTCTGTGTAAACCAATCCCGACAATAAATATTTGATGTCATTGATATTCGGCACCATGAGCATTGAATTTTCCTTGTTATAATTAGCAATGATAAATTACTGCCATATCGCTCGGCTTGTTCATTGAAAACACCATTTGATATGTGAGTTGACTGAAGTTCTATGACACAATCATTCTGTTGGAAAATTGATACCCCATTGTTTTTGGCGAATGATTAATTATCAACTTTCTAAACACTGTTTATCATAATTCTATAACAACATACTGACGTTTATGCAGTCATAACGCATCTGTTTGTGAATAAGTTGATTCACTGGCTTCAAAAGGCCCTATTTTCAGCCCAGTGAAGATTTAGGTATGATTTAGCTTTTGCTAATGAAATGTAAAATGTGAAATCAAATCGATTTCAAACCTTCTTTAAAATAAAAGTAAATACTTAACTACAATGCACTATGCAGGGATGTTATAATGAATCTTAACAATTACAGTGACAAAGTAGATCTCCCTTTGTTTCTCACCACCAATTTCTCTTCAATGGGAATGGAGCGGTCTAGGCTAAATAGCGGGCTAGCATTTGCTGTCCGAAGCACGCATGATTTCAAAAATCTTTACCTGTATATTTCCCGTTCTTTTACAATAGCCCCAAGAGACAACTTTCTCAGAATTTATGGGGAAATATGGGACATGCCCTCCAAAAAAAGAAAATAATCACTTAATTTCAAACCTCACTAACTATATGCACAATAGGTTCAGAAGCCACAGACCACATTCTTCCGTTATCAGGCGACGACAGTCCGACATCGTTAATGCATTAATTTGCAAATCAATTATTTCATTATATCGCAAACGTGACACAGACGTATTATATCTTATCGTATCTTTATCTGTATAAATACACGGCTTGAGGCCTTTGTGGTATAGGTAAAACTATATATATGCCCAAGGACATTTATGTAAGTTGTTCTTTACAAAGTAACCACGGCTTTGTACATGTGGTAGGTCTGTAACGACACATGTCTCGCGATTTACTCGATACAATACTCACGATACAATTCACTAGACGATACATATAAGTAACAAGTACCAAAGTTATTATAATTATCATGAGTGCAAGTTATGCGAGGAACTAATCATGTTCCAGTTTGACCAAGCCCACCTAAGCTTCAAGAATAATGAATAATGAAACAGCCCCTTCAATTGGTTTAATCGAAATCGGCACTCAATTGACTGATTCCTAGGAAAATAATGCTTCGCCTTACACGCGCTGGGCCAATTACTCTTGTGAAATGCTGAAGGTCGCTACTTAAACGTCGGACTTTATGATGGAATGTCATCGACGTATCGATACATTCGACTTCGATACGATATCTAACTTTTCCCTCACCGCTGAAATCGTTACAGGCTTAAATATAGCTATCGATTTATCTATTATTCTATGTTTTATATCCGTTGGACTGCACAGGCAGGTGCAGGCGGGTCAACCAGTGTTTTATTTGTCCTCAGACGAAGATGACTGCGACGAGACAAAACAGCACAAACTGATCAGTACTGAATCAACCAATGTCTAATCCACAGAATTATTTATACTTAACCTGACACACCAAGGCGCGACAATAGCACCTCGTGTCACGGCTGTTCTCAATTTCCTGGTTAACTGATTTAGGTAATTGCTTTGGTTTTTTTTTAAAGAATATGTGTTCATGTGCAGTTTATCATGCCCAAATGACTCACTTTTGCTATTAAAATCCCCATAAAACATTTTCCTGTTAAGGAAAAGAAAATTTCATTCGACAGGCTTGTGGACTTAAGCTCTTTGACAAAGATGTTGCGCAAAAAGCACAATGTTTTTCTGAGGTTCATTACCTATTTCCCGTACACGTAATACTCCTTATGGCATATATTTAAATTTTAATGCTCGCTACGGAAAATGGTCCGTAGAATGAACTCAGAGACAACATACATAGCTCCATCTGGAATGTGGAACACAAGCTCTGGTTATAAATGTATTCAAGTCCAGAATGATGTGTGTAATTTTTCACAGACTTCATGATGGCATCAAAGGTCAGTATACCTATGACCAGAAAAAAGGCGACGACAAAAACCATGCAGTAACAAGTTTCCTCTCTGCTGGGATAAACAAATTGTTCTCTTCCACAATAATAAAATAAAATGTCAACTGATCGAAATAACATCTAAAACCTAATGGATTTTTTCTAACCCTCCACGAAATGTGATCAAAAGCATTTGAGAAAGGACAAACTAACTAACAAACCAAGTACTTACTTACCAAACAGTGACGATAAAACATCATATACAGCTTGCGGTTTGGCAGAAGTATTCACAAAAGGTAAGTTCAGTGTTTATATCAGCACATCCGACTTACATGTGCGAAGTTGGGACTACAAAAACTGTATCCACAAATCTCCGAAAAAAACAAGGGCCTCTCAATAAAAGATAATTTTGCACAGTTGATTTGTGCACTTTTGATACAGGTGGTGCAAAAAGAAAAGAAAACATGATAGCAATAAGAGGCCGCATATACCTTAGCCAACATTCATTATACCACAAGGATTCTGATTATATATATACTTTGGGTTGTGAGCTTTTCTGGATCGCCTATGCAAACCAGGCCTACGGCGGCTATACCATAAGTTCACACATGCCCGCACTGCATGCACTGAAAATCTTCACCCCGTGCAGATATTACACTTAAGGTTTCACATGATACTAGTGATAACATCGGTCGTGATTTCCCCGTCTCACTACAAGAGAGATTCCTTAATTCACAAACATATTTTGGTGATCCTGATTATTTCGACAGTTTCACTAATTGTTCATTGAGTATTACCCTACGAAACTAAAGACTGAAACAACGAATGTGACGTTTTTAATTCTTTGTTCTTCTGTATAACTTTCCTAGCTATGGCTAATACCCGGGGTACGTTCCCATTCTGAAAAAAAAAACAAACAAGGCCCGGAGAGAGTGGCTTAATTTATTAACCTTTTTCATGATCATATTAAGTTCCAAATTGCCCTATATATTCTACTTATGATGACACAAACACGTTTTCACAACATTGACAGGATTAGAAATTGCAGGGTTCAAAGCAGCATGAAAAGTAAAGAAAGGAGAAAATGAATGTAATTTAAAGAAACAGTATAGGAAAAATTGGAAAATATGATCACTGGAAAGCGTGAACTTGTATAAAACCCTGTTTCATTTTCACGATGATAATTAAAGCACAGAACAGTTATGCCTACAAAAGACCAGACATCTTTTACCAGCCTTGACTTGTCAGATCAAAGAACGTTCTCAATCTGATTGACAAATTGAGGTTTTATTACAGGAAACCCCTGGCAATACCCGTCAATACAAGATACCAGTATAAAACTATATCAGAAACATTCAAAAGAACTCATAAATGGAGAATTGAATAATATTCAGGTAATCCCAAGAAAAAATGAGGCAGCGTGACACTAGTTAAATGAATAAAAGACAAGAGAGGGGGAACTTTTGTTGAATATTCGCTTTCAAAGGAACCTGATAAGGAAGTTATATTTTTTCCTCATATACATATTTTTTATAATCGTATGCTCCAGTTCAGAACCAATCTTATTCGTTCAATGCTCTAAAACTGCGCTCTTTCCTATCCGTCTTATGTCTCATGTAGTATATTTTATTATCAAAAATAATTTCATTTACCAGTGATTTCACTGTTAACTAGGTCTACTATTTCTCTGTCCGGATATCGCATGTTCGAACATTCACAGACGGCTGGGCCGACGCCTGCGGGAAGCATTGACCCCGCTGGCTGTAATTAGTTCAGGGCCGAGGCTCATTAAAAACAACTCAAATGTTATTAAGGTGTGTCGAGAAACCAACCTGTTACTAAAAAACCGTATATTAAGTTTGTTTAGGGAAACTGTCTTGATAAGGGTATCTTACTCCTGTTAATTAAAAGTAGAGTCGTAATTACTTTCTCAACCAACAAGGGACGCCTGTAGGTAGCCCCCTTGTTTCAGTATCAAAGGCAGGGATGTGCCCAGAATAATTTGAGTGCCGTTTATGTTGCTAATTACTTCCATATAGGTGGAAGAAGGAACCGTATTCAGTTTCTCACAGTTAAAATCTGAAGAAAAAACATAATATTCTACTGTTTTACGGCACTTTGGTCCCAAAATGAACTGGGACCTTTCAAATATATTCAAAATTCACGTCATCACTAGCCAATCATACATCGTTTGGCGCGTCATGATTTCACAGAATTAGTCATTTATACAGTTACAAGGTGGCGCAACCCTAGCGGCTATGTTCACTACTTTAGTGACAAATTTTATTCATTAACATGACTAAATACGGCACAATGTGAAAGAGTACCTTCTACTCAATATTCTTTTTTTTAAGCGGCACTGGATGTCATCTAACTTGGCAATATTACTACCCAGCGGGCATTGACACGTTCCAGTCATGTGCTGGGGGAAAGGAATAACTGCCGGGCGCGTCCGCCGGCATTAGCACGCACCTGTAAAGGATCCCGGTTTTTGCATCTAACCCAACCGATATTATTTTAAATGGGCCCTGACATTCTCCCTGAATCATTTAACGTATATGCACCAGGCTCGATGAACATCACTACGTAGCTGAAGATAAATCTCAACTGTCGCAAACTATCGGCAGCCTATGAAATTAATGATCATGGTCTGGTATATATGCATTCAAAACTGCGTGGTCAGAGAGCGACCGCGAATATCGCGAATTTGAAACCACCGCAAATAAGAAGACAACCACAGTATATTTGAGCAAATATGAATGCAATGACAGTACACTAAGCAGTGGTTGAATGACGATAAGGCTATTTGTTGAAGAATCTACAGTGTATAAAGTCCGCAAGATTTCAATTTGACAGATATAATGTTATGATTAACTATGCTGAAGAGGGGATTTATGAATTGTGACTGTATGACATGATATTTCTTAGGTCTTGACAAGGTACATTATATTGATGTCCACCACGTCTACATATTACACAATATTGACATAATTTCTGGCAACAAATAGTTATACAATATATAAAAATATATCTGATTCATCTTGTTCTCGTTTACTGAGGCTGACATTGGGATGGGGTTCGGAGAAGGAAACAGTGTGGGCAGCAAGGAGGGTTGGATGTAGAGAGAAAAGGAGATGGAGAGAGAGGGACGGAGCATTCAACAGTACTTAAACACCTGGAAGGTTAAAATCTAAAATATTATGAAATGTAGATAAAGTCTGAGAGAAAGAGGTAATCTAGGCCATGGTTGGTTGATATGATTGAAGAAATTGTTGCAAATAATATTTTAAGATCTGACCATGCGTTTCCATTGGATACCTTTCTGACAGACTGTTGACAGTTCAACATTTTACATATTTGTCTAATGAGATCCAATTTTTTAATAAACTTTTTTTTCTATTTTATGATATGTATACAGTTGCTATAAAGTCCCCACTCCACAGGCGGAAGGACTTGATGGGGGGGGGGGGGGGTATGATGGGAGTTACAACGCCTCTGTCTCTCTGTATATATTTTCTTCAAATTATTAAATTTTATACTATAGCAATAGAACTATTGTTCACAGTGCCAAGGAGCAAGGACTTTGTGGGGTGGGGGAAGGGGATTGTGGGAGTTAAAATACCCTTGCATATACGTACAGGATATGATATTTAATTAATCAGTGCTTACAGGAAAAAAAGTTTATTCATAATTATTAAATATTTAAAACAGGCAGAAAGCTAAAGAAACAAAGTAAATCATTTTAATTCCCATTCTTCTGAGCCAGGAAATTATGAACAATATATACATAAATTCCTTTCTTTATAACATCATTTTTTTCCAGGTTTGAAAATTTAACTATACATTTAGAGTATAACATATATATGTGAATATTTCAGTTGATTCACATTTCTTAATTGCATCAACATATATATCTAATAAATCAGGTTTACAGTACCTGTCAACAGAATGGGGTGGAGGGAGGAAGGGAGGCATAGGGGTGAGAGAGAGAGAAAGAGAGAGAGAAAGAGAGCTAGACTGCCAGAGAAAGAGAGAAAGCGAAAGAGAGAGAGGAGAAAGGCTCTTTGGTAATTACTGCCTGACCCAGCCTGACCCAGACACTCACAGAAGCAGTAGGCAAGGAGTGAAGGTGTTATGTAACAGCCTAGAACACTGTTAACCAAAGACTTGATGTAAACATTCAAGACATGGTGCTACAAATATGGGTCACTGTGCTCAGCTGAAGTTGACTTTGAAGGTAAACATCGAAAATAATATCAAATAGAGATCAAGTCTAAGAGGAAAAGGTAATATATGCCATGGCTGGATGACATGGTTGGTTTGTATTGATGAGTAAGAAATTGTTGCAAATAATATTTTGTGACCAAACCATGCATTCTCTAATGTCAAAATTGAAGCATGTGAGCAGTTTGTGAACATAAGATGTATATTATTACCATGATCATTGGCTAGCTTTTTGATAAATTGTTGACAGTTCAGTAGTTTACAAATTTGCTCAATTGGATCTATTTTACAAGATATATATTATTAAATATATGTATTTTTTATTTTATAAAATGTATACAGTTATAATATAACTAATGTCCCCAGTCCCAAGATGCAAGGACTTGGTGGTGGTAGTGGTGGGGGGGGGGGGGGGAGGGCTTGAATGATGGGAGTTATATCTCTGTATTAATATTGTGTATATATAGGATTTCCACTTAATTCAACAATACTTACAGGATTAAATAGTTCATTCACAATTACATAATATTTAAAAAAGGACAGACAGACTGTTAGACAAACAAAGCTTTTAATATATTTTAATATTTTAAAGTTTTTCATCTGCAATATTAAATTAAATATTCAAATGTTAGACTTTAATAGCTTAAATCCATAAACATACAGCATATGAAAGTTATTTCAACAGTGCTTAGAGGAAAAATTTCATAATTAATATACATATTTAATGATAATTGAGAGATGATGGACAGACAGAGCTGATCACTTTATGTTCCATTCTCCTGAGGCAAGAATATGTTTCAATTAGATCTTAATTTTTTCTAATCCAATTATTTTTCAAATTAAAAAAAAATTGTACACATTTGCAATAATAACTAATGTCCCAGTGCAAAGGTGACGGTGAGGTGCAAAGGATCAATGACAGCCGGGGGGGGGGGATGGTGGGATTAACAGCACTTTTGCATACACATTCAGGGCAAACAAAGCCTGATCTCTAATTCTGCTGAGGCTCATAAATAATAAACACATGTTTGTATTAGATCCTCATTTTTTTATTTTAAGTTTAATTTGTATATTTTTCCAATATAACATATATTTCTGAATATAAACGTTTATTCATTATTCTAAATTGCATCATCATAAATCTCAATCTTGTCATATAACACCACATCGTGCATACAAATGTATATTTATATATTCATGGAGGGGGGGGAGGGGGTGTGATATGAGGACAATTGTACACCTGTCCCAGCAGGGGATCTCCCCCAGTGACTGTAACAAATCAGGAACCCTGGCATAGCTGACTTAGGGTGACCTGGAGTGGCCTACCTGCATCTGGAACAAAGCAAGTGACTACAATAGTGCCTCAAGATAAAATTCAATACCTAGCCTAATTTTCAACCTTTTATTTTCAAATTTCAGATTTAAACAAATTAAATACTTATGTTTACATGCTGTGAAAATTAAATCACAGGAAAACAACATGCCTTGGTCAAAGTTTGGTAAAATTCAAGGTACTGATTTTAGGTTTATGCTAATAACTTATAAAATTTACAAAATGCAGATCTAATTTGGGTATACAATTGAATCTTAACTAAACAAATTAAATATACTTGAAATAATTCTCTAGCTTCAATAATTTTTATGTAACGTGAGTAAATATTTTTCCTGATTTTTTTTACAAAGTCCATTATGTTTGGGCCCATAACTTAAAACAATTATGCAATAGTGACATCATATGGGCATGTGCATAGCGAATGTATAGAAAAATATATTATATATGATCAAAGTCAGATCAGTGGTTTTGATATTAGGCAGTCCTGAAGTGTAACAATGGGTTTTTAATGTAAAAATGAAGTTTTTCATTAATATCTCGAAGGTATTAAGTCCTAGTGACCAAATTCTAGGCATGGTAGGGAATTTTGGAGACATCTAACTGTATGCCAAATTTAAGGAACTTAGAGCTGAAGCTCGGGAGCTGAGCTCTAGCAAACTGCATAACACTAGCTTGATGTAAACAATGTGACATGGTGCTTGAAAACTTGAATAAAATCTACAGTTTTTGATCAACTGGTTTCAAATTTTGGACGTTAACAGTTGAAATGCTAACAAAAAACATGCTTTGAAAATTAAATCCACAGCAGTTACAGGAAAAAAACGTGCCATGGTCGAAGTTGGGCAAAATTTAAGTACCAATTTTTTATTTTTGCTAATATTTAAAAAATTTTAAAAGATTTTGTTCTAATTTTGGGTATACAATTTAATTTTGATTAATAAAAGTTATATTACTGGAAAAAAGTGCTTAGCTTTAACAAGTTTTGTGTTAAGTGATCAAATTTCTTTCCTGATCATTTACAAAATGCATTATGTTTGGGCCCATAACTTTTTTAAATTATATAATACAGACCTAATTTCTGGCATGTACATAGGAACTATATAGAGAATTATTTATGGTAAATATAAGGAAAAACAGATGGCTGGTGTTGATATTAGGCAGTCCTGAAGTGTGAAAATAGGTTTTTAATGAAAAATTGAGATTTTTCCTTAATTTCTCAAAGGAACGAAGTCGCAAAGACCCAGTTTTCGGCTTGGTAGGAGATCTTGGGGACATCTAACATAATGCCAAATTTTGGATTCCTAGGTCTTACGGTTTTAAAACGTGCAACATCTACGGACGGACGGACGGACGGACAGACGGACGGACGACGGACAATGGACCACGACAATAGCTCATATGACTTATAGTCAGCTGAGCTAAAAATGATTCTGTTTATTATTTATTTGTACCACGGGAAATTTACATCAACATTACTCTCGTAAGTACGCTCACGGCCAGCGTAGGCATTTCTCTGTTTCATATTGTATTTAGATGATGTGATAAAAATAATTTGTACATATATACATCTCTCTCTTCTTTCTTATTTTCTCTCTCTCTCTCTCGATTTAATAACAAATAGAGAACTAGAATTTTAAAATATTATTTTTATAGAAAAAAAAACCCAAAACATTCTAATCATCCAGGTTTCGATACACAAAACCAAACAATTTCTAACAGTGCCTTTGCTATGAAATACTGTTACCCAAATTTAATTAATTCACATAAATATTTAAATCTTAACCAAATTTACCAATGATTTCTCAAATTAGCAATTTAATCCCTTATGCGTATACGGACACACAGCTTTTAGACAAACTAAAAATCTGCTCCCCTTTCCGTGTGCAAGGAATCAGAAGAGATTAGAATTCAGTTATGAATGAAGTCCTAACTTGTGCGTACCAATTTGTCTCTATACCATCACATTTGAACTGAAATTATAATGTATAAAATTTTGTCATGTCGAATTCTCGTGTCTTTAAATGTTTACCCTGTATTCCGAAATCCAAAATTTATCTTAACTGAAACGTCCTAGATGATGTCACAGACATAATTATTGCACATTGAATAATCATCGCATAAGAATTTGCCTGTATGCCAAAAAAATATTCGAACACATTTAAGTATATCACACATAACGGCTAAAATATATGCTTTATCGAAGTAGCGAGGAATCATTTAAGCTTTGAAAAAATATGGTATATCCGGTAGTTTCGCCTGGAAGCCCTTGGTCCATCCGGGCCCCTGGTACTGGTTCCCTGCGGCGTCTGTCCACTGTCCTTCCGGGAAGTAAACGTCACGTGACCGGCTCCCCTGCTCGAGGATAGGTGCTACAAGGATTTCGTCACCAACAAGAAATTCAGAATCCATGTTCAGAGCCGTCTCATCAGATGGGTCGATCCACCACAATGGACGAATTATAGGTGTTCCTAAAAGCACAGAGATTTCAATCATTAGAGTGGTTCCCATAATCTTTCATATGTACATATCATTACAAACTTCTTCTAAGGAGCTTACCACCGAGGAAAAAAAACAAGTGAGAGCAGGGAACCAGCCTATATCTAACAAAGCCATATGGCATATTTCTTCACAATTTACCGGTAAATCTGATTCTTTAGGATAAAGGGGACACATTATATTATTAACAGGCTTTTGAAAAAAATCAACACATAGCATGATGGCATTTATCTTTCACTTACACTCCGGAGACAAAACACGAGACATTCTGTCGTCTTACAAGAAGGATACAGATATATGCCAAAGATTATTGAGATGGTCGTAAGAAAGAGTCTTATACATTATATTTTATCTTATACTTTGTTCTAAAATTTAGTATCGAAGTAAGAGCGATCAAAAGTTCTCGTTAAACCACTTCAAAATTGCCTGGGAACCATTCATATATTTTCGTCGATATTAATCATATTAAAATCTCTGTCCAAATACAAAACTAATTTTAGAGGAAACTACTTTTTCCTGCAGCAAGGCTTTATACAAAATGGCCGCCTTTTAACGGAGGAGTTAGCATGGCGTGGCGGAAGCGACCTCTGGTGAATATTGTATTTCTTCGTACCATCAATAATTGACTCCCTGGCGGCTTTAATGATGACCGGTGTGACGACATCAGCGTGGATAGCAACCATCTCCTTTGCAACGGTCACAGTCTCGTTGTCGTATTGCCAGGGCGCGATAGAGAATTGCATGGAAGGAAGGAATGCGGAGAGCTGCATCCAACGGATGAAAAGGTCTTTCTCTGGAAGCTGAGTATCAAAAAAATCTATCTCACCATAAGGGTTTCCGCCAATCATGTCAGGCAGAACGTATGGGTAGCCGAGAAGCCCCATCAGCAGAGCAGTAGGGATCATGGTTTTGAGTCCGTTATTATAACCCCATGTGGAATCCTTATCAAACATACGGACGAACACCGGGTGTTGCTGGGATCGCGTGGCTACGCGAAGTTCAACGAGATCCCCGAGAGAACTGACGAAATCTGCATAAACAGTGGAAAACTCCCCTGGATTATCCAGTGGTGTTTTGGTTTTGGATAGCATGGGTAAATACACGACTTCTCCCGCGTCAAATTTGTAAGAGTCGAGTCCGGTGTCTGTACGAAGTTGTTCAAGTCGTCCCCTGTACCACTTCGCAGCTTCCGGATTTGTGACGTCAATAAGAGAACCGACACCTTGCCACCATTTTACTAGAGCAGGTACTCTCGTGTCCATGGCGCTGACAAAATACCCTTTGCGCATGCCCTCAAGAAAGCTGGGTGCGTCTACATTTACAAATGGATGCACCCATGACGTTACACGAAATCCTTTACTATGCAACTCTTCTATCATTTTCTTAGGATCTGGAAATTTAGCTGCAGCAAAATCAATCTCTCCATAAAAAGATGAATACATATCGTCGATTTCAACCTGGCTGTTTGGGAAGCCATATTGGAGAATTTCCTTTGCATACTGGAGGACTTTAACTTGTGTAATGTCTATTTTATAACGAGCCCAGGTAGACCATACAGGGTATTTAAACATGCGCGCGTCTGGTAGCCCGTTTGGTTTACCGAGATATATCTTTGACATATACTGATGTACGTGTTTAACATTTAGTCCCGCACAAACTGTATAGTTTAATCCTGATTGGACATTAGTGAATGCATATCGTGGATGCGACTTGTCAGCCTTAAGACATAATTTCTTATCGCCTTGGTAGTTAAAACTCACGTGAAGCGGGACTGAAGCATCAATGAAAATGCCAAAACCTTGCGAGTTTACCCAGTAACGCTCAATCACAGAACCGTACAATAAACCTGCTTCGCTCCTATCAGAAAGAATATCAGAAGAAATATAAGGCTGCATGCGTGCACTTTGTTTATCTGAGGGCCAATGCTGTATCAGCATTTCACTTCCTCCGTACCAGTGACCGTCGGCCATATCTATGCAGTCCTCGGGTGTATATTCTATAACAATCGGTTTCCATGCAACCGTGTAGCAACTGACGTCATCACTTGATGGCTGCTCACGTAATTTCAGCTGGACTTTTTTCTCCCAAGTAAAGCATTGTTCTCCTTTTGTTTTGTCCTCACATGGTGCATAGTTTTCAAGAACGGCCGTTGACACAATGAATTTAGAATCCTGGTCATTTGATATAATTACCTGACCTTTATTTAGGTCATAGGTCAAGCTACCAAGTGACCCGGAACCGGAAGAGGACCGTCGTCTGTAGACAAATACCAGCCCTCCGATTAGGGCCGCTAGGAAAAGCTTAGGATCCATTACTGGCTAACCTGTCAAGCATAAATAAAATGAACATTAATCATTAAATTATGGTATTTGCTAATATAAACATTTTGATTCATATGCAATACAGATATGAAAAATAAATGCAAACTTCATAAAATGACACTCAAAATCCACCACGGCTTCGGATTATTCGTAATCTGCATCGTACAATGATCAAGAGTCTAACAACATATTTCAAGGCAAATTTAAATTAGTAAAAAAAAAAATTTATTGACAAAGGTGATTTTAATAAATATTACTCTCTTACTATAAAAAATAGAAATTTTATTTATGTTCTTTTGCCGACAACCGATTTGACATTTGTCTGGACAGTCAGCCATAAACGTACTCGTTGTCGATCGATAAACTTGGGCCGATAGGAAGCCCTAATCAACAGTAATCTGGGTCACAGCCCTACGAAGCCGAAACTGTGTCATAGTCGCCACCCTCCGAAGCCAAGACCGAATCTGAGTCGACGCCATCCGAGACCAAGATCGATTCTGGACCACAGCCCTTCGAAGCAAAGATTATGTCTGAGTCGCAGCCCTCCGAGGCCAATAAAGTCACTTCCAAGTAGGAGTTCAAGCAACTTATCATTCATTATCTCAATTGGGGTTTCAGATGACACATTAGTGACCTTACATTCAGGGGCATACAACATCAGAAAAACTCTCAAGGTCTGTTAAATTCACATATATGTTCTTAATATATTCACATTATCGTGTCCACTTTCAGCGATTAGTTCTTAATAATTTGGCTGCCTTTTAAAGCCATTGCCCTGTAAAATCTCGTCGCTTTTCGTAGACTGTTCAATAGACCGTTACGAAAAGGTAGGACAAAGTTATGAAAAGAAATGTGGAAAAGGGGAGGAGATAATTTGGAAAAGTATAAATGGAACCATAGCCATAATGCCTTCTCAAACATTTTTACTTTGTTATTCTTCCCTAGCTCTGGCGTAAACCATGCATTGATTCTTGCCATTCACCAAAATACTGCCGTACAAAACATGCAAGTAGAAAAGATACAAGATCTCGAAAAAAATAATTCCTTTTGCTATTTCACGGGCCTTCATATATATATATATATATATATACTGCTCCATAGACTATGCTTAATAGTTCACTTTTAATGACACGTGCACACTTTACCGAAATTCACGGTATTCTGTAGCTGCATGATACAAATGAAAACATGAAAGAAGGGAAAAGTAAGAAAAGTAGGTATTTTACTGAAAACGCATGAAAAGCATTACTGAGACAAAAAAAACTAGGTGTAAAAAAGAAAGTTAGAATCGCTGAACATCCTGGTTGTTTGAACAACTCGACAAAGTTGGGAATCTGACCCAAAAAAACATCGATTTACGTGGCACTAGGGCTGTTTTATTAAGGATCACCGGACCACCGAAACATCGCGATATAAAGTCGCGAGCAAACTGTACTATGAAGATTATTACAAGGGTAATGATGTAGTATATATATTCTGAGATAATATGTCCATAGGACTTCAGATAGATTATGCCTTATATAATAAGATACAATTCATAGTATTATATATATTTAACAACATATTGGAACAGATTGTATAATAATGTCTTTCACAGCATGGATGATAATTATCATGTTAATATGTCATTTTGTAGACTGGGTAGTTTTTCTTCTTTTAAATATTAAGTGTAAAGGAAAAGCTCAGTGGATAATCATATGACATGTTAGGTATATATGTCACATGGAAATACTATAGGATGCATATTTACAGAAAGATTGGTATATCCAATGATTTCTAGGTATCAGCAGAAAAAAAGTGAATGCTTATCTTTAATATTTTTTTTTTGGTGACAGACTACATTACATATCTAGTAGGATTCAATTAATGTATAACATGTTTAACTTTTGCGAATATGGGACATATTTGATTAAAATAAATTTATATAAATAAAAAAAGTCATACATCGTATATCGACGGTTTTAGTGTAACCATATGTCACCTTATAGTAAACGTTGAAGATATATGATCATCCAACAGAAATTCCAATATTTAAAGGGGCACAGTCATCTATCTGACCTTTGTGTAACTTAAGGTAATCCCTTGGAGCTTTTATAAAAAATAGGCCTGAAAACGTGGATATCACCGCGCACAGGTTCCTTGTTTTGTTTTTATCAGCGGATTTATAACATGTGGGGCCTGCCAAAAAAAACAAATTTAACAAGGGCATCTGGCAGATAAGATATCAAGTCAGATAAGCCAGAGCTTTGCAAATGCCGTTGTGCAACTAGTGACCTTTCTACCTCCGTATATATGCAACCTACCACGTAATGTTACATGTTTTTTTTTTCCCTTTTGTCAACATTGCTGTGTTTACAAACATGTTGTTGATAAACACATTCATACATCCTTCACGAAGGTCTTATAAGAACTTTTCACACCCAAAATTACCCATTTATATATATACATAGAGGAAGCTAGAAATCACATAAATTCTTCTCATGAAATAGGTGAATGGGCAACTTTCAATCGACACCTGGTTGCGTAACCGCCAATTATACGATCATATATCGTATCGACGGTATTTGTGTAGCCATTTGTCACTTTATAGAATGTTGAATTTATATAATCATTAAACAGAAAGTCCGATATTTAAGGTTGCAGTACTGGCAGAAACTCCTATATCCGAAATCAATCCAAAAATTGTTGCAAAATCCATTATAGACCAATAAAGTATACATTATTTTGAACCTGGAACCGTGTTCTTTCTGATGGTATACATATTTTAAACTTTTCATTTATTTCAACATAATTTTGTAACATTTAAAAAATAAATTAAGCTGCCAGTAAGAGTTAGCCACTTTTTAGTGGACTAATATTATACTACATGTAAATATCTCAAGAATTTTTTTCCTCTACTGTGCGCCTTCTTTTCGAAAAATTTCGAAATTTTAAAATACTTAAATCAAAATGTTTAATTTTAGTTTTAAGATAGAGACATGGTAGAGGAAAAACAAAACAAACACTGCATTAAGATAATGTCATGTAGCTTATTATTCGCCTGGTAAGAAGTAGCTTGCTGTCACTGGATGCTAAAAGCAGCGTACTTTTCTTTTATATTAAAAAGTTTTAAAAAAAGTTAAAAGTTAAAAGTTAAAAAATCATATGAATATCAACGAAAATGTAAGAAAAATATGTATGATATCAGAAAGAACACTGAACCAGATTTAAAATAATTTATACTTTATGGTTCTAATGTGGACTTAAAATAGCTTTTTGACTGATTTTAGATATAGGAGTTTTTGCCAGTTCTGTTACCTAAACTAGCGATTTCTGGCATTCGATGATAGTCAGCGGGCCAGCGCGTGCCAGAAATCATTCATGCGGCATCTGGTTGGGTAACCGCCGCACGATCAAACCAATTGTTTTGTTATTTATTGTTCCTGAAGCGTCGGGCCAGTGTGTTATCAGTGGCCTCACGTCAATTTATCTTCCAGAGTGTGTGTGTGTTGGGGGGGGGGATGACTCATACACACAGACACAGACACACAACACACACACAAACATATATATATATATATATATATATATATATATAATATATATATATTTATACCTTTTAGCGTCTGTATAACAAATTCAAATATATATATATATATATATATATATATATATATATATATATATATATATACTTAATCACATTTCAAATATATAACAATTAAGTATAAGGTTTTAGAGGTATTATGGTATTAAGGTATTATGTTTCCAATACATGATAATTCTAAACCAGGTGTTGAAATATAGTCAACAGCTAGGTAAATCAGGTGAAGACACTGGTTTTATTTCTTGGTCATATATAGATTTTAATCTTATTACTCCAACGATTAGGAGGGTTAAAAAATAAAACGATTTCAACCAGGGAATAAGAATGTGAACAATAGGCGCCATCTATTAGGAATTTAGGGAACTATTTACGTGAAGGTATTTTGGTGAAGCGTAACATGAACATGACATTAACACGGTGAGCCTGTCCGACATAGCAGATAAAAAATGTTTGACTAGCTGTTTGATTTATTAGCTTCTGTACACGGGTTGATACACAACGGACACGAAGCAAAATGCACGTGCGTGGATAAGTCTGCACATCATGATGAAAGTGAGAAGAAAATAGCTTGACATTGCCAATTCCATGGCGCTAGGTATCAAATATACCTGCATATGTGCATGCTCACCTGGTGGGCGTAGTCCTTGCAATGTAGGTGTATTAATCATGTGCGACACACTTCAGTT
This sequence comes from Sipunculus nudus, assembly GCA_026874595.1. Classification (NCBI taxonomy): domain Eukaryota; kingdom Metazoa; phylum Annelida; class Sipuncula; order Golfingiida; family Sipunculidae; genus Sipunculus; species Sipunculus nudus. The sequence goes on from CM049318.1 coordinate 60,172,904, forward strand.
ATGCACAGTTGCCATCTCAAGAATACGCACGTATACGGTATACAGGTGAACCTGAGAAGTTCAAAGTACGGTAACACCCCCGTAACACTGTTATAGTAATGGGTCGGGCTCCCTGTTTAAAACCAGCGGCATATAAGCGTGCTTTCATGGCCGCCTTTACGTACCATCGTAGAAAGCTTTACATTTACATTATCACAAACGTGTATCATCTAGATCATGATGGAACACGTGTGCTATTATTGTATGTATTTCAACAACTCATTGCACTAGTACATTGCCAAATTGCGTAGTTCATGTAGATTCTCATAGATGGCGCTGCGATTGCCACCTGGAGAAATAAGATCAAATTTCTCGGGATTTAGATTGAAATATACACGGTTTAGTGACTACACCGTCAGTTATAATACAGATACTATTCTTGCATAATGAGAATTATGATGATGACGTAAATGCATCATACATTAGTCTCCAACTTTCTACGGTTGTCGTGAATCTTCATGCGCGTATTTTTATGTATATTATAAAGTATGAAAATATACTATCAAGAAGCAGCATTGGAATGCACAGCGGTCAGTTCACACGCAAGCTTATAGCTATCCCTGCCAATGTCCACTATTTTTGGAGAAGGCCTAGATTTTGTCTTCAAGTTCATTGTAAATTTAAAAGGCGTAGGGCAATTGAGGCCTGAATGGACGGAAACTTTCACACTGTTTAAGAAAGTCATTTGATAAAAAAAGAAACTGAGAAAATTAGTCTTTGTTAGCCCATGCTTCACATCTTTACGTTGCCAATAGTACTTGAAGTCTCTGGTTTAAGTCTTGAGATCTCTGTAAGAATTACTCGGACTGATCGAGCCGACTGCTCTCTGTTTCAGTCCTGATATTGGGGCACGTATACGCCGCGTGTACCTGCTCCTACGTAAACCCATCCATTTCCAACACAGAGACTTTCGGAATAATTCAATATTCGCCTGAATATTGTTGTCAACTAAACACGTGCGTGTCCCTGATAAGAACACCTGCTGCCAAATGAATCCCTGGTTTCAACTACATGAAAACCTGACCTTGACTGGCAAAACATAAACAACGGCAAAATATACCAACAACACTGAGAATCAGTGTAACTGTACTATACCGACATCTGTCGGTCAAATAACAAAATGTTATGTTGATTGCGCCAAGGAACATTATTTTTCCAGGTATATTCTAATGGAGCGGTCTCCAAATGGACAAAGAAATTGCCTGTGCATATGGTATATAACCCTTTGAATGGAAAATATATTTTGCAGAGGTGACTCCAGTGGGTGGGGGGGGGGGGGGGGGGGGGGGGGGGGCTCAGCTGGAACTACAGTCTTCAACTATAATCAGAGAAATAAAGGTTCTCCGAGTTAAACGTTTATGCTCTTTGCAATATTTTCAGTTATTATCTCACACTTTCAATCAAAAATCACCCTTTCAACTGAAAAAAACACTGTATACCCAAAGAAATGTTGGTATTTGTTAAGAAGCATATTTTTTTTCACACAGTTGCAGCGGGTATTAAAATATTCTATTGACGTGATTCCTTTACCATGACTTCGACCTATCACGTGGTATGTTGCAACTTCTCTACACCTTGACATCTTACTTATACATATCCGCTTGAATTCTCAAGAGAAGAACAGAATATATATCTTTTCCTCGCCGCTGTTGAAAAGATAAGTTATTCAAAACAGCACTATAGAAACTGGTTTACCGGTAAGATAATCTTATTATACATATAAATTTGTTATTGATTACAAATGTATGTACCCTGCAGTACCAAAGTACCATACATATATGAAATAAAATAGATATTTTTACATACTTCAACACCTGTACATAGTTGAGGTCCGACTTCATTTAAAAATATAAAAGCAAAATATATTTATGTACTTGTTTCAATTACATATTTAGATTAACATTATCAATATTCCTTTACTTGTGTAAAATATCATATTAATGAATTAATTGATATAACTGTGTTTTCAGTAAAAAGTCTGTAAAAAAAGAAATTTTACGTCATATAATTTGTATAGGCCTATGTGTTGTCTATTTTCAAAAGGTGCTGTCTAGGAGGGAGACAAAATATACGACCGTCCATGCAGGGCAGGCACGTACAAGAGCTATAGATCGATATGCCATTGTATTTATCGGCATTGGTTGGTTGGTTTGTCCATGAAATTAAAATCTGATTGTAACTCAATGGTTTGTCTGTTATAGCAACTTTACTTTAAAGTTATGGACCTTTGTTGAACCTAGCCCAGGAAGAACAATCCATATAATACACTGGAGGTATCCTTGATCACTATAATGTTTAATTTAAAGAATTCTAACTATAGAATACATCTATAGATTTTTTCTTTTCTAACTATGTTCCAGTCTGGGTTTTTTTCACAAAGTCTATGTATATAGCTTGATATTTTCACGCTTTTGGGAGTAAAGGGATATAGTTAATGGTTTTATTTTATTTCCAGTTGGCGAATGAACTTTTTCCTATTTTTTTTTTTTTTTGGAGGGGGGGGGGGGATGATAAAGTTCATCCTTAATAATTCACATGCGTTTTTTTTTTAAATGAATGTAAATTTATGTGGAACAGCACATATAACTAAGACACGTAAGGCCAAAAAGAAAAATAAGGTATGGTTCTCAGGCACTATTTTCAGAAATCAGTGCGGGCGATGTTTTATTTTTTACCTTTTTTTTGGATATTTCGATAAAAATAATCAGGAAAAAGCATGAAAATAACGATTTTTTTGCTAAACACTATATAAATTGTATTAGTTATCTTCTTGAAAGATAAAAATCAAAATAAAAATGTTTGATACGGGGGGTTAAAATTGACGCGGGCGGTGCCTGAGAACCATACATTTTATTTTTTGGCCTAATTTGCTTTTACATTTTTTCTCAAGCGTCACATATTATATGTTTGGCCTATAGGCTTACATATACTTTTTTATCCTCTTTATCTGACGTATTCTGTTGCTCAAATACGTACTAGAACGCCCCAAAATAGGTTCATTAAATCAAGTATACAGCGGTAAAACTTATTATAAAAATAAAACTACAGCTATTTAAAAAAAAAAAAAAAATAGGTGCGTTTCAAAATATTCCATTGGGGAAACGTACCCCCGAATACCTTTTCTGTTACACCAGGATTTAGCAATCTACAACGATTGGCGCCAGGAACTTCACAAAAAATTTAACACGCAGTATCAACGATTTACACTGAATAAAGATGGCAGGACCACGGCCTAGGATCAACGCTTCTATGCTGAACAGCAACGTGGGCAACGCGGTGTGTGTTTTGGGAACAGCACATTCTGTGAGTATACCTTCAAAATTAAACTGGGCGATAATATAAGCATTTAAGCGCATTGAACCATAAGCCATAATTTGGCAGTGTGTAAAACCCGGACCCCACGGAAGCCGGACCCCAAAAACCAATTTCCACCCTGTCGATTATATATACAGATAAAAACACCCCTGATGCTGATATAAGAACAAAGTCCCTCAGTTTTGAAGCTTTGTAAATAACCATTTCAATGAACATTTTAAGTATACAAAATATTTTGCTGAAGTCAGTGAAGATGGACCCAAACTGCTTGACTTTGATGACTATTCCATTTTTAAAGGACCCTGGAAACCCCGCTCATATTTTCATTTATTACTCCATGAGAAAGAATAAGCACTCGTGTCAAAAATTAAATATGATTATTTGATCATTCAAGTGAAATATTATAGTGCAGGCACACTGAAGTGCGCCAGCGGTCAATGCATGCGGACCTGAGACTATGGATATCAGAGCTCTTCCACATAACACAGGTTTTGTGTTCCATTCATGAACAACAATGCAATTTACTTTTGGTAACAATATATTTACCCAAAGAAATTGTTGATGACTTGAATTTCAAGAAACGACAGGTAAAAACATAATGATTTTATAAATGTTCTTATTATACTTTTTATTTCGCTAAGCATGAAACAAATAGCAAATATAAGAACATGAAGAAAAAATAAGACAAAATGAAAATAATATAGATACAAAAACACAATAACTAAATCATATGGTTGTTATGCCTAAATGGGATGTTAAAATATGTACAAAAGAAATGGTAAAACAACAAGTAAAAGGGGTCCGTGGGATCCGTGAGGTCAGTGCGCCATGGTCCGTAGGGAAATTTATCAACTTTTGTTGCAAAACAGACCACTTTTTTATGTTTTTTTATACACATAATGTAAAAAAAGTCTTAAGAAACTATTCTGCAAAATATCTCGACAAATTACCATATGAGAGTTTTAAGAATTATAGATTTTTTCTTGGGGTTCGGGATCCGGGGTCCGTGGAGTCTGGGTTTTACACACTGCCCCATAAAATTAAGATTGAATCATACGTGTAATATTTTGCAGATCAGCACAGTGTAGTCCCAAATCGTCCCATAATATCACTGTATTCCGAAGCAGATGTGTTTTCATCTTATACAAATTTCCTCTCTTTCTCTTGTTCTCTCTCTCTCTCTTGTTGTCACTCTTGATGTCTTTTCCCTGCCTCCTAAACCAAACTGTGGCTCTGTTATAAACACAGAGCCACAGGTCGCTGTCTTCAACTATCAAGAGGACGGGAACGCATTCCCTGTTAGACGAAAGTGAGCGGGGGTGATTGTTTCAGCCAGTGGTGTGAACTGTGAAGTGCACATGTTACATCAACACTGCTTACTTCCTGACCCACCCCTCTGAAATGTGACACATAGGAGTGAATTTACAATCAGTACCTACATTTGGGACAGCTGAATAAAATATTGCTACCACTTACTGTCTTCTCTTATATTTCCTACCGCGGCGTTATCTGTTGATGAAAGACATATTATTATTATTCAGAAATGTGTAAGTACATGTATACATTATAAATCATGAATATCACATGAAAGAGCAGAAGTTGGCTTGCTGGAATCGATCCTGTGCAGCATGGCTCAGTACTCAAACACTAATGCCATTACACCATGCAAGACGATGTGAAGGTCACAGGAAAAAGAGGGCTTTTAAATGGGGGTGTGGAGTAATAAATAGGGCCACCTAACGACAGTTGTAAATATCATGAGAAATATTGAGAAATATTATTACCTACTTAAAAGATGGGGGAAACCCCCCATACCCCCCTTAGAATTCCTACAACCAAAAAAGAAACATTATTAAGTGCTTTAAATGACGGGTGAGATCCCCCCCCCCCCCCCCATGGTCAGACCGGTATACTTTACGGTAGTCTGAACGGAGATTGTTTACCATACCGTAATTATCTGTTTAAAAAAAAATCATGGCTGCCCTCTGGATTTGGATTCAAACAACATGCTACTAGCGGTATTTAATATGTACTCCAGAGGAAATATATTTGTATAATGAATCCTAATATGTATTTCTAAACCTATAATAGGCAATATAGGGCTATTTGGTTGTACAACTATTACATCTTTACTCATTTGTAGTGGTATAATAGAGTACCGGCCGAGCCTGCACCGGTAGGTACTGATTGTAAAGTCGTACCGACACATACACCTGGCCAGCTGAAATAATCCAGTGTGTAACCCTGGTAACAACCCATGTAGCCAGTGGTCCAGTTACAAGGACACTCACAGCAGTGATGATTTAACTTGTGCACTGCACGCTGCTGGGTGAAACGATCGCCCCGGCTCACCATACTTAAACTGGGTTCATTCTCAGAAGAGGCATGTGTTCCCATCCTCTAGATAAATGAAGGCAGGGCCCTCTGGCTCTCACAGTGTTTACAACAGAGCCACAACTGGGTACCCAGCCTCCATATCTGTCTGGCAGGGCCCTCTGGCTCTCACAGTGTTTACAACAGAGCCACAACTGGGTTCCCAGCCTCCATATCTGTCTGTATTTTACATATTTATATGCTTAGTTATGTATATTTCTTTGGTATATTTGATCATCCAGTTTTTCATCATTGTAAATATTTTAACAAAAAAAACCCATGATCCAACCAGCATATATATATTTTTATCGCCAGACATAGTCTGGAGATACTATGGTTTGAGGCACGGTTGCGCCGCCGCCGCAGAGATTTCTTTTGGACGCAATAACTCAAAAAATATTTCAAGGATCTTTTTCAAACTTGACACATTTATAGATATAGGTGAGAGGACGAAGCCTATTTAAAATGGGGTCATGACCTCAACTAGGAGAGTGACCTTGACCTTGAATAGATCCATTTTTGGGGAAAATCACACGTTTCTTAAATATTTCAAGAAATTTTTCATGGATTTATCCTAAAATCAAGTTGGACAAAGATCTTGGATAGTGATGTCATGTACCGGAAACTGGTGGTGCCACCTAGTGTCCTTTTCTTGTTTTTGTGCCGTTTAATACCAACATCATTGCCACTTGACAGTACTTTTAGCATCACAAGTCAAAAACTGATTGACAGATTTCTTTAATATTATGCATGTACATAGGTATGGGTTATGGGATGATGTATATTAAAATTGGGGTCATGACCTTTCCTTTGAGAGTGGCTTTGACCTTGAATATTACCATATATGGTGAAAATCACATAAAATCATGAATATCTTAAAAAGGGATGCATGAATTGGTCCAAAAATCAAGTTGACGGAAGATCTTGGATAGTTTTGTCTTTTGCAGAAGATAGGTGGCGCCACCTGTTGTCCTTTTTTTGTTTTTTGCGCCTTTGAATACCCCATCATTGCCACTTGACAGTATATACTGTGAGCATTATAAGTCAAACAGTAATGGACAGATTTCTTTTATGTTATGCATGTATATAGATATGGTTTATGGAATGAGGTATATTTAATTTTAAATTTAATTTTAAAATTTAATTTAATTTAAATTATTTTTTTTTTAAATTTAATTTTTTTTTTCAAATGTTGGATATTTTGGAATGCAGTTTATTGATTTGGGGTCATGACCATGACTATGAGAGTGACCTTGACCTTGAATATTCCCATATTTGGTGAAAAACATAAAAACATAAAACCTCATTTGTCTGGCGATACTATGGCACCAGCGGTGCCAAGAAATGTCTAGTTATATATGTGTGTGTGTGTGTATACACATGTATGTTTAAAGCGCCTGAAGCAAAAATAAACTACTTTTTATTAAATAAATTAGGCTGTTGCAACAAGTCCAGATCCGGACACCGATCATACAGGTTTAAGTTCTATATGCACTGACACCGCCGGTCACATCTATGGAAGCTATTTCTCTGGCACTGACTGATGGACCTACCAGAACATTCGCTATTATTCTGGCATTTAGTAATAAAAATAAATTTTTTATTATTTTAATTGTAGCATTTAATGTAGGACTGATTTTCTACAACTTGAGAAATACACATAGAACCAGAGATATGCAAAATTACCAAAGAATTTTCACAAAATGTGACAAAAGAGAACTTATATATATATATATGTGATTTTTAATGAAAATTTAATTAGGCTTGTTCCAGTTAAACATGTTAAGAAATTAATGAAAACTGATGAATAAAATGGTCTTTATTAATAAATTTCTATTTGCATGTAGGACTTTTACTTCAAAGTTTATCCATGAATTTCACAGAGTATTACTCATAATACCAATTTCTGTAAATACTTATAGCTCCTCACTTAATTTTGTAAGTGCTAACTGGAAATAGTCCAGTCATTTAGCCCTGGGGAAATGTGTCAGGGTCTGGAGCTCTAGACACTTTGAATAAATTAAAATAGGTCATTATATGCTTCAACTTTGCTCCTGTTCTTTGATTGCACCAACATACAGGCCTTAGCACATTGGATGCCGTGCCAGTGTGCTGTCAGTTTAAACAAAATGTTACAACATTGCCTCTGGGGCAGTCTTACCTGGGCTGTTATCTGTTTTGCTGACAAAATGGAACATGGCTGCGACAAATTAGTCTTAATGTCACAATAGGTCAATGAAGTGAAAACAAAGTGGTAGCAAAGAGTATACTAAATCCTTTAAAAACAGGTTAATTTAAATATGCCAATATATATTTTGTTACTAAGTCAATTTTTTGTCTTTTACAGCCTTCAGGAGATGGGAAAAGTTTTCAGTTAACAACCAGTGACAAAAAGGACATCACCATCCGGCTGCAAGAACCAGTAAGTACAGTTATTTTTGTCAGATGGGCCTCTGATCAATTTTTTATCAGGGTATTGTGAATTTCTAGAGCCATTTATAATTCTGCTTGTTATTGAAATATGTAAAATAAATCTCAATTCAGTGCCTGGATAGATGTCCCTAAGTCAGGGAGTCCAGAGTTTCTTCCTTATTTGCCTCTTTCACATTTTTCCCTACTTTTTAGCGAACCTGTGAGCTTATGCGATGGTGCGGCGTTGTGCAGCGTCTGTCGTGCGTCGTGCATCATCTGTACATTAACCATAGCTATCTCAAAAACAGCAGGAGCTAGCATCACCAAATTTTTTGCAAATAATCAGTCATCAAAAAATCTATATCAGATTTTTTTCTTTATTTTTTTCTAACCGTATTTTCTTAGATTTTATAGGGAAAAAGCTAAAAAAGCTTTAAAAATCTTCTTCTCTGAAACTGTCCAGCCAAATTGTCCAATATTTCACAGAAATGATCCCTGGAACAATCTTTCTCAAGTTTGTTTGAATGGTTCCAGTTCAGAGATTTTTGGCCGAGTTAAAGGCTGCATTCTATTTAAATGGCAGACTGCTCACTGCATCATATTTGGCACCAAAAGTCAGCCTGAATCTATTCATAGCTTTGGCAGACTGCCAACTGTGTGAGATTATGCAACAGGTCAAGAGTTCACTCAGTGCAGCCAGGTACAGGTCAAAAGTTCACTCAGTCAGCCAGGTGCAGGTCAAGAGTTCACTCAGTGCAGTAGCTTGAGGCAGCAATTTGTCACAGGTCACTCGGGGGCAACTGCCTAAGTCTTGTCAGCCCAGTGCATCAAACTCTGGGGAAGTTTGATGTATTGGACTGATATTTTAACCTGTCTATGCGTCTTTGATGGTATTCTCATTTACAAGACAGGTGGTGCCATGTACATTGACTTTTGCACAGTGTATGTGCCTGCTTATTTCTACAGAGGAATTTGATACATCAGCCTGAAATTGGGCATATTGATACATATCGAATAGCTTTGTCGTACACAAGACTGGTGGTGCCACCTTCAACAATTTTTGCACAATGTGTGTCCCTGCTTATTTCTCAGGAGGGGTTAGATATATCAGTCTGAAAATTGGCGTATAATTATATATCTGATAGCTTCGTTGTATACAAGACTGGTGGTGCCAGCTACAATCTTTTCTGTGTTGTGTGCACGCATGCCAGAATTTCAGCAGTGATGTTTATGTAATTGTTTCTTATTCAAAATGTTTAGTACTTGCATTGTTCATATACATGAAAAGTAATGGTCAAGCATTGAAGCATTATACCTGGTGTATATCCCAATGGACAGGTTCGCATTAGGCCAGTAGGCCTTGTTCATTAAATACCTACTTTTCCTTATCTTTTTTTGTTTTCTGTGTATCATGATTTTAGAATGCATTGCTGCAAAAGTATACTTTTGTTATTATAAGTAAACTTCAGAAAGCATGTCATTGTGTACTAAAACTGAAAAAAAGACTAAAAAAGAGCTAAAAGAGGTGGGGATCATCAGACCGCTTGGACGAGTCAGATCCACAATTTTGGTCTGGAACGGGATCACTAACATAAAATACTGGACTTCTTATCCATGGACTGGGTCATTTTTTAAAGGTTTATGGTAAATAGATACTCATTATAGACACACATAATAATATGAGTTATAATATTCATATATGTCCAAACATGACCCACCTAAAAAATTTTTGTCTGCAGCCCTTCTCAAATAATTATTTTCACCACTGTATATCGGTTGTGTTTAATATTTCAACGAGTTTAATGACAAAATTGTGAAGAATAAAAGAACATTTACAAACATATAGACAATTTAAATAATGATACTATTGATAGATATAAAATTAATAATAATTATTTATTGTATCCCCCGACAAAGTCGGGGGATACTATGTTTTCATACCGGTCCCGCCGCCGCCGCACATAAATCTTGTTGGCGCGATAACTCAAAAAATATTTCATGGATCTTTACCAAACTTGGTATATGTATAGATATGGCTGAGAGGACGATGCCTATTTAAAATGAGGTCATGACCTTGACTAGGAGAGTGTCCTTGACCTTGAATAGGTCCAATTATGGGGAAAATCACAAAATATCTTAAGAAATCTTGCATGGATTGATCCCAAAATCAAGTTGATGGAAGATCATGGATAGGGTTGTCATGTTCCAGAAACTGGTGGTACCACCTATTATTGTATCCGCCAAAACAGAGTTTTGCGGATACTATGTTTTCAGCTGCACGCCGCCGCCGCGTAGTTGTCCGGAGAACTCCTCCGTAACCGCTGGGGGGAATTTTACGAAACCCGGGATTATGTTCGGGTCACATGTGAACTGCTGCGCCCCGATTTTGTTTTGACCTCTGACCTTTCCTCTGCGCTCTGTGTCCATTTGTGCGTCTGTTTCCACACATACACCCACATATCTCGGGAACTGTTTGACCGATCAGGAAATTTTTTTGCACAAATGTAGCCCTTGGAGAGCTTTATAACATACACAAAAAATGGTGGCGTCACCTGCAACCATGTTTGCACAGTGTCCATCTGTTCGTCTGCCTTGGGTTAAAATCACTCATATCTCTGCAGTGATTTGACTAATTCACCTGAAATTCGGCATGCGTGTACATCCTGGATAGCTTTTCTGATTTTATGACAGGTGGCGCCACCTACATTCACGTTTACGCTGCAGACATCCAAGCTCATGTCTCGGGAACCGTTTGACTGATTGGGCCAAAATTTTGCATGTGTATAGATCTCACATAGCTCTTTATCATACGCAAAACTGGTGGCGCCACCTGCAGCCATTTTTGCACAGCTCCCGTCTGTTTGTCTGCCATTGGATAAAATCACTCATATCTCGGCAGTGGTTTGACATATCTGCCAAAAATTTTGCAGGTTTATACGTCCCCGACAGCTCTCTTGATTTTATGACAGGTGGCACCACCTGCGTTCTAGTTTATGCAGCAGACATCCAAGCTTATATCTTGGGAACCGTTTGACCGATTGGGCCAAAGTTTTGCATGTGTATAGTTCTCACATAGCTCTTTATCATACACAAAACTGGTGGCGCCACCTTCAACCAATTTTGCACTGCATCCATCTGTTTGTCTGCCACGGGCTAAAATTACTCATAAGCATATAGTAGTTTGACTTATCTGCCTCAAATTTTGCATATGTATACAACTTGGACGGCTTTCTTGATTTTGTGGTAGGTGGCATAACCTACATACACCATTTGGCTGCAGACTTCCATGCTAATATGCAACACTTCACTCTATTTCCTCTTGCCACTCAATCCATGCCTCACTTCACCTGTTCCACTCTGATTTATGCGGATACACGTAGTCGCTTGTCGACTACCCATATTCTAGTTCTTTACTTGTTTTCGTGCCGTTTAATACCCCCAAAATTGCTACTTGACAGTACTGTGAGCATTATAAGTAAAAAAATAATGGACAGATTTCTTTTATATTATGCATGTCCATAGATATGGGTTATGGGATGATTTTTTTTTTTAAATTGGGTTCATGACCTTTCCTATGAGAGTGGCCTTGACCTTTAATATTGCCATATATGGTGAAAATCACACAAAATCATTAATATCTCAATTAGGGATGCAGTTATTGGTCCAAAAATCAATTTGACCGAAGATCTTGTATAGTAATGTCATGTACCGGAAACAGGTGGTGCCACCTGTTATTCTTTTACTTGTTTTCGTGCCGTTTAATATCCCTATCATTGCCACTTTACAGTACTGTCAGCATTACAAGTGGAAAACTAATGGACAGATTTCTTTCATATTATGCATATACATAGACATGGGTTATGGGATGATGTATATATAAATTGGGGTCATGACCTTTCCTATTAGAGTGGCCTTGACCTTGAATAATATCATATTTGGTGAAAATTTCACAAAATCATTTATAACTCAATAAGGGATGCATGGATTGGTCCAAAAATCAACTTCACCAAAGATCTTGGATAGTGTTGTCATGTACCGGAAACTGGTAGCGCCACCTGTTAAACTTTTACTTGTTTTCATGCCGTTTAATACCCGATCATTGCCACTTAACAGTACTACTGTGAGCATTATAAGTAAAAAAATAATGGACAGATTTCTTTCATATTATGCATATACATGTGTAGACATGGGTTAGGGGATGATGTATATTGAAATTGGGGTCATGACCTTTTCTATGAGAGTGACCTTTTCTATGAGTGTGGTCTGATATAAATTGTTGCTGAAGATGGGGGGGGGGGGGGCTATTCTTAAAGTGGGGGATTAATTGTCTTGGGATACTATGGCACCTTTGGTGCCAAGAAATATCTAGTTTCAATCGTTTTTTATAAAATGTACTGGACCAGAACGCCTACACCTGGACTGGATTAGGACCACACCGCTACTGGGTTAGACCAGACTACCAGTCCAGTTCGCATGTCTGCTCTCGAGGCCTAGTATCTTATCTACATGTATTTATTTTCAGCAGAAATTTGTTAATTGAAATGAGCTTGAATAATGTTGTTAAATTTGTGGTTTCCTTCTTCACTCCTCATTTACCCTGTGATATTTCTAATTACTGTCCTACTTCTTCATAAGGGTGTGCTGGACAGGCTGCAATGCCCTAATAGATCTAGCAAATATATACAAGAAAATGACAGATTATTAATCTGGTTAACTATGTTGTTGAATTTAGCTCCAGGAGTACATTGAAGGCCTAGTGGAAGTAATAGGAACTGTAGATGGAGGAAATGCCGTCAGCTGTCAAACATACGTCAACTTTCCGTCTGAAACCACACAACAGTTTGGTAAGTAAGTCTGTACTTAAGTTGGCTGGCGGGTTTGTCATCAAGCCAGCTGGATTTAAGGGTTTTTTTGTGACGGGCCTATAAATAACCCAGAGGTCCTATAACCTGTCAGTGTGACATCAAGTGAATCTCTGTTCCATCAAGATTTTTTGTTGCCAGATTTGCTTTACAAGCACAGGTGTGAGTGTGTGTGTGTGTGGGTGGGGGGGGGGGGGGTTAAAAACCTCAGGTTCCATATTGAACCATTTATATACCCTTTGCTGCATGACCTGGGTACCCAATTGAACTATAATTTAATGGACCATTTATATACCCTTTGCTGCATGACCTGGGTACCCAATTGAACTATAATTTATGATCAATTGGTTATTTCAAATAAAATGTATTTCATTTTTAAAATCATTGTTTTTGGCATAAGAGAATCTGACAAGATTCAGAAATAACCTTTCAGTCAGCACCTGCATATTTACATGCCTTGTTGCCAGAAACCATACCTGAAATGTTTGAGCAGAGATTAAACCAGTTGATCCCGTGCACACCCTTAAAAACCACAAAGACAAAAAGTAAGTTCTTAATAACCCTGCCTTTTAAAAAAAACTGAAATAGTGGGGGAAAGTCAACACATGAAATGGGATTGATGTACTGTTGATTTCATGCCATATATTCTATACATATTCATTGGTGATTTTATTAAATTTACACACTTGAAGTATATGCATAATCCTATACTGATATTTTTTTCAGATATGGATGCCTATGACAAAGCTGTACAGTTAATGAATCAGCATTCAGAACATTATATAACTGGAGGAGAACAGTGAGGAAGAAAAGTCATATTTATAAGAAGCCTTAGCGGGAGAACGAGATACAGCAAAACCTGGAAATTATGACCTCCAACAGGGGACCCGAGCAAAGGGGTCACATTTTAAGATGGTCATCTAAGTGAGGTCTGATATAAAGAACAAAAAAGATTTGAGACCATGAACAAGTGGTCATTATTTTGAGGTGGTTGCTAAACTGAGGTGGTCGTCAGGCGAGGTTTTTTTGTATTATCATATGTATCACTCATTCCATCTGGAGCAGCTTTAGTTTGTGACTGGGCATTCCTTTTACAGAGCATAATGAACACCGTTTATGTCTGACAGTCATTGGATAAGGAAGAGATGTCAGTTGTTGTTATGGTAATAACAGAAGCTGATGTAGCCTTTATGAATGGTGAACAGGCAATCAGCAATATTTGGTTATTTTGCTGCAACTTATTACTGTGTAATTATTCCACAACAGCAAATATATTGGTGATTGCTCAGCATGTTTTCATGTCAAAACTGTAAGTATTAACTTTTAGGGTAGTTTCCATAGCAGTCATCACTGATGAATATCATATATTTAATTTTTTGCTTTTGGACCTGTGAAGATACACAGGTGCACCCATACATTGCGGAACAAAAGTTAGATATTGTACAGGTTTGTACAGATGTACCCGAATTGATATTTCGACCATAGTTGATTACATCATGTGAAGTGATGTCATCTGTTGAAGGATATTCTTTTAGGCTTATATGAGGCATGTGAAGTGATATATCCTAAGTCAGAAACCAGTTGAGTGGCATCTGTTGGACTTACTGTATGGATAGAAAACTTATTAATGGTTTGGGAATTTATTTTATGAGAACTTATGTGATCTCATTTTCGTCAACTAAAACGGAACATTAGCTTAGATCCATAACTCCTACAAACCTTACATGTATCAGGTATTGTATCATAAGTGAAATATGACAATTTCATAAGGTATTATGTATAATGATAATGTATCTTTACCCCCGTAATTGTCTCAAACTTTTATACATATATATATATATATATATATATATATATATATAATATATATATATATATATATTATATATATATATATATATATATATATATATATATATGTGTGTGTGTGTGTTAATAATATACACTGGAAAACTGGTTGGTACACAAGTACAGATGTATGAGTACCTCTGAGCTATATAACAACATCAGTATCTGGTTAATGCATCTATGTGACCATAGGTATGTAATTTGTTTGAATAATTAAGTCTACTCAAAATTGTTTTGTTAGTGTTAAGATTATATCAAGCTTACAGTTAAGACAGTATGCTAAATTTCTCAGTACTACTCTGTGACCTTATAATGAACTTCAAATCTTGTGAATACTACAATAGACCTTTTCCACAAGCACACACATTGGATTTAATTTTCTGTTGCTGTGTTTTGGTCCTGTGTGTCACCATTGCGAGTTTGTAAAACGAAGAAAATGTGATCCAAGAGGTTCATACAGTTGGTTTATTGTTAGAGAAAAGGTAGAATGTTTATAGTTATTATTTAAAAAAATATGCAAATTTTATCTTTATAAGGTTTTACCTGGGCAGAATACAGTCGTTCACCACCAGAAAGTGGTACAAGCGAGGTGGGAAAGGTCTATTGTAATAATATTTTGGAGTGTATTGGAAAAAATGCATTAACTTTAAAAAGAGATGCAACATAGATATTCAACATCCATGATGCCGAAAAAAAATCATTTGTATTTTTGTGTATAAATAAATAATTTAATAACAAGAAGTGACTTCTTGAACTTATTCACCGAGTGCCAGTTAGTTATTACGAGGTGGTTTGAGCAGTGTGGTATGTGTAGTCTGTAAAACTACCCATGTAGATATTAGTTTTTTCAGGGGTGTTTGTAAAATTAAGAAAGCTTGCCATATCATATCAAACTGATTAGGTATTTAAACTGATTAAGTATTTAAGTCTGCACGTTAAGCTCTCAGAACTGTCTCTCAAGTCCATGTAAATATTTTTTCCCTTTTTCCTTTGGACTCACCAAAGATGTTTTAAGCCCTCCAAGCAATCCATTTGGAAGGGGCTAAGACCCATTCCCTTGGCGCTCTCTCTGCCTAAATTTTTATTGGAAGAAAATGCCACAAAGCCAAGCAGTGAGTTTACCAAGACACCAGCGTGCCTAGGGGCCAAACAGAGATATCTAAGGAGTCTGCATAACAACAGCATCCACAGGTACAATGCAGAAACCCGACGTCTTTTTAGCAGGCGCAACAGCTCAGACCACGCCCATCAGAACCACCCACTTGGAACCTCTGGATATGTATTGCCATTATCATCATCGCCCACGGCTGCCTCTTTATCTGAATCTTTATATCGTCATCAGCCATTTTACCTTCATATTACCTTAACTTTTGCTCTTGGACCGCTTGACCTGTACATATTCTGAAAGCTAAATTAATTCCCTATAATTTTGAATATGAAGATTTTATTTTAATTTGATTTATACATTTAAAATTAATATTTCTCACCAATTTATGATTTAAAACATTCCATTTCAGTGCATAAACTTGTAAACATGTTTAAAATGCATATTTTTATTGTTTGCTGATCTTAAATGGGAAGCCTTTTTAGCTCAGCTGACTTTCAGTCATGCTGAGCTATAGCGATCACTCTTTGTCCGTCGTCCGTCCGTCCGTCTGTCCGTTAACCTGGCACAAATCGTAACCGCTGGACTTAGAATCTTGTAACTTTACATTCTGAGAGGTCAATGAAAAATCTCCTTGGAAACGAGAAATTAGGTCTCTGTTACCCATATCCTTCGAGCTATTTGGCCCCAAAGTACCCCCCAGAATAGTAAAAAATTTCATACAAAAACTTTAATATCTCATTAACTACATCACTGATGGTTATGATTTTTGGCATACATATTTATCATGAGATGTTCCATCAGTTCCTGCAGACTGGTGGCGCCACCTGTATTTTTAGATTTTTTTACGAATTTTTTCCTCTATTTTTGAGACCTTTAAAAATGGGAACAACTGTTAACATGGCACAAATCGTAAAGACTGGACCTAGAATCTTCATTCTTGACACAGTGAGTGACCTATAAAAAGTCTCCATGGAAACCAGAATAGGTCTCTGTTACCCAAATCCTTTGAGCTATGGGGCCCCAAAGTACCCCCCAGAATAGTGAAAAATTTCATACAAAAACTTCAATATCTCATTAACTACATCACTGATGGTCATGATTTTTGGCATACATATTGATCATGGGATGTTTCATCAGTTTCTGCAGACTGGTGGCGCCACCTGTATTTTTTTATTCTTTACGAATTGTTTTCTCTGTTTTTGAGGTCTTTAAAAATGTTGACATCTTTTAACAGGGCACAAATCGTTAAGACTGGACCTAGAATCTTCATTCTTGACACAGTGAGAGACCTATGAAAAGTCTCCATGGAAACCTGAAATAAGGTCTCTGTTACCCATATCATTTGAGCTGTGGGGCTCCCAATTACCCCCCAGAATAATGGAAAATTTGATTTAAAAAAAATGCAACATCTCAATAACTACAATACAGATGGTCATGATTTTTGGCATACATATTGATCAAGAGGTGTTCCATCATTTCCTGCAGACTGGTGGTGCCACCTGTATTTTTTCAAATTTTTACAATTTTTTTCCCCCTATTTATGAGACCTTTAAGGATGTAGTTATCTGTCAACAGGGTACAAATTGTAATGACTTGACCTAGAATCTTTATTCTTGACACACAGGGAGACCCATGAAAGTCTCCATGGACACCTGAAATTAGGTCTCTGTTACCCATATCATTTGAGCTATGGCACTCTAAAGTACAGCTCGGAATAATGGAACATTTGATACAAAAGCTGAAGTATCTGAACAACTAATGCAGAGATCACCATAATTGTTTGCATGGATATTGATCATTGAGTGTTTCATCAGTTTTTGCAGACTGGTGGCACCACCTGTATTTGTTTGGGTTTTTTTACGATTTTTTTCTCCATTTTTGAGACCATTAAAGATATGAACATCTGTTTACAGGGCACAATTCATAACAATTGGACCTAGAATCTTCATTCTTGATGCATAGGGAGACCCATGAAAAGGACCCACCTCTATTTTGTTTTTTAAAGTTTAGGCATTTTTTCTCTATTTTTGAGATATATAAATACAGACATAATCTTTGCCTGTTGGTTAATCTGTTTGATGCTTCAGTTGAATGGTTATATACTACCATTCAGATCATAAAATTTCCTTTTGCAAATCTCTTCCCATTCAGCTGAGCGTCATGACCCATGGGTCACTTGTTTAGGTTAAAACTTAAAAACATAATTTGTTTTTCTACATTTAAAACTTAAATAAATGTACCATGTAAAATCATAATTTTGAGAGTTAACTCCCTAAATAAAAAGGAGTCTGGGTTGCTTTCCCATGTTTTAACAGTATGATCAGAGCCATTCTGAGCAGTTACATCTGTGCTGGAATTAATGATTATTTGAGTAAAATATCTGAAATTCATTAAATTATGTTAAGCAAAAAATCAATTGGTATCAGAAATGAAATATATATATATATGTATGTATGTATGTATATATGTATGTATGTATATCACCTCATGTTTTAATTCCAATCAGATTATTTAAATGTTAATGAACAAATTTGCCACTGTAGGGCACAAATGACAATGTTACAAAGAACTGAATTAGACGATTTATAAATTGTAATCATTTCCTGAAAATAATCAGGCTAAAAAAGCAATTAAGTTCTCAGACACTTTTTTAAATCTGTGTGTGAGAGGTGGATGTTTTAACCATATCATGATATTATTTTTTTTTTTAAATATTCATGATCAGGGAATTACATGTTGAGAACAAAATTGTTTAAATAAGCAGGTAAAAGGCACTTCATAACATGTTCATTTATTGAAATGTTATCATTTTGTTAAGGAAATGTTCAGATGATTAGGGTTGAATTTTGGTTAATTTCTGATGAAAATACAAATTATTTTTTTATAGGAGTTAAATTTCATTCATGCAGTAGCTTTCTCTAATTCTCATTTGGTCATTATTAAGTTTTTGCTCATGAATACATCAATTACTCTTAAATAAAGGAATCAATTTTCATTTGTTTATTATCAATTTTTTTCTTATTAAAACAAACTTATAGTAAATAATGGAATTCTCAGAATACTTAAAATAAAGACAATATATATAATAGATACATGGTGAAACATGAATGTATAAGTGAAACAGCTTAGATCTGGATTGTGTGTTGGCTCTGAAGAGAGCCTTGTGGTTTGGTCTGTCACAGAGAGAGTTCGTTGTCTGGTGTGGCTGGCTGTGCGAGTTATTCGACAATCTGCAGATCTTGCCCACCCTTGATCTGGTCCATTGTGTATGCCAGGCTGCTGGCATACTGGAACAGCACTGCACGCAGGCCCTCAGCTACCGTCATGTTCAAGTTGATGGTATACCTGAACACCTTGTTCTTGTCAGTGACGGCACGTTTGTAGCGGCGCTGCTGGGCGGTGATATAGTTGTTGAGTTGAATCAGGCGTCTGCAGGCAAGCTGGAACTTCCTGTTCACCAGGGCCAGCTGGAACTCAACATCATCTTGAACTGACTCGATGGTGACAAACTGGTGTCTTCCCATACTTGAATCCATGATGGTTGTAGTACTTGAGATGTGATTACTAGTGTGCTTTAGTTGATGTCAGAAGCAAATGTGACTAGTGTCTGAGAGACCATGTATTTAAGGGCTATAATTGTGTGAGCAGTTCTCACATGTACTGCCCTAGAAGCAGCTGAGTAGATCTCAAGTGCCACCATACTGACCAGTCTGTTTTCTCAGCTGAGTAACACTGAGTACTGAGTAACCAGGGCCAGTGGGGGGGAGGGGGGATGGCAGGTGTAAAGCTCAGAGCCAGGAGAAGGGTCAGTGCCAGTCTTAATGGGCAGCTCAGGGGTGAGTGTAATGAGTAGCATAGTGTAGGATTGTTTGTCTTAATGAGCTACTCAGTTTGGCAACTGGTGAGTACCTACCCAGAGATGTTTGTCATACCCTGCTGCTCACAGGTATGAGTACAAAGGTACTCAACTGACAAAAGTGTGTCAGTGTCAGGTGTTAAACAACAATGTCCTTTATCTTAAGATCCAGTAACATTAAAATATTGTATATGTTTTACCAGACATTGTGGTCTAATGAGCAAGTTATTACAAATTCACACAGGTACAAAAGTTCCTGGTACTTGTTAACAGTAGTAGTTTTATATATTGTACCCTATCTGTGCCAAATATAATTTCATAAAATAAATTTTGCAGGAAAGCTTTCCAGGCTTGCATCAAAGCAAGAGAGAATTGTATATATACTGCTAGAACAGATCAAATTATGTATAGGACTATTAATTTTGTAAACAAAATGTAAAATAAAATAATATGCATGACATTTGACAGAATAAGCAAATTAAAAAAAAAATAAATCTTGTTTCATTTGAGAATTAATGTATGTATTAACTTATATATGAGATTGTGAACCACCCAAAGATACCAAGTATTTACAGTAAACACAGCCATAGAAAATATCAAGCTACAATAATAACAGATTGAGCTAAAGTATTTGATATGCATGTGTGTCAGCTTTTTGCAAATGAGTCAATCTTGTAATCTAACACTAACTACAATGCATTTAACATAGGCTGCAGAACTGGGGGGAGGGGAAGGGGGCTTGAACAAAGTGATATTTCAATATTAATAGATTTAAACAAAACAGGTCCTTCACACACTTGCAAGTCACCCACACCCTTGAAGATAAATTTAAACCACTTTACTTAATCTTATTTTAATGTCATTTTAAATCTCAGCCGGATGTATTAAGTGAAAAATTAGCCTCCTTTATATGCTGTTGTATTCTAATAGTATATTGTTATATTTTTATCATCGAAACATAGTATCCAGGATATGTTTGCATTTACCACTGCAGTATTAACTGTAAAGTGTTATAAAACCTTTTCAAAAAAAAAAACCCACAAAATATACACCCAACCCTCTATTAAATGTTTTGTTCAGCCAATGTTATGTTTGTCAGTGTAGGAGAAGGGGTTATATTCAAGGTGAGAAATTCTAACCATGTAATATATTATGTAAATTATACCTAATACCTTAAACATAAATGAAAATTGGTTAGTTTTTAGAGGGAAGTGTCACTGGATATAGCAAGCTACTTTTTATCAGGAAGATGCCTGGCAGTGTTATATTGTGATCTGATATTTTTACACAAAGAGGATCAGTCAGGTGTAACTTGTACTTGTGTAAAGCAAGTATTAATCCCCCTGCTCACCAAACTACTCACACAACTCTCAGCTGAGTAACTCTCACTGAGCACTCTAGCCCCTGCCAGCTTGTCTTGGAGTCAGCTCCTACAAAATATGGGTATTTAATTAGGTGTAATGAGCAGTTCAAGGTGTTCATGCCCCTTAGGGACTGAGCAGGTTACTGGTGAGTACCTACCCAGAGATGTTAGTCATACCCTGCTGCTTACATGGTTTAGTACAAAGGTACTTGACTGACAAAAGTATGTCAGTGTCAGGTGTTTGCATCTAAACAATTTGATCCTTTATCCTGAGGTCCTGTAACATTATAATTTTGTTTATGCTTTGCCAGACATTGTGGTCTTATGTGTAAGTAAAGACAAATGAACAAATTTACAAAAGTTCCTGGTTCTTTTTAAACAGTAATAGTATCATATACAGGATCCTAGCTATGCAGTAGATAATTTATTAAGTAAAAAGTGATTTATCAATATTAATAAATTTATTCAGGAAAAGCTGTCCTTCCCATGCCTGCAACTCACCCCCCACCAAAAAAAAAAAAGAAAATAAACGCCATCTTAGTTTTCATTTCTTGCCTTAATGGCTTTTAAATCTCAGTCTAATGTATTAAGTGAATATTTAGCCTTATTTATAGCTCTTCAGTATTGTTTTCTAATTGTTCATTGTACTTTTCATAATGCATTGCACTGAAATTTAATTCTAATACAATAATAATTACTATTATTATATATAATTGCTTTCATGGATTTCTTAGTTATTGCATGGATATCCTATTACATCTTATATTTTCTAACAGTATTCAGGATATGTTTGCAATAACCTTTCCACTATAAAAAAACACAAAATATACCCCATCCTGCATTACATATGGCTATGCTGAAAAATTATACAAATCTTACCTAATATTTTTAACATTAATGAAAATTTGTGAGTAAAAAGAGGGAAGTGTCAAGGGTTATTGCCAGCTATCCGTTAGGTGTAACAGCCATTAATTCCCCTGCTCACTGAAGCTTAAACTGAACTTCTCACTGAACTCTCAGCTGAGTAACTCCAAACTGAGCACTCATGCCCCTGCCTGCAATGTCTGGGAGTCAGCAGCTACACAGTTTGAGTAATTAAGTAGGTTTAATGAGCAGTAATTAAGTAGGTTTAATGAGCAGTACAAGGACAGGGTGTTTGTGTCCGTCAGGGATTAAACTGGTTACTCTAGGCCCAGTTGACAATGTGGTAGGCTACTCAGTTCATCTACTCACTAGCTACTCATCCCCCGAGGCCCTAGGATGGAGCTATAAGACATGCAACCAATGAATGTTTGATACTCATTTTTTGTGCCCATAACAAATTCATCCATTTCATCTTAACAGATAATATCTTGTCAAATTTTGTCCTTTCCAGAACAAGGGACCTATGGGTCACGACGCTCAGCTGTTATATATGATAAAAAAATATTATTTAGAAATGAGGTACATGCTGTTTTTTTGTGGTAATAAATATAAGCTGTATTATGAGTTGTTGTTGTTTAGCTTATGTATGATTTTGATAGTTCCTTTGGAGACAGGGAAGAGGATTGATTTCATTTATTTTATTAACAAATGGAGTACTATTGTCACACAGATTTTGACTTGGCCATATAACTTATAAGCAGAACATATAATATAAGAGTTTAACTATTTATTAAAAAAAATTACAAATATTGTCCCAAATATAATTTTTATTAAAAATAATAAGAGAATCATATGATTTTTTAAAATGAAATATAACTGAAATGATTATTAAAATAATATTGAAGAATATATTCATGAATGCATCCATGAATACATTTAGAAAGTATTCGCATGAGTATTCATATACTTTCATTTTTACCTGAATTCCAATTATTTATGCAAGAAATTTTATAATGGAGTACATAATCATATTTGTATTCAAATACAATTACAAAGTATTCGCACCATGTCTGGTATTTATTCAGTTTTCACCAAACAATGATGTTGAGAATCCAGAATATACAAATTTCATACATTTAAATAATGATCATAAGTACCTGGTTTTATGGCTTTTATTTATATTAAAAAATAACTGTAAAAAATTCATTTTGGACTAATTTCACATCAATGTACACACTAGACACAGTAGGAATCTAGATTAATATTATCAACTGCATCTTTGTCTATCATTAATTTCCTTCATATGATCCCTAATGATTAGTAATGAATAATATGATTTACTTTTTTATCATTAAAATTGAACTGAAAAATGCCATAGGTGACTGCATGGTGTTATTTGGAATACGTGACATTCTACCCATCGATACAAGATTCTTATATCATCAGTAACTGCAAGTTAATTTCCTGTTATTATAAACTAACAAATTCCTTTTCTATTTTCTTTAATTTATTATTAAAAATCAATAAAAATTTATTAATTTATTGTTTATTGTTATGTTGTTGGTTAAAACTACTAGATGAGTTGGGTTGGACACCTGGATTAACTGTGGCTGGCCATAAGCTGCCTGGATTCCGTGTATGCCTCGCCTCAAGCATGCATAATACAGGTGACTGAAGAGGGGCTGGAGAGAGCCAAAGTCTGACAGGGTCTCATAAAAAACATTTATAAAAGCTACAATTTTTGGCCAATTTCTTTTAGCTTTCTAAACTAAAAAGCTGAAATCCTTATGTGTGCATGATATGAAAATTATATCAACAGTGCTCATGGTAAACAAACGTGCCATGGTCACAGTTGGGCAAAATTTAAGGTACTAATTTTATATTTATACTAATAACTTATAAAATTTGAAAAATTCAGAACTAATTTTGGGTATTCAATTGAATCTTGATTAAATAATGTTACATCCCTGACAAAAAAAATCTCTAGCTTCAGCAATGCCCTTGTTAAGGGAGTAAATATATTTCTTGATTTTTTACAAAGTGCATTATGTTTGGGCCCATAACTTAAAACAATTACGCAATACTGACATCATTCTGGCATGTGCATAGAGATTGAAAAATATGTATATTATTTATGATTAAAGTCAGATCAGTGGTTTTGATATTTGGCAGTCTTGAAGTGTAACAATGGGTTTTTAATGGAAAAATGAAGTTTTTCATTAATATCTCGAAGGTATTAAGTCCTAGTGACCAAATTCTTGGCATGGTAGGGGATTTTGGAGACATCTAACTGTATGCCGAATTTAAGGAACTTAGAGCTGAAGCTGGGGAGCTGAGCTCTTGCAAACTGCATAACACTAGCTTGATGTAAACAATATGTTACATGGTGCTTGAAAACTTGAATAAAATCTAGTTTTTGATCAACTAGTTTCAAATTTTTGGTGTTAACAGTTGAAATGCTAACAAAAACATGCTGTGAAAATTAAATCCACAGTACTTATAGGAAAAAAAACGTGCCATGGTCAAATTTGGGCAAAATTTAAGGTACCAATTTTTTATTTTGATTAATATTTTAAAAAATTTAAAAGATTTTCATCTAAATTTGGGTATACAATTTAATTTTGATTAATTAAAGCTATTTTACTGGAAAAAAGGTCCATAGCTTTAACATTTTTTGTGTTAAGTGATCAAATATCTTTCCTGAATTTTTACAAAATGCATTATGTTTGGGCCCATAACTTTTTTAAACTAGATATTTCTTGGCACCGCAGGTGCCATAGTATCGCCAGACAATTAATCCCCCCCCCCTTTAAGAATAGGCCCCCCATCTTCAGCAACAATTAATATCAGACCACACTCATAAAAAAGGTCATTCTCATAGAAAAGGTCATGATCCAAATTTCAATATACATCATCCCCTAACCTATGTCTCTGATATGCAAGAAATCTGTCCATTAGTTTTTGACTTATTATGCTCACAATACTGTTAAGTGGCAATGATGGGGTATTAAACGGCACGAAAACAAGTAAAAGAATAACAGGTTGCACCACCTGTTTCCCATTCATGACAACACTATCCAAGATCTTCGTTCAAGTTGATTTTTGGACCAATCAATGCATCCCTTATTGAGAAATTAATGATTTTGTGTGATTTTCACCATATATGGCAATATTCAAGGTCAAGGCCACTCATTGGAAAGGTCATGACACCTATTCAAATAAACATTATCCTATAACCCATATCCATGTATATGCATAATATGAAAGAAATTTGTCCATTAGTTTTTGACTTATAATGCTCACAGTACTGATAAATGGCAATGATGGGGTATTAAACGGCACAAAACAAGTAAAAGAATAACAGGTGGCGCCACCTGTTTCCGGTACATGACAATACTTTCCAAGATCTTCGAACATGTTGATTTTTGGACCAATGCATGCATCCCTTATTGAGATATTAATGATTTTGTGTAATTTTCACCATATATGGCAATATTCAAGGTCAAGGCCACTCTAATAGGAAAGGTCATGACCCCAATTTATATATACATCATCCCATAACCCATGTCTATGTATATGCATAATATGAAAGAAATCTGTCCATTAGTTTTTGACTTGTAATGCTCACAGGTTATAAATGTACTGTTAAGTGGCAATGATGGGGTATTAAACGGCACGAAAACAAGTAAAAGAATAACAGGTGGCGCCACCTGTTTCCCGTACATGACATTACAATCCAAGATCTTCAGTCAAGTTGATTTTTGGACCAATGCATGCATCCCTTATTGAGAAATTAATGATTTTGTGTGATTTTCACTATATATGGCAATATTCAAGGTCAAGGCCACTCATTGGAAAGGTCATGACCCCTATTCAAATAAACATTATCCTATAACCCATATCCATGTATATGCATAATATGAAAGAAATTTGTCCATTAGTTTTTGACTTATAATGCTCACAGTACTGATAAATGGCAATGATGGGGTATTAAACGGCACAAAACAAGTAAAAGAATAACAGGTGGCGCCACCTGTTTCTGGTACATGACAATACTTTCCAAGATCTTCGAACATGTTGATTTTTGGACCAATGCATGCATCCCTTATTGAGATATTAATGATTTTGTGTAATTTTCACCATATATGGCAATATTCAAGGTCAAGGCCACTCTAATAGGAAAGGTCATGACCCCAATTTATATATACATCATCCCATAACCCATGTCTATGTATATGCATAATATGAAAGAAATCTGTCCATTAGTTTTTGACTTATAATGCTCACAGGTTATAAATGTACTGTTAAGTGGCAATGATGGGGTATTAAACGGCACGAAAACAAGTAAAAGAATAACAGGTGGCGCCACCTGTTTCCGGTACATGACATTACTATCCAAGATCTTCCGTCAAGTTGATTTTTGGACCAATGCATGCATCCCTTATTGAGAAATTAATGATTTTGTGTGATTTTCACCAAATATGGCAATATTCAAGGTCAAGGCCACTCTCATAGGAAAGGTCACGACCCCAATTTAAATAAACATCATCCCATAACACATATCTATGTATTTGCATAATATGAAAGAAATCTGTCCATTAGTTTTTGACTTATAATGCTCACAGTACTGTCAAGTAGCTATTTTGGGGATATTAAACGGCATGAAAACAAGTAAAGAATAATAGGTGGCGCCACCAGTTTCTGGAACATGACAACCCTATCCATGATCTTCGATCAACTTGATTTTGGGATCAATCCATGCAAGTTTTCTTGAGATATTTAAGAATTTGTGTGATTTTCCCCAAAATTGAACCTATTCAAGGTCAAGGTCACTCTCCTAGTTGAGGTCATGACCTCATTTTAAATAGGCGTCGTCCTCTCACCGATATGTATACATATACCAAGTTTGGTAAAGATCCGTGAAATATTTTTTGAGTTATTGTGTCCAAAAGAAATCTCGGCGGCGGCGGCAGCGGCGGCGCGACTGTGCCTAAACCATAGTATCTCCAGACTATGTCTGGCGATACAATTAAATAATACAGACATAATTTCTGGCATGTACATAGGAACTATATAGAGGAATATTTATGGTAAATATGAGGAAAAACAGATGCTTGGTTTTGATATTAGGCAGTCCTGAAGTGTGAAAATAGGTTTTTTAATAAACAAGTGACGTAGGGGTCATGACGCTCAGCTGACCAGGAAGACATTGACAAAGTAATTTTATCATCTGAATGTCAAATTTGAATGAAATACTTTTTCCAAACTTGACCTTTTGTATAAAATCATCCAATATTCATTGGGGTACTATGGAGCTCTGTAGCATGAAGGATATGGGTAACAGACACCTATTTTCAAGGTTTACAAGATGACTTTTCAGGGGTCTCCCAGCATGTCAAAAAATAAAATTCTAGGTCCAGTTATTATGATTTGTGCCCTGTTAACAAATCCAAATGTTTATTCTGGGGGGTATTTCAAAGCCGCATAGGATGAAGGATATGGGTAACAGAGATGTAATTTCAGGTGCACAAGGAGACTTTTCAGGGGCCTCCCAGCATATCAAGAAAGGAGATTCTAGGTCAAGTCATTATAATTTGTGCTCTGTTAACAGATGACCAAATCTTTATTCTGGGGAGTACTTCGGAGCCCCAGAGCATGAAGGATATGGGTAACAGGGACCTTATTTCGGGTTTCCATGTAGACCTTTTATGGGCTTCCCTGGAGGTGAGGACAGAAGATTCTAGGTCCAGTCATTATGATTTGTGCCCTGTTAATATATGACCAAATCTTTATTCTGGGGGGTACTTCAGAGCCCCATAGCTCACAGAATATGGGTAACAGGGACCTTATTTCGGGTTTCCATGTAGACCTTTTATGGGCTTCCCTGGAGGTGAGGACAGAAGATTCTAGGTCCAGTCATTATGATTTGTGCCCTGTTTACAGATGACCAAATGTTTAAAGATCACTTTCAGTCAGCTGAGCTAAAAATTGAAAAAATACAGGTGGCGCCACCAGAATGCAGAAACTGATGAAACATTTCATGATCAATATCCATGCAAAGAATCATGGTGATCAATATAATAATTGTTCAGATACTTGAGCTTTTGTATCAAATTTTCCATTATTCTGGGGGGTACTTCGGAGCCCCATAGCTCAGAGGTTATGGGTAACAGAGACCTAATTTCAAGTTTTTAAGGAAACTTTTCATGGGCCTCTCAGCATGTCAAGAGAGAAGATTCTAGGTCCAGTTGTTACGATTTGTGCCATGTTAACAGATGACGGCATCTTATGAGGTCTCAAAAATAGAGAAAAAAATTCGTAAAAATAAAAAAAATACAGGTGGCGCCACCATACTGCAGAAACTGATGACACATTCCATGATCAATATCCCTGCAAAGAATTATGGTGATCACTGCAATAGTTGTTTAGATACTTGAGCTTTTGTATCAAATTGTCCATTATTCTGAGGGATACTTCAGATGACTTACAGTCAGCTGAGCTAAAAACACTTAATGGTCAATATCCATGCAAAGAATCATGATGATCTCCGTATTAGTTGTTCAGATACTTCAGCTTTTGTATCAAATTGTCCATTATTCTGAGGGATACTTCAGAGTCCTATAGCTTGAAGGATAT
Source organism: Sipunculus nudus (assembly GCA_026874595.1). Classification (NCBI taxonomy): domain Eukaryota; kingdom Metazoa; phylum Annelida; class Sipuncula; order Golfingiida; family Sipunculidae; genus Sipunculus; species Sipunculus nudus. Next base: position 60,201,580 of record CM049318.1, read on the forward strand.
GGGTAACAGAGACCTAATTTCAAGTTTCCACAGGCACTCTTCATGGGCCTCCTTGCATGACAAGAATGAAGTTTCTAGGTCCAGTTGTTGCAATTTGTACCCTCTTGATAGATAACATAGGTGGCGCCACCAGTCTGCAGGAACTGATGGAACATCTCATAATCAATATGTATGCCAAAAATCATGACCATCAGTGATGTAGTTATTGAGATATTGGAAGTTTTTGTATGAAATTTTTGACTACTCTGGGGGGGTACTTTGGGGCCCCATAGCTTGAAGGATATGGGTAACAGAGACCTAATTTCCGGTTTCCATGGAGACTTTTCATAGGTCTTCTAGTGTGTGAGAATGAAGATTCTAGGTCCAGTCGTTACTATTTGTGCCATGCTAACAGATGACAGCATCCTTAAAGGTCTCAAAAATAGAGGAAAAAATGGTAAAATATCGAACGATACAGGTGGCGCCACCAGTCTGCAGGAACAGATGACACATCTCATGATCAATAGTTATGCCACAAATCATGACCATCATTCAAGTAGTTAATGAGATATTGAAGTTTTTGTATGAAATTTTTTACTTTTCTTGGGGGTACTTTAGGGCTCCATAGCTCGAAGAATATGGGTAACAGAGACCTAATTTTGGTTTCCATGGAGACTTTTCATAGGTCTCTCAGTGTGTCGAGAATGAAGATTCTAGGTCCAGTCATTATGATTTGTGCCACGTTAACAGATGACAGCATCCTTAAAGGTCTCAAAAATAGAGGAAAAAATCATAAAAAATCAAACAATACAGGTGGCGCCACAAGTCTGCAGGAACTGATGGAACATTTCATAATCAATATGTATGCCAAAAATCATGACCATCAGTGATGTAGTTATTGAGATATTGAAGTTTTTGTATGAAATTTTTGACTACTCTGGGGGGGGGGGTACTTTGGGGCCCCATAGCTCAAAGGATATGGTTAACAGAGACCTAATTTCTGGTTTCCAAGGATATTTTTCATGGACCTCTCAGTGTGTCAAGAATGAAGATTCTAGGTCCAGTTGTTACGATTTGTGCCATGCTAACAGATGACAGCATCCTTAAAGGTCTCAAAAATAGAGGAAAAAATTGTATAAAATCAAACAATAAAGGTGGCACCACCAGTCTGCAGGAAGTGATGACACATCTCATGATCAATAGTTATGCCACAAATCATGACCATCAGTCAAGTAGTTAATGAGATATTGAAGTTTTTGTATGAAATTTTTTACTTTTCTTGGGGGTACTTTGGGGCTCCATAGCTCAAAGAGTATGGGTAACAGACACCTAATTTCTGGTTTCCATGGAGACTTTTCATAGGTCTCTCAGTGTGTCAAGAATGAAGATTCTAGGTCCAGTCTTTACGATTTGTGCCTTGTTAACAGATGTTTACATTTTGAAAGGTCTCAAAAATAGAGAAAAAAATTCGTAAAAAATTGAACGATACAGGTGGCGCCACCAGTCTGCAGGAAGTGATGGAACATCTCATGATCAATATGTATGACAAAAATCATGACCATCAGTCAAGTATTTAATGAGATATTGAAATTTTTGTTTGAAATTTTTTACTTTTCTGGGGGGGTATTTTAGGGCCCCATAGCTGGAAGGATATGGGTAACAGAGACATAATTTCTGGTTTCCATGGAGACTTTTCATAGGTCTCTCAGTGTGTCGAGAATGAAGATTCTAAGTCCAGTCATTACGATTTGTGCCTTGTTAACAGATGTTCACATTTCTAAAGGTCTCATAAATAGAGAAAAAAATTCGTAAAAATCGAAAAATACAGGTGGCGCCACCAGTCTTCAGGAACTGATGGAACCTCTCATGATCAATATGTATGCCAAAAATCATGACCATCAGTCAAGCAGTTAATGAGATATTGAAGTTTTTGTATGAAATTTTGGACTTTTCTGGGGGGGTACTTTGGGGCCCCATAGCTCGAAGGATATGGGTAACAGAGACGTAATTTCTGGTTTCCAAGGAGATTTTTCATGGACCTCCCAGGATGTCAAGTAAGAAGATTCCAGTTCTAGCGGTTACGATTTGTGCCTGGTTAACGGACAGACAGACGGACAGACAGACAGACAGACAGACGGACGACGGACAAGAGTGATCGCTATAGCTCAGATGACTTTCAGTCAGCTGAGCTAAAAATTGAGGTTTTTCCTTGATTTCTCAAAGGAACGAAGTTGCAAAGACCCAGTTTTCGGCTTGGTAGGAGATCTTGGGGACATCTAACATTATGCCGAATTTTGGATTCCTAGGTCTTACGGTTTCAAAACGTGCCACATCTACGGACGGACGGACAGAAGACGGACAATGGACCATGACTATAGCTCAGATGACTTATAGTCAGCTGAGCTAAAAAAGTTACCGATCAAATGTGTGGCCCTGCAAACAAGGATTTATGAGGTCATATGTGAACACCTCAGAATGCAATCATAATAACCAAATGAATCTATAATAACGAATATATAACATTGGAAACTCATCTCAAGTTATCAACAGACTGAAACATGTTCACAGCTGGATTTCACAAAAAAAAACTCGTGTCAGAACATTATCAATGTTGCCAGCATCCTGCTCTTACAAAATTAGACTTTTAACCTACTTTTGTTGGTTTTCAGGGATGAATAAAATATACAAGCTTAATTGAGCCTGCATAATCAAGTCTTATAAATGACCTGAATCCATTATTAAAACAAAATCCGATTTGAAAACAAAACAGACTGCTTAATCTGTATAAAAGTACAATGAATATTAAATATGGACCGATTAAATGGCTCTTTAAGCTAGGGATCGAAGTCATTAAAACCTCATATATCAGCTATACTGGCCACAGCTATCACAAAATTCAAGACTTTCCCTAATAATCACCGAATTCCCTGACATTCCCCCCCCCCCCCCCCCCCCAGTCACTGACAACCATAATAATGAATTTCTATCTTTACATTGTGTGTTCAACCAACATTGTTTAATCACGCCATTATAAGGGTATTCTCAGCTCAATTTGTTAAAACTCTCAGCAGTGGTAGCACTCTGTATTTCTAGTGACCATAATATGTAGCATACAGCAAACATCATACAGCATGTTGATGGGTTACAACAAAAACAACAAGAGTTGTGAAGAACGTTTTATTCATGTTTGCTATGTGATTAAGGTACCGCTATACATAACTCTACCTACATTTATCCATAACACAAAAACATTTTTACCAAATGCTGAACTCGATGCCAAGAAGTTTAATCTTCTATTAAAATTATCTTTATACTTGGAGATGATCCCGTGAAAAAGTATATTCAACACTCCTTGTAGTTTGCTGTTCATCAGTTTTATCAACAGGGTGCTATTGGAACTTCAGATTCAAATAAATTAAAACTGTGTTTCCTTGATGAGTTTCTGACTGGTGGCGAGAGTGAAAGTTCTGTTAGCTCCATTTACTTCCATAACTTCTTGATGGACATATTCTTTTCTGAATCCTTCTGCATCACCTGTTGAACAAAAAGTTAGACATTTATTATCAAAACTTTAGAGTATCCACTTAACTAGTGATACATAATACTTGAATCTGACAAAGGTGGACTTATTATTAGACTAATGGAAATCAGATAAAAATTCTGAATGTCTAAAACTTGAACAATATCTTCTGACATATCCATTTTTACTCAATATTGAAAAAAAAATATCACACTGGTGTAAGCATCACTAACTATAGCACATTGGAAACTATTTTTGCTTCATGAAGTGATGGTTAATATACAAGAGGTATTAAAGGGTCTTTGAAATAAAAAGAAACATAATTAAGTTCAACTTATAAATGCGGGCCTGGTGACCATTTACAGTTCCCTTCTTTATGGCCATTAGAATATTTGAGAAAAAACATTTTCAATAGGGGATACATTGTGGGAAGCTGATTTACAGGGTTATCAGTATTCTCATATATTATATTAAGGTATTTGACCTAATAAGCACCCAGTCTTAATTTTGTGGTCCCTAACAAACTGCTCAATGCAAAATGGCCATTTGTTTCATGATAACCAAAAATACATACATCTTTAGACTGTTTATCTGAAAACTGTTTATCTGAAAACTGTTTATCTGAAAACTGAGCACTGAAATGATGACCGTTCATCTGAAATTTTCACGAAAGTAAAGCTGTTGACCTGAAATTTATGTTTATTGATTATAAAGAGTCCATGATAATATTTACTTTCCATCCAAACTTATCAAAATGTGTGGTAACACTTCACTGGCCAGCATCATATACCTGCAACCATTTGTATATATTAATGGCAATAGAGCCCGATTTGTATTTTACATGTGAATTTTTATCTGGACTTCTGTTGATCCAAACAGAAACCATGTCCCTGAGATGTTCGGATAAATGGTGCTCCCCTGCATTACAAGGATGGTCAGTGAGTCAAATTGGTTACTTAACAAAGGCGGACCTGTTTGGGCTCAAAGGGTAAGGGGGGGGGGGGGGGACTGGGGAGCTTTTTAGGTCAATTGCTACATATTTAATTTTTTTTTTAATAAAGGATAAAATGAGTTATATGTTTGTCGTTTTAATTAAGGCCTCAGCTTAGATCAGTATATGCTACCAGGTATTATTATTTAATTTATGGCACATGTTCTTACCTTTGCTACGGCTAGTTCGAAGTCCTCCTGTGTTACATGCACTCTTCTTTCTCTCAGTGCGTACATACCAGCTTCTGTGCATACACCCTAATGATGAAATATATTACATTATTGTCAGGATTAACATGATCCAAGACCTGCAAACACTGCTAAAATTTAAAATACAGTTGCCATGTTGTCTTAATATTACATTTCTCCAAATAGTATTTTTTAGTCCTTAATATTATTTATGTACCGGTATATATTACCAAAATATGCATTTTTTACAAGAACAATGGGATGAAAGAATATTCAATGGTGAAACCACTTTGTCTATATTATTGCGAGGCACCAAAAATCTCTAGGATGACTGAAGAGGAACATACAGGCTGTGGCATGAAACTTATAAATAGCAAATGCAGATGGAAATAATGTACAAAATACACACATTTGAAGTATATAATATAAGCCTGACAGTTTCATTACAACACCTGTACATTTTTAAAGAACTTTATTAAGTTTACACCACAACAGACATTACTTTCTTAGTACAACATTTACAGAGTAGGGTCCTCACCTTAACTTCAGCTCCAGATGCACCAGGCATCATCTCGGCAATCTTACGGAGATTTATCCCTCTGGTCAAATTCATCTTCCGGGAATGGATCTTTAAGATGTCTGAACGGGCCTATGGTAAAAAGATCATCCATGAACATAATCAATTTTGCAATAATTTAAAATGATGTCCAATATGAATCAGCAAAACAGAAGATTCAAGCGTGATTTAATTCTAGTTAAACAATTTCAGGAGTCATCTGGTCATGAGATAACAGTGGTCTAATGTACAAAAGCAAAATTTTCAAACTGTTACTGTTCAAATAGTTTGTAGCAAAAAATAAGAGGTTGCAGAGCAAAAGTTTATGGAATATTACTATAAATCTGATGTGTCTTACCACACCTGTGAGGTAGATCTGAGATCTTATTATGAGGTCAAAGAGCTGTGGTCGAATGGCTTTGCTGATAATTTATTAATTGACTGTGATAAACAAAAATTCTGTTTTATGGTTCCTTGTCACACTTTCTGTAACTGTGCATGCACAGACCTAAGTCAACTTACTTCCTCGTTTGGAGCTGGAAATTCTATCTTCCTGTCTATTCTTCCAGGTCTTAACAACGCAGAGTCCAAAATGTCAATTCTGTTAGTGGCCATGATCACCTATAAAAGTAAATCAGAAAATGTCATAAATTGCTAAGTGAAATTTCCCCAAGTAAATCTTGCTACCATTCATTTTGTTTTTATGATGTAACTGACACAAATGGCAATATTAAATGATGTTTAAATGAAACCCAAGACCCAATGGATCATATGTAATATAATAATTTTATAAACATCACTTATACAATGTCATATGAATGTTGATGAATGATGTATGTTGGTGTAAACAGACTCATGAAGGAGAATAACTATTTACTTACATATAAAGTCATAGCTATAGACAGTGAGTAATAAGTACATGTTTTTTACTGAGGATCTAGAATGGGATTATGATAAACCAGTTACTTTATGAATTTACTGCTTACATTACATTGTAATGTAATACAGAGAATATGTATAAATTAAGGCCACCTTGACACAGCATTGTTTACATGGTGAGCATCGTCAGAAAAAATGTTCTAGAAAGAAGCCATAGAGTGCACTTTTTGTTCATTGGTCAATAAGTTACATTTTTAAGGTGAAATGTCATGAAGCATTCCAATGCCTTGACGACAAGCCAAAAATTAGGAAAAAATATTGCATAGTTTTTGAGTCTGGTAGCAATGTGTAAGGATGGAGGTCGTGTTTTAGTTGCCTTCAGATGCTCCTTGTAGCCATTTTGTGGGCACTAAGGTAACTGCCGACCATTACCATAGACGAGGGTGAATTCATTGAAGTGGTGTCAACCATATATAAATGAGTTAGTATGGTTGTTTTACCTAAGACAAGGGTTAGGTCATCTAAGTTTTGTGTAGCCTGGACAGGGGACTTATAATACGGTCACATTTGTATACAGAGGACGCTAGAGTGTATTATTACCATTGCATTGTATATAACCATCAGACAAAGCTGGATATACTGTTAACACAGTTTATACTATGGACACTTTGGTTATACAACATTATATATTGGATTACTGGTTAAAAAAGGACGCTGTGAACTGTGAGTCTGTTACGTTTCACCGTGTTTAAGTCGCTGATTCAGAATAAAATCATGTGTTTTTGATAACAGTCTCCTCTCTTCAATGAACTCATGAAACAAATCCAGGGTGATAGTCCGAGTTTGTGACAGTAACAAATGTCAACCATGTACTTATGTTACAAAGCTTTTCTCTATTTTCAAGACCCAGACTAAGAGAAGCTTATACAGCTGGTTAAAAACTCCCTGAGTAAACAAAACACATTACAGCCAAAAGCAATTAAAGTATAGAACTACCTTTAGGCAAAACTAAACACTCCCTGGGATTTTTTATATAGTAATGAGGTAGATTTAAAGAGTAAAACTACTGATCTAAATGAACACTTTGACAGAACCAGAAAGACAAAGCAATTTGCCTGTCTATACACTGCCAGTTTTACTGGCTAAAAACAGGTTCTAAACCAGAAAGCATGCACTGAAATGTATCTTTGCGTAATGCTACTTGCAGCCAATCAAATATGCTCTTTCATATGCCTTATAAACAACATGCAACATTCTACTAAATTCTCCAATGCATCAGCTGAACAATTAGCCAATCAAAAAGAGCAAGGCTACAGGCTGAAATTTTGCATTGCCCTCTGGCAGGGTTGGGGCCAGGTACAAGTAAAAATACCTAGGTACAGGTACAGGTACTTGTGAATTGGCCAGGTACAGGTACAGGTACTTGATTTTCACAGAGTACCTAGGTACAGGTACTTTAGAAAGTACCTAGGTACAGGTACAGGTACATTTATTTTAGGATCACTTCAAAGACATTTTTACGGATAATAACAGTGGCATAAATTCACGTATATGCAAATAAACATGACTTTTTTCTATAAACAATATTGAAGTCATTTGCTAAAGTATATTTTATTATAACTTATTATCTACATGGACCATACATTCATAAAAATGATATGCAAGTGTATTAAAAGTGCACCAAGTAGATTATGACACCATACATTCACAAACATGATATTCAAGTCTACTGAAAGTCCATTAAGTACACCAAGTACAGTATGACACCATACTTCACAAACAGGATATTTGTGTACTAAAATGTCATTAAGTGCACCAAGTACTGTACAATTGAATGATTTGCTTAATAAGTGGTTATACAGCTGATTTCACACATGTGACCATTCTGTAGGTGTGATAACAATTCAGTTCATGAGCAGTTCATCACACTGATGGCTTGCTGATTATTTTACACTACAGGTAACCAAATTTAATACTAAAAGAGAAAAAAACTTGAAAAAAACTGAAAATATGAAAATGTACCTGGAGTACCTTGTACCAGGTACAGGTACTTTAGTTCCAGGTACAGGTACAAGGTACTTCCTACTCATGACCGGCAGGTACAGGTAGAGGTACTCTGAAATGTGTACCTAGGTACAGGTACAGGTACAAGTACCTGGCCCAAACCCTGCCCTCTGGTGGTTAAACCCTGCAAACCTATGCAAAACAATGAGCACTTTCAAATACATGGTATAGAAAAAGCCCTGTTAAAAGAGCTTAATCTGCATGTGGTGAAGCAGTTGTTTATATTTTTGCCATACCTTAATGTTCTGCTTTGGTTCAAACCCATCAAGCTGGTTGAGAAGTTCTAACATGGTTCTCTGTACCTCACTGTCACCTCCTGAACCACTCTCTAAACGTGTCGACCCGATGGAGTCAATCTCGTCCATGAAGATAATGGAAGGAGCATGCTCTCTGTGAAGCAAATGTTAAAATATTATCACAAAGTATATAACAACAGGCACATGATGACAAGAATCTGAGTGTATGTGTACATGTATCGGTCATCTGTTCATAAAGATCATGTAGCTGATTAAATAACTGATCAATTACAATTAATTTGCTGACAGATTTCCTGTAATCAATGAAATAGTAAGATCTGCATGGGTTATCCTTGTTGAACTACATTCCTTAAAACAGACAATTCCTATGACTGACCATTTCATTGCCTCTGCCTGGAGGGTATGCGTTCATCCTCATTTGTGTGTTTGTTCACAACGTAACTCAAGCTACCATGAATGGAATCCCAGGAAATTTTCAGGAATGGGCCAAGAAAGAATCGAATAGATTTTGGTGTGGATCTGACATATGACCCAAATTCTAGAATGTCATCAAGGAATATTTACACATAAGTCACATATGCACAAATGAACCTGGAAATATGGGCCAAATAAGTTAAGGCAAGAATGGTGGAGGCTTGCATTCACTGAAATGCAGATTGCTAATTTAATATGTATTTCTAATCCATGATAACTGTTATTCCTGTATTAACATTTAAATGGTGAACAAACAGTAAGCATGATTTAAATATAATGTAACCTATTTTTCATACCTGGCCATAACGAAGAGTTCTCGCACCATCCTGGAGCCCTCACCAATGAACTTCTGTACCAGCTCAGATCCTGAGACTCTGATAAACGTACACTCTGTGTGATGAGCCACAGCTCGAGCTAGTAGTGTTTTACCAGTGCCAGGTGGACCATACAACAACACACCCTGGAACAGTAAATTAATATCAATTCATGAGTGCTTGTACATGAGTCATGATGATTTTCATTCATGATTTCTCTTTTATCTGTATACTTCTTTCCACTACACCTGTCCCCCTTGGTATTTGCAATTACTTCTTTATACATTATTGTCATACATTTAACCTAAAAAAGACTACATCATAGGCAGATCTGGCAAAAATGCATAATTTGAAATAAACAGGTGACTTAATATAATTCTTTACCTTTATGAATTGCCTGTAATAAATAAATTAAATAAAAGATAACAGTCTGCAATTTACTCTCCATGCACAGCAATTGTATGGTTTGATCTTTAAACTGCTTCCACATAACCAATGCTTGTTACAGCATGGTTTGCTGGGTTTCACCACCATACAGTTGGCCTAAGCCCAAAATGTGCAGACCAATGAGATTCCTGCTAAATATGCAAAATTCACTTATTCAATCAAGCGCCCTAATTAAGTGAATGCAGTAGTAATGTTAAATTTACCAAAAAATATATTATAATTATAGGTAAGTACAAACCTTAGGCTGGGCAATCCCCAGAGCCTCAAAAAGTTCTGGATGTTTAACAGGCAGCTCGATTACTTCTTTGATCTCTTTGATCTGTTTGTCTAGACCTCCCACCATGTCATATGTGGAATCAGGCACCTTCTCAACCATCATCAGACTCACCAGGGGATCAACCTGTAAATAAATGTCATGGTACTACACTGATTGTGGTTGGTTTTATATTCGCTGGGTTTCATTTTTGCGATTTTCACTTTTAGAGGGTTTTGATAGAGTTCCATTTTGGCAATTTCAGCATTTAGTAACTTACACAGAGTATATCCATGTACATAAGAATCATATGATGTGAATTATATAAATTATTTCATATGAAAGCAAATTCTTAAAAACTTGATTAGAGACAGCTCAGGGAACATGCAATGAGAGGAAATTTTGGTTCATTATTACATATTTTGACAGGTTTAATATTATAAATAATCTAAACATCAAATTTAGGACTATATTAAAAGATCCTGTATTTAATTCTTAAATATATATGCTGCATTTGATGTTAGATGATACAGGCATGGATAATATACACTGGATGCAGATTAAATGACCATTCAGCAATACAGATTGTCCATCTAATTCAGAAAGGTTTTAATTTGGTGATAATTTTTTAAACATAAATATCACAAAATTTTTACAACCACAAACAAGAAGCAAAACACAGTATACTCCTGCTGCCTTAAATATCTTAGTGAAGTGGACATATCATAATACAGTGGTTTTCTTTCTATCTATGAGGTTAAATATTTAATATTTTCCATTTTCAGTTTGTATGATCCAATCATAAAGGACATCCACCGTACAGAGTAAATTTATATATGACGGTTCCTTGATTCAGACAATGCAACAACTTAACAATCTGATGGGGAATACAAGAAAACGGGGAACAAGAGGAATTTGTTTTCCTCTATGTTTTCATCTAGGATACATAATATAAAGTTCTTAAATTAGAATATATATATAAACTCTGATTTACATGTACATAAAAGATCAAACCGGATAGTAAATAAAACATAAAATTTTTATATACATGCAACGTAAAAAGATATCCATTAGGGCCAACAAGCAGCCATCTCAGATTTTCCCTTTGATTCTCATTATCTTGAGAATTGTTCAAGCATCATAGGTAAAATTTAATGCATTATGCATTATTCTTTTGCATTATGCATTATCCCTTTTTGCATTATCTGTAGAATCAACCAAGCATCTGACGTGAAAAATTAGTGAAGACTTACCAACAAGAGAGGTTGTGTACAAACAAATTTCAGAACCATCAGAAATATAATATGGCCACAAGGCAGAAATCTTAAAATTCCTTTCACACATACAATCTCAAGAACCACTCAAGCAAATATTGATAATACTGAAAAAGATTCACACCAATGAAAGGAAGAACCCTATCACATTCTAGACCTGGAACTTCAATATAGTTACAATTTTAAGGTCCTGGGCAAACCAGGACACTTACTGAGGTCATTTAGGGTCACAATCAATTTTAGCTTTCATATATATATCCTGTTGTCCTCTTGCTGTGCTCACCTTATTAGGCAGTATTTTGTGTAGTGTGTAGCTGTCATTGCGGAGTGCAACTCGGCTGTTGGGCGTTACATCATTGATGTCTATGTTTTTGTCGAGATCAACAACGAACTTTCCCTCTGGGTGAACCTAGAAACAGAATTAATTCACATTAGTCCTCAGTGTATATCCTTTCACCTCTTATGCAAAAGCTCCTTTTGACCTGAGACTTCATATGAGGGTTTCTTTCGCAGTGTGCAAGTGTATCAGAAATATGGCTTTTCAATATTAGCATGGCATTTGGAAACATTTGCTTTTTGAATGTAAATGTAAATGCAAGTGTTATCTTCTTTACCGGAGTGGAACTACATACATATCTACCTTAAACATTCATGTACAGACTCACATATTTTCTGGTATGAATATAGCACTGCTGATTTTCCACTAGATTTTTACTGGTCAGAAGTTAACCCAACCCCTACATACATGGATTTATCACACATACACGGCTCCATTATAAATAAATCATGTCTGCAACAGGCTTTTACCCTCTAGCTGACCTTAGCTAGCCCCCCCCCCCCCACCACACCAGGGCATACAAGCTGGGGTCTGACACCTCACAGCAGGGGTTCCCAGCTGCCTGCTGTAATCATTTAAGACTGTTAAATTAACTACTTGTACATAGACACTGCTATTAGATATAAAATCAGTACTAATTTTTAATGCCACATGCCTAAAAAATTGATTCTCAGAGTGGTGATTCCAAATATGGACATCAACAAACATAACCAAGGTTAACAGAAAATAGTTGAGCAATGGGATCAAGTGTTTCAAGATCACTTTGATTTGACAAACCCATGTAGGGAGTGGTCAGAGTGGAGTGTAAAAGGTGTCACTAGTATACTGATTATGGTTAATGTATTTTGTAGGAATGCCACAAAGTTGCAACAAAATCCTACAAATTATGCCAATGCTTAAAACCAGTTAAAATTTTTAAATTTAATTTAAATATCCAATCTGAACAAAGGAAAATTCTGTCACCTGTGTAACAAAAAGAATCATTCAGTCAAATTAAAGCTCTACCAACCTTACCGAACATTTTTTACCCTTTTGTAACTTTCTGAATTTTGTACCCACCTTAACTAGTACTTTCTTCTTGTCCATGGGTTTAATTACTTCCCCTACATAAGAACCCTGTTCTTGTAACAGCTGGAGCTCCTCACGCAACATTCGAACTGAAAGAGAAATTATAATGTAACCAATAAACCACAATTTCCATCTTTTCACAACACTTAAAAAGTACTTCTGTTATTACTTGCAATACTATTTTGTGTAAATGCAAACTGATGCAAGGCTGGTTACTGGTATCCACAATAATCATAATATGCGATCATCATATCGTTAACTTCCCCGTTATAAGTTACAGCAGTGACACTAAAGGTTAACTGATAGACAAATAGAGAGAGGGTATACCATAATACATCCCATCTAAGAAGGGAGTATGAAAAGTAAAATTTGTGTACAGATAAGCAAAAAGAAACATGATACATGCAACATAGCATACAACTGAAATTTGTCAACATTGTCTACCTTTAGCATTGAGTTCATTTCTTTGTGCCTCTAGACGTCGCAGGTTCTGTGTTTTCTCTGTCACCACGAGCTGTAGCTCCTCTATTTTACTGGTGTAGTACTGTTTTATTCCATCTCTGTTCACTGTAGGTTCCTCAACTTCCATTTTCTGAAAAGAAAAATAAAACTGTATCTATAACAAGATTACGGTACGCTCTTCACACAGCAGTTATACACTGCAGTCATTAAAGATCTCTTGTGTAACACCAGGCCCTGTGCCAGAACCAGTGTTATCAGACCAACAAGAGCAGGTGTCACATGTTTAATTTAACATTTGGAGCTGGATGCACTTTGTGATACCGTGCTCTCATTGGTTTTATTACAATTCTTTGCTCTGTGCACACTCTTGTTGTTTGAACCCAGGGAACCTTGCTATACAAAGCAGCAGTTATAGGAGAGGAGTTCTGGGATGCCTGCAGTGAATAACCACTGCGAGAGGAGCGTAGGTTTAGAGCAGTTGATCATGAGTTGAAATTGGTATAAGAAAGAAAACACACAGATCAGACTGATGCTGGTTAATGTATCCGCCAAAACAGAGTTTTGCGGATACTATGTTTTCAGCTGCACGCCGCCGCCGCCGGGTAGGTGTCCTCCGTAACCCCTGGGCGGAATTTTACAAAACCCGGGATTATGTTCGGGTCACATGTGAACTACTGCGCCCCGATTTTGTTTTGACCTCTGACCTTTCCTCTGCGCTCTGCGTCCGTTTGTGCGTCTGTTTCCACACATAAACCCACATATCTCGGGATCCGTTTGACCGATCAAGAAAATTTTTTTGCACAAATGTAGCCCTTGGAGAGCTTTATAACATACACAAAAATGGTGGCGCCACCTGCAACCATGTTTGCACAGTGTCCATCTGTTTGTCTTCCTTGGGTTAAAATCACTCACATCTCTGCAGTGACTTGACTAATTCACCTGAAATTCGGCATGCGTATACATCCTGGATACCTTTTCTGATTTTATGACAGGTGGCGCCACCTACATTCACGTTTACGCTGCAGACATCCAAGCTCATATCTCCGGAACCATTTGACCAATTGGGCCAAAATTTTGCATGTGTATAGATCTCACATAGCTCTTTATCATACGCAAAACTGGTGGCGCCACCTGCAGCCATTTTTGCACAGCTCCTGTCTGTTTGTCTGCCATGGGATAAAATCACTCATATCTCGGCAGTGGTTTGACATATCTGGCTAAAATTGTGCAGGTTTATACATCCCTGACAGCTCTCTTGATTTTATGACAGGTGGCGCCACCTGCATTCTAGTTTATGCAGCAGACATTCAAGCTCATATCTTGGGAACCGTTTGACCGATTGGGCCAAAGTTTTGCATGTGTATAGTTCTCACATAGCTCTTTATCATAAGCAAAACTGGTGGCTTCACCTGCAACCATTTTTGCTCAGCGTCCATCTGATTGTCTGCCACGGGCTAAAATCACTCATATACATGTTGTGGTTTGACTTGTCTGCCTTAAATTTTGCATATGTATACAACTTGGACGGCTTTCTGGATTTTGTGGTAGGGGGGGCAACCTACATACACAATTTGGCTGCAGACATCCATGCTAATATGCAACACTTCACTCTATTTCCCCTTGCCACTCAATCCATGCTTCACTTCACCCGTTCCACTCTAATTTAGGGGGATACACGTAGTCGCTTGTCGACTACCCATATTCTAGTTAAAGGTATGTATTTAACAAGTAACAAATAAAATTTTCATAATGATTATAACTTAATAAGGAATGATAATACCATAACAATATTATGGTCAATTTCTGAAATATCATGGTACTTATTAAATATCAGCTGATATATTATACATATAATGAAATATGATTTAAATATACTTATTGCCAGGGTTGGCACAATCTGTGGGATAGGAGGGGAGTGTATTTTCTTCCCGGAAGAAATAGGGTTACAACATACCTATAATTCACGTTGTTCAAATGACATGTTGCCTTGTCATATCAGTGCAAATCATAGAAATTGTTTTCACATCCTTTGTTTTATAAAGGACATGCAAGCAAACCCTATGGATGTGACTGTTTTGTCATATGGATGATGGGGCTGAATGGGTTAATCTTTAGCGGAGTAATTAAGATGAATTCAACTTGAGTACATACCCTGCAAACCCCTGATCCGGCTCATAACTGTATCCACTTACTGACTACATGTCCACAAGGCTCTTTTTAATTATCAAATCAATGTAAAATTGTTTATATTTATAATTTTTTTGTTTATATTTTCATACAGAATTTAAATTACTTTGATTTATACATTCAAGATGAATATAGGTATACAAGCCAAAAAAAATTTTATTCATCAAATTTAACATATAAATGCCCTTTTCTCAGATTTAGTGGATTTCATTCAGGAGTGGTATGACATATGGGCCTGAAATTGTACATGTCTCGGATTATTTATGTCATATTTAAAGAGTGATGGTGCTACCCAGCTGTTTTCATGTGGCTTCCTACTGTAAACTGTTTTATGGTAAATTTTGCCTACTGCTGATCATGGTTTCATAGCTCATGATTAAAACTTATGCTAATTTTTACCAACAATTTCTTGCAATTTCTTGGTTATTCATATTTTGCCCTGCCTACTCATTATATTTCCTTACCACTGAATCCATCCCTCACTTCACCTGTACCACTCTGATTTCAGCAGATACACGTTTTCACTTGTTGACTACCCATATTCTAGTTGTAATATATTATTCTGTGATTTTCTGTTATATATGCTTCTCTGTTTAATGAAAGTTTGTTGGAACCTTTTGGGTAAAAAGTCAAGAGTTTCTTCCCTAACTTCCTTTTCTTCCAAGAAACTTCCTTTTCTCACTGGAAACTTCCTTTTCTTCCCTAAGAAGGAAAGAAATACCTATTTTCCCAGAAGAATGCCAACCCTGCTTATTGCCCAACTCTATATTACAATATGCATTATTTAACAGCAAATTATAAATCTGTGAGCACCTTTTTTACTTAACTGTACCAGGAAAGGGATAATGGCTACTAGGCAAGTCACTTAAATTGACTCTTTAGAATAACACTTAGTTACCATTGATTTTGACTTTAATTTTTTTTCAAGAATAGGTCTGTGGTCTGTGAGTGGCCTGCTTATTTAATGAGCTAAACTAAAGCAAATTTAAGGCCTTGAACCTACATTAAAAATTTCAAAGATTTCTAAACGTGGGAATCCCTGCAGTGCCAAAAATAATTTTCTTGGAAAGATTATATTCCTTATTCAAAAAACATTTTTCTGTTGACAAGACATCCTCAAATATTTTTTCTGACTTATAGGCAGCATGCTTAAAGTCACAAAAATATATCTAGATTTTCTTAAGACAAGGTATATTTACTTATGACAAGATATGTTTATGTAAATATTCCTTCATCTTCATATCTAAAGATGTTATTTCTTGAGATAACTTTTTCTGAAAAAAAAAAATTTCCTTACCATAACAAGAACCATTTTCTTGTCCCACTCCTAAAAACTGTAAAACATTTTTTCTGGTAGTAAGAAATTATTAGGAGTGGGGCAAGAAAATTGATCTTTTCATGAGAATTATTTTTGGCAGTGCGATATTCTTATTCGCCTAGTTCACAATCAGGTGTACATTTTATGTTGCAGTTAGGTGAAATTTTCAAAATCATTGCACATGTGAGTCTCTTTGTTGTGTAAACAATCTTCCCCTGGGGGAATCAGGAAAAAAATTTCAGAGCACAAACTTTAACCATTTTGGTTTAAACAGATGATGAATATTGGTGGCAAAGTTCTGTCTACGGACACTACATGTTTAAGAGAAGATATAAAAATTTCTTAATGGGTACCTGTAAAACACTTTAATTGTGTGACTGATATACTCAGTGATTCTGTACACTGATATAACCAACATAAACAATTCATTTATGGAATGAGTATTTTCATATTTTACTCTTTGCCCTGTAAATATGTGATAAATATAAAAATTTTATTTGTTGTAAATTTACTCAGAAACACTTACTGTGAATCTCCTCTGTTAGGCTGGAGAGTTTTAAATTCTAAAATACTGTGAACAATCAAGCATGTAAAATCTAAAACCAGCCTTAGAAAAGTAAATTTCCAGCAAAAACAAATTTGACAGGATGTTAAACTGGCATTTTTTTGTCTACGGACACTACATGAACCAGTGTAGGTATAATCTATAGTTACATCACAATAAAAGTATCTAACACTTAAGAATCACTGTTACACAGATTTAAAAGTAATAAAAGTCCACACTTCAGAAATAAACATCAACCATAATGATCTATTTATAAGCTATATATAAGGTAGTGCAGCAGGTCCTAAACAGTATGTCAATTTATCCTTAATGATGGTAACTGAAAGAAGTATCAAATGTGAAACTTTAACACTTAGATGAAGCATCATATAAACTTATTAATGTCATTTTGAACTGATTGTTTCTGATACTAATGCTAATAATTCCAATCCTTTTTGAATAACATGATTTAACAATGTAAAATTATAAACCTTATCTCTTTAATGTATATGGACACCCTGCATCACATCTTTTGATCTGGGTTGATAAAGAACATAACTTATTCAGACTGAAAGAATGTTCTTCATTTAGAGTCAATCCATATCCTTTCAAATAACCTGTTTTTATAAATTTTATTAAAATGAACCTATATGACCATTGTTCAAAGTTTTTTTTTAATAAAATGCATTATATTATCAAATGTGCATGTGTTAATTCTTAAGAATAACTTATAAGTGTTTTTTTCAACTTTCTCTATAAACTATGGTTAAAAACCCCTTTCTCAATAAACTTGATAATGATAAAGAATCCTATATAAGAATCAGTATCAGATTAAGAAATTTATTTAAAATGCAGCATTATCAAATGCTGTTTATCCTTATAAGTGTCAAAAACTCCTTGGAAGTCTGATACCAGTAGCTTCCTGATTGGTTCAGAATGACCACTGATGACCTTGCTTATTCAAAATTAATAATGGCTGCTTTTCATCCTGGCACTACTCAAAATGTTGATAGCTCCCCTTGTCTGTTACCCAGTTTCAAATTAAGGAACATGAGATAATGGTAAAGACACATAATGATCAAGACAAATAAAGTTCTGTTTGTTTTTAATACAGTAAATCAATGAACAGTAAATGTATGAATGTATTTAAAATACCATGTGTAATTGCAATTAAATACTTAGTATATTATATTAAAGGGTATTAAAACTTGGCTAATCCACTAATGGTGTTAAAGAAAAACTGGGATCTATTTATTAACTTTTGAATTTTATTGATTCCTTGGTTATTTACTGACAATTTTGGCTAATAAATATTTTTTTTTTACTGTAGATAGAGACAATAGCTGTTTTAAGATCAGCTTTGTCTACGGACACTACAGGTCTACGGACACTACATTTGTACATGTCAGCCCATCTGTATATCATATAGGATGGAACTTTAAAAATATTTTGATATTTATCTAAACAGTGACTACTATAATTTCTAAAGAAACAGTTTCTGAAGAACATGTTTTTAAATTATGTGTAATGGGCATCAATTACTTGAATATATTTCAGGGTGCTTTGCTCATAAAAACTTGTATGTTATGATCTTCTAATAATGGCAAAGAAAAACTGAGCTTTATTTGTTAGTTTTTTTTCTTGACACCTGGATAATTTAATGATAATTTGGCTAATAAATAGTTTGTTTTTACTGTAGATGGAGACAATAGCTGTTCTTAAATCAGCTTTGTCTACGGACACTACATGTCTACGGACACTACATTTGTACATGTTGGCCCATTTGTATATCATATCGAATGAAACTTGAAACTTATTTTGATATTTTTCTAAACAGTGACTGTTACAATTTCTAAAGAAAATTAAGAACTGAGGATAATTACATTTGTAAAAGCAGTGAGATAGTGTCTACGGACACTACACAATCTTGCGGAAAAATTACAACAATCTGTGAAAGCAGATTTATTGTATCAAAACTTGCCTGAGTAGAATTTTTGGCCTAATTTTAACAGTATGCTTTAATGTAGTGTATTAGGAAGTAACAAAATTAAACTGAGCCCATTACCTAGTTTGGTGTCCTCATTTAAAAAGACATATATGGTAAATGTCAACATCAGGCATATATATTAGCTGTAGTGTGGTAATTTTTTTGAATTCTTGACTAGCATCTTCTAGTTTTTTTTCTTAAAGGAATGTGCATATTTCATAAAATAAATCAGTGATGACAGACATCCCCAGTCCCAGATATCATTTTGTATAGGGGTATTATTACAAAAATTAGAAATCCACTCGCAACAATATAACACAGAAACAAGCTACATTTGACACATTAAAAATATCATAACTTTTTTTTCATTTTATATATTCAAGTCTGGTTTTTGATATTTAGATCAACTATATTTGCTGAAGTGATAGAAAAACTGACTTTGATGTCATGGCCAACAAATAATTGTTGATTATTGTATAACAATTAATAAAACAAAAGTGTACACCTGATTGTGCACTAGGCGATTAGCTTTGTCCAACTTATTGTATCATCTCTAAGAAAAAGGAATTTATCAATTTATATATATAACAGACTCCAGAGTGGAATACAGTATTCTACAGTGTGTTCCAACAGAATTACACCGATTAACCTCCTGGAGTAGTAATCCACAGCTGGGCAGATTTGGACATGTGATAACAGTACAGGGAGGGAGCCCAGTCTGGACACTGCAGTGATTACATTAATCACTGGACTTTTCCAGGGTCAGGGGTCTACTCAGACCAGCCACCTGACTAACAATTAATAGGTAACTGGTCTCACAGCTAGTTACATAACAGCCTGCTGGAAACCATACATCACATGTGCCTGCGATAATAAATCACAGAAAAGCATGTCAAATTAAACAGAGTGATTGATTTACATGTGTACATGAACTTTGTACATGAAATATTTTTTTTTTAGTTCAAGGTAAGTGGAAGATTATATAAAAAAGATCACTTGGAAAAGAGACCAGAACTGGACAGGAGTAATATGAAGATAATTTTTTTGAAGCTATGTTTAAACTTCTTCAGATGTTAACATTGGTCACAAATAGATTGAACAGCTTATTCTGTACAACTTTTAAAAACACATTCCACAAAGTGGAAAAAATTGTTATTAAAGTTACATGTGAAAATACTCATAATCAAAGATTATCAACTAATTATCTATTAACTGATAACTATTCCTTTTTTGCAGATGTTTTATACTCACTTGTTTATCCTTCTTAACGGGACATCTTATTCCCCAGGGATACATATTCACGAATTTTCCCATTCACAAATATCTTGAAATTAAAACCCTAGCAAACAAAAAGGAAACCACAGTATACTAATACCAAGTTATCCCTGCCAGATGGCCTGCTTGCCAGTGCTTGTTTATGTAGTTTGATTATAGTTAATGTATACTCTCCCCTGGCAAATTGGCATGTACCTTTTTTATGAATTAAAAGATTTAAACTGCATAAATTAAGTGAAAAAAATAACACTTAAGGCCAAAATAAAAAAAAGGTTTGGTTCTCAGGCACTTTTTTTTCAGAAATCAATGCGGGCAGCCGCTTTTTTTTTAATTTTTTGGTATTTTCGATAAAAATGTCAAATGATAAGGGAAAAGCATGAAAATAACAGTTTTATTTTGCTAAACAAGTAAAAGCACTACAAAACAAAGAAATTGTATGGTTTTATCTACTTGAAAGAAACGTCCGAGCGGCTTAAGCTCAAAGTTGGAAAGTTGGAGCGAATATAGAATACCTCAGGCACCCTGGTTATCAGAACGTCCTAAAGAGGGCGATACATTTGATGGGGATAGAGAGGAAAAATGGGGTATAATCTTTTTGGGGTTCATTTTAAATAATAGATGAGTGATGATGTGACTTGTAACATCTGAGTATCTGACTGTTAGGTATGTCTTGTACCTATCTGATGTCCGGTACTGTTCGATCTGGAAGAGACAGAGATATATGTGATTATTATACATGACATTCAATAAACATATCCATGAGTAAGACTCGAACCAGCGACCGTCTGCAGAGAAGTCCTGAGCTCTACCACTGAGCTATGAAGACTTGTTGAATGTTTTCGGAAAATGGGGGTATTTAAGTTTAGACAAAAGATGTTTATGCGTGAATGAGCATGATCACGTGAGTTGGTCTCGTTGTCAAAGTGTTGTGGGAAACCCAAGTTGTGATGACGTCATTTATAGTGGGCGAAATTGTCCTTAGACCAAATCATCAATTCATATGTTTGACATGGAAATGTGTAGTAGGCCTAGTAAGACGAGGTACTAGATAGATATGAAAGTGAAAATGGTAACAATGATGTAAAATGATGAACGATATATAATGTGAAATAATGATGGGGAGACCCCCCAAACCCCCCTGTATTAGGCAGAATGATTATAATGAATGATAAATAATGAGGAATAATTGGGGGGAGACCCCCCAAACCCCCCTGTATTAGGTAGAATGATAAGAATGAATGATAAATAATGAGGATTAATTGGGGGGAGACCCCCAAAACCCCCCTGTATTAGGTAGAATGATAATAATGAATAAGAAATAAAGTGGTATAATGATGGGGGGAGACCCCCCAAACCCCCCCCTGTAATAGGTAGAATGATAAGAATGAATAATAAATAATGAGGAATAATGATGGGGGAGACCCCCCAAACCCCCCCCCCCCCCCCTGTAATAGGTAAAGTGATAAGAATGAATGATAAATAATGAGGAATAATTGGGGGAGACCCCCCAAACGCCCCCTTGTGGGAGGAATAGATGAATGATAGATGAATGAATCAGTAGGAAAAGATCGTGGAGAAATGGCACAGGAACGAAGTGAAGTATAGCGAGATAGTGAATGGATGAGATTGTGTGAGATGGTGATTCCTGATGACGTAATGGAGAAAGTAGGGGAAGCCTATGGCAACATGGCGGCGTTGGTTTAGGAAAGACGGAAGGGGGTGGAATACAGGATACAAATGATAGAACACTTAGAAGAAATGGACAAATAGACAGTTATTAGTGACGGTATGTGTTACTAAATACATTCATCTCTTGCAATAGACAGGGTGGGCCAGTTATGTTGGCCGGTTTAGGTGCCTGAGGTATTCTATATTCGTACCGGAAAGTTTATATTGAAAATCAAAATTAAATTTTTTGATGCGGGGGTTTAAAATTGATGCAGGCGGTGCCTGAGAACCATACCTTTTATTTTTTTGCCCTAATTCTTTATCTTTTTATAATGCTATTTCTGTAGCCCTAGTAATATAGCATTACTTTTTTACGTCAATGAATATCAACAGAGGTGTTATTCTAAAAGAACTGGCAAAAAATTCTGGTAATTAAAATCTATAAATCGTTTCATTTTTTTTATATTAAATATTGGCATGTGTGATACTGGTCAATGCATTGTTCAAAGGGCCATTTTGGCAAGGCTTCATGTCAAGCTCTTCAATGTATATTTCCATTGATGAACGTTATACAAAATGTGCACCTTTTCCTTGTTTCTGGAGTACAGTAGATAATCCCAATAAGTAAAAAAAAACCTACAACCTATAAAATCTGAGGCTTATATAAACAATGATAAACAACTGTCAAACAAATGACAGCGTCATCCGCTTTACATTGGGCGATAAAAAGTGAAATTCATGGCATGACACAGCGAAAGAGAAGAAATCCCCGGCAGAAAATTACACATCATGGCGTAAACGTAGGCCTTATTCCTACTGTTTACACAAGAAAAAGCAAGAACCTTTTACACTGCCCGGCTAATTCACATATATATTATATCTATGTGCCTTTTTTACGGTTAAATTATCCAGATATGAAGCCAAATTTACCTCTTCGGTCGCCATGATGAAGCCGGTCTCGTTGGGATCTGACAGTCTCGCGTGATTTGAGATGGACTCTGGGAATGTCAACATGGCACAGTAAGCCGTCAGTAAGAACTTCTGAAAACTCTTGAACTGAAGCCCAGCACCCATCATAAAACAATGGGACTGATCAAGATGGTGATCTCACACTCCAAACCTCTGATTCCTCTCATGTTTGGGCTGTGTCTAGGAATTACGCTCAGTCTGATCGTAGTTCCTTTCAATGAAGGAGACTGCCAGCACTTGAACATGGAAAGAGGGTCTCACCATAGGTTCTCCAGAGGGGGCTTCAGGCCAAGGAAAACAAACTCCGTCAATGAGAAATTCAACTTTGATTATGGTAATATTGAAGATTATGAACCAAGGATTAGAACTGTTGAAAACGTTAAACCAGTTGAAACAAGGCGTAAGAAAAAGTTAAGACCTAGATATGCTTCAACAGAACTTGGAATAAGAGAAAAATTATATGTTGGTGTACTGACTTCTCGGAAAACAATTGAAACGATGGGTGTTGCGATTAACCGTACATTAACTCATTATGTCACAAAATTAGTGTTTTTTATGGATGCGCGTGGTTCGTTATTACCTGCAAGTATGTCTGTTGTAAGTTTTTCGGATGAGCGTGTTAACATGAGACCATTCCATATGTTTAAATATATTGGAGATCACTACGTAAAAAATTTTGATTGGTTTTACTTTATCACTGATGAAAGTTATGTTCGTGGAGAGAAACTTTTTGAAGCCGTGAAAAGTATGAGTATTAGCCAAGATGTATATATGGGAATATCGGTGGGAGGAGAGAAGAAGGCATATTGTGATGTGAATGCGGGAATCCTTCTGTCTCAGGTTTGTATGTCTTATTGTATACAATATCTGTCTGTATTTTTGATAATCAGCAGCTGTTTATATCAACAAATCCACACTGTGAGAGTCCGAGTCGAAGCTATTCAAGTTATAAGTACTAGAAGATTAAGACTTTTAAGTCCCACTCAACCTCCTTGGAGTCCAAGTAACTTAGAACCCAAGTCCAAGTCGCTCAGTTCAAATCTAATTAAAAGAAATTTAAAATAGAAGTTGAGATTAAATTATCGTGTGTATTGGTATTTTGTTGGTTTTCACATATATGTTTTTATATGCCCATCATATGACAGGAGTAATATGGTATACCCACCGTCCGTCTGTCTGACCATATGTTAACTTTTAATGTCGCTGCAATATTTATTGGGGCTTTGATGGATTTTCATGAAACTCACCATAACCACTTGCCAACAGATTATCTTGCCCGAGTTGGACTATGGACAACATCCATGCATATTTAATAAGTTTACAGGTCACTAATCTTCTTTGTGGTGTCGCCTTGATATCTTATTAAAAATATGAAGGATTTTGATAAAACTCATCAAAAATGTTAATCAATAAAATATCTCATATTAGTTCAATTTCCAGCATAATCCATGCATATTTAATGAGGACAGAGATCACTGCACTTTGGAGGCACCTTGGTGACCTTCCAAAAATCCTATGGATTTTCATGAAACTCATAATACGTATTTACCAATAGACTTTCTTACCTGATTAACATTCTCATAAAAATTCACTCATATTTAATGAGGTCACCAAATTCATGATGGGCATATTTTGTACGTTTGCGGTGCTCTTGTTAAATTTATTTAGCTACTGATGCACAGCTGAAGCTTCGTATATTTAATCTTTTTTGTAATGTTCTTATCATACTTTGCATATGTTTGTGTGTATCTTTTAAAGTATTTGACGGAAATATTTTTCTACTGGACTCAAGATGGACATTCTTCTTGAGTTCTTATCTCGGAGTCTGAATACAACTGAGAATTGGGACTGTTGAGTCCATAAAAAAATGGATTAGAGTCCAGGCTTGAGTCCAAGTCAAAACTTGAGTCTCACATCTCTGATCAGCTGGTCTCCTCATTTGAATACTTACATCTCTGATCAGCTGGTCTCTTCATTAGAATACTTGCATCTCTGATCAGCAGGTCTCTTCAGGAGAATACTTACACCTCTGATCAGCAG
Source organism: Sipunculus nudus (assembly GCA_026874595.1). Taxonomy (NCBI): domain Eukaryota; kingdom Metazoa; phylum Annelida; class Sipuncula; order Golfingiida; family Sipunculidae; genus Sipunculus; species Sipunculus nudus. Next base: position 60,226,631 of record CM049318.1, read on the forward strand.
GTCTCTTCATTAGAATACTTGCATCTCTGATCAGCAGGTCGCTTTATTATTAGTGAACCTGTGAGCTTATGTGATGGCGCAGCGTCGTCCGTCCGTCGTCAGCTGTCCGCCATCCAGGGCTGGCTTTCCACCGTCCATGGCTGTAAGTCATAAACCGTCAGAGCTAGCAGCTCCAAATTACATGTAAGAGTTAGTCACATGTGAAACTTGGTGCCCTGGAGCTTATTATTGGGTATCTGCATTAATTAAAATTTTATAGAGAAAAAGCTTAAAAACCTTTAAAAATCTTCTCTGAAACTGTCCAGCCAAATTGTCTAATATTTCACAGAAATGATCCCTAGAACAATCTCTCTCAAGTTTGTTCAAATGGTTCCAGTTCGGAGATTTTTAGCCGAGTTACAGGAGGTTGAACTTAGTCATCTGTCCAAAAAAGCACACTAAAATTAAAATCTCAGAAACGGCTAGAGCTATAATCACCAAATTTTATACGAATGTTTGTCACATGTCATATCTGATTTTTAGGTATTGGTGGCGCCACCTACATTGATGTGTTTTTTACAAGCAAAAATCTAATTTTAAACTCTTTTAGCTTATACACTGATTTATGATGAAACTGTTAAAATGATTGGTTTAAACTTTAAAAGAATTATTCTATGGTAGGGTTCTGCCAGTTTTATAAGAATAGATTGGGTAAATACAGTTTTAAAAAAGCATTGTAGCCAATTGAAAAAGGCTCTTTTTATTTGAAAACAGATTTGACAACATGCTGAGTTTCAGCAGCCAAGTCAAGAGGTCACTCAGTACAATCAGGTGGGGGTCCAGACATCACCATGGCAACTGACCTGGCTCGGGGGGGTGTCTGGACAATGTGTCTAGACGTCTAGACATAGCGTCTAGACGTCTAGACACAATGTTTAGATGCAGAATTCCCAGATTATTGGAACTATATCTTTCAACTGTTTGAAAAAACTTGGTTAGCATTTTAAGCAAATCGGGTTTATCATCAGGTCACATGTGAACTGCTGCGCCCTCATTTTTGGTTGACCTCTGACCTTTCCTCACTGCCCAGCGTCCATTTGTGCGTCTGTTTCCACACATAAACCCGCATATCTCGGGAACTGTTTGACCGACCAGGCTAAAAATTTTGCACAAATGTAGCCCTTTGATAGCTTTATAACATACACTAAAAATGGTGGCACCACCTGCAACCTGCATTTTTGCACAGCACCCATCTGTTCATCTGCCTTAGGATAATATCACTCATATCTCAGCAGTGGTTTGACTTATCCACCTAAAATTTTGCAGGTTTATACATCCTGGACAGCTTTTTCGATTTTATGACAGGTGGCGCCACCTATATTCATGTTTACCCTGCAGACATCCAGGCTCATATCTCCGGGACCATTTGACCGATTGGGCCAAAATTTTGCATGTGTATAGATCTGACATAGCTCTTTATCATAGGCAAAACTGGTGGCGCCACCTGCAACCATTTTTGCACAGCGTCATTCTGTTCATTTGCCTTGGGATAATATCACTCATACTTCAGCAGTGGTTTGACTTTTCCACCTGTAATTTCGCAGGTTTATACATCCTGGACAGCTTTCTCGATTTTATGACAGGTGGCGCCACCTACATTCAGGTTTACTCTGCAGACATCCAAGCTCAGGTGAAGTGAAAAACTGCATTGTATTATCTTTTATCCAATGATTATTTAAGACATATGAATAAATGCCATTTTTTATCCTAAAAATAGTCAGATGAAGTACCATTGTTGCGGAGGATTGTGTCAGATCTTGATTGTATGTTAGATAGGAATGATTGAACATCCAGCCCATACCAGCCAGAATATCTTTTGGAGATGCCTAAATATTGGCAAAAAAAATTAAATTTTATGAGAACTTTATAACTAATTGGGCTATAACTTATGGGATATTTCAGCTGAATATGTAATATGTTATTTCAATGTTCATGTCTTTAAGTTAATTACCAGCACATGAAAAGTGTGTGAATTTACTGTACCAGTAGCTGTTCCTAGATTTTCCATTGAGGTCAGTTGGTAAAGATGGGTCAGTAAAGCTGTATACATATAGAAACACAAATACACCTCAAATGCTAGAATGAATCAACAATGGACCAATGGTTTAGTTTGATAATGAGCCATTACTTAAAAACATAATAAAATAATTGTGAAGTATTACTATTGTTCTTTAAAATTCTCAGTTAATGTCAGGCCAAATAATGTCACAGGTCAGACCCATCAACTGAGCAGCATGATGTTCTGGGTATCGCTTGGGTAACAATCTAATGATTCACAAGAGCATGTATACCATGAAATGACACAATTGACATGTATATCACATTAGCTATCAGCCTACCAAAAAGTTCGATCTCCATTGTTTGTTCTGTATTGAGGAAGTCATGTGTAAAATGGCACTTACTATGGCAAGATACTGTCTGCCCTCACAGATAAAAAATTAAGACCAAATGGACAGAGTAGGCATTGTAGATACTGATGATAAGTACTGTGTGATGTGAACAAATCTATCAGCATCATGTAACTACATAGAATTGTATACATGTATTTATTTATTTCAGGAAAAGTGAAGTTTAATAGCATTTGTTTCACCAAATATGTTAGAACAGGCATGTGCTTATATTTCATGTTGTATTAATTTTGAGTTGATAAAGGATATTCATTGTTTTCAAATATAAGGGCTGTACATGTAATAATATTGTATGTATTAAATGAAAGAATCTGAGCATCAAAACTTTGTATAAATTTTCAAAAGCATCAGGATATTGTATTGATTAAGAGTCATTTAAGACATATACACTGTATATATATGTTACAGTGAATGTCTTAATTCAGGAAATACATGTATTCCCTAACACTTTTGGTAAATACATGTAAACACTGATCACTTGGGGACTTTGCATATTTACTGAGAAGTCTAGGAAAAACGTATTTACTAATAATCAGGGCCAAGAATTTTAATGTATTAACTGACACACAAATCACAGACAACCATCCTATTAATTCCTTAATAGCAACAGAATTCAGACTGCAATGCATTGATTTACTAGGTGTTATCATCATGAGCATGTACCGAAAACTCCAATGTACAAAACTTTTAAATAGTGATTCAAGGAATAATCTTGAAGATGCCATGTTGTGGCACTATTTTCTTTTAAATTCAGTTTAAACATTTGGGATTTAAAAACATATGTGTATGCATAATATGACCCGATATGAGCTACACTCTGGATAAATAATGATTGAAACTTAGAATTCTGATATTTTAACTTATATATTTTTCAGATTTTTTTTATAAAAATTTATAAAACTTGTAAATGAAAAAAATGGAATCTGATAAAAAATATTAATGGAAAAAGTGGATATGCTAAAAAAAAAGCTTTAATATAAACTTAAATGCATTATTCTCTTGAAAGTGAAATAAAGGTATCAGTTCATTCTGTCCACTTGCCTAGATCCGTCTGTAAATTTTTCATATGCATAACAGTATTTCAAAACTTTTACTGTTTTTCTTCATGACAGTCTTGTCAGAGTGTTAGTTTTGTAATCATATATTTAAAACTTTACTGTAACTAAGTAGGAGGGCCCCTTTCCTCTTAGCTTCTCATATGTTTATTTATATAAAAAACATAACAATAGAATATTTTGCATATTTTGCCTTTGAAAAAATTTCAAACTTCAGCTGAGCGCCGTGACCCATGGGTCCCTTGTTTCTTGTAAGCACTGTTGAATTAAATTTCATATCCTCTATGTATATGCAAAGGTGAGGGAAAAACCCTGTAAACATGCAGTTCATTAAATTTTGGAGGTAATCAGAATCACTATGATAAGTTTTTAGCTCAGCTGACTATAAGTCATCTGAGCTATAGTCGTGGTCCATTGTCCGTCGTCCGTCCGTCTGTCCGTCCGTCCATCCGTCCGTCCGTAGATGTGGCACGTTTTGAAACCGTAAGACCTAGGAATCCAAAATTCAGCATAATGTTAGATGTCCCCAAGATCTCCTACCAAGCCGAAAACTGGGTCTTCGCGACTTCGTTCCTTTGAGAAATTAAAGAAAAACCTCAATTTTTTATTAAAATCCTATTTTCACACTTCAGGACTGACTAATATCAAAACCACTCATCTGTTTTTCCTCATATATACCATAAATATTCCTCTATATAGTTTCTATGTACATGCCAGAAATTAAGTCTGTAAAGTATAAATTCTTTAAGTTATGGGCCCAAACATAATGGACTTTGTAAAAAATCAGGAAAAATAATAACTCACTTAAAATGAAAAATTTTGAAACTAGAGTCTATTTTCTCAAGTATATAACTATGTTTAATTAAGATTCAATTGTTTACCCAAAATTAGATCTGAATTTTGAAAATTTTTTAAGTTATTAGCATAAAAAAAAAAATCAGTACCTTAAATTTTGCCCAACTTTGACCATGGCACGTTTTTTTCCTGTAAGCACCATTGATTTAATTTTCACAGCATGTAAACATAAATATTTAGTTTGTCTGAATCTGAAATTTGAAAATAAAAGCTTGAAAATTAAGCTAGTTATTGATTTTTTTTTTTCTGTAGTCACTTGCTTTGATTACAGATGCAGGGTCCCACTCCAGGTCACTGGAAGTCAGCTATGCCAGGGTTTCTGATATGTTACAGTCACTGGGGGAGATCCCCTGCTGTGACAGGTGTACAGTTATTCTCATATCACCACCCCAATCATCTCCCCCCCCCCCCCCCCCCCCCCCCCCCCGCAAACCCAACCCACCAAGTGTTATGCAGTAATTGTTATTGTTTTCACTGTATCTCCTTAATTGTAATGCTGTTTCCACTCCGATATGCAAAAACTTTCCTTGAAAAAATAATTCAAGGTGTAATCCAGAAGATGCAATGTTGTGTAATGTAGCATTTTTAAAGAAATCAATTTTCTTTTAAATGATTTTAACAAATATAAATGAACCCATCAGTATGCTTAAATTATTATAAAATATGAAGCACATTATGGATAAATAAAGACACAATTAAAAATTTTGAAATCTAAATCAAGTATTATTTTTAGATATTTATTGTTTTGCAGATTTAAAAGATATATTTTTGTGGTAAAAAATAAATAAACATTTGTATGCATGATGTGATGTTATCTGACAAGATTGAGATTTATGATGATGCAATTGAGAATTATGAATCAACTTTTATATTCAGATATATATGTTAAATTGGAAATGTATAGAAATATAAACTTAAATTAGAAAATAATTGATGTGATAAAAAAATCAGGATTTAATACAAACATTTGTTCATTATTTTCCTGCCTCAGCAGAATTTGAGATCAGGCTTTGTTTGCCCTGTTTTATGTTGTTAATTAGCTATATTTCAGCTGTATACATTTCATAAAAAAAATACATATATAATTAAAAATATATATTATGCAAAAAAATAGATTCAATTGAACAAATGTGTAAACTACTGAAATGTCAACAGTTAATCGAAAAACCAACTAATGATCATGGTAATAGTACAGATCATTTGTTCACAAACTGCTCACATGCTTTAGTTTCAACATTAGGAAACACATGGTCAGGTCACAAAAATTTCTTGCTCATCAATACAAACCAATCATATAAACCAACCATGGCCTTTATTACCTCTTCCTCTTACACTTTATCTCCATTTGATATTATTTTAGATTTTTACCTTCAAGGTAAACGTCAGCTGAGCACAGTGACCCATAGGTCCCTTGTTTACTACCATGATGACAAAGGATGATTTAGGTAAAAAAAAAAGGTATGGTTCTCAGGCACTGCCCGCATCATAAAAAACTTTATTTTGATTTTCAGTAGAAATTTTTTTTAGCTCCAGCCACTAGGACATTTCTTTCAAGAAGATAAAATATACAATTTTGATAAAACTTCCTTTGTTATGTATTGCTTTTACTTGTTTAGCAAAATAAATATGTTATTATTATGCTTTTCCCTTATAGTTTGACATTTTAATTGAAACATACAAAAAATTAAAAATAAAAAACCTGCCTACCCGCATTGATTTCTGAAAAAAAAGTGCCTGAGAACCAAACTTTATTTTTTTGGCCTTATTTGCCCTATGCAGAAGCCGCCTATTCACATGTATTTGTTCTGCCAATCATCAGGTGAAACTGGTTACTGAAGCATGACAGTGTTTATACAGGAAAAGTGTACACATGAACACATGACTGATAAGAAGATTCGGGCGGATGTGTATATGCTGTGACTGCAGAATCCTGTTTGTCAATAAAATGCTGATCAGTTTAAAGATGTACTGGTAATATGTTTTCAGCATCCCTGGAGATTTCGGTTTCTAAAACAAAATATTAGTGCAACCCCTTCCCCTCCCCCCCCCCCCCCATATGTATGTATACACCATGTCTATAATACAGAAACATTATTATGATAAAAATATTGTCAACATGACTGTGAAAAAGTCTGAGGTAAAAATACCTGCTAAACTACACCTTTCCACTTTTCACCTGATCTGAATTGATATCCTTATGTTATAGATAAAGATTTAAAGATAACAGACATGTTCAGGCATATGGCTAACAGGTATACAGTTGAACCTGACTTTATGAAAGACCACCTCTAATAATGTTATGAAGCAGGAGATAGCATATTTGTGACTTAAGAAATATTTAAAGGAATGTTTCAACATTTCAATATTTAGAGAAGTATTTTGTGCTGTAGTGAAGTTCATTGTTTAACTCATTGCACCTCATTGTACTGATATTCAGAGTCAAGAATATTAAAGGATTCTTTAAATTCTTGACTACAGTGTTTTTACTGAGGGATAAACGATTACAAGGCATTTGTTCATCAGTCTGCCCACTCTCCAATGATAATTAATATGTTCATACAGCCTTATTAGACTCTCACAAATTAGCTTTTAATTGGTCATATCTCTATAATGAGATCATCACATCATGTTTATATGTGTCTGGAAATAAGACTGCAGGTCAATCTGTAAACTAGATGTGTATCAGGTCAATATATTCTTATGTAAAATGACAACATGCAGCGGACATTGTTTAGCGGTCTTCTTCTCCATGACAGTCAATGAGACCCAAGCAGCTTCCTAGCAGCATCATGGGATTGTTTTTCATAGGAAACCAATGAGAGCACCGCTGATCTGTCGGAAACTACTTGGGCTTCGCGGACTGTCATGGAGAGGAAGACCACTAAACAGTGTCTGCTGAGCCTGATTAAGCAGCAAATTATACACCGCTAGTAACCGTAACGTGAGTTGGTTCTGTGTCAGACGAAACCATTTGGTTCAATTTTATGTGCGTGGAAGAGTTTGTGCCACATCGTCTGTAGGTTGGATATGGATAGTTCATACAACAGGTGGCTCAGGGTCCTCTGTCATTGGTTTCATACCTTTCGTCTTTATATTACTATGGGTAGTCCAAGGCTCTATAGGGGCCATTTAGACATGTTTCAATAGTGATTTCAAGGGCCTGTGCCGTTGCATCCTACACCAATGAGAGCTTATTTTGATGATGTAACTGAGGGTAAATGAATATGCATCAATAAAGTCATTACAAACTCTGTATCAAAAGGGCTTGCATGGTGCACGATTCTGGCAGGGAGAGGTGCAGACTGCACAGAGACTGACAGTCTGCTGTAAAAACATGTCAACTGATCAATCTGAAATAGTGTCTACCAATCTCGCCTTGTGTCTCTCTAACCATGTGTAAGAAGTGAAACACAACAAAACCACTTCGTAACAGTAAGACCACCTGTGAATTAAGACCACTTTTGGCTGGTCCCTTGCAAGATCTTATAACACCTGTAGGTTTCATTGTATACACAAATACCTGGAGCTATCATAGCAAGCAGCGACAGGCACAGATTATAACACACCCAGGATTTGCAGGTGGAATAGATCAACTTCTCATTTTCACACTTATTTGTAATATTGCTACATTTGCTGTAAATTTAACTAAAGGAATGAAAGGGACAGATTATCGTATGATAATTAGATGATATACAGAATATTGTAATTTGTTCATATAGAGTATATCAAGGTGGAGGCTAGTCGAGAACTGGACAGTGATGGGACCTTATCCCATCATTCACAGATCTTTACAGGTTGCATTCAGTGCTTGTTTTCATTAACAAGTATCAACAGTGCTAAATTAGCAAGAAACTAATATTCTAGTGTCACATTTGCAGGATTTATTATTATGAATCAGTGTAGCTAAATTTTTTTTCTTGGTGTAGTATTAATAGTGATGTAGTATTTATACTGGTATGGCAGGCTTGCTGTTATTACTGACTTAGCTCGGTTCCTTTACACGTCCCAGCTGTGAGTGTGTAGGGGAAATAAAGATCTGTACCTCGGCATGTAATAATATTGATCCAATGTCTGAAATTTGTATGGAACCAAGATTGATGAGACAAGGCTTTCTTTTTGTTCATTTGTGGAATCAGGGTGACCTACCCAGCTATTCTAGAGAGCAGGACAGACACAGAGGTGGAGAGAGAGAGTTGATGCAAGTAAATGGGTGAAGGACTAAAGCCAAAAATTTGTTCCAGTAACTCTATGTATTTGAAATTTGTCATGGCATATATAAAATTTCGTCAAGACAAAATTAGATTCCAGTTTATGAGTAGGTTGAACTTAGGTTAATTTTTTCTTACTTTAATCAGAAGTGTGTACTGAAGGCATTTTTAAGTATTATCAACTCCAAGTCTGAATCAGAATTTGGGCCACACCAGATCCTTAACTGGGTTTGGACTGGTCAGAATCCCCATTTGGAGTTGGTCCAGACCAATCAGGATTTGGGCTGGACAAGATCCCCATCAGGGTTAAGCATGGACCAGGATCTTGGCCTTGACATTTATATAGTTTTCTTGTGACTACAAAAATGAAAATATATATTTTCACAAAGATTTCTTTCCCAATGTTTGTTATTATTTATATTTAAAAATGTTTATGATGTTTTGTGTTCCAGAATTTATAAATTTAAGTAAACATAATAAAAGATAACATGACATTTATATATATATATACATATATATATATATATATATATATATATATATATATATATAAATATATTATAATGTTATTTATTTTTACAAACAAACTGGTTCATTTATTAGTGACATCCTGACATGGAAGAGCGACAAAATGTAGTCAGTATCTGTCCAGTTCACACTTTTAAAAAAATCTAAAAGTTCACCATGTGGAAGGGGTGAAGATGGAGGTGCCAGTTAAAAATGGCTAGGACTAGGCCACTTTAAAAATTTGTGGATATGTCATTGGTATCTCAGCATATAATGTAAAGACTCAATATATTAAGTTTCAGTGGAATCAAGATTAATGGTACCAGGCTTCCTGTTGTAAATATACAATCAGAATTAGATTAGGAGCCTGGTTACAAATCAGCTGTTTCTTCTACACAGTCCAGCCTGAACAGTGCTGATGTGTTGAATGGATGCAGTAAGATGCAGACAAGGTGGCTGGTAACATGAGTCAGATTTCCTGCTGCCACAGACAGTGGCTGTTGTATTTGCTGCTCAAGCATCACAGACAGCGCTGGGACTGGCTGCTGCTGTGTCAGTCCCTGTCTCCAGACTGTGCTCTGTGTCAACTAGGCACACAGCTCATCATGGAAACAATGTCCCTATAGTTTCTTCAAGTTTCTCTTTATAACTCTTTTCATAATACACAAAACTTACCCAGTTATACAGACAGGGGTCATTTTATGTGATGGTGTTGGCTAAACAGATCTCAATGCAGAGTACCCATTGTTTATAGACTAAATATGGTAACCATTTGTGCTCAGGGCACGGGGTCATCTTCCTATTATAAGCAGGTTTCATGCTCTCTGTCACATTGAAACCTTGCTTCAATAAACCATCTTGGATGATATTTCTTGAATTCTTCAAACAAGGTCATTGAACGTGATGAGTAATTAAAATGACACTTAAACCAGTAATTTTACTCTTGTAAGCTCCTTGTATGGAACATCCAAATCAGAGCTTTGCTATTTGAAGATTAAAAGCCTTGCAGTTTCAGTGCATTCTAAAGACCATGGTCAGGGTTGGCAAAATGCCTGCAAAGATATTGTTCCACAATTTGTGATTTCTTCTGAACTTCATTAAAAACTCTTATTACACAGTGATACAGTTTTACTATAATTTTGCAAATTATTGTTTTAGTCCCCTGAGTCTGCTTCTGCAGATCAATTCCATTTTATTATATCCACCAAAATGAAGTTTTGCAGATACAATGTTTTTGACCGGGTTCTGCCGCCACCACATTCGTTTCCGGAGAACTCCTCTGACACTACTGGACTGATTTTTCCGAAACTTACACCAATTATCGGGTTATATGTGAACCGGTGCCTAACCAATTTGCATTGACCCCTGACCTTTCCTCTCTGCCTAGTGTCTATATGTGCATCTGTTTCCATACTTAAACCCACATATCTCGGGAACCGTTTGACCGATCAGGAAAAAATTTTTGTACAAATGTAGCCCTTGGATAGCTTTATAACGTACACAAAAAATGGTGGCGCCACCTGCAACCATGCTTGCAAAGTGTCCATCTGTTCATCTGTCTTGAGTAAAAAACGCTCATATCTCTGCAGTGGTTTGACTAATTCACCTGAAATTCGGCATGCGTGTACATCCTGGATAGCTTTCTTGATTTTGTGACAGGTGGCGCCACCTACATACGTGTCCATGCTGCAGACATCCAAGCTTATATCTCGGGAACTGTTTGACCAATTGGGCCAAACTTTTGCATGTGTGTAGATCTCACATAGCTGTTAATCATACACAAAACTGGAGGGGCCACCTGCAACCATTTTTGCACAGCTTCCGTCTGTTTGTCTGCCGTGGGCTAAAATCACTCATATCTCTGTAGTGGTTTAACATAACTTCCTAAAATTTTGCAGGTTTATACATCCTGGACAGCTTTCTTGATTTTATGACAGGTGGCGCCACCTACATTCTAGTTTACGCTGCAGACATCCAAGCTCATATCTCAGGAACTGTTTGACTGATTGGGCCAAAATTTTGCATGTGTGTAGATCTCACATAGCTCTTTATCAATACGCAAAACCGGTGGTGCCACCTGCAACCATTTTTGCACAGTGTCCATCTGTTTGTCTACTGTGGGATAATATCACTCATATCTCGACAGTGGTTTGACATATCTGCCTAAAATTTTGCAGTTTTATGCATCCTGGACAGCTTTCTTGATTTTGTGACAGGTGGCGCCACCTACATACGTGTCCATGCTGCAGACATCCAAGCTTATATCTCGGGAACTGTTTGACCAATTGGGCCAAACTTTTGCATGTGTGTAGATCTCACATAGCTGTTAATCATACACAAAACTGGAGGGGCCACCTGCAACCATTTTTGCACAGCTTCCGTCTGTTTGTCTGCCGTGGGCTAAAATCACTCATATCTCTGTAGTGGTTTAATATAACTTCCTAAAATTTTGCAGGTTTATACATCCTGGACAGCTTTCTTGATTTTATGACAGGTGGCGCCACCTACATTCTAGTTTACGCTGCAGACATCCAAGCTCATATCTCAGGAACTGTTTGACTGATTGGGCCAAAATTTTGCATGTGTGTAGATCTCACATAGCTCTTTATCAATACGCAAAACCGGTGGTGCCACCTGCAACCATTTTTGCACAGTGTCCATCTGTTTGTCTACTGTGGGATAATATCACTCATATCTCGACAGTGGTTTGACATATCTGCCTAAAATTTTGCAGTTTTATGCATCCTGGACAGCTTTCTTGATTTTATGACAGGTGGTGCCACCTACATTCTAGTTTTACCCTGCGGACATCCAAGCTCATATCTTGGGAACTGTTTGACTGATTGGGCCAAACTTTTGCGTGTGTATAGATCTCACATAGCTCTTAATCTTACACAAAATTGGTGGCGCCACCTGCCACCTTTTTTGCACAATTCCTTTTATTTGTCTGCTGAGGGATAAAATCACTCATATACATCATGTAGTGGTTTGACTTTTCTGCTGAAAATTTTGCATATGTATACAATTTGGACAGCTTTCTGGATTTGTGGTTGGTGGCACAACCTACATACACATTTCGGCTGCAGACATCCATGCTAATATGCAACACACCTCACTCTATTTCCCCTTGCCACTCAATCCATGCCTCACTTCACCCGTTCCACTCTGATTTTGGCGGATACACGTAGTCGCTTGTCGACTACCCGTATTCTAGTTTGAATTGAGAAGTTCTTTTTGTATTTTGGATATTTGTAGTTTGTAAACCTTTGTAACAGTAATAAAACACAGAAGAGAAGGCATTTATTTGCCACTTTTTTGCCAGTGGAGGTATTGTCTATGCTGGCATTTGCTGGATATTGCCAGTGTCATTTACTGGACCTATCCATTAAAAAAAAAAATTAAAAAGCTTGATAGAACCTCAAACATGGTTTAGGATATTTGTATCATTTGATTAACTAGCTTTCAACTGATTATTTTATTGTGTACTAGAAAATGGGGACCCGTTGGGTCCCAATGCAGAGGAAGGATATATTGCCACATAGTGTGTCACCAGACCCGTAAGGTAGCGAACTCTCCAGAACCGTAGGGTAGCAAAGTCTGGTACTCCATACAGAACCAAAAATGTCTTTGTGGAAATGGGCCAAGGTGAAGGTCAGCACTTGCGAGGTGGAGAGCGGTGTGATGTTGTGTGACAGACCTGTGATGTGATGCTGGCGGGTATTCAGTTGTGTGCAAGTGGAAGGGGCAAATTGGTGTGCATTCTGTAAGTTACCAGGTAGGGCAAAACACTGATAGCAAAAATGGCCCACTGTCGTGGCCCATTTCTGTGGGTTTTATGGGACAAACAAACAGACAGACAGGACAGTTTTAGTAGTATATAGATAGATATTTCAACAAATGGAGGGCTGTCAGGCAGCAGAGACTATAAGCATTCAGCATGTGCAGGTTCATGGCCTGAAATGAGGTATCTGTAGGAGATGCCTGGAAACCAGGCCTCTGGTAATGTTTTAGAGCACCAGCAATGCCTACCCATGCATCCTGGAAGCTTTGAGTACCAGTCATAATGACATACACATGAACAAGAGATAGATTTAAGAACATAGTACAGAACTGGCATTCAGTGGTCTCCAAGCCAGGATTCGTGAAAGGAGACTGAGCTATCATGCCGCCCCACTCTTGCCTATCTGAGAAGGTTGGCTGGGGGGGGGGGGGTATAAGCCACACCCCCTTACTCCACCCACAGGTTTAATTAGCTGCTAGGTGAGGCTGTCTAGACTCGTACGGATGAACACACACTATATCTGCACACTTATATCCCATCTTAAAATTGTTTGGATCACGCTTAAAAGAGAATTTATAGTGCTTGCTGATCATCTCAATGAGTAAAACTTAATAAAAATGTGATAGTACCCGGCATAAAGTAATTATAATTATCAATCTGTCCAAATACTGGTCAGCAGCTGCTGACATATATTCTGATGATCCAGATGCCAGAGAACAGCTTTCATATACACAAAATATCAGGAGAAAGCTCTCTTTTATTACTCATATATATACTGGATAACACTGATAAGTTTTGGAAATTAATCTACAAAAGTATTTATAACAATGAATAAATATATATGTTTGGTTTATGAACATAATGAAAATGTATTATTATATGTATTTAAATATAATATATGTATATATATATATATATATATATATATATATATATATATATATATATATATATATATATATAAATGGTGTGCCAGTTAATCAGTTAAAATGATGATTGGTTGTTTCCTTTCAAAATTGTTTAAATCATTTACATTTTTGCTTAATTGATTAAAAATGATTATTTATGTACATGCAAAGAATCTAATCCTGTCAAAGATATTCGAACAGCATCAAAACAGAACAACGCCCAGCCAACAAGTCAACCTTGGATGCAAATGGTTTGATGGTTTCATTATGAATACCAATGATGTAAATGTCAGACTATTTATTGGGGTAAATTTTTTAGTGGTACACATGTTCTGGATACAGAAGATTTCAAGGTAATATGGAAAGTACATAAAATAACCAATTAACAATCCATCATAGGTCAGTTTTATTTTTCAGTCATTGATTATGATTTTAAAACCAATTCCTACCACTAATATGTATATATATTTATTTGTTGATTTATTTATTTTTTATTCATTACCAATAATTTTAAATTCCCGTTCTTAAAATTTTAAAGATCTAGAAATTAAGTTTCCAGGAAACAAAATTTTGTTGTTCTTTAATATGATATCAAAACCTTAGCCTATCCCAGCTCAACATATGTATGATATACCAAGTCCACAGAAGATTATACAAATAAAACCTCATTCCTAAGGTATTGCATGTACCAGACACACCTTTTTATAGATTAGACTATTTATTCTTTATTGAATTAATTTAGGTGTGGTTTCTGTCACACACTCACCTTGTGAAGAGGACACTGATCATGCTTTCTTTCTCTTTATGATATGGAAGACCTGTATTCTAACAAACTGTATAATAATGTATGCTGTGTAAGCATCTTTTGTGTGCACACTTGTATAGAGCTTTGTGACTGGATTTTTTTGGGGAGATAAAACACCATTTAGATATCCTTACATTGAACACTAGTCAAACATATCGATGCTAGGTCTTTAGGTCCTGTCAAATAGAGGATACAGTCACAAATGGTACTACAAGGGAATTCCTATAAGCAGACCTATTGAAGCATGAGATCTTTCAAGCTTCTGCTAAATTAAGGAAACAGTCACAAATGGTACTACAAGAGAATTCCTATAAGCAAATCTATTTAAGCATGCAATCTTTCAAGCTACTGTTTACTTTCCTTAACTCAAACATTATTACCATACTCCTGCAGGGATCAACAGGCTTCAAACAGTTTTACAATTTCTGAACATTTTAAATGTATTTCTAAGGTCTTGATGGTGATTTAATTGGCTGCTTCTTATTTTAATTCCCTTTATCATTATTATTATAATTAACATTATTATTATTATTTTTATTATATTTGTTCTATCTGTGGATACCATCTTTGTTGACTGGGTTCTGCCGCTGCCGCATTCGTTTCCTGAATAGAACCCTGAGACCACTGGACAGATTTTTCTGAAACTTGACACCATTATCGGGTTACATGTGAACTGGTGCCAGATATTTTGCACAGACCTCTGACCTTTCCTCTCTGCAGTACATCCATCTGTGCATCTATTTTGACACATTAACCCACATATCTTCAAAGTTGTTTGACCATTAGGGCGGAAATGTTGCACGATTATATCTCTTTGATAGCTTTATAACATACATAAAAATGGTGGTGCCACCTGCAACCATTTTTCAAACCATCCATCTGTTCATCTGCCCTGGGTTAAAATCACTACTTATCTCTGCAGTGGTCAGACTTATCCACCTGAAATTCTGCATGTGTATACATCCTGGATAGCTTTCTTAATTTTGTGGCAGGTGGCACCACCTACATTCATGCATAGATATCACATAGCTCTTTATCAGAAGCAAAACTGTTGCTATCACCTGCAACCATTTTTGCACAGCGTCCATCTGTTTTTCTGCCATGGGATAAAATCACTCATTACTTTCTGTGTTTGAAAACAGATTTGACAACATGCTGAGTTTCAGCAGCCAAGTCAAGAGGTCACTCAGTACAACCAGGTGGGGTCAAGACATCACCATGGCAACTGACCTGGCTCTGTCTGGTGTCTAGACAATGTCTTATCCACCTAAAATTTTGTAGGTTTATACATCCTGGATAGCTTTCTTGATTTTGTGGCAGGTGGCGCCACCTACATTTATGTTTACACTGCAGACATTCTGGACTGGTTTGACATATCCCCCTGAAATTTTGCATGTGTATAGATCTCACATAGCTCTTAATCATACACAAGATTGGTGGCGCCTCCTGCCACCATTTTTGCACAGCATCCTTCTGTTTGTCTGCTGTAGGATAAAATCACTCATATACAAGTAGTGGTTTGACTTATCTGCCTAAAATTTTGCATATGTATACAACTTGGACAGCTCTCTGGATTTTGTGGTGGGTGGCAAAACCTACCTACACATATCGGCTGCAGACTTCCATGCTAATATGCAACACACCTCACTCTATTCACCCTTGCCACTCAATCCATGCCTCACTTCATCCCTCCTACTCTGATTGTCGACTACCTGTATTCTATTTAGCTCAGCTGACTATAAGTCATCTGAGCTATAGTCGTGGTCCTTTGTCCGTCGTCCGTCCGGCCGGCCGTCCCTTAACAGGGCACGTTTTAAAACCGTTGGACCTACGAATCCAAAATTCTGCATACCAATAGATGTCCCCAAAATCTCCTACCATACCAAAAATTGGGTCATTAGGACTCCGTTCCTTCGAGATATTAAGGAAAAACCTCCGTTTTCATAAAAAAGCCATTGTTACACTTCAAAGCTGCCCAATATCAAAACCACTGATCTGTTTTTGATCATATTTAGTATTCATATTTTTCCATACATTTTCTGTGCACATACCAAAAATTAGGTTAGTATTGGATATTATTTTGAAGTTATGGGCCAAAATATAATGCAGTTTCTTAAAAATCAGGAAATATATTTGCTCACTTAACATGAGAATTGCTGAGGCTTGAGACTTTTTTTCAGGAATATAACTTTATTTAATCAAGATTCAATTGTTAACCCAAAATTAGATCTGAATTTTGCAAATTTTTCAAGTTATTAGCATAAATAAAAAATCAGTACCTTAAATTTTGTCCAACTTTGGCAATGGCATGTTTTTTCCCTGTAAGCACTGTTGATTTAATTTTCACAGCATATATACAAAAGGATTTAATCTTTTAAAATCTGAAATTTCAAAGGAATTGTTTGAAAAGAGTAGCTTTTATTCAAGTTTTCATACACCATGTCAAGTGTTGTTTACATCTGGCCCACCTAGTAATACAGTCTTCACTTGCATTATGTAACCCACCCCAGGCAGCTTGCCTTGGCTAAGCTTGGCCACTACTAGCAGGCTTCCCCTCTGCCCTGCACTCTCACCCCCCCCCCCCCCCCCCCCAGCTGGTGCATAAACTAGATGAATGTTATAATTTTCTG
The DNA here is from genome assembly GCA_026874595.1 of Sipunculus nudus. Taxonomy (NCBI): domain Eukaryota; kingdom Metazoa; phylum Annelida; class Sipuncula; order Golfingiida; family Sipunculidae; genus Sipunculus; species Sipunculus nudus. The sequence goes on from CM049318.1 coordinate 60,243,827, forward strand.
TATTTTATTTTATTTTTGGCTATGCTATATTTTAGATTTTGTATTGTACCACCAGGGTTACAATGATTAAAGTGCACATTTAATTGTGTCCACAAAGTGATTTATTGCTATGAAAGTGTGGATGTTCATCAGAGTGCTCATTAAAGATTTTAATTTGTTTGACTTATAACTCATGGTTGTATCAGTTGTTACATGATACTGGCTAAATAATCAAAATTTATATTGCTGATCCTTTATTTCAGTTCATAAAATTAAACATTCCCAACTCCAGTTTGCTCCTGGTATAATATATTGGGTGTTTTGATCTTTGGATTAATTTTAACACATGTATCAGTTTCATAGTTGAGAATACTTTTCTTTTTTCCTGATACCATTTAAAAAAAAATATATATTTATATTTTTCCTGTTAGTGCTGTGGATTTAATTTCCACAGCATGTACACATTAGTATTTCATCTGTTAAAATCTGAAATTTGAAACTAATTGATCAAAAACTGTAGATTTTATTCAAGTTCCCAGGTACCAAGTCTTCATTGTTTACATCAGGTCAGTATAAATGCAGTGTACTGGGCAGTTACATAACACCTTCAGGTCTGACCTACTGCCACTGTGAGTGTCTGGGTCAGGCTGGGTCAGGCAGTAATTACCAGAGAGCCTCTCTTTCTCTCTCTCTTTCTCTCTCTCTCTCTCTCTGGCAGTCCAGCTCTCTCTCTCTCTCTCTCTCTCTCTCTCTCTCTCTCTCTCTCTCTCTCTCTCTCTCTCTCTCTCTCTCTCTCTTCTCTCTCTCTCTCTCTCTCTCTCTCTCTCTCTCTCTCTCTCTCTCTCTCTCTTACCCTTATTGCCTCCCTCCATCCCATTCTGTTGACAGGTACTATAAACTAGATACATTAGCTATAAATGTTGATGCAATTTAGAAATGTGAATCAATTGAAATATTAACAATCACATGAATGTTATACTGTAAATTAATAGTAACATTCGTTAACCTGGATAAAAATTATGTAATGAAAAAAAGGAATAAATGCAAATATTGTTAATTTTTTATTGGCTCAGTAGAATGGGGAAAAAAATTATTTGCTTTGTTTCTCCATCTTTCTGTCTGTTTTAAATATTTAATGTTCATGAATAAACTTTTTTTTATAAGCACTGTTGAATTAAATTTCATATCCTGTATGTATATGCAAGGGTGTTGTAACTCTCACCATCCCCTTCTTCATCCCACTGAGGCTTTGCTCCTTGGCACTGTGAACAATAGTTCTATGGCTATAGCATAAAATTTAATAATTAAAGAAAATATCTGCAGAGAGACAGAGGCGTTGTAACTCTGATCATAACACAACACCCCCCCCCCCCCCATCAAGTCATTGCACCTGTGGAGTGGGGACGTTATGGCAACTGTATACATATCATAAAATTGATAAAAAAGGTTTACCAAATAAATTGGATCTCATCAGACAAATGTGTAAACTGTTGAACTGTCAACAGCTTATCAAAAACGTAACCAATGGAAAGGCATGGTCAGATCTCAAATATTATTTGCAACATTTTCTTCAATCATATAAACCAACCATGGCCCAAATTACCTCTTCCTCTCAAACTTTATCTACATTTCATCATATTTTTAATATTTTAACCTTCTAGGTGGTTCAGTAATGTTGACCATTTGTCCATAGGTACCTATGTACATGCCAGAAATTATGTCAATATTGTGTAATATGTAGACGTGAGGGTCATCAAAATAATGTACCTTGTCAAGAACAATCTTGTCAAGATATCATGTCATACAGTCACAAATTCATTAATCCCCTCATCAGCATAGTTAATCATAACCTTGTATCTGTCAAATTGAAAGCTTGCAGTTTTCCATACACTATAGATCCTTAAACAAATAGCCTTATCATCATTATACCACTGCTTAGTATACTGTCATTGCATTCATATTTGCTCAAATAAATTGTTTTTTTTCTACCCCTCCCAAATAAATAAAAAATAAACCACTATATTTTACTCCATATTAATCCATCAGTCAGATTATTTCATATATCATTTACTCACATATTATATTATATTCCTTTATAAAAGCCCAACATGACCATGATATTCATAAGCTTTTTTTACTCAATATAGTATAACAATGGTGATACATTTATAGTCCAATCATGATCAGCTGAGCGCCGTGACCCATGGGTCCCTTGTTTTTAAATGTCCTAATCCGAAACTTGCAGGTCCAAAATATCCATTTTGCTGAAATCATATTGACTAAGGAAGATAAGAGGATCAATATTAAATTTTAAAAATAAACCTCCATTCATACCCCCAAACTTTGCACAGGTTCACATTAGGCCTGTAGGCCTTGTTTTAATTGTTTGTTACCTGCTCTGCATATTGAATTCACTTGTTTTTTCCATATTCAGGGTATTATGAAACAAAACACCAGTGTTTCTTACTTGTAATGTAGAAGAGACCAATGCACCACCCTTTTTAAGGGATAAAGTGTTTAAATATATTGCATTATGTTTTGAGAAGAAGATCATAGATAGATACCTGGTAGGACCTAAATAGACCCACCCACAAAAAAAAGATTATTACCCAGATATGAATATAGAAATAAACTGATCAGCCCCTATAGGCCTCCCAAGTTTTGAGGTAATGACCCAATACAAGCTGAGTCAACCAAAAAGGTTGACAGTTCTGCCTTGTCTTCATAGCTGCATTACCACTTCATGAATATTCATAGGCCGTGATACCAGATTGCTGTTCTGATAAAGAGAACAGGTTCAAAGGTGTCCAGCAATAAAGACATCCAGGCTGCAGGCAGGACATACATAATTACAGGTTTCTAAGATACATTTAAATAATGGTAGGTCTCCTGGATACATATGGTGGTTATTGAAACGGTATCTACTGTGACTTGTGATAACACACAACTTTAATAATCTTCCACTGCCAAACTGTCACACATAAGTACTTTGAAACTGTTATTAAAGACTTGAGGTTGAGTATGTGTGGGAAAATTGATAGACTTAATGTCTCAAGAACACACACGCTTGAGCAAATATTTCCTGATATGGCCTACCTGTGTTTTTGGATACCACAAATTTCTAATGTAAGGAACCAGTTACTTCATCCTTCAGCATTACAGGCATAATAAGTAGCTACATGAATGATTACCTTAACATTAAAAAATACAGGCCTTTACAAAAATTGGAATCCTGATTTTGGGCTAAATAGAATGCTTTGTTAGATTTACTCATATTCAGTTACTCAAGTTCACTTTTTGATTGTCCTCACCTGCATGGTAAAGGTTAGTGGAAAATTGAAATAAGCATATTTGTCAAATTTCAAGTCACACAATAATACCGTGGTTGGCTTCATATGCGCGAGGCTGAAATTTTGCATTTTCTTCATTTTGAATGTTTTGCGAGGGTTTCATTTTCACGATTGCACCTGAATCTATGAAATCAAAGTACGATAATATTTACATTTTTATCAAATAAAAATAAATTCCACAATACCTCACTCATTACCTTTATAGTCATTGTATTATAATCTAGCTATCTCATAAATAAAGTTTTGACAATTATCATTTTGTGTTTGCATGAGAAGGTTGCGATACCATCCACAGATTATGTTGTAGATTAACAAACCATGTTTTCAGAGGTGTAATAACTTATTCATTTGTGCAGACGCATCATATCCTCTTATTCAACCTTGATAAAAGGGCAGATTATTCCTAAGGGTTTCATATTCGTGATTATATCTCATTCGTGAATATTGCGAAAAGAAAACCCTCGTGAACAAAAAGGCATCCACAATATAATGTACACCTTTCCCACCTTCTGGCATGGCACATACAGATTTGGTCCTCTCATATTTTTAGATCATCTGTGAACTTATGCCATGGGGCAGGGGAATAATTTGTGTGTAAATTCAGTCAAGTCATTTTCAAGATGGCGTCCCTACGGAACTTCAAATTTTGTCGATCGCAAAATTTGACAACTTGATGTGTTGACCTACTTTCTGCGGGACGAAATGGTCTTTTCCACTTCTTCCAAGATAAGTCACAAAGTATTAATATTTTGGCCTTCATATCATAGTCAACAGTTCCTTAGAGGAAGAGGAAAAATTTGAGTATAAATTCAATGGAGTCATTTTCAAGATGGAGTCTCTACGGATCTTCAAATTGTGTCAATCGCAAAATTTGACAACTTGATGTGTTTCTATACATGATGTATTGTCTGTAACCAAATATCTGAGGAACTGCTGCAGCCTTCAGTTTCAAATTTCACAGAAATATTGATCATGTGACTGCTAAATGATTTTGACCCTCCAGGTGGTGCCACCTATGTTGACCTACTTTTTGCGGGACAAAATGGTCTTTTCCACTTCTTCCAAGAAAAGTCATAAAGTAATAAAATTTTGGCCTTCATATCATAGTCAACAGTCCTTAGAGGAAGAGGAATAATTTGAGTATAAATTCAATCAAGTCATTTTCAAGATGGCGTCTCTACAGAACTTCAAATTGTGTCGATCGCAAAATTTGATAACTTGATGTGTTTCTATACATGATGTATTGTCTGTTTCCAATTATCTTAGGAACTGCTGCAGCCTTCAGTTTCAAATTTCATAGGAATATTGATCATGTGACTGCTTAATGATTTTGACCTGCAGGTGTCACTACCTGTGTTTAGCTACTTTCAGCAGGCTGTTATGGTCCTATCTGCTTTTATCCAAAATATGTCATTAAGTCATTATTTGTTATAATCCGCCAAAACAGAGTCTCCTCTGAGACTCTTGGACTGATCTTTCCAAAACCCGGCATACTTGTTCCCTCACCTATGTTGTAGGTTACAATGATGGAGACCTTTCTGTGGAGTACAAACCTGGGTGTCTTTTAGATAACAGCCCAAATCTCAGTGTATTGAGCTGAAATTGTGCATATCCATAGATCTTGGACTCCTCCATCTTGTACTCAAGACTGGTGGCGCCATCTACAATTATTTTCCCATGGCCTCCATCGGTACATCGGTGAAAATTGCTCATATCTCAGAAATGATTGAAGGTATTGGGCTGAATTTTGGCATGTCTATCCGTCTTAGAAAGTTTTCTCATAAACCAGACAGTTGGCACCACCTACCTTCCTGTTTTAATAGAATAACTTAATGCCTTTTGACTGGGGAGTGATTTGCTGTATTGGCCTGAAATTGCGCATGTCCATAGATCTTGGACTCCTCAAACTTACACTCAAGACTTGTGATGCCATCTGCAATCATTTTTCTGTGGCATCCATCGGTACATTTTCTTTGGGTGAAAATTGCTCATATCTCAAGACTGGTTCAATGTATTGGTCTGAAATTTGGCATGTCCATCCATCTTGAAAAGTTGTCTTGTAAACCTGACAGGTCGCGTCACCTAAAATCGTTATTGCAGAGTGTCCATCTTTGCATTTGCCATCTGTTAGACTTAGTGGTTGTTCAGTGTATTGGGTTGAAATTGTACATGTCCATAGATCCTCGACACCTCCATCTCGTAAACAAGACTGGTGACGCCATCCATTCGCACATTTGCTTGGGGTGAAAATTGCTCATATCTCAGGAGTATTGGTCTGAAATTTGGCATGTGCATTCATCTTGGAAAGATTTTTTTCAAAAACCAGACAGGTGGCGCCACCTACCTTGTGCAACAGGACAGTGTCTACTTGGAAAGGAACCAAATTCCCAGATTGCATTGTGACAGGCAATATTTATAAGCTGATAACATTTTGTTTTTAAAGCAGGATTCATAAAAAATATGCATTTTACTGGATGATACTTTACCTTGTTTAAAATTCCCAGAAAAGGATGAAGACAAAATTTCAGATAAAGACAAAATATGAATAAAATATTTGATATTTTTAAGACTTGTACACCCAAGTCATGGAATAGCGAAATGATATCATATTTTAATGTTTGCATTATTGAGAAATTGATGATTTCCTTGGTCTTGTGTTGAGACTATATTGTTGAGACAACTAATTATGTGAGATAATACACATATATAATTGCAAATGTCTATATACCTTTTATTAGTGAATGGTGTGGCGTTGTCCATCGACCGCCGTCTGTGCGTTAACCCATGCTATCCGCCGTCTGTGCGTTAACCCATGCTATCTTAAAAATGGCAGGAGTTAGCATCACCAAATTTTATGCAAATTAAAAATTAGTCACCTAAAAATCTCTATCTGATTTTGCATATTTTTTGGCTAACTGCATTTTCTAAGATTTTATAGGGAAAAAGCTAAAAAACCATTAAAAATCTTCTTGTCCAAAACTGTTCAGCCAAATTGTCCAATATTTCACAGAATGATTCCTTGAACAATCTCTGTTAAGTTTGTTGGAATGATTTAAGTTTGGTGATTTTTGACTGAGTTACAGGAAGTTGAACAAAGTCATCTGTCCAAAAAGGATACTAAAATTACAATCTCATAAATGGCTGGAGCTTTCATCACCAAATTTAATGCCAATGTTGGTCACATGTGTCATATCTGAAATTGAGGTATTGGTGGTGCTACCTGCATCGGCCTTTTGTATGGGGGTCATCAGTGCCCATATTGTACTGAAGGCTACAAAAAACTTCTTCTCTGAAACCATATATGGCAAAATTGTTTAATATCGCACAGAAATGATCCTAGGGTAGTGCTTTCTGATGTTTTTTCAAATGGTCTCTGTTTAGTGACTTTTGGCCAAGTTATGGGAAGCTAAATTTGGTAATATATGCCATAACAGCCCATTTTAGCTCAGTGGCTACAAAGATCCTCTTCTCAAAAACCACTTGGCCATATTCTTAAATCTCACACATTAATTATCCTCAGATATTGATAATTCAAGTTTGTTCAAATGGTTTTGGTTCAGTGTTTTTGGATGAGTTTCGGGAAGCTGAACTTAGCCAGTTTGCTGTATCTTCCTATATGAGTTATAAACCTGCAAAACATTTTCTACGACACCACTGAAGCCAATTTGTTTAACATTTTACAAGAATATTCCCCACAATAATTCTTATAATAATTGTTTTTTTATGGTTCCACATGAATGATTTTTGGCTGAAATATGGAGATTGGGTTGAGTCATTTTACCATATATGTTAGCTGTGTGAAGCAGTTACAGCTAGCCTGGCACCAGTTTATCAGCATCTATTACATCATGCCACTAGACATTTAGATTTCAGGTTAAATAGCTTGGCAGACTGCAAACTATTTTAGATTTGGCAACAGGCTAAAGGTCAGCCAGGATCTATTTATAGCTTTGGCAGACTGGCAACTGTATAAGATTAGGCAACAGGTCAAGAGTTCACTCAGTGCAGTAGCTGCATTCTATTTGTAGCTACTGTATCAGAATAGGCAACAGGTCAAGAGTCCACTCAGTGCAGTAGCTGCATTCTATTTGTAGCTTTGTCAGACTGCCTACTGTATCGGTATCAGATTCGGCGCCAAAGGTCAGTCCTGATCTATTTATAGCTTTGGCAAACTGCCAATTGTGTCAGATTATGCAATAGGTCAAGAGTTCACTCAGTGCAGCCAGGTACAGGTCAAAAGTTCACTCAGCCTAGCCAGGTGCAATCAAAAGTTCACTCAGTGCTGTAGCTTGAGCCAGCAATTTGTCAAAGTTTACTCAGGGCAACTGCCTTTCTCACCTAAGCCTGGTCAGCCCAGTGCATCAAAATCAAGAGAAGTTTGATGTATTGGCCTTATATTTTGACCTGTCTATGTGTCTTTGATGGGTTTCTCGTTCACAAGACAGGTGTCGCCACCTTCAATGACTTTTGCACAGTGTATACATGTGCCTGCTTATTTCTCCAGAGGAATCTGATATATCAGCCTGAAATTGGGCATATTTATATATATCGTAAAGCTTTTTCGTATACAAGACTTGTGACTCCACCTACAGTAATTTTTGGACAGTGTATGTCCCTGCTTATTTCTTATGAGGGGATATCAGCCTGAAATTGGGCATATGTATACATCTCTGATACCTTTGTTGTATACAAGACATGTAGGCCTACTTGAAAAGTAATGGCCCAGCATTGAAGTATATACCTGGCGTATAAACCATTGCATGGGTTTGCATTAGGCCTGTAGGCCTTGTTAAATAGTCTATCCATTTTACCATACATGGTATCAGAAATATGTACACAGATTTTTCTCCTATCTTGTCTGCTACTTTCATTTTGTAGACTAAATTTGAAAGAAATAACACAGGTGGACAGGGTGTATTTGTATCACTTGATTCATGAAGCAGATTAGGTGGTAACAGTATTTATGTTATGATATATAGCTTGTGGTTATGGGTAACACATTAAGCCTGTTATAATCTCACTCTGACTATACCAGCTGAGAAGTTTTTTTTTTTTTAAGCAGGATGTGTATAACAAGCCTGAAAGCGAATAATGTATTGTTTTCATTGCTGTATATTATAACAGTGGTACTTGGCTCAACTGAAAATGTATTTCACTATCAGGCTTTTACTGGTTTTACATAAGTTTGACTAAACTTACAAAAATTTCTAAAAGTTTAATTCAGTATGAAACTGTGTTGGGGTGACATTAGGACACATTCGGGTGGTATTATGACACATGGAAACACATCATTGTGACTTTGGGACAACATCAAAACAAGATATACTGTCCCTTATAAATTTCAAAAGTTCTCAACCTGGCAAATGTTCACATTTGTTACTTTGCACAAGAACTGCTTTACTTGATTTGTTTAACAGGGCCCAATCACCAATCTGCCGTTTATAAACTGAAGGTTATTCCTCAGACCTTTCATAAAAATAGGCCAGTAAAAGTGGATATCACCAAACACAGGCTGCTTGTTTTGTTTATATCAGCGTGTTTTGGGGCCAGCCAAAATAATCAAAACAATTTCAACACAGGCATATGGCAGCAAGAAATATAAGCCAGAGCTTTGCAAATTGTGTTTTCTACCTCCACATATATGCAGCCTACCTCTTTAGGTTACATATTTTTTCCTGTTTGTCAACATGGCTGTGTTTACAAACATATTGTTGATAAACAAATTCATACATCCTTCACGAAGGAGTTATAAGAAATTTTCACAACCAAATTTACCCTTAGATCATCAATATATACACAGAGGAAACCAGGACATAAAAACTTTAAACATAAAACTTTTTCAAAAGGCAGGTGAATGGGCCCCTTTAATGGGAAAGTGTATAAGCAAACTTTTGCAGTCAGGAAGCATTTGAGTCAACAAATCTTTTTCACTATATCTGATATCCCATCAGTATAGTCTGGTATGAATGGATCATATGTGGTGATAAGACTGTTATTGTGTTTCACATAATATACTGTGTGATATGTGCTTAAATATTTCATGTTTTCAAGATTTATATCAGTATATTTTCCACAGATTAAATCAATCATGAATATCTCTGCCCCTGCTTGAATTGTTGATATATTTCATGCTTTCATATTTCATGTTATTATTTTCTACAGATTTAATGAAATAATATATGTGTTGGTGTATTCAGCTTCAGTAACTTTCAATTTTAACTTGGCCAGATTCTTTCTATTAGAGTTAGGGAAAAATATTTTTCTGTCTTGAAATGTCACCATATTGGCTATTTTTAGCTCAGCTGACTATAAGTTATCTGAGCTAAAGTCGTTGTCCATTGTCCTTCATCCGTCTGTCCATCCATCCATCTGTCTGTGCCTCTGTCCATCCATAAGACTGGCAAATTTTGAAATCATTAGACCTACAAATCCAAAATTTAGCATACTGTTAGATGTCCCCAAGATCTCCTACCAAACCAAAAACTGGGCCACTGTGACTTTGATCCTTTGAGAAATTCAGGAAAACCTAAATTTTCCATATAAAACCCTATTATCACACTTCAGGTCTGCATAATATCAAAACCACTAATCTGTTTTTCTTTCAGAAATTAAGTCAGTAATAACATAAAATCAGTACCTCAAATTTTGTCCAATTTTGACCATGGCACATTTTTTTTCTGCAAGTACATTTGATTTAATTTTCACAGCAGGTACACATAAGTACCTAGAATACGTGTAGTCAACAAGCGACTACTTGTATCCTCCAAAATCAGAGAAGGACGGGTGAAGTGAGGCATGGATTGAGTGGCAAGGGGAAATAGAGTTACATGTGTTATATATTAGAATGGATCTCTGCCACAGAAACATGATTGTAGGTGGCGCCACCTGTTATTTGAATGAGAAACTATCCAAAATGTATTCACATGTAACATTTCGGGTGGAAAAATCAAACCACTGCAGAGATATGAGTGATTTTATCCCACAGCAGACAAACAGATGGACGCTGTGCAAAAATGGCTGCAGGTGGCGCCACCATTTTTGTGTATGTTTTAAAGCTAACCAAGGGCTACATTTGTGTAAATTTTTTTTTTCCTGATCGGTCAAACGGTTCCCGAGATATGAGCTTGGATGTCTGCAGCGTAAACGTGAATGTAGGTGGCGCCACCTGTCATAAAATCAAAAAAGCTATCCAGGATGTGTACGCATGCCGAACTTCAGGTGAATTAGTCAAGTCACTGCAGAGATATGAGTGATTTTAACCCAAGGCAGACGAACAGATGGACACTGTGCAAACATGATTGCAGGTGGTGCCACCATTTTTTGTGTATGATTAACAGCTATGTGAGATCTACACACATGCAAAAGTTTGGCCCAATTGGTCAAACGGTTACCAAGATATGAGCTTGGATGTCTGCAGCGTAAACTTGAATGTAGGTGGCGCCACCTGTCATAAAATCAGAAAAGCTATCCAGGATGTGTACGCATGCCGAAATTCAGGTGAATTAGTCAAGTCACTGCAGAGATATGAGTGATTTTAACCTAAGGCAGACAAACAGATGGACACTGTGCAAACATGGTTGCAGGTGGCGCCACCATTTATTGTGTATGTTATAAAGCTCTCCAAGGGCTACATTTGTGCAAAAAAATTTTCCTGATCGGTCAAACGGTTCCCGAGATATGAGCTTGGATGTCTGAAGCGTAAACGTGAATGTAGGTGGCGCCACCTGTCATAAAATCAGAAAAGCTATCCAGGATCTTTACGCATGTCGAATTTCAGGTGAATTAGTCTAGTCACTGCAGAGATATGAGTGATTTTAACCCAAGGCAGACGAACAGATGGACACTGTGCAAACATGGTTGCAGGTGGCGCCACCATTTTTTGTGTATGTTATAAAGCTCTCCAAGGGTTACATATGTGTAAAAAATTTTCCTGATCGGTCAAACGGTTCCCGAGATATGTGGGTTTATGTGTGGAAACAGACGCACAAACGGACGCAGAGCGCAGAGGAAAGGTCAGAGGTCAAAACAAAATCGGGGCGCAGCAGTTCACATGTGACCCGAACATAATCCCGGGTTTCGTAAAATTCCGCCCAGCGGTTACGGTGGAGTTCTCCGGACACCTACGCGGCGGCGGCGGCGGCGTGCAGCTGAAAACATAGTATCCGCAAAACTCTGTTTTGGCGGATACAATTAAATTTCATATCCTGTATGTATATGCAAAGGTGTTGTTACTCCCCCAGTCGATCCTGCCCACCCCCCCCCCTCCCCTCCCCCTATTGAGTCTTTTAACCTGAGCCAGGAGACAATAGTTTTATGAAAAATGCATAAAATTTATTAAAAAAAGAAAATATATACAAAGGTACAGAGGTGTTGTAACTCCCATCAGAATCAACGCCCCCCCCCCCCCCCTTATGCACCACAATCAAGTCCATCCACCTGTAGACTGGGAACAGGTTGCAACTGTTCACGTTTTATAAAATTTTTAAAAAATTCGTTTAATTAAAAAAAAAGGATCTAACTGAACAAATGTGTAAACTGCTGAATTGTCAACAGCTTATCAAAAAGCCAGCCAATGAGCATGGTAATAGTATAGATCTTATATTCACAAACTGCCTACATGCTTTAGTTTCAACACTGGGAAACATTTGGTCAGATCACAATATATTATTTGCAACAACATCTTCAAGCATATCAACCACCCATGGCCTATGTTATTTTTTTCCTCTCAGACTTTATCTCCATTTGATATTATTTTAGATTTTTAATTTCAAGTTCAACTTCAGCTGAGCACAGTGACCCATGGGTCCCTTGTTTAAAGACTGAAATTAACTACTTAATTAAGAATTGAATCGAGAATTTAGTCAGAGGTAAAGAGTCAATAATTGAATCGATTCTAACGGCCCTCACAGTTCACAGGCCCACCTTTCAGTTCAGGTAATACTGTATATACAGTTTGAATCCTTGATTGGGTTTAATCAAATTTCTGTTTGTGATAAATTCTTTCAATGTAAAATGAGGCTATGGAGGGAGAAGCGAAAGTTTTACATGATTATTTATCCTTGAAAACAACCTAAAACTCAAAGAAACTCCAGGGAATTCATGATTAGTTGGTTGCTCAGAACAAATGAAGGAAGTTACGTGTACTTGTTAGATTATACTCGCAGGTTCTCGATATGGATGTATATTTAAGCTGTATATTTACTTGTTTCTTTATACTTTAGTGTATGCAGGATTTCACTGTGGGTTTATATAAGATATATTTATATTTGTTTGTTTATACAGACTGTGATGGCCAAAGTATACGAAAATCTGGATTGGTGCATTAAGAATGCGGGTACAAGCTCCCATACAGACAACATAGGCCAGTGTGTACAACACTCCACTCAAGTGCCCTGTATGCAGGATGTTCAGGTCAGTATGGCACACGTTGTACTGTTATCCACTGTCTATGTGATTAATGTCAGATTATAGTGGACACATGTATGCTAAAGTCCAACAAACCCTTGTCAAGTAGCTTCATACCTGACCAAGATTTATAATTGTTTAGTTCACCTTCAGTGCAGGCCATAGTGTTGAACTGGGAAAGTAAAACTTTGTAATTTTTTCCTCTGCAATGGAAAAGCATTAATCTAGTTTTGCTTCTCCTATGTAAATTTGTCAGACTAACTGTCAATCTTCTGGTCGAGGGAGCTGGTGCAGGCATAGCTTCTGCTATCTGCTGTGACCAGCTTGTGCACCAACTTCGTTCAATAAAAAAAATATAAATTTGCATTTCCTTTGAAGATGGTTCGATATAATTGTAATAATTTTAGCTACACTATAGCTTTGTATACATGTGTATATGATCTTTATACACCAATATTATAATTAGCAAATAAATGATCATTAATGAAAAGAGTGCTGCTCAGTATCTATTTTACATTGACATCTTCAGAAAAAGATGAGACCACATAAAATGAAAAAAAAGTATCATGCAAGCAAGATCTGAGAGTTTTTTTTTTTACAAACAGATGGCACAGAATTAAAAAGCCTTCCCATGCATGTGTTTTCACTGTTTTGCCTGTCCAAGACAGGTGGAAAGACACTTACAATCCTTGGGGGTAGTACATTAGTCTCAGCAAATACTAGGCAAATAATGTAAAAACATAAGGCTATCTTACAAATTATGCAACTTATTTATTGTAGCTTTATTATATTTTACAATGGTGCTGGACATTTATCACTGCCAATGCCATAGCATTTTCTCTAGATAATTGTCTCATTAATAATTATTTAAGTATCCATTATTTATTCCATGGTATTCTACCCACAGAAGACTTGAACAAATTCATAAATCTAACATGAGGAGCTAACATATTTGTCATGCCATCAGGATGCTTACAATTTTATTGAATTTGTTGTCATGGTAACATCCTTGTATGACATTGTACCCAAACAGCTGTGCATGTCATATCACAACTCTGAGGCATTACAGAGTTGATGGTTTGGGAAGGGGGGGGGGCAGATAGCTTTACTAGCAGCTCCACTAAGAGCTGCAATACAACAACACAGTTTATTTTTGTTGGGGGAGGGAGCAGGTTGAAAGCTGGACCATGGTAGCCTTAAGTTAGGCATACTGTGTAATAAAATTGGGACCTTACATCATTAACTACAAAGAAGCATGCAGCCAATTTTAATGCTCAACTGTAGTACTCAGCTGAGGGACTAACTGTAGCACTGAGTACTCAACTGCATTGTTCACCTGAGATACTGAGTGCTTAACTGTGGTGCTCAACAGTTGTGCTCAGCTCTAGTGTATTTCTTAATTATTTTGTTCATCTGTAGTGCTCAAATATACTGCTCAGCTGCATTGCTCAATTATAGTACCCAAGTGCAGCATGTGGCCAGTCATGTGTCATTATGAGTTATTGGTGTTGGAGTGGTGTTATATACTGTAGTTGCCTTTTTGTTCACGAGGGTTTCAAATTTTCACTATTTGTGAAAAAGTGATTGTCGTGAAAATAAAACCTTCATGAAAAAGAGGTCCAATCTTTGAAGGCAAAGTTGAAAAGACTGACATTATGAATAAATAGATTATGTATGTTCAAAGATAGATCTTTTAAATGATATTGTATCTTTCCAGTTGTCTTTCCCATTTTCAATATTTTTGTTAATAAGGTGTACATAATATTTAATACAATTAATTCACATAACAATGATTGTACTCGGCGTATATGTCTTTTGTATTGTGAGGTCGCGTAAATGGAACCCTTGCAATAAAACTTTGAAAGGGAAAATGGTGAAATTTTAACCCTGTGAATATGAAGCCAGGCACAGTAGTATAGGGATACATGTTTTTCCTGTTATTTCAGAACATTTCATACAAATCATACCTGGACAAGCACCTGTACCTGCACAGAAACCCCCAAGCAGAGTGGTCAACAGCCCACGTTAACCAGCTGAACAGCGCAATAACCGTTCACAGGATTGATAAACCCAGCACTACGTACAAGCTGCACAGGTACAGGCTTGCCACATGTATTTGTAAATTTAAAGCTGGTTATGTATGATACAGACTGCCCGAAGGCATAATTATTGCAACCATTATGTGACTAGAGATAAAACTGAAATTAAGTTTTGATCAATTAAAAATCGGACAAAAGCTCCAGTATATCCATAATCAATGCAAGGATTGTCCTGAACTTTGATATGCATGTTCATTTTGTTGCACATAGGAGCGTGGTGGTGTAATGGATAGGGCGCTGGACTTGTGACTG
Organism: Sipunculus nudus; assembly: GCA_026874595.1. Classification (NCBI taxonomy): domain Eukaryota; kingdom Metazoa; phylum Annelida; class Sipuncula; order Golfingiida; family Sipunculidae; genus Sipunculus; species Sipunculus nudus. The sequence goes on from CM049318.1 coordinate 60,258,912, forward strand.
CAGGGTCGTGGGTTCGCATCCCGTTCTGACTGGCGTCTGCGCTAAGACTCCTAGGCAAAGTCTTTACCACAAGGGTGCGCTCTCTCGACCCAGGAGTGAATGGGTACTGGTCATGGGAGGAAGGCAAATGTAGACAAATACCTTCTAGCGCCTGATATGGCAGCTTGGGTTGTATGCTCCCCAGGGAGCCGAGAAAAGCTACAAGAATGAACAGGCCCGAAAGACCAGGAAGGCAAAGTCGGATGAGACTGAAAATGTCGGTGATATCAGACTATAAACCCCCACCTTTACCTTTTACCTTTTACATTGACTTTTGCAGGTATTTTTGTGAGCTGGAGCTGAACCAAACACAACAAGATCTGGAGAAGACCAAAGAGGAGATAATCAAACTGGCCCCACTCACCCCACAAGGGAAGGACGGTCTCACGTGGCCCATCGGTCAGTTCTCACTGTGTATCAGACGAGAGAGTTATATATAATATTTAAGACTCAGACTCTTTTAGCTTTCCTTTTTGAATGGTTGAATTGGAATTCCGATTTCATCTTCTTCAGAGCTCTAAAAATACATTATCTCAATATACTATTGGTATCTCAATACTTAACTCATACTTCAGAATATGATACACAACACAATACATATACAAGTAGGTTGTATTGGAATTCTGATGACATCTGCTCATACCAAGATGATATTTGACTTTGTATTACACATATTTATGCATTGATGAATCACTACAGCCCTACTCATAATTGTATCCGTCAAAACGAAGTTTTGCGGATACTATGTTTATGACTGGGTTCCGCCGCCACGTTCGTGTCCGGAGAACTCCTCTGAGACTACCAGACTGATTTTACCTAAACTTACACAAATTATCAGGTCACATGTGAACTGGTGCCTAACCTATTGGCGTTGACCTCTGACCTTTCCTCTCTGCCAAGCATCCATTTGTGTAGCCGTGACAACCCGACTCAGTAGGCAATCGGATAATTGGGCTGGTAAGCCTACTCGAGTCGTGATACTAGTAATATGGAGGAATGTATTGCAGTGGTCTTGCATCTGGTTGCATTCATATTGTGGTAAACGGCCCATAATCTCAATATTATGCTTAGAATTGTGAATAAACACAAAAGCATATATGTGTGCTCGCAACTCAAACTGAAACACTGTCTCCATGGACACGGGTCATTTCCTGTGTCGCCTGCAAGTTGCCTGCATCCTGTAACCCGTGCGAGCCATGCTTGTGTTCATGCGGTCATAAATTCAACAAACATGCCGAGGGGTTTACCAATGTGCTGGGTTAAACAGGAAATTTTCTCACTCATATTTGGTATTATTAGAAAGTACACAAAAACTGCTAACGAATGGTCTGGTTTATGTTGATTGACAGTGCTCCTGTAGCCCATGAAGCGTTGTCAGAAATGACCAACATAAATGCATCTTCATAAGGCCTTATAATGCGATCCTCAGACGTAGATGTCATGACACTCTGGTGCTAATCTGGTCATAATGCCAGAGGGTCAATATGACGCTAGCATTTGTGCATCTGTTTCCACACATAAACCCACATATCTCAGGAACCGTTTGACAGATAATGAAAAAATTTTGTACAAATGTAGCCCATGGATAGCTTAGTAACATACAAAAAATGGTGGGGCCACTTGCAACCATGTTTGCACAGTATCCATCTGTTCATCTACCTTGGGTTAAAATCACTCATATCTCTGTAGTTGTTTGACTAATTCACCTGAAATTCGGCGTGCGTTTACATCCTGGATAGCTTTCTTGATTTTATAACAGGTGGCGCCATCTACATTCACGTTCACACTGCAGACATCCATGCTTATATCTCTGGACTGGTTTGACATATCTTCCTGAAAATTTGCATGTGTATAGATCTCACATAGCTCTTTATCATACGCAAAACTGGTGGCACCACCTGCAACCATTTGTGCACAGCGTCCGTCTGTTTGTCTGCTGTGGGATAAAATCACTCATATCTCAGCAGTGGTTTGACATATCTGCCTAAAATTTTGCAGGTTTATACATCCTGGATAGCTTTCTTTATTTTATGACAGGTGGCGCCACCTATATTCTAGTTTACGCTGCAGACATACAAGCTCATATCTCGGGAATCGTTTGACCGATTGGGTCAAAATTTTGCATGTGTATAGATCTCACATAGCTCTTAATCACACACACAACTGGAGGGGCCAACTTTAACCATTTTTGCACAGCTTCAGTCTGTTTGCTATGGGCTAAAATCACTCATATCTCAGTAGTGGTTTGACTTATCTGCAAAAAATTTTGCGTGTTTATACATCTTGGATAGCTTTCTCGATTTTTTTGGCAGGTTGCGCCACCCACTTTCCAGTTTACGCTGCAGACATCCAAGCTCATACCTCAGGAACTGTTTGACCGATTGGGCCAAAATTTTGCATTTGTAAAGATCTCACATAGCTCTTAATCATACACACAATTGGTTGAGCCACCTGCCACGATTTTTGCACAAGTCCTTCTGTTTGTCTGCTGTGGGATAAAATAACTCATATACATGTAGTGGTTTGACTTATCTGCCTAAAATTTTGCATATGTATACAACTTGGACAGCTTTCAGGATTTTGTGGTAGGTGGTGCAACCTACATACTCATTTCGGCTGCAGACATCCATGCTAATATGCAACACACCTCACTCTTTTTCCCCTTGCCACTCAATCCATGCCTCACTTCACCCGTTCCACTCTGATTTTGGCGGATACATGTAGTCGCTTGTCGACTACCCGTATTCTAGTTCATTTACATGTTCTGTGTGTATTCTGCTGTTCCAAGCTCCTAATATCCATGTTCTGTATATGTATTCTGCTGTTCCAAGCTGCTTATGTCCATGTTTTGTATGTATTCTGGTGTTCCATGCTCCTAATATCCATGTTCTGTATATGTATTCTGCTGTTCCAGGCTACTCATATCCATGTTCTGTATGTTTTTTGCTGTTCAAGGCTACTCACATCCATGTTCTGTATGTTTTTTGCTGTTCCAGGCTACTCACATCCATGTCCTGTATGTTTTTTGCTGTTTCAGGCTGCTCACATCCATGTCCTGTATGGTTTTTGCTGTTCAGGCAGCTCATATCCATGTTCTGTATGTTTTTTGCTGTTCAGGCTACTCACATCCATGTTCTGTATGTTTTTTGCTGTTCAGGCTGCTCACATCCATGTTCTGTATGTTTTTTGCCGTTCAGGCAGCTCATATCCATGTTCTGTATGTTTTTTGCTGTTCAGGCTACTCACATCCATGTTCTGTATGTTTTTTGCTGTTCTGGCTACTCACATCCATGTTCTGTATTTTGTTTGCTGTTCTGGCTGCTTATATCCATGTTTTGTATGTTTTTTGCTGTTCTGGCTGCTCACATACATGTTCTGTATGTTTTTTGCTGTTCAGGCTGCTCACATCCATGTTCTGTATGTTTTTTGCTGTTCAGGCTGCTCACATCCATGTTCTGTATGTTTTTAGCTCAGCTGACTATAAGTCATCTGAGCTATAGTCGTGGTCCATTGTCCGTCGTCCGTCCGTCTGTCCGTCCGTCCGTCCGTCCGTCCGTCCGTCCGTCCGTAGATGTGGCACGTTTTGAAACCGTAAGACCTAGGAATCCAAAATTCAGCATAATGTTAGATGTCCCCAAGATCTCCTACCAAGCCGAAAACTGGGTCTTTGCGACTTCGTTCCTTTGAGAAATTAAGGAAAAACCTCAATTTTTTATTAAAATCCTATTTTCACACTTCAGGACTGCCTAATATCAAAACCACTCATCTGTTTTTTCTCATATTTACCATAAATATTCCTCTATATTGTTCCTATGTACATGCAGGAAATTAAGTCTGTAAACTATAAATTCTTTAAGTTATGGGCCAAAACATAATGGACTTTGTAAAAAATCAGGAAAAATAATAACTCACTTAACATGAAAAATTTTGAAACTAGAGTCTATTTTCTCAAGTATATAACTATGTTTAATTAAGATTCAATTGTTTACCGAAAATAAGATCTGAATTTTGTAAATTTTTTAAGTTATTAGCATAAAAAAAAATCAGTACCTTAAATTTTGCCCAACTTTGACCATGGCACGTTTTTTTCCTGTAAGCACCATTGATTTAATTTTCACAGCATGTAAACATAAATATTTAGTTTGTCTAAATCTGAAATTTGAAAATAAAAGCTTGAAAATTAAGCTAGTTATTGATTTTTTTTCTGTAGTCACTTGCTTTGATTACAGATGCAGGGTCCCACTCCAGGTCACTGGAAGTCAGCTATGCCAGGGTTTCTGATTTGTTACAGTCACTGGGGGAGATCCCCTGCTGTGACAGGTGTACAGTTATTCTCATATCACCACCCCAATCACCCCCCCCCCCCCCCCCCCTGCAAACCCAACCCACCAAGTGTTATGCACTAATGGTTATTGATTTCACTGTATCTCCTTAATTGTAATGCTGTTTCCACTCCGATATGCAAAAACTTTCCTTGAAAAAATAATTCAAGGTGTAATCAAAAAGATGCAATGTTGTGTAATGTAACATTTTTAAAGAAATCAAATTTCTTTTAAATGATTTTAACAAATATAATTGAACCCATCAGTATGCTTAAATTATTATAAAATATGAAGCACATTATGGATAATTAAAGACACAATTAAAAATTGTGAAATCTAAATCAAGTATTATTTTTAGATATTTATTGTTTTGCAGATTTAAAAGATATATTTTTGTGGTAAAAAATAAATAAACATTTGTATGCATGATGTGGTGTTATCTGACAAGATTGAGATTTATGATGATGCAATTGAGAATTATGAATCAACTTTTATATTCAGATATATATGTTAAATTGGAAATGTATAGAAATATAAACTTAAATTAGAAAATAATTGATGTGATAAAAAAATGAGGATTTAATACAAACATTTGTTCATTATTTTCCTGCCTCAGCAGAATTTGAGATCAGGCTTTGTTTGCCCTGTTTTATGTTGTTTATTAGCTCTATTTCAACTGTATACATTTCATAAAAAAAAATACATATATACTTAATAATATATATTATACAAAAAAATAGATTCGATTGAACAAATGTGTAAACTACTGAAATGTCAACAGTTAATCAAAAAACCAACTAATGATCATGGTAATAGTACAGATCATTTGTTCACAAACTGCTCACATGCTTTAGTTTCAACATTAGGAAACACATGGTCAGGTCACAAAATATTTTTTGCAACAATTTCCTGCTCATCAATACAAACCAATCATATAAACCAACCATGGCCTTTATTACCTCTTCCTCTTACACTTTATCTCCATTTGATATTATTTTAGATTTTTACCTTCAAGGTTAACATCAGCTGAGCGTCGAGGCCCATAGGTCCCTTGTTTGCTGTTCTGGCTGCTCACATCCATGTTCTGTATGTTTTTTGCTGTTCTGGCTGCTCACATCCATGTTCTGTATGTTTTTTGCTGTTCTGGCTACTCACATCCATGTTCTGTATGTTTTTTGCTGTTCTGGCTGCTCACATCCATGTTCTGTATGTTTTTTGCTGTTCTGGCTGCTCATATCCATGTTCTGTATGTTTTTTGCTGTTCAGGCTGCTCACATCCATGTTTTGTATGTTTTTTGCTGTTCAGGCTGCTCACATCCATGTTTTGTATGTTTTTTGCTGTTCTGGCTGCTCACATCCATGTTCTGTATGTTCTTTGCTGTTCTGGCTGCTCACATCCATGTTCTGTATGTTTTTTGCTGTTCTGGCTGCTCATATCCATGTTCTGTATGTTTTTTGCTGTTCAGGCTACTCACATCCATGTCCTGTATGTTTTTTGCTGTTCTGGCTACTCACATCCATGTCCTGTATGTTTTTTGCTGTTCTGGCTACTCACATCCATGTCCTGTATGTTTTTTGCAGTTCTGGCTGCTCACATCCATGTTCTGTATGTTTTTTGCTGTTCTGGCTGCTCATATCCATGTTCTGTATGTTTTTTGCTGTTCTGGCTGCTCATATCCATGTTCTGTATGTTTTTTGCTGTTCTGGCTGCTCATATCCATGTTCTGTATGTTTTTTGCTGTTCTGGCTGCTCATATCCATGTTCTGTATGTTTTTTGCTGTTCAGGCTGCTCATATCCATGTTCTGTATGTTTTTTGCTGTTCAGGCTACTCACATCCATGTTCTGTATGTTTTTTGCTGTTCAGGCTACTCACATCCATGTTCTGTATATTTTTAGCTCAGCTGACTATAAGTCATCTGAGCTATAGTCGTGGTCCATTGTCCGTCGTTCGTCCGTCTGTCCGTCCGTCCATCCGTCCGTCCGTAGATGTGGCACGTTTTGAAACCGTAAGACCTAGGAATCCAAAATTCAGCATAATGTTAGATGTCCCCAAGATCTCCTACCAAGCCAAAAACTGGGTCTTTGCGACTTCATTCCTTTGAGAAATTAAGGAAAAACCTCAATTTTTTATTAAAAACCTATTTTCACACTTTAGGACTGCCTAATATCAAAACCACTCATCTGTTTTTTCTCATATTTCCTATAAATAATTCTCTATATAATTCCTATGTACATGCCAGAAATTAGGTCTGTATTATTTAATTTAAAAAAGTTATGGGCCCAAACATAATGCATTTTTTAAATAATCAGGAAAGAAATTTTATCACTTAACACAAAACTTGTTAAAGCTAAGCACTTTTTTTCCAGTAATATTACTTTTATTAATCAAAATTAATTTGTATACCCAAAATTAGATCAAAATCTTTTAAATTTTTAAAAATATTAGCAAAAATAAAAAATTGGTACCTTAAATTTTGCCCAACTTTGACCATGGCACGTTTTTTTGCTGTAACTGCTGTGGATTTAATTTTCACAGCATGTTATTGTTAGCATTTCAACTGTTAACACCAAAAATTTGAAACCAGTTGATCAAAAACTGTAGATTTTATTCAAGTTTTCAAGCACCATGTCACATATTGCTAGTGTTATTCAGTTTGCTAGAGCTCAGCTCCCGAGCTTCAGCTCTAAGTTCCTTAAATTTGGCATACAGTTAGATTTCTCCAAAATCCCCTACCATGCAAAGAATTTGGTCACTAGGACTTAATTCCTTCGAGATATCAATGAAAAACTTAATTTTTCCATTAAAAACCCAATGTTACACTTTAAGACTGCCTAATATCAAAACCACTGATCTGACTTTGATCATATATAATATACATTTTTTTCTATACATTCACTATGCACATGCCAGAAATGATGTCAGTATTGTGTATTTTTTTTAAGTTATGGGCCCAAACATAATGCACTTTGTAAAAAATCAAGAAATATATTTACTCCCTTAACAAGGGCATTGCTGAAGCTAGAGATCTTTTTTGTCAGGGATGTAACATTATTTAATCAAGATTCAATTGAATACCCAAAATTAGTTCTGAATTTTTCAAATTTTATAAGTTATTAGTATAAATATAAAATTAGTACCTTAAATTTTGCCCAACTGTGACCATGGCACTTTTGTTTCCCGTGAGCACTGTTGATATAATTTTCATATCATGCACACATAAGGATTTCAGCTTTTTAGTTTAGAAAGCTGAAAGAAATTTGCCAAATATTGTAGCTTTTATTAATGTTTTTTATGAGACCCTGTCAGACTTTGGCTCTCTCCAGCCCCTCTTGAGTCACCTGTATGTTGACCTTGTTGACCTTTCATCAAATTATGCACGCTTGAGGGGAGAATCCTGGCAGCTGATGGCCAGCCACAGTTGATCCAGGTGTTCAACCCAACTCATCTAGTAGTTTTAAACAACAACATAACAATAAACAATAAATTAATAAATTTTTATTGGTTTTTAATAACAAATTAAAGAAAAATAGAAAAGGAATTTGTTAGTTTATAATGACAGGAAATTAACTTGCAGTTACTGATGATATAAGAATCTTGTATCGATGGGTAGAATGTCACATATTCCAAATAACACCATGCAGTCACCTATGGCATTTTTTAGTTCATTTTTAATGATAAAGAAGTAAATCATATTATTCATTACTAATCATTAAGGATTATATGAAGGAAATTAATGATAGACAAAGATGCAGTTGATAATATTAATCTAGATTCCTACTGTGTCTAGTGTGTACATTGATGTGAAATTAGTCCAAAATGAATTTTTTACAGTTATTTTTTAATATAAATAAAAGCCATAAAACCAGGTACTTATGATCATTATTTAAATGTGTGAATTTTGTATATTCTTGATTCTCAACATCATTGTTTGGTGAAAACTGAATAAATACCAGACATGGCGCGAATACTTTGTAATTGTATTTAAATACGAATATGATTATGTACTCCATTATAAAATTTCTTGCATAAAGAATGGGAATTCAGGTAAAAATGAAAGTATATGAATACTCGTGCAAATACTTTCAAAATGTATTCATGAATGCATTCATGAATATATTCTTTAATATTATTTTAATAATCATATCAATTATATTTCATTTTAAAAAATCATATGATTCTCTTATTATTTTTAATAAAAATTATATTTGGGACAATATTTGTAATCTTTTTAATAAATAGTTAAACTCTTATATTATATGTTCTGCTTATAAGTTATATGGCCAAGTCAAAATCTGTGTGACAGTAGTACTCCATTTGTTAATAAAATAAATGAAATCAATCCTCTTCCCTGTCTCCAAAGGTACTATCAAAATCATACATAAGCTAAACAACAACAACTCATAATACAGCTTATATTTATTACCACACAAAACCAGCATGTGCCTGATTTCTAAATAATATTTTTTTATCATATATAACAGCTGAGCGTCGTGACCCACAGGTCCCTTGTTTGCTGTTCTGGCTGCTCACATCCATGTTCTGTATGTTTTTTGCTGTTCTGGCTACTCACATCCATGTTCTGTATGTTTTTTGCTGTTCTGGCTACTCACATCCATGTTCTGTATGTTTTTTGCTGTTCTGGCTGCTCACATCCATGTTCTGTATGATTTTTGCTGTTCTGGCTGCTCACATCCATGTTCTGTATGTTTTTTGCTGTTCTGGCTGCTCACATCCATGTTCTGTATGTTTTTTGCTGTTCTGGCTACTCACATTCCTGTTCTGTATGTTTTTTGCTGTTCTGGCTACTCACATCCATGTTCTGTATGTTTTTTGCTGTTCTGGCTACTCACATCCATGTTCTGTATGTTTTTTGCTGTTCTGGCTACTCACATCCATGTTCTGTATGTTTTTTGCTGTTCTGGCTACTCACATCCATGTTCTGTATGTTTTTTGCTGTTCTGGCTCCTCACATCCATGTTCTGTATGTTTTTTGCTGTTCTGGCTACTCACATCCATGTTCTGTATGTTTTTTGCTGTTCTGGCTACTCACATCCATGTTCTGTATGTTTTTTGCTGTTCTGGCTACTCACATCCATGTTCTGTATGCTTTTGCTGTTCTGGCTACTCACATCCATGTTCTGTATGTTTTTTTGCTGTTCTGGCTCCTCACATCCATGTTCTGTATGTTTTTTGCTGTTCTGGCTGCTCACATCCATGTTCTGTATGTTTTTTGCTGTTCTGGCTGCTCACATCCATGTTCTGTATGTTTTTTGCTGTTCAGGCTACTCACATCCATGTTCTGTATGTTTTTTGCTGTTCTGGCTACTCACATCCATGTTCTGTATGTTTTTTGCTGTTCTGGCCACTCACATCCATGTTCTGTATGTTTTTTGCTGTTCTGGCCACTCACATCCATGTTCTGTATGTTTTTTGCTGTTCTGGCTACTCACATCCATGTTCTGTATGTTTTTTTGCTGTTCTGGCTCCTCACATCCATGTTCTGTATGTTTTTTGCTGTTCTGGCTCCTCACATCCATGTTCTGTATGTTTTTTGTTGTTCTGGCTACTCACATCCATGTTCTGTATGTTTTTTGCTGTTCTGGCTTCTCACATCCATGTTCTGTATGTTTTTTGCTGTTCTGGCTACTCACATCCATGTTCTGTATGTTTTTTGCTGTTCTGGCTCCTCACATCCATGTTCTGTATGTTTTTTGCTGTTCTGGCTGCTCACATCCATGTTCTGTATGTTTTTTGCTGTTCTGGCTGCTCACATCCATGTTCTGTATGTTTTTTGCTGTTCAGGCTACTCACATCCATGTTCTGTATGTTTTTTGTTGTTCCAGGCTACTCACATCCATGTTCTGTATGTTTTTTGTTGTTCTGGCTACTCACATCCATGTTCTGTATGTTTTTTGCTGTTCTAGCTGCTCACATCCATGTTCTGTATGTTTTTTGTTGTTCTGGCTGCTCACATCCATGTTCTGTATGTTTTTTGATGTTCTGGCTGCACATATCCATGTTCTGTATGTTTTTTGCTGTTCTGGCTGCTCACATCCATGTTCTGTATGTTTTTTGCTGTTCTGGCTGCTCACATCCATGTTCTGTATGTTTTTTGCTGTTCAGGCTACTCATATCCATGTTCTGTATGTTTTTTGCTGTTCTGGCTGCTCACATCCATGTTCTGTATGTTTTTTGCTGTTCTGGCTCCTCACATCCATGTTCTGTATGTTTTTTGCTGTTCTGGCTCCTCACATCCATGTTCTGTATGTTTTTTCCTGTTCTGGCTACTCACATCCATGTTCTGTATGTTTTTTGCTGTTCTGGCTACTCACATCCATGTTCTGTATGTTTTTTGCTGTTCTGGCTGCTCACATCCATGTTCTGTATGTTTTTTGCTGTTCTGGCTCCTCACATCCATGTTCTGTATGTTTTTAGCTCAGCTGACTTTAAGTCATCTGAGCTATAGTCGTGGTCCATTGTCCGTCGTCCGTCCGTCTGTCCGTCCGTCCGTCCGTCCGTCCGTCCGTCCGTCCGTCCGTAGATGTGGCACGTTTTGAAACCGTAAGACCTAGGAATCCAAAATTCAGCATAATGTTAGATGTCCCCAAGATCTCCTATCAAGCCGAAAACTGGGTCTTTGCGACTTCGTTCCTTTGAGAAATTAAGGAAAAACCTCAATTTTTTATTAAAATCCTATTTTCACACTTCAGGACTGCCTAATATCAAAACCACTCATCTGTTTTACCTCATATTTACCATAAATATTCCTCTATATAGTTCCTATGTACATGCCAGAAATTATGTCTGTATTATTTTATTTAAAAAAGTTATGGGCCCAAACATAATGCATTTTGTAAAAATCAGAAAAGATATTTGATCACTTAACACAAAAAATGTCAATGCTATGGACCTTTTTTCCAGTAATATAACTTTAATTAATCAAAATTAAATTGTATACCCAAAATTAGATGAAAATCTTTTAAATTTTTTAAAATATTAATAAAAATAAAAAATTGGTACCTTAAATTTTGCCCAACTTTGACCATGGCACGTTTTTTTCCTGTAAGTACTGTGGATTTAATTTTCACAACATGTTTTTGTTAGCATTTCAACTGTTAATACCAAAAATTTGAAACCAGTTGATCAAAAACTGTAGATTTTAATCAAGTTTTCAAGCACCATGTAACATATTGTTTACATCAAGCTAGTGTTATGCAGTTTGCAAGAGCTCAGCTCCCCAGCTTCAGCTCTAAGTTCCTTAAATTCGGCATACAGTTAGATGTCTCCAAAATGCCCTACCATGCCAAGAATTTGGTCACTAGGACATTCGAGATATTAATGAAAAACTTCATTTTTCCATTAAAAACCCATTGTTACACTTCAAGACTGCCTAATATCAAAACCACTGATCTGACTTTAATTATAAATAATATACATATTTTTCATTCTCTATGCACATGCCAGAATGATGTCAGTATTGTGCAATTGTTTTAAGTTATTGGCCCAAACATAATGCACTTTGTAAAAAATCAAGAAATATATTTACTCCCTTAACAAGAGCATTGCTGAAGCTAGAGATTTTTTTGTCAGGGATGTAACATTATTTAATCAAGATTCAATTGAATACCCAAAATTAGTTCTGAATTTTTCAAATTTTATTTAGTATAAATATAAAATTAGTACCTTAAATTTTGCCCAACTGTGACCATGGCACGTTTGTTTCCCGTGAGCACTGTTGATATAATTTTCATATCATGCACACATAAGCATTTCAGCTTTTTAGTTTGGAAAGCTGAAAGAAATTGGCCAAAAATTGTAGCTTTTATTAATGTTTTTATGAGACCCTGTCAGACTTTGGCTCTCTCCAGCCCCTCTTGAGTCACCTGTATGTTGACCTTGTTGACCTTTCATCAAATTATGCACGCTTGAGGCGAGGCATACATGGAATCCAGGCAGCTTATGGCAAGCCACAGTTGATCCAGGTGTCCAACCCAACTCATCTAGTAGTTTTAACCAAGAACATAACAAAAGACAATAAATTAATAAATTTTTATTGGTTTTTAATAACAAATTAAAGAAAAATAGAAAAGGAATTTGTTAGTTTATAATAACAGGAAATTAACTTGCAGTTACTGATGATATAAGAATCTTGTATCGATGGGTAGAATGTCACATAAACCAAATAACACCATGCAGTCACCTATGGCATTTTTCAGTTCAATTTTAATGATAAAGAAGTGAATCATATTATTCATTACTAATCATTAGGAATCATATGAAGGAAATTAGACAAAGATGCAGTTGATAATATTAATCTAGATTCCTGCTGTGTCTAGTGTGTACATTGATGTGAAATTAGTCCAAAATGATTTTTTTACAGTTATTTTGTAATATAAATAAAAGCCATAAAACCAGGTACTTATGATCATTATTTAAATGTGTGAATTTTGTATATTCTGAATTCTCAACATCATTTTTTGGTGAAAACTGAATAAATTCCAGACATTGTGCAAATACTTTGTAATTGTATTTAAATACGAATATGATTTTGTACTCCATTATAAAATTTCTTGCATAAAGAATGGGAATTCAGGTAAAAATGAAAATATATGAATACTCATGCAAATACTTTTTAAATGTATTCATGAATGCATTCATGAATATATTCTTTAATATTATTTCAATAATCGTATCAGTTATATTTCATTTTAAAAAATCATATGATTCCCTTATTATTTTTAATAAAAATTATATTTGGGACAATATTTGTATTTTTTTTAATAAATAGTTAAACTCTTATATTATATGTTTTGCTTATAAGTTATATGGCCAAGTCAAAATCTGTGTGACAGTAGTACTCAATTTGTTAATAAAATAAATGAAATCAATCCTCTTCCCTGTCTCCAAAGGTACTATCAAAATCATACATAAGCTAAACAACAACAACTCATAATACAGCTTATATTTATTACCACACAAAACCAGCATGTGCCTCATTTCTAAATAATATTTTTTTATCATATATAACAGCTGAGCGTCGTGACCCATAGGTCCCTTGTTTGCTGTTCTGGCTACTCACATCCATGTTCTGTATGTTTTTTGCTGTTCAGACTACTCACATCCATGTTCTGTATGTTTTTTGTTTTTCAGGCTACTCACATCCATGTTCTGTATGTTTTTTGCTGTTCTAGCTGCTCACATCCATGTTCTGTATGTTTTTTGTTGTTCTGGCTGCTCACATCCATGTTCTGTATGTTTTTTTATGTTCTGGCTGCACAGATCCATGTTCTGTATGTTTTTTGCTGTTCTGGCTGCTCACATCCATGTTCTGTATGTTTTTTGCTGTTCTGGCTGCTCACATCCATGTTCTGTATGTTTTTTCTGTTCTGGCTGCTCATATCCATGTTCTGTATGTTTTTTGCTGTTAAGGCTGCACATATCCATGTTCTGTATGTTTTTTGCTGTTCTGGCTGCTCACATCCATGTTCTGTATGTTTTTTGCTGTTCAGGCTGCACATATCCATGTTCTGTATGTTTTTTGCTGTTCAGGCTGCACATTTCCATGTTCTGTATGTTTTTTGCTGTTCTGGCTGCTCACATCCATGTTCTGTATGTTTTTTGCTGCTCTGGCTGCTCACATCCATGTTCTGTATGTTTTTGATGTTCTGGCTACTCACATCCATGTTCTGTATGTGTTTGATGTTCTGGCTACTCACATCCATGTTCTGTATGTTTTTGATGTTCTGGCTGCTCATATCCATGTTCTGTATGTATTTCAAGGTGCTGATCCTCCTACCCAGCCCAAGAACAGGTTTGACGTGATCCGCTGGGATTACTTCACAGAAACACATCTCTACCTCAACAGTGATTTCAGTAATTACAAAGAACTAGTGGGTAGGTGCACACCTGTATCCTCACCAGGCTCATATGCAGGCAAAGTCTGACCTCATGAAAGGCTCAGCAAAATGTTTGTTGTTCAAAATTGAAAATAGTATCTATTTGAGCATTCACATGTAAGCTTATCATGTAGACATGGTGTAACAAACCCAGAAAACAAGGGAACCTACATCATCACTGGATATATCCCTATAATCATGTATAATCATGGGGTTTGTCTCATTAGGCAAGAAACACATATTTCTCAGTAAGGGCAATATCTTGATGGTATCAAATGGACCACTTTCATGTTTAGCACCTGTGGGTCAAACCTGGTTACACAGTTTTAACACACATTAATAAATGAAAATACAGTAGAAAATTAAGGAATTCACCTTCAGTCAACTGTACCCCGAATCGCCTGGCAACAGGTTAAAATGGTGACAGTGCTAGGCTCTGGAATACTTATACTTATAAACAGTTTGACAGTTATTTGTGTTTAAATAAAGTTTTAAATGAGTAAAGATATGAATAAAGAATATGAGCCATATTTATTTTACAGGTGCTGATAAGCTGGATGTACAAGACATCCTGAATATAACCATGGACCGCCTTAATAAGCGCCATGGCAACACCTTGGCATACAGTCGTCTTGTGAATGGGTACCGCCGTTTTGACCCAGGCCGTGGGATGGAGTATATCCTCGATCTGGTGGTGAAAGAGAAATTCTCCGGAAAAGAGATCGACAAACGTGTCAAACTGCTTCGTCCCCTGAGCTTTGTAGAAATCGTCCCGATGCCATATGTCACAGAGAATTCTCGTATCAATCTGGTCGTTCCAGTGACGATGAAGGATAAGGATTTCGCCGTGAGCTTTTTAGACTCTTATGCTAAGACTTGTTTAGACTCTGGAGACAACTCTAATTTGTATGTTATTTTTATATATGAAGGTACAGAACCAAAGGCTAAAAAAGATGATCCTTATGCAGTTATGAAGTCTATGATACAGTATTATGAGAACAAATACGTAGGAAGTGCCAGGATGTTTTCTTCCACTCTCGTAGACATGAACCCAACAGAGTTTACAATCACAGATTCTATTTCTAAAACACTTGCCCCAGAGTCTCTTATATTGATGGGGACAGTTGACATGGAATTAACTATAGAGTTCCTGAATCGTGTCCGCATGAATACAATAAACGGTTGGCAGACATTTTTCCCTATAGGTTTCTGGCAGTATAAACCGAACTTGGTTTACAATGAAAAACCTTACCCAACTACAGTAGAGATAAATAAAAATGTCGGCCATTTTGATGCTAATTCATATATTGTAGCAGGATTTTATAATAGTGACTATATGTATGCCCGCAAAGAAATGCAAAAGTCTGCCAAAAGAGCTAAACTCACAGATTTATATACATTATTTTTACAGTATCACAAATTGCATGTTTTTCGTGCTACAGAACCAGCCCTTCGTCATAAATACAGGGAGCGCATATGTAACCCTGTATTAAATGAAGAGACTTATTCTCGTTGTTTAAAACAACGATCAGAAGGTTTAGCAAGCAGGGCCCAGCTGGCTGTGTTAATATTAGAACATCAGCAAAATGTAGATAAGGGACACATGGATATTATACACCAACAACAAAACCCTAATGTAGACCAAATGAAACCCAACATGCTAAAAAAGAAAAAGAAATGATGAAATATATGATCTTAGGACAATATGTCTGCTTTTTCCCAGGTGCCAAGTAAACCAGTATACCTTCCCTCTGTACAGCTATGTTTAATTGGTATGTAGTATGCAAATTGCAGCAGCTGAATGCAGCACACTGAATATGGCACCAGTTCAGAGAGGCTGTTTATTTGTAGGCCTTAAAACACTGTAGAAATCTGCAACATGACAATGGTGATGTCAACAACTGCAAGGTCAAAGGTCATACACTTGGTAACCAGGTTACATGGTTACCATGCTTTGTGTGCCAGCTGGATCAATTCTTCTCTGAGAATTCCATTTTTTATGTGTTCGAGTTCTGCATGTCACACTACCAAGCAAATAAATGGTTAATTGAAAAACAGTTTGAGCCAAAATAGATTTTTTCCAGTTGCATTTGCATACTGCATGCCAACTATAGCTCATCAGTACTGCAGCCATCCAGTTGTATACACATTAATACATTTGTTATATTACAAAAACCATTATGAAAGTGACTGTTAATAAACACAAGAGTGTAGGGTTCAAATATATATATAAATAAGTTGCATTTACCAGATCAACAGAATGAATGGATGAATGACAGTGATTGATCTACGAATGCCTTACTTACCGGTACACTATTTTGCTGTGACTGAAAATTAGGGCTTATTTTTATATGAAAAATATAATTTAATCTAATACTCATCCCTTTTCTATTAAAGAATTCTGTAGAATTCTGTCATGTGCTAAACTGAAAGTAAGGATGCAGTAATCTTTGCTGATTAGCTTACCTCCCTTCTCAGATGCAGTAAATGACCATTTTCTGTACTTTTCAAAGACATTTCTCAGGCGTCACTTGTTGGAATTTCATGAAGTGATTCTTCCATCCAGACCCATGTAATTCTATGGTGCATGTGTGGTTACAAGTATTCAAAACTCAAAAGCCAACATAAAAAATATAGAAATATTTCTTTGCAGCTTATCAAATTGAAGTGAGAAAAGTAGCAAAAGTAGCTTTTTTCTCCATTGACTGCTACTTTTAATTGATTTAATTGGCTTAGATATTAAATACAACTTTAATTTCATTAAGGTGGTAAGGATTGATTTGGGTTTTAATCCTTATTACACATTTTTTAAAAAATGTACAAGAGATACAATTATTGTAGTCTTAACTATGTTCAAAATGTTGATTTATTAGAATATCATGTGTATGAAATCTGTTGAGTCTGAGAAAGGCTTATAATCACTTGAAGCATCTTATGGATTTAAAACTGGTGCTGTCAAACATTGTTTATAAAAAAAGAATATATATTCATGAAGAGATTGTTCTTTTCATTATGCATAATACGTACAATGTCACATTTAAAGTGATTGTACCTGAAAATGCTGTAAACTTATTGTGTTTTTTCTCTGGAGCTGTGTTATAAAATGCTATCACTTCAACTGACAAAAGTGGAAGGGGATTGGCTAGGGTTCAAAGCTGGTGTTAGAATTAAATTCAAGTATTATATGTTTTTGGTATATTTGTACAAATTAATATCCGCCTTTATGACTGATACCTCAGATAAAAACAAGGTATCCCTTTCAATGGCTGATTTTGTACAAGGTGCCTTTTTGTGACATGAACCTGGAACAGTATATTGTAGTCTGAGTAACTCTTAAGTGCTTTGAAATATCAAGTATTAACTTTTAACATTTCATACACAATTTGGCCAGTAAACATACAATTTACTTTGCCTTATTATTATATTAAAATTTATTACTGTCCAGATTGTAGATTATGTCAAATTAAGTTACGTAGAATTATTATGTAGGAGTTGTAATTTGAAATTTCAGTGTTTTCTCATTCCACAAAAACATTGAAATGTTACATAGCCAACTACACTGACCATATGATTAGATGTACTTACCAGTACAAATATTGAAGCTGTTAATTTCCTTAAAGACTTGGCTTTTGATTATAAATGTTAATTGATTCAGATAGTATATACTTATGCAGTCTCCCCATCCTGTGTAAAACAATGGGGGGGGGGGGG
The DNA here is from genome assembly GCA_026874595.1 of Sipunculus nudus. Taxonomy (NCBI): domain Eukaryota; kingdom Metazoa; phylum Annelida; class Sipuncula; order Golfingiida; family Sipunculidae; genus Sipunculus; species Sipunculus nudus. Next base: position 60,276,883 of record CM049318.1, read on the forward strand.
AAATATTTTTAACTGGCAAAATAAAATGCAAGATAAATCTATTCAAATAAAAGACTGCACTATCTAGCTATAAGAAATTAAAAGAATTCCAATAAGTAGAAGACATAGATAATTTAAGTTTAAATATTCTTTCCAAGCCAAAATTTCTAACCTCACTAGCCAAATAAATTTAACTGTATAAGTGGATGTTAAGTGTATATTAAATACACAGAAGCCATATATTCTGCAGATTTAAAATTGTGTGCCATAATTTTAACATAATTTCTAATACTCTAACATTAGAGTTAACATCTAAATGATATTTGGTAAAGTTAGCTATACTTGGAAACATAATGTCCATATGACCTATTTTTAAGGCCACACCAAAAAATTTAGTTGCTCTACAGAGTAGGTTATAATAAATTCTTTGCAAATATTGTTTCCTTTTAAAAAATTTACATTAGGCCTAAAAAAATAAAAGGTATGGTTCTCAGGCACCATCCGCATCAATTTTTATCCCCCGCATAAAAAATTTTTATTTTGATTTTCATTAGAAACTTACCAATTTTGAGCTCCAGCCGCTTAGACATTTCATTCAAGAAGATAAAATAATACAATTTTTATCAAATTTTCTTTCTTATATAGTCCTTTACCTGTTTAGCGAAAAAAATCTGTTATTATCATACTTTTCCCTGCTTCATATGACATTTTTATCGAAACATACAAAAAAAGGTAAAAAAAATTTCCCACCGACATTGATTTCTGAAAAAAAAGCCTGGGAACCAAACCTTTTTTTTTGCCTTAAAAGTGGTAATTTGCCAACTTAAAGCGAGAACATAAAATTTCTTAAAGTATTGTTTATAAATAACACAAAATTTAATATTCACAAAATTTTTTACTATACCTTTATTAATACTTTGACTGGATTTAGGCAATAGCACAAATATCAACATTATCAAAGACTTGGTCCTCATTCACACAGGGAAAATAAATATGATAAATCCACAAAACTAGGAGCCTTTATTCCATAAAATGATATACTATTTTGGTATGGGTTGGATACAGGTAGATTAAGGCTTTCTCAAGTGCAGTAGCATTACTGGCTTTATATCAAACCTTTATGATTTATGATCTGCTGTGAAAGTTTGCATGATTTGAGGTTAAAGCAGAGCCAGCGCAGCTAGCTGGATCAAGGTCTGCTGAAAGTCACCTGAAAAGACCACACAAAATAATCAAATGTGATGAATTAGTGTAGCTAGTGATAGATCAAACTCACTGCCACTGTTGCGATGGTGCGTGTAAAATGAGCTCGTCATGGCTAGTATTCTCTGTGTGAATGTAAATTCATTCCTGATAATATTTAGCAGTCTATAAATAAACATTTTGTGCCTTCTTGTGAAGTAATCTACATGTTACCACCCAAAAAGGATCAGCTTCATTGTGTATGTTTGTGTGCATTTCTGTGAATCCAGTTGTGGCATACAAAATCAACTGATGTGACATACTTTTAACCTGTTGTGGCCTACCTCCTGTTATTTAGTTCTGTTCCAGGATGGGAAGGTTTAAAATTACTTGTTGGCATACCGCAGGAAAGAAAAAAATAGGTTTAAACCCACATTAGTATTTTTTTTTGGCACACATTTTTAAGAGTATGCCAGGAAAGTTCAAGTGAATGTGTGTTTAAGTCTTTGAATTTTCAGATTTGCACTTAAATGTCATGACTTGAACAATTTTATACATTTCCTTCTTATAACCATAAGGAATGAACTTTTGCCATGATTTAATTCTCTGCAGGTATTACATTTTGCTTTCTTCAACCTATATTTATTATTACAAAATCATTTAGCATAAGGACCAATGAACAAGATCAATATAGATAGCAAATAAAAGAGGTTTTCTGTATTCAAATAAATGAATCCCATAACAAATCTTTTACTACACTAAAAAAAACAGGTTTGAAGTTTATATAATGTAATGTTTTATCTCTGTACATAGAACAGACATTTAAAAGATCAAATTAACTTTTTATCTCCAGATATTTATCCTTAATATATCACTTAGTTCTAGTTTGGGCTAAAGATTTATTGAACCAAAGATATCAAAATATGACACAGTTGAATGTAGGACAATATGTTTGTTCATCACACAATGTTCACAAGTCAGATGTGTACATAATACTGCATCTGTGATATGTCTGCAGTCACCTTTACGTATTTGAGGCCTGTGTAGCATTGTTTATGAGATACTGTGGTTGCCTTTTTGTTTGCGAGGGTTTTAATTTCGCGATATTCGCGAATGGGGTATAATCGCGAAAATGAAACCCTCAGGAAATATTGGCCCAATTAAGTATGTCCTTTTTGTTTAGTGTAACCAATACTTGAATGTGAATAGGTTAGAACAGTGAGAAATTTTATAATAAATTACATTCATGCTGGTATAGGGAAAACGTTCCCTTAAAATTTGAACTAAACATCCTGTGTTGTGTACGGGCCCATCGTTATATGAGTAGAATATCACAAACTCCTGACTTATTCTCATTTTATAATACAAACATGCAGGTATGGCATTAACAATGATTTTATATAGGTTCTGGTGATATCGCGAAAATGAAACCCTCGCACAATGTTCAAAATGGAGAAATCGCGAAATTTCAGCCTCGCGAATATTAAGCCAACCACAGTATTACCCTGTATGTCTGAGTGGACAGTGTGTTCTAATCACCCAAATTTGTTACAAATTGATCGGTGTTATATTCAGAAATTTTATATCAAGTTCTCTGCATTATGATGCAAAGGACAAAGTTTAATTTCTCCATAACAAATTACTATGTTGTTTTTACAGACACTGTTTCATCAGATGGCAGACATAATAATACATTGCAGATGTCACAGATGTCAGTGTTATGTTTACAATCCTATAACAGAGACCATATTACACTACAGATGTAAAATAATGCTTAGGGAAAGGATTCTTGTATGTAGCGTTCTTATAATTAATATATATATATATATATAATGAGACAGGTCAGTATAACCAATATGAATGCTTTCAGTTCACTCAAGAGGGGTCTTATTAGAGTGGAGAATGGTCCTTCAGACAGGTTCCACTGTACATATATATATATATATATATATATATATATATATATATATATATATATATATATGAGAAGACAATAAGGCTTTAGATATAATAAACAGAATATCATCATTGTACAGTTCATATAGTGCTCATGTATAAATTTTATATAATCCGCATTTTATATCCATAAAACCAGCCTTGATGATGTAGTTCTGTTATGTATAAATAAGCAGATTATATGTAAATGAACAGAGGTAGATTTTATAGATAAATCAGTTATTTTTATATAACATACTTAAGCCTTCCAGGAAATGAAAACAGAAGATGATACGCTAATGATTGTACCAGTGGTAGCTGAAATTAGTTCTAGATATAGTGAAGTAACCATGTTTGCATAGGCCTTTCTTATTATGATTGTCTGTACTTATAAATAAATACGATGACTATGGCACAAATGTAATACTCCAGAAATAAGTTGTCCAGGATTTGTGTACCTCCACTGCCCAGCTTTCATGAATGAACAAATTGATATTACCCATCAGGTTATGCAGAGTGTTTCAGTGTCAAAGATAATCATGTAGTTAATTTCTTATGTATTTTCAGGGGACTTGAAATTTATGTATCACTGCTGGTCAAGGTATTCTACTGACTCTTTATATGTCACTTCAAAGTGATGATAATTTTACAGGTACCTTAATGACTTATATTCAAAGGGTGAACCTGGCATGCTTGTGTACTGTAAGCCCACCTTTTATCAGGATAATAGAAATTCCATATTAACAAAAATGTCTTATACATGTATCTCTAACATTGCCTTCCCATGATCAACTTCTCTCTCAATCAAAGGACAGAAATCAACAATACCAATATAGACAAAATGCACATATCTCTCTGGCATCAGACACCTCTCTAAACTAGGACATCCATAATGGACATACCATATCTGTCTGGCTTAATCCATCCATAATGGACATCCCTTTTGATATGTCTCCCCACAATAGGACATCCGTAATGGACATATCTCTCAGGCATTGGACATCCATAATTAACATGTCTCTATAATAGGGCACCCATAATGGACATATCTCTCTGGCATATGACACCCATTATGGAAAATCTGGCATGTAAACATGATACTGCGGGCAGTTGTTCTGAACCCCTATAAAAAACTTGAGTAACATCCACCCTCTATGTATGTGGTAATGTGCTTTAGGGAATTTTAGGTATGCATGTATCATAAATTATATTTTATTAATATAAAAAAAAATCCATGAGATAACTTTGTACACTTAAAGACTTGTATTTATGTTATATGTTAAGACTTGAGCACCAATGAACAAAGACATTGACTTAGCTGCCGAGTATCCTGAAACTGTAGATAAGAAACTGTGCATGTGTAGATTGTTCAAGATGTAATTATTTGTTTTAGTGTATAAGAAATTCATCATATCATGTTAAAATATCATAATAATTGATTTTTTCAACATGTGGTGCCTCAGACATAAAACTTGTATTCTAGTAATCTGTTTCTGTGTTATGTATATCTTTTACATTGTTAGCATCAGCACCACACCAGTACCATTCAATTGTATTGATTCATGTGTCGTGTTAAGTGTATTCATCTATATATATGGTTATATGTTTGTTCCGTACCTGGCTTTTATGATCATCGTTAAGGGCTGCACAAATGAGAGTTGCACTGGATGACCTCTTTATAGGTGTGTCTATAGCTACTTACCCCCACCTTGGTGAGACAAACTTGTTTTTTTTTTTTTTTACTCGATGACCTCTCTGTGGCTGTATCTAACAAACCCCACCCCACCCAGACAATAATATTTTAAAGGTGTTCATTCTCCATGAGGTAAGCCCGATAAGAGAATAGTTTGGTGCGATGAAATGGGACTGCCATTGTCAAAGGACTGCTAGTCCCCTTGATGAAAATTCCATTTGAGAGGATGTATATATATATATATATATATATATATACATATATACATATATACATATATACATATATATATTTGTATATGCAGATATGCATGCTCAAATAAGATTTTTTTAAGAAACCTTTCATTGAGCATTATTTAAACCATCAACTGGAATTGCACTCTGTGTTTCCTGTGTATATTCCTAACAATCTACATATAATATTTAATATACTTGTATTTAATAATATATATTATATATGATATATATATGTTTATAATATAATATACATTATATATACATAAATGATATGCAATAAAATATGATATCAGTATTAAAGTTAACATTATTTTTAGACCTTTACCGGGAGCGGGGATATTGCAACAGACATTGGGAGTTGTATAGTTCATTGTGACTACTAGTCCCATTTCATTGCACCTAGCTGGCTTATGATATACAAGTGATACAAATATCAGTTTTGAATGTTACAATATGCAAATGCTTTTAATTTCACCAATGAAAACAGAAACATTAAGTCAGAACTCTCTGGGGAAATGATTTTGCTTCATAACTGTTGGCAGGAATTAAACTTGTGAAGGATAAGCGGTGTGTCCTTGTGTTTTACAGTGAAGGCTCAGTATTGCAAAATTACAAAAAGACAACATACCTAATGATTTTGTTTGAGGTAAAGGGTTTTGCAGTTTACGGCCTGGCGTTTTAGTTTTTACATCCCTGTGGCCCAAATGAAAAATTTCCCTTATTCCTTAATGTTTGGTTTACAAAGTTTACACAGTAAATTGTTAAGGGGGAATTCCTTTCGAATTTATTTGGTATAGCTTAATTTTCAACTTTATGTGTATAAAAAAGCTATTTTGAATAATAATAGGGAGTTCTGACATGCGGGTTTCAAAGTGGGCTAGTATCATGTGTTATATGCAAGCCTCGATTGCTGTTTTCAGACCCTGCATTGGGCTGACACTTGGCTCTGCTAAATACTTATAGATGACATTGAATGAAGACATCATTTAGCTTGGATGCTTAAAAAGATAATTAAATCATGAAAATTAGATGTAGAGAGCAAGCTTGAAACCAGGTTTTCCCGTATGTTCATGTTTATTTTGTATTTCTTACTCTTACTCTTAGTGATGTAGTACTTGTTTCACGTTTTGTTCTTTGTAATGTGTCCATTATTTTTTTTTTTTTAATTCTTGATGGTCGTTTGAGCAGGCGCTTATACTACCACGAGAACGTCAATCGTATAATTTATTTTGATTTGTCCTCTTTTTGTGTAAAAGAATCTCCCACCTGATCGAAGCTTCGACTTACTACACTAGATTAATCAACCTATCTGCATATGTAGCTCAAAGGATATAGTTGTGAGGATCAAGTACATTGGTACATTAGTTGGTGAAATATGTACTTCAGTATTGTGTCACTACAATCATTAATGGCATGATTATTCATACTTTATTTTGATATTAGACTTCTACAACCTAACAGTTCATACTTGTATTCATTGCATATTTTTCTTTACACGATTTATTGAATCAAATTTATTTTTAAAATAAGTTCGTTTGAATGAGGTATATTTAGTAGTATTTCTCAGTTATTACTTTTAAAACTGTATGGTTCACCTCTACCTTAGTTTTTTATTACTTTAACTTACCTAAGTTATTTGACTTTAAATGCCCACCAATTTCCTGGTTGCGATACTTCGCAATTTAAAAATAAATTTTCATATATGGCCAGTTATATATTGAAGCATAATAGTATTATTTGTACCCAGTTAATCTTCCTAATCTGGTTCCCTTGAACCTCCGCCAAACCCACCTGCCGCCAATGAATGTTGCGGTCCATCGGTCGTAAAAACGAGTTTATACTGTATTTATAAAAAATATGATGTTAATGTAGGAATTTTAGTTAATTATATGATAAGAGACATTGGAAAATGAGATCAGATGACCGACATATCTGTATGATGCTATACACTGATTAGCTGTTCGTATTGATGTGGTGTTGATTTGTTTAACTCAAAACACGGGAAAATTACACTAATTGTTTTTGTAAAGGAACCTCTCAACATTATAAATTTTTTTTGTATAAGTAATCGTATATGTTATCGTTATGATGTCGCTTGTATGTAACTTGTATATGTTAACATTATGACATTGTATGTTATGACGTCGCTTTTATGTATACTTGTATATTTTAACATTGTGACATTGTTTGTATGTTGCTCCTATATGTTAAAATAATGACTGGTTGTTTGTTTAACCTGTTCATGTTGACAAAATGACAATTTGTTTTTATTCTTGTATATATTGACATAATGACAACATTACGTTTGTTTACTCATACGCACCGTTTGTTTACTTGTACATGTTGACAGCATTACACCGTTTGTATACCAATATGTATTGACAATATGACAATGATTTGTACGTGTACTCTTAATGTTGACAGCATTATATACACCGTTCGTATACTTGTACATGTTGACAATATGACAGTGATTTGTATGTATACAGGTATGCACACTGATTGATATAAAAACATATCTCAAACACCATGATAGCTACAAAACAGGAAAGAAACAGGAGACAAAATCACATCGGTTTCTAATAAATCTAGTCACCTGTTTCATTCTTTATTCTTGTTTTTTAGCTCAGCTGACTATAAGTCATCTGAGCTATAGTCATGGTCCTTTGTCCGTCGGCTCTCCGTCCGTTATACTGGCACGTTTTGAAACCGTAAGACCTGGGAATCCAAAATTTGGCATAATGTTAGATGTCTCCAAGATCTCCTACCAAGCCGAAAACTGGGTCTTTGCGACTTCGTTCCTTTGAGAAATTAAGGAAAAACTCAATTTTTTATTAAAAACCTATTTTCACACTTCAGGACTGCCTTATATCAAAACCACTCATCTCTTTTTCCTCATATTTACCATAAATATTTCTGTATATAGTTCCTATGTACATGCCAGAAATTAGGTCTGTATTATATAATTTAAAAAAGTTATGTGCCCAAACATAATGCATTCCGTAAAAAATCAGGAAAGATATTTGATCACTTAACACAAAACATGTTAAAGCTAAGGACTTTTTTCCAGTAATATAACTTTAATTAATAAAAATCAAATTGTATACCCAAAATTAGGTCAAAACCTTTTTAAATTTTTTAAAATAGCAAAAATGAAAAATTGGTACCTTAAATTTTGCCCAACTTTGACCATGGCACATTTTTTTCCTGTAACTGCTGTGGATTTAATTTTCACAGCATGTTTTTGTTAGCATTTCATCTGTTAACACTAAAAATTTGAAACCAGTTGATTAAAAACTGTAGATTTTATTCAAGTTTTCAAGCACCATGTCACATATTATTTACATCAAGCTAGTGTAATGCAGTTTGCTAGAGCTCAACTCCCCAGCTTCAGCTCTCAGTTCCTCAAATTTGACATAGGGTTAGATGTCTCCGAAATCCTATACCATGCTAAGAATTTAGTCACTAGGACTTAATTCCTTTTAGATATTAATGAAAAACTTTATTTTTCCATTAAAAACCCATTGTTACACAAGACTGCCTAATATCAAAACCACTGATCTGACTTTGATCATATATAATATACATATTTTTCTATTCATTCGCTATGCACATGCCAGAAATGATGTCAGTATTGCGTAATTGTTTTAAGTTATGAGCCCAAACATAATGCACTTTATAAAAAATCAAATTTATTTACTCCCTTAACAAGAGGATTGCTGAAGCTAGAGATTTTTTGTCAGGGATGTAATATTTTTTAATCAAGATTCAATTGAATACCCAAAATTAGTTCTGAATTTTTCAAATTTTGTAAGTTATTAGTATAAATATAAAATTAGTACCTTAAATTTTGCCCAACTTTGACCATGGCACGTTTGTTTCCTGAGAGCACTGTTGATATAATTTTCATATCATGCACACATAAGGATTTCAGCTTTTTAGTTTAGAAAGCTGAAAGAAAATGGCCAAAAATTGTAGCTTTTATTAATGTTTTTATGAGACAATGTCAGAACCAGGCTCTCCAAACCCCCTCTTCAGTCACCTCTATGTTGACCTTATTGACCTTTCAGCAAATTATGCACGCTTGAGGGAGGCATACACTGGGGCAGCCAGGCAGCTTATGGCCAGCCACAGTTGATCCAGCTGTCCATACCAACTAATCTAGTAGTTGTTTTGACCAACAACATAACAAGAAACTATAAATTAATAAATTTTTGTTTTTAATAACAAATTAAAGAAAAATTAATAGAAAAGGAATTTGTTAGTTGTTGAGTAACAGGAAATTAACTTGCTGTTACTGATGATGTAAGAATCTTGTATGGATGGATAGAATGTCAAGTATTCCAAATAACACCATGCAGTCACCTATGGTATTTTTCAGTTCAATTTTTTAATGATAACAAAAATAAATCATATTATTCATTACTAATCATTAGGGATCATATGAAGGAAATTAATGTTAGACAAAGATACAGTTGATAATATTAATCTAGATTCCTACTGTGTCTAGTGTGTAGATTGATGTGAAAGTAGTCCAAAGTGAATATATTACATTTAATTTTTAGCTCAGCTGACTATAAGTCATCTGAGCTATAGTCGTGGTCCATTGTCCGTCGTCCTTCCGTCTGTCCGTCCGTAGATGTGGCATGTTTTGAAACCGTAAGACCTGGGAATCCAAAATTCAACTTAATGTTAGATGTCCCCCAGGTTTTCCTACCAAGCCGAAAACTGGGTCTTTGCGACTTCGTTCCTTTGAGAAATTAAGGAAAAACCTCAATTTTTTATTAAAATCCTATTTTCACACTTCAGGACTGCCTAATATCAAAACCACTCATCTGTTTTTCCTCATATTTACCATAAATAATCTTCAATATAGTTCCTATGTACATGCCAGAAAATAAGTCTGTTAAGTATAAATTCTTTAAGTTATGGGCCCAAACATAATGGACTTTGTAAAAAATCAGGAAAAATATTTACTCACTTAACATGAAAAATTTTGAAACTAGAGTCTATTTTCCCAAAATTAGATCTGAATTTTGTAAATTTTTTAAGTAATTAGCATAAAAATAAAATCAGTACCTTAAATTTTGCCCAATTTTGACCATGGCACGTTTTTTTCCTGTAAGTACCATTGATTTAATTTTCACAGCATGTAAACATAAATATTTAATTTGATTAAATCTGAAATTTGGAAGTAAAAGCTTGAAAATTAAGCTAGTTATTGATTTTTTCTTGAGGCTCTATTGTAGTCATTTGCTTTGATTACAGATTACAGATGCAGGGTCCCACTCCAGGTCACTGGAAGTCAGCTATGCCAGGGTTTCTGATTTGTTACAGTCACTGGGGGAGATCCCCTGCTGTGACAGGTGTACAGTAATTCTCATATCACCACCCCAATCACCCCCCCCCCCCCCCCCGCAAACCCAACCCACCAAGTGTTATGCAGTATTGTTATTGTTTTCACTGTATCTCTTTAATTGTAATGCTGTTTCCACTCTGATATGCAAAAACTTTCCTTGAAAAAGTAATTCAAGGTATAATCCAGAAGATGCAATGTTGTGTAATGTAGCATTTTTAAAGAAATCATTTTTTTAAAATGATTTTACCAATCATAATGGAACCCATCAGTATGCTTAAATTATGATAAAATATGAAGCACATTATGGATAAATAAAGACACAATTAAAAATTGTGAAATCTAAATCAAGTATTTTTTTTAGATATTTATTGTTTTGCAGATTAAAAAAATAAATAAACATTTGTATGCATGAGGTGGTGTTATCTGACAAGATTGAGATTTATGATGATGCAATTGAGAGTTATGAATCAACTTTTATATTCAGATATATATGTTATATTGAAAATGTATAGAAATATAAACTTAAATTAAAAAAAAAATTGATGTGATAAAAAAATGAGGATTTATTACAAACATTTGTTCATTATTTTCCTGCATCAGCAGAATTTGAGATCAGGCTTTGTTTGCCATGTTTTATGTTGTTAATTAGTTATATTTCAACTGTATACATTTCATAAAAAAAAACATATATTTAATAATATATATTATACAAAGAAAAGATTCGATTGAACAAATGTGTAAACTACTGAAATGTCAACAGTTAATCCAAAAGCCAACTAATTATCATGGTAATTGTACAGATCATTTGTTCACAAACTGCTCACATGCTTCAGTTTCAACATTAGGAAACACATGGTCAGGTCACAAAATATTATTTGCAACAATTTCTTGCTCATTAATACAAACCAATCATATAAACCAACCATGGCCTTTATTACCTCTTCCTCTTACACTTTATCTCCATTTGATATTATTTTAGATTTTTACCTTCAAGGTTAACGTCAGCTGAGCACAGTGACCCATAGGTCCCTTGTTTAAATATAAATAAAAGCCATAAAACCAGGTACTTATGATCATTATTTAAATTTGTGAATTTTGTATATTCTGGATTCTCAACATCATTGTTTGGCTAAAACTGAATAAATATCAGACATGGTGCAAATACTTTGCAAATGTATTTGAATACGAATATGAATTATAAAATTTCTTGCATAAGAATGGGAATTTAAGTAAAAATGAAAGTATTTGAATACTAGTGCAAATACTTTCAAAATGTATTCATGAATGCATTCATGAATATATTCTTTAATATTATTATAATAATCATTTCAGTTATATTTTATTTTTAAAAAATCATGATTCTCTTATTATTTTTAATAAAAATTATATTTGGCACAATATTTGTTATTAAATTTTAATAAATAGTTAACCTCTTATATTATATGTGCTGCTTATAAGTTATATGGCCAAGTCAAAATCTGTGACAATAGCACTCCATTCGTCAATAAAATAAATGAAATCAATCCTCTTCCCTGTCTCCAAAGATACTATCAAAATCATACATAAGCTAAACACCAACAACTCATAATAAAGCTTTTATTTATTACCACACAAAACCAGCATGTGCCTCATTTCCAAATCATATTTTTTTTATCATATATAACAGCTGCTTATAAGTTTATGGCCAAGTAAAAATCTGTGTGACAATAGCACTCCATTTGTTAATAAAATTAATGAAATCAATCCTCTTCCCTGTCTCCAAAGATACTATCAAAATCATACATAAGCTAAACACCAACAACTCATAATAAAGCTTATATTTATTACCACACAAAACAAGCATGTGCCTTTTTCCCAAATCATATTTTTTATCATATATAACAGCTGAGCGCAGTGACCCATGGGTCCCTTGTTAGCTCAGCTATAGTCGTGGTCCTTTGTCACTCGTCCGTCCAGCCGTCCGTCCGTAAACAGGTCACGTTTTGAAACCGTTAGACGTACGAATCAAAAATTTTGCATACAATTAGATGTCCCCAAAACCTCCTACCATACCAAAGATTGGGTCACTACGACTTCGTTCCCTCGAGATATTAAGGAAAAGCCTCCGTTTTCCATAAAAAAAGCCATTGTTACACTTCAAGGCTTCCTAATATCAAAACCAATGAACCGTTTTTAATCATATTTAGTATGCATATTCTTTCATTCACTTTCTGTTAATATACCAAAAATTAGGTCAGTATTGTGTATTGTTTTAAAGTCATTGGCCCAAACATAATGCAATTTAAAAAAAAACATGAAAAATATTTTCTCACTTAACATGAAAATGCTGAAGCTTGAGACTTTTTTTTTCAGGGATAAAACTTAATTTAATTAAGATTCAGTTGTTTATCCAAAATTAGAACTGAATTCTGCAAAATTTGAAGTTATTAGCATAAATAAAAAATCAATACCTTAAAGTTTGTCCAAATTTGGCAACGGCAACACGTTTTTTCCCTGTTAGCACTGTTGATTAAATTTTCACAGCATATATACATAAGGATTTAATCTTTTAAAATCTGAAATTTTAAAGGAATAGATTGAAAAGAGTAGCTTTTATTCAAGTTTTCATACACCATGTCAAGTGTTGTTTACATCAAGCCCATCTAGAAGTACAGCCTTCACTTGTGTTATGTAACACCCACTCCAGGCAGCTTGCCTTGGCTCATCTTGGGCACTACTAGCAGGCTTCCCTTCTGCCCTGCATCCCCCCCCCCCCCCCCTCCAGATGGTGCATAAACTAGATGAATGTTATAATTTTCTGTATTTGATTCATTCTTATTATAGGCTAGGCTACATTTTAGATTTTGTTTTGTACCACCAGGGTTAAAGTGATTAAAGTGATCATTTAATTGTGTCCACAATGTGGTGTATTGCTATGAAAGTGTGGATGTTCATCAGATAAGGAATTTCTTACTTCAGAAGAGTAAAAACTTCACCAGGTGTGGAATTGACTATTAGTTTTTTACTTGTAAATTAAAAAATGAATCTGATAAAAACTAATTATGGTAAAAGTTGATATGCTAAAAAAATAGGCTTTAAAATAAATTTAAATGCATTATTCCCTTGAAAGTGAAATAAAGCTATCAGTCCAATCTTGCCTGTCCATCTGTAAATTTTTCATATGCATCACAGTATCTCAAAACTTTTACTGTTTTCTTCATCACAGTCTTGTCAGAGTATTAGTTTTGCAATCATATATTTAGAACTTTACTATAACCAAGTAGGAGGGCCCCTTTCCTCTTAGCTTCTCATGTGCTTATATATGAAAAACATTACAATATTGCAAATTTTCAAACTTCAGCTGAGCGCCTTGTTGTCCATATATTTGCCGGGAGATGGTGCTCCGAGGTAATGACCTCGTATGACCCGTTTTGGTCAAAGGGATAACCCAGGGAGAGACGTAATTTGGTGAACCATTGAAATATTCTGTGTAAATATATACAGTATCGAAATTGTTGTTTATTTTATAAATGTGTTGATATCACGATCATTATTAAATTAAGATTGGCAGGTCAATAAGGAAAAAAATCAAGCTTTCAAACTGAAACAGCTTTTCATTCGACAAGACCAACATCAAAGACTGCCGTTCGTGCTTTGTGATCGGGGTCCGGCCCCGGGAGCCGAAATTATAGTTTGTGACAGTTTGCACTATGTTTATGGTGAATACGTGTTGAAGACTCTCCTTTAACAAATAAGCATGATGTCCGGATGCTGTCAATAATCTTTAATATGCCTAGTGAAAACCATCAATGAACTGCCGCTTGCTTAGAAAATGAAGCATGGTACGTCGAAGTGAAACTGCCAAAATTCGTTTTCTAGGCCTAGCTTATGTTTGTCTTTCTTTTTTTTAATAATTATATTTTTTAAATTGCAAGTGCATACTAAGTATCACTCTGACACAGACTTTCCCCTGACTCAATTACGTTTTTCGAGGCATGGTATTGCAATTTTCTACATATTTGTATCCACCAAAACAGAGTTTTCCGCCAAAACAGAGTTGCGGATACTATGTTTTTGCGCGGGTTCCGCCGCCACCGCCGAGTTCGTACCCGCAGAACTCCTCTGGGAACCGTGGACCGATCTTTTAGTCCTGGGGCTGAGGGGGGTCCTGTGTGCAATCATATGTCCCCTAATTTTGACTTCTGATCCAGGTAGGACACCCTTATGGGGGTGAAATTCAAGATGGCGTCCAAGATGGCCGCCGACCCATTGAATAATATATAACTCTAAAAGTAATTGAGGTAGGGGAATGATTTTGGTGTCTTTGCCTATGTTTTTAGGGTCAAGGAATCTATTAAAACAATTTCCAAAACAATTCCGTATTCGGTTTCGGTGATATTCAATATGGCTGCCAAAATGGCCGCCGTACCATAAAATCAAATATAACTCAAAAAGTAATTGCGGTAGGTGAATAATTTTGGTGTCTTTGCCTATGTTTTCAATGTCAATGAATCTATTGAAACCATTTCCATGACAAAACCGTATTTGGTTACGGTGATATTCTATATGACTGTCAATATGGCCGCCGTACCATAAAATTATACATAACTCAAAAAGTAATTGAGGTAGGGGAATAATTTTGGTGTCTTTGCCTATGTTTTCAATGTCAATGAATCTATTGAAACCATTTCCATGACAAAACCGTATTTGGTTACGGTGATATTCTATATGGCTGCCAATATGGCCGCGGTACCATAAAATCAATCATAACTCAAAAAGTAATTGAGGTAAGGGAATAATTTTGGTGTCTTTGCCTATGTTTTCAAGGACAAGGAATCAGTTAAAAACTATTTCCAAGACAGTACCGTATTTGATTACGGTTAAATTCAATATGGCTGCCAATATGGCAGCCGTACCATAAAATCATACATAACTCAAAAAGTAATTGAGGTAAGGGAATGATTTTGGTGTCTTTGCCTATGTTTTCAAGTTCAAGGAATCTATTGAACCCATTTTCAAGACAATTCCGTTCTTGTTTACAATAGATTCAATATGGCTGTCAATATGGCCGCCGTACCATAAAATCATACATAACTCAAAAAGTAATTGAGGTAAGGGAATGATTTTGGTGTCTTTGTCTATGTTTTCAAGTTCAAGGAATCTATTGAACCCATTTTCAAGACAATACCGTACTTGTTTACAATAGATTCCATATGGCTGTCAATATGGCCGCCGTACGATAAAATCATACATAACTTAAAAAGTAATTGAGGTAAGGGAATGATTTTGGTGTCTTTGCCTATGTTTTCAAGGTCAAATTCAATATGGCTGTCAATATGGCCGCCGTACCATAAAATCATACATAATTCAAAAAGTAATTGAGGTAGGGGAATGATTTTGGTGTCTTTGTCTATGTTTTCAAGGTCAAGGAATCTATTGAAACCATGTTCAAGACAATACCCTATTTGGTTTCGGTGATATTCAATATGGCTGCCAATATAGCCGCTGTACCATTGAAACAATGTAGGGGGTTGATTTTGGTGTAATCGTCTATGTTTTTCAGGGCCCAGGAGTCTCTTATAATTATTTTCAAGACTTTACTGTTATAGGGGATATTTAATATGGCTGCGAAGAAACCAACCAATGATCATGTATGACAATCCAAGGAAATAATTTAGGGGTTGATATTTTAATGTCTATGCCTATGTTTTCAGGGTCAAAGAATCTATTTTAGCCTTTTTTCAAGACAATACCGGATTTAGGTATCGTAATATTCAATGTGGCTGCCATTACGGCCACTGTACCATTGCACCATGTCTGACTATCCAAGGAATTAAGGTAGGGGATGATGTTTCGATGTCTTGCCTATGTTTTAAGGGTTAAAGGATCTATTGAAACTATTTTTAAAACAATAACGTATTGGGTTATGATAAAATTCAACATGGTTACCAATATGGCTACCAATATAGCAGCTGCACAATTGAATCATGAGTAACTCACCAAAGAATCGAGACAGGAATGCTTTTATTTTCAATGGTAAGAAACTACCAAAATCATTATCAGGCCGGTATCTTTTCTGGCTTAAGTAAAATTCAATATGGCTCCGATATGGCGGCCATGTCATCGAATCGTCCAAAATTCACCAAGGAATGCAGCTTGGTGATTGAATTGGGTGTCTTCAAGGTCAAGGTATCTCTTGAAGTTATTTGGTCGATAAAGTATTTGATAATGACGAAAATTAGTATGGCTGCCAATATGCCAGAGTGTCTTAACATTTAACGTAACATCCTTAGAACTCAAGCTACATTGACAAATAGTTATAAGTTTTTGATGTAAAGAAATTGATGAAATCAAGATATATCAATGGATAATACATATCTCTTTGCATGCAAGTTTCATATCTAATGGGTACCAAGTCCATCATAATTTATTAAGGTTAATTGTGTGCAACGTTCCACATATTCGATTTTACATGGGTGCGTTTTACTTGCTTGAAATTTGCAGAGTATGAAGCATTGAAGGCTCTGCTTCCTGCAAGACCATACACACTAGAGAAACTAGTGTATGTCTTATAGAATGCTTTAAGGTACGGCCCTGGTTAGAATTGTTTGTTGGTGGTAGATCATGAAGTGAAGTTCCTGTTCGTTGATGCTACATTGTGTACCGCAAATGATCGACAGTTGCTGTGATTTCCACGGGTTATTACCTGAACAAGGTATTACTCTGCATTGCACAGTCTTGTATATTTCCATTCATTCGTCTGAAATCTCTAAGAAAGGATATTGGAGACAATTTCTTTATTGTTGTTGCTTTGGTACAGTGGTCCAAATTTGCTGGTAACGCCATTTCCAGTCAAGACATGAATGGCTGGAAGAACATAAATATAAGCTGGCCGACTCTTCTGTCGGATCATGAATTGGAATATACCTCGTTTTTGTCTCAAGTTCTCCCTCTGAGCCACAGTTCATTAAGTCCAAGTGACACAAACAGATGTGAAAAGCACAATACAAGTACAATCACATCTGTTTTACCAGCGATGATTACGATCTGTTTCAGCTCATTTCTTACCCCAACAGAGGACAAGAGGAATGATTGGGACATCCGCCTCTTAGAGATGATGTGTGAGCGATCCATTTTCTGACCGACTGTGTCTTAAGGGAAATATTAACCAACCTGCACTATTCTAGTGTACACTCAGGTCTTTAAGAGTAAAAAATATATTTCACTGGACACTTTCTGAGGAAAGCTTCAAAGTTATTATTTGATGATGGAGAGAAACTGTCCAGATCCCTTAGTTGTTTGGTGTCCAGAGAAATATTGCTAACAAGAACAGGAGTTTTCAATTTGCGCTTTTGTCTTTCACAGATACCTTAATATAAGAGTAAAGATGAAAACTATACGTTGTGCAATTTGACACATATCCGGGCACCAAGCCCAGGAACTGTTCAAAGTTCCCAAACGGTAACACAGATTTTTATTATTTATGTCATGACACCAACAACACAGCCTGTTGGCATATGCGATTGTTCCACTGGCAGAACATCTTTTGCTCTGGATTTGTCTCATATTCGGTCATTTTTTCATGTTTGTTGTTCGTTTAGCTCAGCAGACTGTACGTCATTTGCCTAGGCAAATATCCTTAAAACAAGAAATTAGGTCACTGTGATTTATATTCTACCGGCTATAGGGGAAAAATGATTTGTGCACCCTGAATGTCAGATTGGCACTTATAGTATCTAATAGGCCTAGAATCCTCTAACGCAACATAGGAGCTTTTGGAAATATTTTAAAGGAAATCTAAAGTTAATTCATCGTGACATATATTCTGCAAGCTACAGGGCTAAAAGATGATCTTGAACACCCAGACAGTCTGACTGGGTTCAAATGGTGTCCGTAAACCCTAGAATATTTAACTTAACATCCAGGGAAGTTCTGGGAAAATCTCTTTTGAAACCCGAAATTAGGTTCTAATAAAACATTCAGAGAGGTCTTTGGAAAGTTTTTGTCGAATCCCTAAACTAGATCACTGTATTCTTAATGCTGTGAGCCAAAGGAAACGCACGAATTTAACACTGCAAGTCTGGCACAAATCATTACAGTATGACCTAGAATATTCTCACATAAAATTTTAGGTCCAACCTAAATCTCCATCAACAATTGAAACTGGGTCATGGTGATCTGTATTTTGTGAGCTACAAGCAGCAAATCTAATTTTGAGCACCAAGAAAGTCTGACAGGGCATCAGTCTTAAATGTTTGATATAAAAAAATGTCTTAGCTAAAGTAAAGGGAGGTCATTGTTATGTCTCCTTAGACATAAAAAAATAAAGTCAATGGGACATATGTTCTCCAAGACTTGTGAAAGAACATGATTTGAGCACACAATATGTTAGATGTACATGAATTTTAGCAGTTATTAAAGAAACTTATATTGGTAGTTAACGTTAACTAACACCAAAACAAAAACAAAAAACAATTTTCTTGAAAATACTTTTAAGAATCCCAGACATTGAAAACATAGGCAAAGCTACTAAACTGAATCCAAAACCTCAATTCCTTGGCTTGTCAGACATGACTCAACTGTTAAGAAGCCATATTTTTAGCCTTGTTGAATATCACCATAACCAAATACGGTATTGTCTTGGAGTTAGTTTCAGTAGATTCTTTGACCCTGAACACAGGGGCAAAGATACCAAAATCAAACCCCTATACCTCTATTCCATGGAGTGTCATACATGTTCAAATGTATAATGGCCATATTGACAGCCATATTCAATTTCCCTAGAAACAAAATACTATAGTGTTGAAGATAATTTAAATAGTCACCTGGGCCCTGAAAAAACATAGACGATAACACCAAAATCAACCCCTACCTTGATTCCTTGGCTTGTCATATGCGTTTCAATGGTACAGCGGCCATATTGGCAGCCATATGGAATATCACCGTAATTAAATACGATACTGTCTTGGAAATGTTTTCAATAAATTTCTTGACCCTGAAAACATAGGCAAAAACACCAAAATCATTCCCCTACCTCAATTACTTTTTGACTTATGTATGAGTTTATGGTACGGCGGCCATATTGGCAGTCATATTGAAAATCACCGTAACCAAATACGGTACTGTCTTGAAAATGGTTTCAATAGATTGCTTGACCCTGAAAACATAGGCAAAGACACCAAAATCAATCCCCTACCTCAAATACTTTTCGAGTTGTTCGAGGAGTTCGAGTTGTATGATTTTATGGTTCGGCGGCCATATTGGCAGCCATATTGAATATCACCGAAACCAAATACGGTATTGTCTTGGATTGGTTTCAATAGATTCCTTGACCCTGAAAACATAGGCAAAGACACCAAAATCAATCCCCTACCCCAATTATTTTTCGAGTTATGTATAATTCAATGGTTCGGCGGCCATGTTGGACGCCATCTTGAATTTCACCCCTTCTTCCCGTCAAAATTAGTGGACATACGATTGCACACAGGACCCCCCTCAGCTCCCGGACTATTTCCGAAACCCAGCATAGTTGTTCCCTCATCTATGTAGTTGTGTGTAACAAAACAGGTGGCGCCACCTGCAACCCTTTCTGTGCAGTACGAATCTCGGTGTCTTTTAGATAACAGCCAATATCTCAGGAGTGGCTCGATGTGTTGTGGCGCAACCTACAATACTTTTTCTGTAGCATCGATCTTTGCATTTTCCCTCTGTTCGTCTTAGTGGTTGTTCAATGTATCATCTCGTAAACAAGATTGGTTGCGCCATCTGCAATAGTTTTCCCGTGGCGTCCATCCGTACATTTTCTTTGCTCATATCCCAGGAGTGATTCAATGTATTTTCTGAAATTTGGCATGTTTATCCATCTTGGACAGTTTTCTCGTAAACCAGACAGGTGGCGCCACCTACATTCACTTTTTAGCGAACCTGTGAGCTTATGCGATGGTGCGGCGTCGTCCGTCGTCTGTACGTTAACCATAGCTATCTCAAAAACGG
The DNA here is from genome assembly GCA_026874595.1 of Sipunculus nudus. Taxonomy (NCBI): domain Eukaryota; kingdom Metazoa; phylum Annelida; class Sipuncula; order Golfingiida; family Sipunculidae; genus Sipunculus; species Sipunculus nudus. Next base: position 60,297,239 of record CM049318.1, read on the forward strand.
CAGAAGCTAGCATCACCAATTTTTTTGCAAATAATCAGTCATCTGAAAAACTCTATCGGATTTTGTTTATTTTTTTCTAACAGCATTTTCTTAGATTTTATAGGGAAAAGGCTGAAAAAAAGCTTTGAAAATCTTCTTCTCCGAAACTGTCCAGCCAAATTGTCCAATATTTCACAGAAATGTTCCCTGGAACAATCTCTCTCAAGTAGGTTCGAATGGTTCCAGTTCGGAGATTTTTTGCCGAGTTACAGGAGGTTGAACTTAGTCATCTGTCCAAAAAAGCTCACTAAAATTAAAATCTCAGAAACGGCTACAGCTATAACACAAATTATTATACCAATGTTTGTCACATGTGCATATCTGAAATTGAGGTATTGGTGGCGCCACCTACATTGATGTGTTTTTTACAAGCGAAAATGTAATTTTTAACTCTTCTAGCTTATACACTGATTTATGACAAAACTGTTAAGCTGATTGGTTTAAACTTTACAAGAATTATTCTATGGTAGGGTTCTGACAGTTTTATAAGAATAGATTGGGTAAATATAGCTTGAAAAACATTGTAGCATAATGTAAAAGGCTTTCTGTGTTTGAAAACAGATTTGCCAACATGCTGAGTTTCAGCAGCCAAGTCAAGAGGTCACTCAGTACAAACAGGTGGGGTCCAGACATCACCATGGCAACTGACCTGGCTCTGGCGGGTGTCTAGACAATGTGTCTGGACGTCTAGACACAGCGTCTAGACGTCTAGACAATGTCTAGATACAGAATTACAGATTATTGGAACTATATCTTTCAACTGTTTGAAAAAAAACTTGGTTTGCATTTTAAGTAAATCGGGTTTATCATCAGGTAACATGTGAACTGCTGCGCCCTCATTTTTGGTTGACCTTTGGTTTCCTCGCTGCCCAGTGTCCATTTGTGCGTCTGTTTCCACACATAAACCCACATATCTCAGGAACTGTTTGACCGATCAGGCTAAAAAGTTTGCACAAATGTAGCCCTTTGATAGCTTTATAACATGCACTAAAATTGGTGGCGCCACCTGCAACCATTTTTGCACAGCGTCCATCTGTTCATCTGCCTTGGGATAATATCACTCGTATCTCAGCAGTGGTTTGACTTTTCCACCCGAAATTTTGCAGGTTTTTACATCCTGTACAGCTTTCTCGATTTTATGACAGGTGGCGCCACCTACATTCATGTTTACTCTGCAGACACCCAAGCTCATATCTCGGGAACCGTTTGACCGATTGGGCCAAAATTTTGCTTTTGTATAGATCTCACATAGCTTTTCATCATAGGCAAAACTGGTGGCGCCACCTGCAACCACTTATGCATAGCGTCCATCTGTTCAACTGCCTTGGGATAAGATCACTCATATCTCAGCAGTGGTTTGACTTATCAACCTGAAATTTTGCAGGTTTATACATCCTTGACCATTTTCTCGATTTTATGATAGGTGGCACCACCTACATTTACGTTTACGCTGCAGACATCCATGCTAATATGCAACACACCTCACTCTATTCCCCTTGCCACTTAATCCATGCCTCACTTCACCTGTCCCACTCTGATTTCTGCGGATACACATAGTCGCTTGTCGACTACCCATATTCTAGTTTTAAAATGTCCTAGTCTGAAACTTGCAGGTCCGAAATGTCCATTTTGCTGAAATCATAATGACTAAGGTAGTTATGTAGAACTTAAGAGGATCAATATTAAATTTTAAAAATAAACCTCCATTCATACTCCCAAACTTTGCACAGGTTCGCATTAGGCCTGTAGGCCTTGTTGTGGAACACATTGATGCCTTTTTCTCGGGAGTAGTTTGCAATATTTACCTTAAATTATTCATGTCAACAGATCTTTGATACCCCGATCTCGTACCAAGGACTGGTGAGCTTTCGTATTCAAATGACAGGTGGCGCCACCTATAATCATGTTTACATTGCAGACATCCATGCTAATATGCAACAAAACTCACTCTATTTCCCCTTACCATTTTATCCTAGCCTCACTTCACCTGTACACCTCTGATTAGGCGGATACACAAAGTCGCTTGTCGACTACCCGTATTCTTGTTTTGTATATTTTTGTACGCTCCCGAGGCAGCGGAAATCTTGCGCTTCTGAAGAAGCAACTGATTTTCACGCTCCCAGCTTTGACCGTTTATGATATCCTATGTGCCCAAGGCCCTAAGCAAACCACGTCAGGGGCAATTCTCTCTGAGCCTGTGACCTGTTCAGACGGTTACGCGGAGCGATGAGCTGTCACTCAATACGAAATAAACATGATTGGCTCCGTGTATTCCTCGCTTGGCTTTGTCTTCCAGCACAAGGTCTCATCTGATTGGGCAAAAATACAGTGCTCCCCTCTGGTGTAGTAATTCAGGATACGAGGTCATAACAAACAGCGTCTTACGATATAGGTAGTAGCCATATAGATAAAGCGCTGCGTAAAGAGCGTATATTTTTGTAGAATTAGGTCAAAAATAAGCAAGAGGCACCCTGGTCATTTTGTAATTCTAATCGCTTAAACCTGCGGTCCATCAGTTCACACTTGATAGAAACCGACAATTTTTTAATGTGCTTGTGTACCTGTTGAGATTGTAGTGAAAAAGAGATTCCAATATATAAATCATTTAAAACTTAGTCCTGAACGACTTTGGTTCAAGTACGATTCCTATATTAAAGTGCAATACTTACTTTAATCTTTTTTGTTAGAAGATTTCAGATATTTTAAAATTTACGCTTCTTTTTTTTAAATGATGCCATATCAATGACTGAACCAAACATATTTATACCCTAGCATAAAGTCGTAAGACATTTTAGGAGCACTCCATGCAAATCCGCACAATGCCCGCGGCAAGTTCAGTCAACTATAGTGGTCACACTTTTTGGACTCGCCCACATCAGAGATGCATGCCTCACGCAAAGTTTTGTCTACGTTTTGTGGTTGCTGTCTCAGGCCCGACGAGGATACTGAACAAAAACATTTGGAATTTAAGTTTGATTTTATTGTCGATGACACAAGGAAATCGGGGCTCATTAAACATACAGACAATTCATAACCAATGCAAGCACATTATATCGCAAATATCAAGTGACCAACGGGTAATGACGCTCAGCGTCAGCATCAGGCACATTGGATGGCCGTACATGATCAAGCAAGAGGATATTCAAGAAGTGAACCAGCTGACCCATACATGAGAACACATCGTATGACAAACAACGACAAAGGCTACACCAATTAATTCATTGCGTTATCAATCAGAAATTCATGTTTGATGTATAGTATTTTCAGGATAATTTTCTTCAGCTTTTCTTTTCACAGCATATATCCCCTGACTCAGCATTTGCAACTGCCCACTTCGTTCATGTAGAACTGCTCTGTACTTATTTATTTAAACAAGGTTATATATTTTTCCCGCGTACAGTACCCCACTCCTAAGCTGAAACTCCAACTGTGTCTTGCCTAACATAAAATCTCTTAACATTTGAACAAACCCTTTTAATGCTGAAGAAACTGTAGGAAGTGTAACCAGTATTATCAAAGTTGTCCAAGATCAATATAGCACGAATTTAATGACAATGCATTTACCCATTCCTGAGATATGTATGATTGTTAAAAAATATTAATAAGTAAAGATGACAATTCACCAAGTTGTTCATTGTGTGAGTTGAGATACCAATTAAATTTGTAAATTCTTTCTTTTAAACAAAAGAAAATAACACAATGATAATTTAATACAAAGGTCTCTTGATAAAAAAATCGGTATATGTACTGTGAATTGTTATCCATATCGAAGGACACCCCCCCCCCCCCCCCCCCCCTTCCACACAAAGAAACACACTTACACCATTTAAGGGCCTCTCTCATAAATCCTCCATCCGCCCCGACAGGATATGGGTCTTACCACCATGTTTGACTTTCTATGTAGGAAAAACATCACTATCAAGCTGACGAAGTTAAGTGTTTACAAACTGCAACACAGTGTTACATTAGTTTATTAAGCGAACACACGGTGTCGCTAGTTACCGCGCAAACATAGATCTTTCAGTGTGGAAAGTTTAAAATTTAAAGACTGAAATTAACGGCAATGTAGCCACTCTATTTCACAACATTTTTCTCCATGTTTACTAGTTACATATACATTCCAGTGTGATGTGGGCCACCTGATTTGTTGTACTACAATAAGAAGTATTAATTCTTTCTGAATAATTAAAGAAATGATGAAACAGTCCTTATACTATAATGAACACCAGCTAGCCGTGGAAGACACGACTTAATGTGTGAGGTACATATTGGGCTAAACTATAACCTTTATCAGTTAACAATAGAATGCCACGTCAGTGCTTATATAAGGCATGATAAAAAGCGGCAGTGATTTTCATATGGAGCAATTTCGAACATTATATACATCAACAGATATTCAGTGATAAACACATGGTAAAAAATATAAATTGTAAAAAAATCATTTTGAAACTGAGGATTATATTTGTAAATGTTACATGCTGTGAGCGTGTTTTTTTTTTTTTTGTTCTAGAGACTTTGGCTTATATACTAATATATATATATATATATATATATATATATATATATATATATATATATATATATATATATCGTAAACTTTTGCCTAAGTAACGTTTCATTGATAAATGACGTAACGAGAAAGTGTCGCCTGCCTGCAAGCGGGTTAATTACGTGGAAATACATACAACATGAATGACGCTCTTTCCCGGTAGAGGTCGCTGGTGATCCTTACCCATGCACCTGCATTCATGTACAAATCCACCGAATCAGTTTAGTTAACTGCTACCTAACCTCAATATCATCCAATATAAGCAAAAATTGGAAGTCATACTCAGCTACTAATGCGCGGACTATTTTTATTTTTAAACATAGAGAAACAGTTAAAAAAAAAGAACCGTTCATCAAGTAAAACTATTATTTTTATAATACCTTATCCGTCAGTTCATGGCCAGAGCAAATTACTTTTATTGTTGTTGATGTTTTAATTGTTATTCTTGTTGTTTTCGTTGTTATTCTTCTTCTTCTGAAAATTTACACATTAAACAAAACATCATATGAGAATTATAACATATTTTGGTTGATACGCATGCTATTAAAATATCCAATTACAACATTTGTTTTATTCACTGCAGAGGGTCATGCCACCGGCAGCGACCTCTACCGGCTACGGTAGGAAAATAGTGCTCAAGCAGATAACATCACAAGCACTTGATTACTGAGTCAAAAATACACTTGATAATTTAACTGCCTTTACATTAATGGTATATTTTATTCAATTCTTTGTTCCCTTTGCGGGTAGTCCCCAACATGATCTCATCATAAGGTCAAAGTAAGCGTCGTCCTCTACGGTGCAACTAACACCAGCGTAGTAATTCAAAAACTCGTCACGTGTCACCATGCCATCCTCGTATCCAGGGGTATCGTATGTATCCAGGAAGTGACGTAGAACCTGATCCAGGGTCCATTCCCCGGAGATGAACTTTGGATGTTTCTTCGCATGAATTTTGTATGTTTCTGTAAAACAAAGTTATGAATGTTAATCATATACAAAAAAAACTATGTTATATAAATAAGATGTCATCAATGTTGTAACAAAAAAAATATCTGCAATGTAAAGCAGACATGAATAGGCTATACATGAATAGTGCATACATTTGTATACATATATAGTATTCAATCCAGAAATGTCTTCATTATTGATTCAGCGCCAGACATAAAACACGTGGTTCTGAAGTCGTTTGTTTTGGTTTGTGTTAAAGATTTGGCCACTAGAGGGACGGACGAAATGTTGGACCTATCAATTTGCAAACGATGCGAACGTTGAGTTTTCGATTCACGCTCTGTGATTGGTTGAACTGGGTTTCATGGGTTTCATGAATATACCCACAAGATGGAAGATGTATTATGGAAAAGTGAAAAATTAAAAGTATCTACGTTGAGAGTAAAGCGCTGTGTAAAGATGATTTACTACAGTTTACATCATACGCGGTACACAGAGCAAAAATCTTCAGTGCCTCAGAAATGTACATTTCTAAATCAGATTGTGTCATAGAGGATACGTTCTTGAGTAGAAAATTAATTATCAAACAGTGCAGTCTGGTGAATACGTTGCCACAAATAGTGTTTCGATCTTTAATGACGAAGGAAATTTCGATTTTCTTTACATAATTTTGATAATAAATCATTTTTCACAAATGCATTACACCTGTATGTAACAATAAATCTAAAGGTAAATGGAAAATATTATTGAAAGCAAGTTTGGACTAAACTGTCACAGCGGGTTTTAACTTGGTCCTGCCTTCTTTTTCTCCTTGTTGGATCCTAGTCGAAAAACAGGATATTTGAATCAATCTAGATTTGTGTCAGAGTCCTCGAGAACTTGGTGGCCAGGAATAAATAGTGTGTACCTCGCGTCCAGTATCTGAGACCAGTCTAAAGTTACCACAGTGTTGTTGTGTAAATTCTGTTCCTTCCATCCAATCAGGTTGCCCGACTCATTGGCAGTAGCTCTAAGCAAAAACTGACCAATAAACACTGACTTAATATGGAGAAAATATGGATGAAGTGGTCGACAGTTGATAAGACGTAGGCTCTGGGTTTCATATACTTCGATTTAAAGACGGCCGTCCTTCCTTTTATAAGTACGTACCTTAATCGATGTTCGTCCCTGACCTGATAATATAAATAAGTGTACTCTGAATTGTTTTCTTTTGAAATCATGGATACAATTGATTTCCAAACGATATCCCAATCAGATACCGGTACTATTCAGCTAGTTTGCCTGGCGCGGAGATAATAATTTCAAGTGTCGCTTTTCATCGGATGGTCAAATATCGTCAACGTATCGATACAGGGACAGGTAACGATACCGATACGGTATTTGACTTTGTTTCGCGATGTATCGGTGCAACGGTCAATCATTACGGACTTATTCCGGTGTCCGCTTTCTCATCTGGTGTCGTCCCATCTACGTCAACAAACTTGCTCTCATTATCGCTGTAGTAACTATTTACACAGGCAGCCAGTTAAAACCATTTACATTTCAAGCACACGTATGTAATTCCTAATACATGCTGTCGTAGGGTAGCCCGTCTTCCTGCACAACTACTGCATTGGAATCAGGGAATTTAAAATACAACCAGCATACATCTTATTTAGCAATGGATCTCATAAAATTTGTTAATCTCCTAAAAGTATCTTACAGAATTTTTTGGGGGGGGGGGGGCTGGGGCATAGGCCTCTTGTTCTCCTCTAATTACGCCCCTATACGTCACTATTCTTTTCGAATGATCCTTTGTAAGATTTTATCCGGAATAAAATACCACAACACGATAGTTAAAGTTTAAGTCGACCAAATTTGCCGAAAGGCCAGTCCGAATTTACATGGGTGTTTAGTATGCCAAATCTTAGTATACTGCCAGTCTTGGAAGGCGTCTAAGGAAAGAGCCTGGGGGTTGCTGGCTACTAAAGCTTAATTCGCCGTTGGGTAACGTTTTCGTCCCCTTCACACGCCTGTATCCCAACTGCCTTCCTCTCGGTTTTCTAACCTCCTCATCGATCCCTCGGTGGGGGAGCCCAATGTCTATATAGGGGTGTATATGTTTACGGGCAGATGGAATATCTTGCACCTGAATACTATGTGCACTCCTAATACAGTGACATCATCTTACATCTGAATGTATTGATATACTATGCACTTCTCATACAGTGACATCATTCAGTTCCTACTACATTATTACATTCTAGAATAGAATGAAATATTATAATATGCAGGAATGGAATGCGACCACTGCAGGAATGACTGAAGTGATAGTTTTAATATCACTCCTTTGTTTCTTCTTGGTTGTCTCTGGGCCCTGTACATATAAGCATTTTAGCCTACCTCAGCTGTGTTAACCATGAGTCAGACCTAACTCTGTGGATGTTTATATTAGGTTTTGTGGCAACATAATCCGGTGATTGTTTAAAAGCTGGGTTATGTATAAATGATGTAGATTTATAACATTGTCATAGCAACAGGTAAATACATACAGAAAGGTACTGTTTTACCGTTAGACAGTAAGAACAGAACGAGGTAATGTTCCCATGTAACATTATGCTGTTTTCCATATATTACTGATTTTAGGGAGCGTTCCTGGCAAAAAGTCATCAGTCAACCGAAAGTAATTATAAATGTATAGTAGGCTCACAAAATGTATATCATGCCTCACAACCTGGCGCAGGGTTCTCCTGATAGAGTATTATTGACCTTTCATCTATTTTCATATGATATTTTAATCAAATTTAGAATTAGATCTTAACAAATGCGCTGTGTGTGTACAATAAAGCATTTCATGATTATTAATAATAATGACAATAATAATAACAGCTTTTAATGATAATATTGATAATAAAAATAACAATATCCACAATAACACTCGGGGTTAACACATTGCTAAATACTGATGTGAAAGGTAAGGTTTAACTTTCGTTAAATGCAGCTAAGGATGATTTAAGTCCGAAAAAATATTCTGAATATTTGGTATAACGAATGAAAAGAAATCGGTCATATATTAAGTATTTCTAAGAAATAAATACTGATTACTCGGTAAGATATTTCTATTAAATAAATAAAATTATACTTTAATTCACCGTATTATACGAAACAATTTCATAAACAAATCAGAATCATAGTTATCTATCATAAGTTATTAGTTATAGATTAGTTTCAAAAGAATCATAGGCCCTGTAACCTGGTATGAATCTCAGTCCTGAAGCTATCATCTTCTGCTTTGACTGTTACCATAGCAACCTGGCCTCAGCGTCTCGTCAAACCTTAAGTTAACCAATATTTAAAACAATATTAATACGTCGAGTAAAAAAAACATAGACAGCGGATCGGGCTAGATATAGAGACTGCAAAAAATAATAAATATTTGATATATGACGAATAAAATTTTTTTTTTTTTTTTGTTATCGACATTTGCGATGTTGTTTCCAATATGGCAAGTCCCGCCAGTGTCAGCCGAAGCTCTCATGTCGAAGAGGAGACCTCGCTAGATAATCACTGGATTATTTCCTAATTCCAGGTGGATTAAATCGACGAATCCAATACCGAAGCCGAACAAAAGTTGAGCCGATTAGGATTATCATCTCAGAAATAAGTATTGGTTAAAACAAACCTTATCAGTACCGTCTGTGCCACCTGAAAGTCACACCTGTCCCGGTACTCTAGATAATTACGGAATGTCAACTTCTTTATGAAATAAATGATCTCCATTAGAGATAGGCACGTCACACCATGGGACGCCCGTTCATAAGAATCTGTCATCTAGGTCAGATTTCCATGCCAAAAAACGGCCCACGTGTTGTAGTTAGACCATGCAAAAGTCTAATTAGAGCCTGGACTGACCAATGTTAAACAAGCTAAACTGAGTAAGCAGTTTTGTCTGCACCAATCAACGACATGTCAGCTTTGGTAATTCTTTGTCGTACAGTATAACAAAAAGTACGTGTATGACCTATTTCTGAATAGATGCGATAAGGAGAGGAAGAGGGCAGATAACCAGTCTACATCATCACTAGACCAACATCAAAATGAGTATCCTGTGTTCGTGAAACTAAAGGGATATTGTCCATGTGTCATATATATACCATCGTTGGTATGTTCTGGTGATATAGACTTGTTTCTCAGACGTTCAAATGCTTGTATCTTAAATAATATCTTTGGGACCCGTTTAAGTTCCACTGAAGTTATTTTGCCACTATATACCTTATCATTTGTCTACCGTATACTAAATACAATCACTTAATATTTTCAAAGATTTAGAGTTGATTTAGTGAAGCCTGTGTTGTTCTACAAATAATAGATTTATGGCAGTCACAGGTAAATGGGCCTCTGGAGATCAATGAAAGGTCCATACAGCCACCATTATTGATAGTCTCGTGATGTGGTCTGACATGGAGGCCCGGAAACAGACAACCCTGTCCCGGGAAATTACTTTTTCCAGCAATATTTACGTACCAAGTTATAGGCAGAGTGTGACAATGGGTCCTTTTTGTTAAGCTTTCAACGAGACTTCTATAGGGCTGGTATTTTCTGATATTTTGTAAATAAAAAGTGTCTTAAGGTTTTATACAATCGACGTCATAAAGTCATAATTGATCTATTTAATATATAAACAAAACGCCAGTGCCGGTGTAGTTGATGGTTTGGGTGTGTGTGTATTTGAATGCGAAAGATGGAGAATGTGCATTGGCGGATCCAGGATTTTGGCTAAGGAGGGGTCCACCCAGGGAAGACTTATGTTAAAACCTGAATAAAAAAAAGGTCCTCAGGTCCGGAAAAGTGGGATCCAGGCGGAAAATGGTCTGAACTCATTAAAAAAAGGTTGCGATGGCTTGAAAGTTGGGGTCCGGACCTCCTGGACCCCTTCCGGACCCATTCCCTTGATCCGCTTCTACCCTGACAAGGTAAATTGTAAAATTGTACATTTTCGTTCGAGTAAAGACTTCGACCTGTTCATTAAGAGTGGTCACGATATCGCAAACACCTGACTATGACAGGGTCTATCAATCAAACTAAAGTTAACCAAAATAAAATCAAGCTTGGTTCACGCGTCGCGGGCTCATTTGTCTTCAATTTTCCATAAAGATTTATTCACGGTCTAGGGCTTATAACCTTACTAGCAATTGACAGAAAGCCTATTGGTAAAAAAACCAGATTTTTCCAAGATCATACATCATACAAATCCTGAGATTCACATATTAAGAGTTTCCTGCTTTCTTTGCATAAAAGATTTTCGGATAGTATGCAAAACTTTACTGCACAGAAGACTACTCAGCACCATTCAATAGTAACCCTTAATCAATCCTCCAACTAAGTAAATACTCGATATTGCTACATTTTCTGAGGTAAAATTTACTGCTTAATCATTATCATTTCTTAAAGCAGTGTCCGCTGAAATTTGGTGATGACTAAATGACGAGCGGGTGTTATATTACTGGTAAAAATTTAAATATAAAGTTTCAGAATTTAAATCTAAAATTAGCATTCGGTAGACAGGCACAGTTTGAATAGCTAATAATACTTAAAAATATACGTCCTGCTATATATTGAAACACCTAGGGCGTGCACTGCCACCTGACGACATATCTTATCCATGTAATTAATTTATGGTTTATGCTTTTTCAGTATTTGAGCCAGCAAACAAGTAGCGGACCCACGTCTATCGAGGCAAGGTATTCAGTTTAAATTATTAGCAAATATTATTGGCAAAGTGATGACTACTCGGCAGGTCAAGGTATAGGATGTATTATAACCATGGATATGTTATAAAATGAGTATACATAACCAACTTACGTTTGAGATCTTCGGGTTTGAGCACCCCGTCTTTTATGCCATCCAGCTTATCGAAGGCCTCGTTGATGACGTCAACACGCATCTTTGCCATAGGAGGACGCAGCTCCGTCAGAAACTCCCGGAAGTCGATATGACCACTTCCGTCTTTATCCAAATAACTGAACAAGTCTGTCAGTTGCTCGTCAGCGATATGCAGCCCATACGTGCTCAGGCCCTGTTTGAATTCTGGCATGGAGATGGTTTTGGAGTAATCTTTGTCAAGATTTCTAAACAACACAGCTAGTCCTTTTATTCCGCTCAGTCCTTTAAGGAGACACTGCCCCCGCAGATGTTCTATGCATGATTTACCCGCCATTTTGATCGGATTGACGCCACTGGTATCGTTACTTCACTCAATGCTGCAAAAAAAAATTAAACAAAAAATTAGTCTGTCCGTTGCACCATGTACGTCCTATATAGAATTTAATGATACTTATTTACAAACTTGATTTTCCAAAAGTGTCTGTTGGTGACTTAACAAGCACTTATATTATCGAAAACAACACCAAACCTCAAAAATGAATTAGTGGAAAAAATATATGAAATATGAGGAAACAGCACAACATGTTCGGGTTAGGTTGGGTGTCGGTACAGTTTGGTACCATAAATTTTATTTAAAAAAGCATCATTGGCTAAAATGTGTCTTCCTGCTTTGTCACTTGTTGAAGAAGAATCCAGAAAGTCGGGAAGTATACCTACAAGGCGTTTGAATGAAATATTTTTTTTTTCACTGTTGCCAGGCATTTATACAGTGTTGTGAAAATCAATGCTGACCAAAAAAAATATCAAATTAAACATCGGCAAGGAAATATTAACACGATCAATAAAAGTCATATTTGCATCGTTCCGAACAAAGTGCATACACTTTAAATTGACAGCTACCTATCAGGAACACCAGAAAAAAAAAAGAATTTTTTATAATTGGTTTTAATTCACAGAAAGAAAGGCATGGTGTGCATTTCTCATTAATTGTTTGATAATGTTGACGTCATGTATAATTGTCTGATTAAATTACACGCACGAAAATGCATTTTTTTGTTGCCGAAACTTTCAATGACTTATTTAACATAAATATGAATATATTTAAATAAAATATATGATCAAATAAAATCGGCCGGCAAATAATTGGTTGATGGGAGATCGGATTATAAAAGTCGGTGAAATAATGAGCGAAAGAATAAAATCCCAAGATAGCTGCATGGTGGAAATATTGGATTTCAGATGGGTCTGAAATGAAATTGCGTACATCCTCTCCAATCACTTCAAGAAAGATATGCGGCCGTTACCATAAAGGATCTTGAGATATTGCACCGGAAAAGGCGTCCCGGGTGGACTGACGGACGGATGGAAACCAGATTACCATAACGGAAAGGGTACCAGCTTAAGTAGTCTAGTAAAGGTGAATAATTCGCCAAATCTGCTTTGTTAGTAAACACAGTTAAGAGGTTGCCTATGACCCTTTGTGGTCAATATATAACCAGTAAACATGGCTTATACATGACTTTTGTCATAACTGAGGTTTACAGCATGAAGCCTCCTTTATTGAACTGTTCGTCATAAGCTCTGATGCATTGGACCATGGGTTCAAGTGAATATCTTCATTACAGTCAATATTGACCTTTTAACCTCTACGGCGATGCATGTCTCTTCACTGTTAGTACCTGTATGCCTGTGGCCATGTTTGTACATACATATCATATGCTTGAACACCTCTTGTTATTGGTTCATAACTGAAATGAGTATCAGGCCGGGGTGCTCCGACAAGTACTCCATAGCCTTGCACGCAGGAAAAGATAATTCTAACAGTTTGCAGATCTACTAAAGAACTGCCTAAACCTTCAACTGCTTTCTATTGAGATTGGATTAAGGGCATTTTATGCGGCATGGTCAGACCTCTGTCATATCAACCCAACAGTTAATGCTCCATTCTAATGCATCAAAAGTATTGATGTCCGACAGTGAATATTCATGTGTTTGCGTGTTTATTATTTTTTAGGAACATCCCAGGTACCGTGGCAAATATTTGCCATGCCTGTGTCACAATATACAACAGCCGCGGTCCCTGGTTGCTAATGGCAACATGAGCCTTGCATGCCTCTTTTTGTAGAGACCCACAAGAGTCCATACCATTCATGTGACAGAATAAAGGGAGTTTATTATTGATGTAAACAAAGCGTACCTGATTGATTCCAAGGTTGCCTGATTCAATTAACAAAATACAGATTAAACACGGAGGTAAAGATCTATGCAGCTTCACTGAGAAGAAATAGTCCATTTTATATGATAAATAGGTCTTTTTTTTCTCAAACAGCGCTGATGAGCAAGCGCTCATGTTGTATTTTTGAAATATATGAACTGATATTACGATCTAAAACGTGAGTGGGATGTTATGTATTTTGAATCAAGTTCTTGTTGTTGTGATTATTGCAGGTTAAACTAACCATGTGGATCTTTTTACATGAAGCCATGCTGGTGGGGTCTAGTGTCACTAGGCATGCAGACAATTCAGATTTTGAATTGTTTCTGATATTTTTAGATCTCTTTGTGCTCTAGTCGAATCAGGCTATTTAGCGCAGCAGTGGTTTACTGATGGTATGGATTTTTGCTTTTTGACATATTACAGTATGTTATTGAAACTGACTTCACTAGTTTCATATAAATGTTGATGGTAACCTGTCCTACTGCGCGCAGACAGGCATTAGCCTGTACACACTGTAACTTGTCATTTCCTTAAAACACATACACTCATTTACCGTTTTTGGTGTACTATTGTTATTGAGAAAAAAATCTTATATAGTATACCTGATATATGATACATTTTTATGCCCCCCCCCAACCATCCCCCTGACACATACATAGGATAGATGGTATTTCCCATTCTTCTATACGCTAAATTATAGGTGAAATGCTGGGAATGGTTCGTCCATGTCGTCTGCCTCAGGGTGAAGTCTACAAAAAAGGGAGTACGTTTGAATGTAATTTTTCCCCATTTCTCTTCAGGCGGAAAGTACGTAACATATGTTTTTTTTTAGCTCAGCCATATTTGTTTCCGGATGATAACTCAAGGTTGGATTGAAATATTGGTATCAAACTTGACATATATATGGCGGCTGAAGGTGTAAGGTCAAGGTTACAGGGCCCATCCAGTCACAAATTAGTTTATAGATGATAACTCCCGTTTGGGTATACAGATTGGCTTCGAACTTGATCACAGGACTCACATTTTGAAAAAGCTCAAAATATATCTTTGTAGACAAATTAAGCGTCGAGACCCATGCAAGGGTCCGTAGTTTAACCCGGAACCTGGTTTGCGAATGCACACATACATACACAAACTAGACCCGCGGGATCCTTATCTCTGTACAACATTAAGCTTCGTTGTCTTTGACTGTTTATTTCACCAGATATCCACGCCCATTTTACTTTTTCATCCGTATCTGGTTCCCATATATAACACTAATACTTAGGACAGCTGATTAAACGAATTCGTATGCGCCAAGTGTATCCTTAGTATATATAGTAAACTGTTATTTGACGGTAGGGTTTATCCTAGTGGTCCAGGCGTAGCCTAAAGAGCTGAAGATTCCAGTTTTGACCTTGCCAGATCCTGGTATAGAACCCACAGATTCGCTTATTATTCAAAGAAACATGCATATAACAGCTGAAATCCAGGAAGGCTTTATAATAACATACTAGTATTTTTCTTATCGTATGGTGACTATTAGTTAAATTTTTATCTAGTTCAATTGACAGTGTCACTGTCAGGCCCTATCCTCTCAAAACTGATATTCTGTAATATTTATTCTAGCATATCATATCCCTACCAGACATATCAAAGCTAATCATCCCTACAGTTCTAATGTACAGACCAGCAGTTTTTAACATGTGACGGTAGTTGAACTATAATATATTCCAGACTTCTATTCAAGTGACCACACGTAGGTAAAACGGGTGCTGACGGTCAGCTGTCTAGGTACACAATCACAACCCACACACACATGTATGCCCTCATGCGGTTTGCTCTTGTCACTGGCTACCATCATTTTCTAAAGTGAACTACCAATGAAAGTTCATAATTTTAAGCCAGGCCAATGAGTTTATAAGAACTGCAATATGAGTTTCGCTTTGTTCTGTATATCGATTTTTCTGATGTGACCTACCCTCAAGTACGCCATAACACTCAAAACTGTCATTTTTAAAAAGTCACCGCACTATGGGTTAATCTTAGATTATCCTTTTTTTTCGTCGTAGTATTTCCTTCAATCGGTATAGGCCTTAAAGCTGTGTTCTGCGCCATATTCAGTACTTACAAACAAAAACACACACACTAAAAAATCAGGACTTACCGAATCAACCATCCCTGTAAAATCCCCACCAACTAGTTCTGTCAATGTCGCTGGCCCTGTATGGTTTACATTAGACAACCACGCCTATTTAATAGTTTTCATCCATATCTGACTTCCTTATATGGCTTTAGTAATCAGTCAAGTACGGCGTACAAATTGATTTTGTACATTATAATTTGATGCCTTTATGAAATGCGGGCGATAGGTCACGATGCCGATGATGATTATATTATGTAACCCAAACACGTGTCAAACGGTACTCAATCACACAATGGTTGGGGGTCATATAGCATAATCCATAAACGCCTTGGTCATGTTGTTAAAGATTTATTTGAGAAGACAGCCATGGAGACGGACGCCACTTCTGCGAATGGGTATGGCTTAGTATATAAATAGTATTTATGTAGATAGTATTTGATATTTATAATGGTAAACACCATGACAATATTTTACAAAATAATAGTCCAGAATCTTTATTATACCTCCGTCAGGTTACTCCGCTATTAGTTCGTGACTTGCTTTTTTTTTCTTCTGCAAAAACGTAATGAACGGACTTCATGTAATTTTTTAGAGTGTTTGGGTAACACCGTAGTACTATTCCCTTTAATTTTGGATCACCACAATATATTTTAAATAAAAATAATTATTCTCCATTGTGGAACAATCCATTAATTGGTATTATCAGCTGACTTTATTATATTCATGTACCTTAAATAATTAATTGATTGTTCCTTGTTCCTTAACCCCAAACAAAATTTAATCAAAATCCGTTTCGAACATCTTGCGTAAATTTTTTAACATACTAAGCAATTGACGTGATCAAGAGGAAAATATGATACTTCGCCTCCCGTCCATGGTATAATTTAAGGTGCCTATTGACCTTCGTTTTGAAAAAGATTTTATGTGATTTCTATACCAAATCTGAAGACCATGGAGATTGTATAAAAACTGTAACTTTGCCTGAATCCATGAAATTTCATAAATACTTTAATCCTTCTTAACAGGTATATATTTATAGGGATAATAAATCTTCTTCGATTAAGGACATTGACAACGAATCAAGACGATTGAGTGACAATAGAGATTACAATAGAATCTTTGTTTGATGACACTGTCCTTGTAACCATTTAAAGAAAGAACCTATGTTACAGCAAAGGGTCGGTCGTAAAAACCTAATCCGGCTCTGGTCTAATAACTTTCACTTTTATTCTCATTTTCCTTTTATTGGTGTGATTATAAGAAGACTTGAAATATATTTTGCACAAATATGTTCAGTGCCTGGAATGAGAGGATTCAATCTGCATCGACCCCTGCACGATATTCTTTATTTTAGATTTTAAACCTTTTTTTACCTTTAGAATGAGCGTTTTTCACCGAGGCTGATAACCAGGCATGAGGGAAAATTGTCTAATGTGCAAGGCATTTTCCCCGATCAAATAACAAGAGCAGACAGAATTCTCATTCAGTCCTGCGCCAATAAAACTTCCTAGGCCCGTAGTATATTTGCCACTTAGTGATTCGACCTTCCTAATGGAGTGTCTTCCTAGTTTCTTTACGTTTTTACTTCTCTTTGATACCCGGTTTGTCTTTATGCTTAAATCACTTTCCATCTGAGAGTAACGGTACATTAATGATAATATTGAGATGAAAAGACATCTCGCCTCTTCACTCAGTAGTATCGATGTTTTAGCACCGTGTGCCCCTAGAGTTTATGTGATAGGGAATCATCCTTCCCAGCATTCCTTTGTTACTTGCTTTGAGAAGCAGAAATTTTCCTCTTTTTAAGTTCTGATGTCACTTAGTAAAATATCTAGGACACGCAAATGATGAAACACTCAGTCTCGTGGAAAGACTCTTGAAAAGCAGTAATCGATCTAATTTTAACATGTGTTTGTAGCAATTCACGCGTGGTTTACCTTTCTGTTTTGCATAATTATTTTCCCAGGAGCATAAAAAGTACGTTTAGTAATTGATAAAAATCTCCCTGACGTCCTTTGTTCTTGAAACAATCCGTGAATCCATTCGGTTTATCATGTCATTTATTATTTTTATACATATCCAATCACATTTACATGTTGTATCGGCGACGCATTTAAACAAGCAAGTTCTTTTTAATATTCTTACTTTGACATTTATATAAACATGATCAATAAAAACGATTATGAAGCGAACAGCGTATATTCAATGACAATATCCAAGATCGCGTAACTATCAGATCAATAAGCTACTTCACTTCTTTTCTAAACGCTTAAAATGACTCCTTCATGTACAAGGTATATCAAATATGCATGAAATATAGTTCTCCTTAAAATATTACGGCATATGTCAATATTTCGTTCTAAAACAGTTTGCTTACTCTTGTACACAAGTGGAAAAAAACTTGGATCGGGCGTGATCAGTGGGGCAAAACAAACATAAAGCGCACGCCATCTGGTGCCCGCACCGAGCAACTTCACAAATCAAGATTTTTCAAGCTTCAAACCACTGTTTCTTAAGTATTTTTCCTTAAATGTTTTACTTCCTTGTTTGGAAATTGTCGTAAGATATTACCTCTGGTCAGGCAATGTTGTTATGGTAAACAGATACATGTGGACTGTGTTTTTACTCACACACAGAACCATAGCCATGTATGAAACAGATTAACTGAATATATTAAACCCGTTTCCCGGGATGGTTTTGCTGGGGCACTTTTGTAATCAGCTTAACTGACTTTATAGCGTCAGACTCTACATATATTATTGTAAATTATTATGAAACTTTAAGAGTGAATGCTGTGAAAAATACTTTATTCTGTATCTGTGGCAGCAAAGAGTCGGGATCTCTTTACTTCCCAGGCTCCCTTTACTCCTTTTATAATTAAACATTACACAAGAAAGGGCAGAAAGCAAACATTAAAGTATGATCCAATGCTTGTCCTTATGCTTCGGGAATTACTCAATATATTGAAAATTACTTTTTTAAAAGCATCGTCAGAGACTCTGGTGATAAGCCGATTATGAGACACGCGGGGACACTTTCCAGCAATATCGATGTTTTCGCACTCTGTGCAACTAACTGATTTTGGATTAACTTTTCATTTGTCTTTGTTCATCGTTTGAATGTTACCAGGCTAAATACCAAAGAGTAGAAATGCTAACAGTAATAAAAATAGAGAGAAATAAGAAAAAAACATCATTCATGTACATGATAAATTAACAGGCTTGAACATTTCCTATATAAGAGTTTATTATGAAAATTGAAATGATAGATTTTCATTTTAAACAAATAAATATTGACGGTTGTTCATCTTAACCGTACATAGAATAACACTTTTTAGTCATATTTTTCACGAAAAAACTTTCTGAGACTTTTTATTATCCAATATTTTATTAATATAAAGATAAATGCAAAATATTCGTTAAAAATTATGTTTATTTCAATAAGAATTTCATAACTGTCCGAATCATAGTTCTGAAGTTCATGACTTTGAATTGTTGATAAAAAAAGTTGGAAAAAAATTATATGTTAATTCATCATATATATTGAGAGCGGTTTGTTAGATGCCGTATCACCAACACAACACAGTTTTTTTTAAATAAAATATTCAATACTTTCCTTTGACATTTAAGTGTACATTGTATACTACAAAAAATATCGTATTCTTTTTTCCTGCATGCCATTTGTAATCACCCTTTCATCCTGGCAAACGGTGCTGTACAGATCGATACATACAGTGTTTGCTTTTCTGATTACACCTGAGTCACTCTTGGTTCCAAGGGGTTTTGTCCATCGCATGCAATTTCATGAAGTTATCCGTAATTTTATTGTTGTATATATAGCAAGGCCTATTAAAATATCGGGTGACCAGCCCAAATCTGTACACATTTTGCATTAGATCGCAGAGTTTCGCTTACCCCTTCCCTCCTCCCCCGCCCCCACATTATCATCCAAGGAATCTGGACCCCCCGTCCCCCCTCCCTGGATCCGCGCCCGATGTACTATAGTATACAGTGACTGAAATGTTGGAATCTTATCAAAGGTGATTGCTCGCACCATAATTTGGGATATGACTGATACAGATATACCACCTTTTGATGTCCACATTAATTGAAAACAAAACTGAAAACAATCTTGTTTTCGCTCATGCTTCTTCCAACTTGCACTTGACTCAGTAAACAAAGAATGAAAATATACTAAAGACCGCATATACCAGATTATATACGGGTGTTCTTCAAGATCAAGTGAAAAAATTATTCGAAGACACTAGAAACCACCCAGAGACCTCACGCCTCTGCCAACATTCTGGAACACGGAATATTACCAGAATCTATGACAGACGTAGATATCGGTACGTACGCATTAGAGGTACATGTATATGATTCCTAGACTGAAGGGAAGATAGAGAGCCGCGATCCAATAATCTTCAAATGCTAGTCGCAGGCAGTTGGCGAACCTTATCTAGCTAACGACACCTATCGGCGAACGATGACACTAAATGTTCGGGTATATTACGCCCACAATGATAGATAAAATTAATTCACATTTTAAGTACAAAATAACCTTGTCTTTCACGAATAGTCGGATTGTCTGGCTTGTATTTAAGTTAGATTTAGGCCTATAGTACCTGATTATACTGAGTTAACCACAATGCTGGCTCACGTAGTCTGACCACAGCACACGATCATTAAAAGCTCGTAACAATGTATTTTGTTAAATATAAAAAATCATATCCACACATATGTTAAAATAAAAATAAATATAATAACAATTTCCAAAATATATATTTCATCGTGAAGAATTAAGTAATTAATTTTCTATGACATTTAACGTAATATCAAGACTTAAGCCAAAAATAAATAAAAGGTATGGTTCTCAGGTACCGCCCTCGTCAACTTTAATGCCCCGCATAAAAAAATATTATTTTAATTTTCATCTTTCAAGAAGATAAAACAATATTATTTTGATAAGAAGATAAAACAATATAATTTTGATCAGTTATTTTCAAGCTTTTTACCGATCATATGACATTTCTATCTAAACATACAAAAAAAAGAGAAAAAAAAAAGAAAATACCGCACTGGTTTCTGAAAAAAGTGCCTGAGAACCATACCTTTTTTTTGGCATTAGAGGCACAAATTGTCCCCCGCCACAAGTGGTACCTTGAAAGTCAGGCATCAAGGAAAGGGCTGAACGGACGGACAGACAGACAGACGAGGACCCTTTTAGTAATCCTCCCTTCTTACGGCGGGGGACAATAAAGCTTAAAGATATTGAGCACACAAAGCTGCTCTCCAAATTTCAACACACGATAACTTAATCTGACATAACAAGATTCTGATATTACTATAATTAAACCACACGCGGTAGTCAGAACAGACAAAAATAAAACATTGACTTTGCATCTCTAACGTGTTATGCACAACCATCCGTAAACCCATTCATAAGCAAGTCCTGTAACTGAGTTACGTGGGCTGTCGCCTGTGACTGTTTGCGTTGTATACGAATAAAAACATTGAGTTCTGCACTCAAAGATGTCTACTCATGCATGGCTTTAAAAAAACACATAACAAACGGACTATATAATACAAAGTAAATATCACTATATTCACTGATTGTATGGTATACTGTATTTGTAAAGTATAATATTACCCAAACTTGTGTGCTGACGGAAAAAGTCCGTTATAACCAAGAAAATATACATTTTATGTCATGCAGGAAGACTCACTGATAAAGACGGTTAAAGGAGTGAATTGAGTTATTATCTGTGGTGCTAGCAGAAAATGTACTACTTTGTCATAAAATGTAGAATTTCTCGACATCTGAACAATCTGTGACAAAGTATTGTTAGTATAGATAAAAGCCACTAACCTTTCTGTGACAACCTGCTGAGCGACTGTGGGGAACGGTTGGTATTTGTGCTTTATGCCGCACACGCTGGATATCCTGGAGAAAATCGATATACTCTAGGAAGTTCTCCAGCGATTAGATTGCAATACCTGAAACAACGAGGTGCCTAATTGAGTATTTACCTGTGCGCTGCATGCATGAACGTGCAGCCTTGCGCCAAGACACGGCAGGGCGCGTACATACGTGTATATATTATAGGCACTTACGGTGTCACACTAGCGGCACCGTGAAATCTATATCGACCGTGCGTTTATGCTGGGCATATTTACCTAGTTATGCAGGGTTTTCTGCTTGTCAAAGGGAAAACACAAAGGGAATGCGACAGGCTTGGTTGACAATGGGTGGGACTGCGTGTCCGCAGCCAGGTAGCACCCTTACTCGACTGTTGCTGCTAAGCTGATTTCCAAGTGCAGTTATAGTCAATTATTGATGACAAACGCCACAACCTTCCCCGGGAAACCAGGAAATGAGCAACTAAATATTTGTTGTAGTAAGATACGTACACATTTGTTTTTCGTGTAAATATTTTGTTGGTTAATCCATACACGTGCTTGAATGTTTCCATGACGACAAAAGTATGAAAAGTCTATTTTCTAAATGTGCATGTTAATTTTATGGTCATTACATAGCCTGCATGTGCTCTAATTATATGAGATTCATAAACAATGATTTCCAAATAAAACGATTTTGCTTCCTTAGGTCCCGAATGCAAAATCACTGACCGTAAATTTGTTTTCTTTTTGCTTTTTTTTATTTTGTCTTGGTTTACAATTGATCCCTAATACAGCTTAATGATTGAACTTTCCTCAGAGTATAAGTCAGAGATTAACAGATTTGCATTTATTCTTTATTTTTTACACTGACCTAATTTTCTAGCCTCTAATAATACTTACAAGAAATCAGTTATTATCATGCTGCCCCCTGATCATATGATATTCAATAAAAATATATAAAAAGGTAAAAAAAATCGCCAGCCCGCATTGATTTATTGAAAAAGTGCCTGAAAATCCAACCATCTTTGGCCTTACGTTTACCCGAATATACAAACCAAAAGTGTGTAAACATTGCTTATCTATAATGCAAGGTTCCGCTTCCGGTTCGCAATTCATTTTTTTTACATAACCTCGGATGCTGGATCATTTGATCCCAAAAACTCAGACGATTATCACACGCAACATACATTCTCCTTGGAAAGGTGCATTATGTTACCATGACTCCCAGGAGTCTGGCAATGCCGTGTTGTATATCAATTATGGGTCACTTTTTTACCTTTGTTCAACGACTGCTTTGCTGTTACCGGTAAAGTAATCACTAGAGAAAGCATCCGCACACATCCGCAAAAATACTGGATCTCTAGATCTGGAATATTATCAGAGCGCGTGCTACGTGAATGCATAAAGTATACCTGAATTTTAGGGGAGCGAAACGTGTGTCACGGTTCATCAAGTCAGTGGTTCACCATTGCATCACAAGTCAGTTCTGCATGCCAGATCGAACCGGCTCCAATTAGGACACACCTAGGCACGAAGCCGAGGAAACTTTAACCTCGTCCAAAAGTTTAAAGTGAATGTCTACGCTTTGACTATAAAGTGAATTGCGACGGTCTCGCCATCCGCACGGAAAACAGATTGCCCTATCTCATAATGGTAAAGAAACCTTTAAACTAAAATAAAACGTTTATGTTGATCCAGATAACCCCCTCGGGTGTTACCCTAACCCTCCACAAAAGTTCATAAAGGTCCTTTCATTCCGTTTTGACTTCAGCTATGAACAAATAAAAGAGAAAGAGAGAGAAAAAAACAACAATACGTTTCCATCCCGGCCGTGGTATAATTATTAAGCATGCCGTGATTATGTTTTATTTGACATATCGCAGATTGCCCAAGTTCGAGTAAAGGTGCATTATTTAAACCAAGAGTCCCACACTGCGGGTTAGGATTTATGGGCTTTGAAATTCAAACCCCACAATGCACTTGTTTCGATGCCAATTACATAAAAAGAAGTGTTTTTGTGACAAGGACACGTATTAGTAATATTTTGTAAGCATGTATATATATATGTGAAATGTAAACAGGTGGTGTTTCCTTGAGATGTACTTTTTTTTTAAGTTTGACACATGGGACAAGTAGTTCCGGCCGCTTCACATACCTACAATTCTCCCAACAGAAGATCAGTCTATGTATGTCAAGGATAGATCCGCTGCACACCTTTTCTTTCGTACAGCACACTTTTACGCCGAAATCGAGCTATTGTGCTTGCTAATTGTAAATTACAATAATTAAGTAAATGGAGCATATAAAGCGCTTGCATTGACAACATTAATTCCTAATATAACGGTTATTAAGAATATTTTTGTCTTTTTTGTTTGAAATTTCATAACCCGAGGAACTACATTGTTAATGTACACAAACATTACTACGTGCATGCCACCGGCTTTAATCACGTGTTTGGTAAATGGGCGTGATTCTGGGGTGATGTCCGGGACCATGTGGTCCGCCGTTTGTATACAGTTGTTGCCTGAGCAATTTATAGGTCAATATCAGTCAAGGCCGCTGAAGTACCGTGCCGGGTGAACAACCAGTTGCAGGGGCCCATCATTAACCTCAATAAATATTGATTCTGTGCGGTGGTTGCGTATAAGTACATGGAATGGGTTCGTCTTGAGTAGAAACGGCTTCTGGCGGAAGGATGCAAGAGTCCCAGGGATGACAGTGCAGTGTTCTGTAATGTACGATTCACTGTTTTACCTTTGTCCGACGATTAGTGAAGCTTTATTGCGCTACCAATTAACCAATAATTATACACTCAGAAAAAGAGTAAATCGCCCAATTGTAATTAAAACCGAGCCCAAAATTGTTAATGTGTTTGCCGAATCGCCTGCCCGATTGTCTCTCCTTTCATACTGAACCAACCACTTATTGTTCCCCGTATCTTTACGGCCCCGTGATTCTATAATGTTACCCAGTAATTATACTACTACAGGATGAATAAATCTCTCCAAGTACTTTTCAAGTGGGTCTGATTTGGGAGAACTCTAAATGCAGGGAACGTAAAGCCTTTCTCACTTATTGACTATATATTTAATAAAAAGGAATAAACCTGTCGTGACCATAGTGATAAAATATTAACGTGTAAAAATTAACCTTTACCACGAGCATGCATGCGCTTTTGTCACTACATGCGCTGTTGCCATAACACCAAAAAATGAATGAAATTTATGGTATTTTTGTTCTTTTGGCAAAGGCCAAGGTCCCTTTAGAATGTTAGGCCTTGGTACACATATCACGTAGTGGTTATACACTGCAGTCGTTCTATATCTCCTTCCCTTTGGTATAGCAGGTTTTATGGGGATTCGCCTCCATGCCTGGTACATTGCCAAGAATTTAAATCAGACCAATATCATTGGAATTGGTCATTGTGCACCGAGCCCCAGGACTTAAACACGTGACATCCCACTCCCGTTGGTTTGATAACACTTGAAACACAAAAAAAATCTTGCTATACAAAGCAGCGGTTATAGCGATGGAGATATAGAATGACTGTACAGTGTATGCCGCTGCGTTAGGCGTGTACGAGCGTGGCTGTTCATACTCCTCTCCGCCCAGATGTATATCTAGCACTGCTGTTTAAGCCAGCAAACAACACATCAGATACTTCACCATGGAATCCCACATAAGTAAAGGAGTGGCCCTACCACAGCAAAAATGAATACATATGAATTTGCAATGTGAAGTGTTTCCAGTATATTAAAGCCTCTGGCTGATGTTTGTTTACACTTGATAATACCTAGATAACCACAGCAGACGACGGTCAAGGTAAAGATCCAGGCACAACCTCCAGGCAGGGCGGAAATCTACCACGACGAGTGTGATACATGCAATACCTAGATTCTTCCTCTGCGAGGAGAATGGATCAGGACACCCTTACATGACCTCACATGACCTCGCTAGAACTACAAATGTAGAGCAACCAGATGTTTATATGTAACTCAATTCATGGACTTGTTACAGAAAATGTGAACTAACTTAACACCTGTGTGTCATCAACAGCTACTGGAGACTGCTATTAAAATCTAGACGCCTCATGGAGAAGGAATTTCTTAACATTCTGCGGATTCTACCCGCACTGGTTATTGCGCTCTTGAGTAATTACAAGACAGTTTATATGCTATTAACGTATGAAAAGCATGAAATGCATTTGGTTTATCATCTGCAAATTGGTGAAGCACACACACGTGTGTTGTGAGATAAAATATAAAAAAAGGATATTGATGCAGTTATCGTGTTATAAATAAGGAAAATCACTCCAAGCCAAGAGCGGAGCCCCCCGCAAAAGCAGCTCTGTTAATTTTTCCATGTTAAAATTATTCATGAATCTGGGTGGTCACGGTTCATGAATTCGTTGTTTGCATTAACAAGTCCGCTCTGCCTAAAAGTATTTACGAGGGGGTAAATATTTGTAACCCTAATCCTCCACACGATTTCATCACAATTCGTCTATTACGTTTCCAATAATCTATTCAACGCGGGCGAATACATAATACCTCCGCCAGATGGCAAATGTTATTATTTTTCCACTGTCAGCCTTTTTTCATTTCCCTTCTTTTCAGGTTCCGATATCAGTTATGTATACATGTACATCATGTCATAAACCGTATCTCATAAAGTTCAGAGAGAATTTTGTAAATTATGATCCATCCTCAGTTGATGAATATGCGAGCACTGGGAGTTATTCTTTGTCCCGCAAAAACCGCCTCTGCATAGTGTAAAAATTTGTATAAATATTTGACGAGGGCAGTTGACTCCAGACTCTAACGGGAGAACTAGAGAACAATCGACGCTGAAAATATGTGTTTGAACATAACATTACCGCCGGGGGACGCTGAAAGCATTAAAGTAAAACTTTTTTCTACACAAAAGGATCAAGAAGGATGGCCTTTAAAGTTCTCCTCAGTGTGATGTATCTTGTTACCTCTTTAAAATTGATGGAAACTATCTATTCAAACTTGCAAGTCTGGCTGGGTGTCAGAGTCTACGCCTTGGCTAGCCATGACAACATGACACTCAGGCCTTCTTCTAAAATAACTGATAGGGGCCCTCGAGTTATGATGCAAGTCATAACAGAACACCTATTCTAAGAGTCCAATCAAAATATTTGCTGTGTGGTAGTATTTGGCATCAATGGCTTATATGGTAGTGTTATATTTGCTAATTAGTGAAGAAAAAATATTGTTACACAAAGTTGATTACATTAGTTACCTTCTTTATTCCCTATGGCACCGATTGACACAAAGTTGTCAAGCCATCATGACGGACGCAGAGACAAACTTTCCGAGTAAAACAGCCTCGTTATTAATAACTACTGCATATATACACTAAAGTCAACCGTGAATGTAATATTTATAATTTTTCTCAACAGAATAACGTCACTTTAGTTCTTACTTTGGAAAAATGGCAATTCGACGAAGAGGTGAATATGAAAAAGTACTGTTAGAAATGGCGTGCACATCTGCATGTACTAGAATTGATGCGAATCCTATAGCTTGTACTGCCACCCCAACGTCTTCAGTCAATTAAAATTCGACGTTTGGTGGTAGGCTGCCACTAAGCATTGGCCAGTTTAGGCACGAGCTCGAATAGACGCAAACCGGTAGGACCAGCCCAGTAACACGTAGTCCAGTTAAGCTTTGAACATGTTTATCCGAAAATGACAATCTGACATTGCAGCCTTTAAATCTTACTTAATTTTACGAATCCGGGACATTGATATACATATTTTCAACTTCCAGTTGATCATTATGGTTAATGCTGCTGAAGCAGACAAGAATTCCGTGGTTTGTGCGCATTTAGAATATTACGTAAAGG
This sequence comes from Sipunculus nudus, assembly GCA_026874595.1. Classification (NCBI taxonomy): domain Eukaryota; kingdom Metazoa; phylum Annelida; class Sipuncula; order Golfingiida; family Sipunculidae; genus Sipunculus; species Sipunculus nudus. Next base: position 60,324,754 of record CM049318.1, read on the forward strand.
ACACACAACATCAGTGAGATAATTAGACCCGTCTATGAAATAAATCACTTTTTGTGACAAACACGCGGTATGTCCGGTTATCTATATAAAATACATGGAAATTTTCATGTTCCTATACCTGGTAAAATGTTGCGTATACTTTCGATCCACCTTTATGGACGTGACCTAATGCGTGCTTCCTTATAATAATTGCCGTTTTCAGGGTGATATATATACGATTTTATGCACTAGTCATGTCAGATACGTTCTAAGGTCCTTCTATATATCCATTGCCAAAGATCGCCTATGCAGTGCAAGCTGCCGAGCTGCCGACCATTGAGAACAGGGTATGACGAAGAAGAAACTTTGCAAAAACCCAAAATACCGCGCTTCCATTAATAGATCTTGGCCAGTTTCCAGCGCCCAAGCGGCCGTACACCGCAAAAACGGCCTTTGCAAGCAATTGGGAAACGAACTATACTTTGGGCGTTTATAACATGGTCGTGACCAACATGTGAAGGTGATATACGATACCATTATATCTCCGAACGGGAGAAAATATTAACATACACGCGCGAGAATTTTTAGACTATGAAATAATGGATTCTTTATGTGTAAACACAGACATTTCTATTGAGCCCGTCACAACACATGCCGAGGAACAAGAGGTATACGTGTCTTACGGGGGGACTACCTCAAGCAGCAAGTGGCATTTGTTTCAGTCCTAGAACCAGCATTCCAAGTCTTTATATTTTATATATATTTACCCATACAGACAACGCTTCCCTGCTATAAGCTGTTCAAATATTTACCGATTACTTAGCGGCACAGGAATACAGACTCATTGCATATCCGTATCTGAGTGCGGTATAAGTGCTGAAAATTACTGTAAAAGAATATTTTATATTTAAAGTTACCCAGATTTTCTTCCTAAGGTGTTACCCTAATACGTCACAGGATTTTATTAAAATCCATAGGCTACCTTTCTGAATAAAGCTGCATACTGACTGACAAACTAACCTAAACAGCATACCAACCAATTAAGACAAACCTATGAAACCTAGAGGGGGTACAAAGCACTCCAACATATTCTTCAAAATTAAGGACATTTCTGTGTTCACTTAGTCGAATGTAGGCTTGGAAATCAAAACCCCGAAGTAGACTGCCGGTGTTAAGACTTCAGATTACCCCCGGTAATCTGAAAGGGGGGTAATCTGGAAGCGCTACACCGGAGCTTTGTGCGGTTGTTCAGTCGTTCAGGCGCTGGCGTTCCTCACAGGAACAGAGTGGAGGCCAGCGATCTCTCTGTATTGTAAACTATTTTAGGAGTCTCAGAGCTTCGGTCTTTGTTTATCCTGCGGGAAGAAATGTTGTGGTCAGATGTGGCAGAGCAGACTCAGTTGCCTTCAGCAACATTACTTGCCACTAAATCTTTCAACTGCCACACAACGATTCCCTATGGAGCCAGAAAATACATTGCCCGTCATTGTGTAATAGGGCTATTTAAACGGAGTACATACTACAGCTTTTAGGTTTAAACGGACAAAATACGAAGGCCCTTTTAAAGTGCACTTTTATGTATGTGTTGGGAAAACTCTTTTTGACAGTTTCATTTTGTGACGCATGATTTGTCTTTTTGAGATTTTTTAAAAATATCTCAGAAATTCATATTGCGAAAGTTTTGTCCACAAAACGCGCGTGAAAACAGGGTATATTTTAACGTGCAGTAGACCCCTTATAGTGCATTTGTAATTCTGGATTTGTGCAGTTTTTAAATTGATATTTTTGACCTCATCACAGCCTGAAAACCCACTTTTTTACCAAAGAGTAAATGATTGAATTTCATATCAAGGCTATATACACCATATAATTAGCACTGTTGAGTTTGTAAACATTCTCTTATATTTCTGTAATAGATATTTATATATTGTCATACTTTCATTCATAATCCAGTAATAATATAAAATTATATAAATAAACTATACATACAAACTCAAGATCAGCTGGCAATTTTTCAACCTTAAAATTAACAGGCCTCTATTTGCGATGACTTGGTCCCTGTAAAATCCCGTTATTATTGCATTTTCTTTTTTCGTCCTGTGTTCTCGTAGGTTTTTTAAATACAGTGAAACCTTGTTGTGTCGAACTCGCTTAACTCGAATACCCCGCTTATGTCGAAGTTACAGACTCGATATTCCGACAACTCTAGTTATATTATAACCAAATAAAACCCGCTTGTGTCGAACCTCGGATGTGTCGAAGTTTCCTGAGAGTCCCTTCGACTTCGAAACGAGGTTTCACTGTACCTGTTTAGGACCGTTGGTGAACCCATAAGAATATAACAAGAATACAAAACATAATCAGCTGCAAATGAGCGGCACCTTTGAACTGTAATGCACTTAGGGTAAAGCAATCTTTGATAATATTAGGAACAGTGGGAATAAAAATGTTATCGGCACGCTTTATTAAATAAAGATGTCGCGTTTTTGTTAAAAGGGCGTCTGTAAAACGTATTTCAATAGTTGAGCCGTGTCGCATAATTGCCGTAACTATAAATATTGACTCAAAATATCTTCATTATAGACTAATATTCCATGTTACGCTGATAAAGGGTAATCTGAACAAATTGTCAGATTTTCTCCACTGTTGTCTGAAAAATAATTAATTTACATTTTTTGTCAGAGTCATCCAGTCATCCTTTCAGAGATATCAGTAAACAATAATCATGTCTAAGCAATCCATCATCTCATCGGTGTTCTTGAATCAATGCATATATATACAGCCCGCACAATATTTGTAAGCTATACATGAAACATCATATATATAAGATTAATAAACTATATTGTGTTTTGGAAGAAAATATATGCTGGTGTAGACCCAAACCAGAGACAGATTCTGTTGTTTTTGCTGTTGTTGTTTTTTTTTTGTCTAATTATCATGAATTGGTTTTGCAAGAAAACATATGAAAAGATAAATCCTTCAAGGACTATAATATATAGGGATTATGTGTTTCGTACGCTGCATTTTTGTATGTGGATGGCAAGTCTTCTATCTTTTAGAAATAAAGTACAGAATACATTATTATCGGTATCACACGTGTGTTGCTAGGGAGCGACGTAACAGCTGCGATTACATGAACTGCAGGTGAGAGCTAAATGTGAACAATGTTATTTACGAAATACCAATTTAATACATACAAACAGCGCAACTGACATTGTCGGCAAAGCTCATATGAAACCAAATTTTAAGGTTGACTCCCCTGTCAAGCATAAGATGTCTCATCCAAATATATTCATGTGTATTTATATAAACAAAATCAGAAATTTTTCTGGCCAACATCCACGCAGACATTTATAATGCAGATAGACATATGTATTATTCACGCAGGTATGCGTCATACAGTACTTACGGTAATACAGGTGAGGTCGGTGACTTGCCGGTTCGCTTCACGTCTTCACAGTATTCCCATAGTTCTGACACCTACGCGGAAGTCTGCGATAAATGCAGCAGCCAACCCTGTCCGGTCTCTTGTGCACACCTGAGAGACTGTTAGCGTGAACCGCGCAGGCCTGACAGGCCCCCGGGGGCCTTACATTGGCTGTTCATCATAGCTTCACCTGCATGATGGTAAACCCGTACTGCTGCTTGCACAACTGTTCACAGCATGGGCCCAGCTGTGCTCAGTTTATTTAGGATTCTTCCCACAGTGAAGTATTCTAAATAAAGCAGGTTTTATCCCTAATGTTTAACGTTTGTACCCCAATGCAATTCATATATATTTATATATATTTATTTATTTATATATATATATTTATGTATGTATGTATGTATGTGGTCGGGTGTGGATGTATGATGGTGTGTGTGTGTGTGTTTATATATGAATTTCATAAGTATTTGGCGTTGTGTTGATATTGCATTACTTATAATTTGGGTGTCTGGGCGGAATAAGAAAACAAAATACGAATATATTTTTATTTATAATTTTTTACAAGTAACTGAGTGTATAACATTATAAATCCCTAAATATTCATGACCGAATTATTTTCATGGAATCATTGGAGTGGTGAATAGCAATATGACTAACAATTTTAACATAATATAAGGATTTCGGTGAAAACAAAGAAAACTGACCCCCGTGAAAAAAATACTAGGTAACGTCCAACCTGTGGTTGATAAGTCGGCGTTCATGTTACATGCATTAAACCTGCATGGAGGCATGCCAGTGAGATAGACCCGGAATAGTAATAATATATTTTACCAGATACATTGCTGTATATACCTGGTAATGCCATCGAGGTCACCTGCTTCAAAGACTGGATTGTTTTATGATGACACGTCTCTCCTCAATCTTCATTGGACTGTTGAATACAGACCTTTTAACAGAGCACGCGCAGTGCGCGTTACTGTCGTCTGCTGGTCCCTGGGAGCCCGCATTATGGATTTTGTTAAGTGAAACCAGATACATACCAGAGGCTCCAACATTTAAGAGATTGTTTTTTAATTTTTATAAATTATACATGTGGTAAGATATCCAACGAACGAAGGGGAGGGGGATTTACCAATATGCTGAGTTGTTAAGGAATGTTTCTAGGACATGGTAGGTGTTGTTAGAAAGAACACTCAAAATATCTCACGAGTGGCCTCGTTTATTCTAAGCGAGAGCGTACTTTTATATAGGCCGTGAAGTGTAGTCAAAAATTACGAAAATACTTATATCCCCATCGAAATTTGCAGAGTGGGTTCTCGATATAATATAGCATGCCATTATGACAAGCCGATAGACTCTCTTCTGTCAGAGGTGGAAAACGACACTGACCAAACCCCGCCCCCCCCCCCCCTCATGCCACCGACAGGCCAGTTTTTATTATCGGTCCTGTGTTCCCCACAGGTGGGTCGGGCAGTGCTGGTAATTCCCGCCAGGTGCATGACGGGAAGGTAATACATCATTGCGAACGCCGCTGGGCAGGGGTACCGGATCCAATACATTTTTTATATATATACAACATAGAAGCAGCCATGCTTCTGTCGTCTTTGTTCTCTTAACTCATTATTAAATCATGTGTTTTACTGAGTATTTATACAGATGCTCCCTGTGTTTATTGGGTGCTTATGTATTATATATCGTGCCTGTTGGGTTTGTTTTACAATAAACTGTCAACCTCAGGGTCGAGAGAAGGATTATTTATTACGGCTACCACTTCGGAGTTGATATTATATAACCATGCAACCACTGGTAAAATGTGTGTTTAGTCTGGTCCAGGTTAGGTCGTGTTTATCGCATCATACGATGCTTTGAAGTGACAGGGTCGTATTAATATTAAAAAAGGTCAGGGTTCCTATTAATTTTTATGAAAAGTTCAGGCAGCCGTCAAAACAAGATGGAGAAATCAGTGGGTTAGCTTTCTCTGGGTGGCCTTGGGAAGAAATTGATCTGACATGAAAAAAAAAGTCCCGTATCATCAGATGAAACGGACAATGCTGGCCAGAGAGAATATAATTGACTGGACATTACAAAATGTTTGAAAAGTTAGTGTAAAGGCGTTTTGAGCAGATAACGGTAAATGTGGGGAAAATAAGTACTCAATTCTAAAGAACACCAGTTTAATCAATGGTAATGCTAATTCGCCGGTAGGTGGAGGGTCCATCGGTGATTATCACATCGCCCACACGGTTAATACATTGGGTCTCGTGTTAGCGACAGCCTGCCACCCAAATGTCGAATTTTATGAACTGAAAATGTTTGGGTGACAGTACAAGCTATCGTGTTCGCATCAATTCTAGTACATACAGATGTGCACGCCATATCTAACAGTACATTTTCAATTTCACCTGCTGGTATAACTGTCATTTTTCCAAAGTAAGACATAAAGTGACGTTATTCCGTTGGGAAAAAATAATAAATATTACATTCACGGTTGACTTACGTATAATTATGCAGCAGTTATTACTCAGTTTGTCTCTGCGTCCGTCTAGAAGGCTTGCCAGCTTTGTGTGAATTGGTGTTATAGAGAAGAAAGGAGTTATCTCATGTCACTAATTTTGTGCAACAACATTTTTTCTTCATTATTTAGAAATTATAAAAACGACCATATAAGCCTCTGATGTCAAAAACTACAACACAGCAAATATTTTGATCCGACCCTAAGAATGGGTGTTCTATGTTGACTTGCATCATGACTCACAGGCCCGTATCATTTATTTTAGGAGGCCTGAGTGTCATGTTGTCAAGGCTAGTCTCGCGTGTGACCTATGACATCAGCGACTTTGTCTGCGGTAGTCCTGATTGAAAAACTTACTGTACAATTTTACCTTTAAAAGTGACAGGGATATACGTGTATGTGTGAGTTAAGCATATGACTCCGTGGCTGTATTATGATCCATCGCACATGCTGTATCCAGCACATAAATTGCACACAAGAATCAACCTTTCAAGGATTGTACAGGCCCTTAGCCTCTTAGTTTGATGAGCACTGGTCAACGATAGCCAATTTTTGGGTTTCACTGGGGTTTAAGCAAGACCTCTCTACATGTCAAGTTAGAATTTTCTAGCTCCATCGGTTATGACGTTGACAGTCAGACAATTCGACCGACAAACACACTTAAGGACTTCTAAAATAGACCAATCTCTACAGTTAGGCAGGGCTGAAAGTCTGCTAAGCTTATATGTAAGCATATCTGTTCCAACTGGGGCAATTCAGCTAACACCTCGATACCTAAAAATCACTATATATTACTAGGTACCATGTCGGCCATTATCAGGTAATGGTCCGGGCGGTGTGCCATTATAATTTAATGGCATGGATGGCAGAACAACCGACGGTGTTAACGAGAAGACGCCCCGGGTGTGCGCAGAAACGGACTGCATGGACCATCTGTAGACCCAGGAAGTTTTCCATTTCCATTGACAGATTCTTGAGACCAATGGGCTGATGGTTTAAACAGTATCTTGAGGCCAGTGGGCTGATGGTAGAAACAGAATCTTGAGGCCAGTGGATGTTATTGACAGAATTTTGATGCCGGTGGGCCAAGTGACTAGAGGTAAAAAGAGGACTCAGACATTGATGTGCACGCAGCTACGCGGAAAATGTGTAGCACATTTCACCAGTTTTATCACAGGTGACCTCTAGAACAAAGGCGGTTCTGATATCAATAAATGACTCTAGCTCTCGGCCGGGATGTAGAGATTGCCTTATGTCATGATGTAATGAATTAACTGGTTCTGAAAATTCGAAAGGTTATGATTAATGTTGGTACCATAAATATCAGGATTAGAGCCCCGAGCCATGTTAAGGTATTATTATCGAAAAAAACTAGATTACGGGTAGTCGACAAGCGACTACGTGTATCCGCCAAAATCGGAGTGGAACGGGTGAAGTGAGGAATGGGTTGAGTGGCAAGGGGAAATAGAGTGAGGTGTGTTGCATATTTGCATGGATGTCTGCAGCCGAAAAGTGTATGTAGGTTGCGCCGCTTACCTCAAAATCCAGACAGCTGTCCAAGTTGTATACATATACAAAATTTTAGGCAGATAAGTCCAACCAAAACATGTATATGAGTGACTTTATTTCACAGCAGACAAACAGGACTTGTGCAAAAATGGTGGCAGGTGGCTGATTATGTCCCATGTGAGATCTTTACACATGCAACATTTCAGGGGGATATGTCCAACCAGTCCTGAGATACAAGCCTGAATGTCTGCAGCGTTAACATAAATGTAGGTGGCGCCACCTGTCAAAAAATCGAGAAAGCTATCAAAGATGTATAAACACACAAAATTTTAAGCACGTCAGTCAAACCACTACTGAGATATGAGTGATTTTGTCCCACGGTAGACAGACGGGCTCTGTGCAAAAATGGTTGCAGGTGGCGCCACCAGTTTGCGTATGATAAAGAGCTATGTAAGATCTATACACATGCAAATTTTCAGGAAGATACGTCAAACCAGTCCGGAGATATAAGCATGGATGTCTGCAGCGTGAACGTGAATGTAGGTGGCGCCACCTGTCATAAAATCAAGAAAGCTATCTAGGATGTATACGCATGCCGTATTTCAGGTGAATTAATCAAACCACTTCAGAGATATGAGTGATTTAATCCAAGGCAGACGAACAGATGGACACTGTGCAAACATGGTTGCAGGTGGCGCCACCATTTTTGTGTATGTTATAAAGCTATCCAAGGCTACATTTGTACAATTAATGTTCCTGATCGGTCAAACGGTTCCTGAGATATGTGGGTTTATGTGTGGAAGCAGACGCACAAATGGACGCAGAGCGCAGAGGAGAGGTAAGAGGTCAAAACAAAATCGAGGCGCAGCAGTTCACATGTGACCCGAACATAATCCCGGATTTCGTAAATTCCGCGGTTACGGAGGAGTTCTCCGGACACCTACGCTGTGGCGGCGGCGATGGGCTGAAAACATAGTATCCACAAAACTCTGTTTTGGCGGATACAATTATTTACCTATTGATACATATATAGATACCTTATACCTTAATAATGCTGCAATAGTGAGTCACACAAAGCCCGGCTATCTTTAGCAGTCACTCGACTTTACTTGACAGTGTGCTGTCTTCAAATGGCTTGATAGAATTCACGTCCGAAGTTTTACCAGGTTCCTGGTCGGAAGCGTTATGAGATTGGACAGGCTCACCGGGTACGCATGCAAGCGAGCCATGCAGGCATGAAGGATGCCTCCGACATTCTTTTAAATTTTGGTACTAAATTTTGCATTGATGGGGCTCTTTTGGGCATATATAGTTGATAAAATATTAATAAATAACAATGACGGTATACAGTTAATGCCGTTTTCTGTTCATTATCTGAAAATTTAAATATTTTGTAGTGATGGAATAATTATACATGTACTTTTCCTGAGAAACGGGAAAATAATACGCGTCAATATACTTCTGTATAGCTTATATTATTTATCAATATGAATACGTTATATACTAACGCAAATATGATGGATATCTTTACCCCAGGAATTCATTGTTTAACAATGAATTTGACAATTACCATCGGCCCAAGTTGCTATGGTAATTAACTTCCATCTTGGCAAAGTGAGGGAGTACCAACCCCATGTTTTGTCAAAGCGGATGACATTTTCAATGGAATATGAACAAGTTCGCAATTGAATAAATGAAAACTCCTCGAAATGTTTAGTTTATATCATTTTTGCCGGATTCTACAATATCATGAACAAGGCCTACACGCCTAATGCGACCTGTGCAATCTGTTATACACCAGGTTTAATGCTTCAATGCTGGACCATTCCTTTTCAAGTACATGTGTAACATGTATATGTACAATGCAAATACTAAACATTTTGAACAAGAAGCAATTAAACAAACATCACTGCTGAAATTCTAGCATATGTGCATACAATACAAAAATGATTGTAGCTGGCACCACCAGTCTTGTATACAACGAAGCTATCAGAGATATATACATATGCCCAATTTCAGACTGATATGTCAAACCCCTCCTGAGATATAAGCAGGGTCATACACTGTGCAAAAATTATTGTAGGTGGCGCAACCAGTCTTGTACATGATGAAGCTATTCGATATGTATAAATATGCTCAATTTCAGGCTGATATATCAAATTCCTCTTTAGAAAAAGACAGGCACATACACTATGCAAAAGTCATTGTAGGTGGCGAAACCTGTCTTGTGAACGAGAAAGCTATCAATGAAGCATAGACAGGTCAAAATATCAGGCCAATACACCAAACTTCCCTTGAGTTTGATGCACTGGGCTGACCAGGCTTAGGTGAGAAAGGCAGTTGCCCCGAGTGAACTGTGACAAATTGCTGGCTCAAGCTACTGCACTGAGTGAACTCTTGACCTGCACCTGGCTAGACTGAGTGAACCTTTGTCCTGTTCCTGGCTGCACTGAGTGAACTCTTGACCTGTTGCATAATCTGACACAGTTGGCAGTCTTTCAAAGCTATAAATAGATCCAAACTGACCTTTGGGGCCAAATCTGATGCAGTGGGCAGTCTGGCAAACCAATAAATAGAATGCAGCTAGTACACTGAGTGATCTCTTGACCTATACCTGGCTGCACTGAGTGAACTCTTGACCTGTTGCCAAATCTGAAAGAGTTGGAAGTCTGCCAAGCTATTTAACCTGAAATGTAAATAACTAGTGGCATGATGTAATAGATGCTGATAAACTGGTGCCAGGCTAGATGTAACAGCATCACACTGCTAACATGTATGGTAAAATGACACAATTCAATCTCCAATATTCAGCTAAAATCCATTCATGTGGAACCATTAAAGACATTTATTATAAGAATTATTATGGGGATTATTCTTGTAAAAAATTAAACAAATTGGTCTCAGTGGCGTCAGTCGAAAAACGTTTCGCAGGTTTATAACTAATATAAGAAAATACAGCAAAATGGCTAAGTTCAACTTCCTGTATCTCAGCCAAAAATCACTGAACCAAAACCATTTGAACAAACTTGAATTATCATCATCTAAGGATAATTAATGTGCGAGATCTAAGAATTTGGCCCAGTGTTTTTGTAGAAGAAGATCTTTGTAGCCACTGAGCTAAAATGGGCTGTTATGGCATATGACTAAATTCAGCTTCCCATTACTTGGCCAAAAGTCCCTGAACTGAGAGCATTTGAACAAACTTCAGAAAGCACTACCCTAGGATCATTTCTGTGCGATATTAAACAATTTGGCCATATGGTTTCAGAGAAGAAGTTTTGAAGCCCTCAGTATGATACGGGCACTGATGACCCCGTACAAAAAAGGTCGATGCGGGTGGCGTCACCAACACCTCAATTATAGGTATGACTCATGTGACCAACATTGGCATAAAATTTGGTGATGATAGCTCCAGCTGTTTCTGAGATTGTAATTTTGGTATGCTTTTTTTGGACAGATGACTAAGTTCAACATCCTGTAACTCAGCCAAAAATCACCGAACCTAAACCATTCGAACAAATTTGAGAGAGATTGTTCCAGGAATCATTTCTGTGAAATAATGGACAATTTGACTGAACAGTTTCGAAAAAGAAGATTTTTAAATTTTTTTAGCTTTTTTACCTATAAAACCTCATAAAATGCAGTCAGCCAAAAATAAGAAAAATCTGATAGAGTTTTTTAGATGACTAATTTTTTGCATAAAATTTGGTGTTGCTAACTCCTGTCGTTTTCAAGATAGTATGGGTTAACGTACAGACGTAGGACGACGGCCGACGGACGACAGACACCGGACGACGCCATACAAACGCATAAGCTCACAGGTTCGCTAAAAAGTGAATTGTTATGTTATCATAATCATAAGGCGGGACTTGTAAAGTGTCTTGCTGTGGTACTGTAAACAAGCTAATCTCGTCGACTACAAGTTTTGGATCTTTTCTCTAATCTGTGGTGCAATCATGTTTGAGGAATCGAACACTTTTCACAAATGTTGTGTAAAAGTGCCCTTTATTTCACAGATATGAAGAATAGCCGTTTTAATTGTTGTAAATATATCACAATGACAAGATGTAAAGATTAGTCATATATATATATATATATATATATATATATATATATATATATATAAATGTATCAAGGCTTAGTATAATATCAAGACAAACTGAATTAGGTTGCCCTTGTCATGTTATTTAGCATTTACATGGAGTTCATTAACAGTCATGGTAATTTAAATTTCATGTCTGGTTTGGTATATAAGCTGTTATACTTTTGAAACTGTTCATTACGTACAGAAGTTATAGAAATTTGAGTGATAACAGTTTTTTTTTCAACTTTCGTCAGGCCTAAAGATGAATTGCTGTATATATTAATCCCGAATATAGTAAAATTATGTAGTTCTGCAGTTAAAATTATTAACTAAATTATCAACCCAATTTCTAACTTTTAATCTTCTAAACACACGATGATTAATCATGAAAGTAACACGTTTGCGTTAATTTCTTCCAATCTGTAAAGGAAATTTGAATTATATATAATTAGGACTTCTGTTTACTTTGACTAAACCATCTAAAATATTATTAACATTTACCAGCTATTTTTATTTGAATCAGAGCTTACTGTTTATGGAGAAATGGTATATTATTATTTACAAAAGTTTGGGGGCCAGAAACCCGACATCGTTAAAAAGAGCTGCATGGGCAGAGACTACATCTTTAAAAGCCTTTAATTGGTTTGATTTTTGGTGACCTTTTGGCAAAGCTTAATAAAGGTTTGCTCTAAATTTAGCACCAGATGTGTTTCGCCTGCTGCGTAACAGAAGTGTACGCGAGTCATTTGAGTGGTTCAAATTGCGTTGTTCATTATTAATAATAAAGCCTTGATAAAGCAAGGTCTCTGTAAGCGTAGTTGCCTGCTAGTGCGAAATGTGTCGTTACTGTGTTGGCTGATTTAATTATCAGCGACTATTTCCCACGCAAAGCCTCACCTGCTCGTCTGCAGGTGATGATATGGGTCTTACATCCACAGCATCACGTAAAGTGACTTGGATGATACGCTGTCACGTTGTAATTTGGAAAAAAGTTTAGCATATTGCAAATTTTGCATTTTTAGTTTTTAGTGGCAGACCAAATTCAAAATCTAATTTAATGACACACAAAAATGCAAAGCACAGCAAAATGGTAAAGTTAATTTGCATAATAAGAAATGGCAGAAAATCTGTTCACTAAACCATTTGTTAAAATAGAAAAAGAGCATTTGTTTAAAATGTTATTGATGTTTGCTACATAGGGGCAGCCACCAGTAATAATTTGGTTATCAAAATACTGAATTATCTTGGTCATCTAATACTTATAAAAGGAATTCGGTCCACCTCTGTTCGCAATGTTCTCTGAAACCGCGATGCGTATGATACTGTGCCATACCTCATTTTAAAGGTTATTGTTCCCTCGGTGACATGGCCGATATTAGAATAAATCATTTTAATGTACACATCATTTTGAGTGATTTTGCGTGTTTTCTGATATGAGCGGAGGCCATCACCCAAACAGCTGAACCGCCTTCGGCAAAGACCGGATTTTCTTTGCGGTCACCTCAAGCCCAGAATTAAGCCGATTTGATGACTACGGTGCATTTAAATAACCTTGTTTCAGTGCCGCATTTATGCATGTTTAGGCTGACACTTGACAAAGGCTCTGGCCCACGTGTGTGGTCAGTCAATATGAAAAATACATGGCTCTGGCTCGCTTTACGAAAAGGAGGGGTTCAACCCAGGAGGATTAATGACAAAACCCAATACAAGTTCCCCATCTACGGAAAAGGGTTCGGGTGGGGGCGAACGTTCCAGGCCTCAAAAATTGGTCTGATACGATTAGAAAAGGTTGCAGCTGAAATGGGGTCCGACCCCCTGGACTCACCTTGGGTCCGCTTCTGCTACTAACGAGGTATGCATATTTCCGTTTCTCTCTTCAGGAACAGTTACCTTGCCTTAGTAAAACGTACATTTAATTTATCTGTCATGTCTTCCTACTCCGATTAAATTAGAGGTTAAGTAAAGCTATGTTGAATAAATGTCTTCCTCACATTAACCTGTACTTTACAGGTCCAAAAATAGTAATCAGTCAAAGGTCATCGAAAACCGGAGTGCCCCCGAGTCCCATTCCGGTTCGCAAATTAATGTAAAAATCACCACTGACCAGGTCTTCAAGGTCAACATACCGGTGTATGAATTCCTTGCCACGAGCACAGAATATAAATGTTAATAAAATATTTGTACACAGTCGGGTAGGTTTTAAGTTATATAGACAGAAAGTGGCAGAATTATTTATATGAATAATAATGTCAGACCAAAGCAACTTTCTATTGTACGTTTAACTGTAGGTCTAGTGTAAGACATTACTGTTCTCATGTAAACGTTTTATGTGTGACGGGTAAATAAATGTACATGTACTTTTTGTTTATTAATTAACAGATATATGGACTTTAAAGAAATAAAATTTGGGATTTATTCTTGTCAAATATTCTTTGAAAGAACAGTATAAGACTCTTCATGAGATACTGTAAAACATATTGGCAGAATAACATCACCACCCCCCCCCCTTAAGTGCTGCCATCTCTAAGAAAATTCTGATACTAAACACAGTATCTCATTTATTAAAAATTAATTTTATTGAATTTAATTTAAATCACAGAGAAGACTCAAATGTCTCCAGATACTAAACACTTTATCTCATTTATTAAAAATTCATTTTATCAAAATAAATTTAAATCACAGAGAGAACTCAAAGACCTCTCAGACCTGACCCCCCCCCTCCCATAAAAATAAAACAACAAAACAGAAAACACACATAAATCTGAATAACTTCATATAAATGATTGTTTATATCAGTTTTTAAGGAGGTCTACACACAATGTGATTTGATAAGAAAACTGCATCCAAAAAATATGGGGCATAATATTACTTGTAAATTTTGTGTGCGTATCATATCAAGTTTGTCTTCGACCTGCAAAACTCGAAATATTAGGATCCTTACTACAAACCATACATATATAATAGACATACATGTATTCTTAATGCCACATCCATATACTCATGCAACTCTTAAGTAGTAGAAATAAAAATATCATTAACGCTCCTTCTGACAGGACCAGACAGACAACTAGTTTTATGTTTTTAGTTTTCAAACATGTCAACATGATTTTTGCTTTTCATGTTACTGGAATACAAGTCAACAAAATTTGGAAAGTTTCCAAATCACATCTATACACAAAATATGATAGTATAATGCAATAAAATATTATAAAAAGCATCACAAACATGTAAATCACTTAGAAAATCTAGATAAGGGGGCGGCAAGTTTCCATCCAGATGCACATGTGAATAGATTTGCACAAGCATTTATCTTTTGAAAATTTCTATCTGGAGATGAAAGACAGGAGGCGCCCTGAACAGGTGTTAAATAGAAATATAAATAAAATATAATGTCATGGAATAGTAAATATGTGTGTATATAGACTATAGGAATCATCATACATTGGTACATGGGTTACATGAATTGGCATGCTCAGAATCATGATTCTGCATAAAATTAATTAATACACAACAAAAATATGATTACTTGCATGTTTTACACATGTAATAACCTAGGAGAAAGTGCAATTAGCTGTATTGGCCACCTGGATATCTTGACCCGTGTAGTCAGTCTTTTGTTTGTACTGTATGAATTGTTCAATAGTGATTTATAAAGACGTACCATATAATTCAATGTATCTGGCTTGCATATTCCTAAATAATTGCACATTAATTGGCATTCTGACAAATCTAAAAATCATCACATTTTACCAGGTTAACCCAGTGTTATGTGACAATGGAATTAAATAAATGGTTTCAATACTAATGCCCTTAGTCCTGCTGGTTTTTTTTGTGCCAGCTCATTTTTTTAAATTTATGCTAATTTATTAATTTATGCTGTGATGAGGCTACCACCAAATTCCAGCAATCCATTTCCTTTAACCTGAGCCAACTGACGAATACTGTAGGGGTTTCTTAATGTGAACGTGTACCTGCACTGCCCCTCGTGGACATCAAAGGTGCCATTCTGCATGATAAACCCATGCTTCCAGCGACTCCTGTCAACATCAATATCCAATATGTGACCCGACTGAAGCGCCACCTGTATAGTCAGCTGATCTGGAATGGTGTGACCCATAGACTTACCAGTTTCTGACTTGCGGTAATTAAACCATTCCGGTGCAATTTTCTCCATGTGAGACATTCCAGTGAACGGCAGACTGCCTTCATCTCCTATCAACCCGCCAGCTACCAGATGTTTGAAGGTGTTCCCATACTCGACAGCTGTCCCAGCCATGCAGTTGTACGACTTCCCATCGATGATGATAGGATCGAAAAAGTTCACGGTACCAAACCAGATGTATCGAATCATGAAGGTCCAGTCCCTGCGGCCGAAGCTGTGGTCCCTGAACGCGTACACGTCTTTTAGAGGATTCTCCTTTTTGTTCACCTTGATTGTCCCCGTCATTTTGCCGCCCTGCTCGTAGCGGTGCTGGTGCTGGGCCTTAAGGTTCTTGAAGAAGCTCTTGCTCCAGGGTTTGGCACTCATGGCTTTGGCCGTTGTCACTGTGTCCCACTCCCTTGTATAGGTGAAGTGACGTTTAAACAATGACATCAGGACGTCCATCTCACAGTCAACCAGCTCACCACTGTCTCTGTTTTGCATCTGAATGAAATTATCATTATTTATTATCTTATAATTATATTCAATAATTTTATAATTATCTGAATATTTTATAATCAATAAATTTATGATTTTTGTTTTGTAATTGTCTATCATAAATGCTGAAACCAAGAAAAAGTGCCAGTGCTGCATAATATAAATACAGAATATCTATGCGAGGAAGGTTTAATGAACCACTTATAATATTCCCATTTTGTGTATATTTTATTTCTGATATTGTTTTTACTCCTGTCAAAAAGAGAGGTACTGCAAGTTTAAATTTGGTCACACCACCATAAAAAGCTCTGATTGGTTAGAACATCCCTGGCCCTGTGCCAGCTTCCTGGTGGGAATACCCAGCAAACACTGTTATAGCAAGCAGTGGTTAAGTGGAAGGAGTTTTCAAAAGAATGTAGTGTGAACAGCCTTAAAGCATGTAACTTGACTCCTACCTTTCCTTTATAGACAAGACGCCATCTCTTCATGGGGACTTCACAGTGATACTCTAATTTGTTGTCCTTCCAGGTGGCTGAGATCTCATTCCCCTCTCCTGGCACTGCGCCCTCCACAAAACCATCAGGCGTGTTATATGTCTGTCCATCAACCATAAACATTAGCCAAGGGGTAACCTTCGAGCCTGCCTTACCAAAATGGCCGATTCTGGTGGACAGGCACATACTCGAATCCCGTTCATCTCCCCAGAAATAATACGAATCGTTGAAAAGTTCATCCCCAGTTAGGTCATCGCCCTCTTTGATGTAGGGGTTGTCTTCTGGGGTGTTACGGTGACGACCTTCGACCCACTTAACATCACTCTCCTGCTTTGGAGGTTTCCGGAACCTAGACATGGACACGAGGAACAATGCTGCGATGACCTTATGGAGTGGGCCAGGAGTTGGTTCCAGCCCTTCAACTGTGGTTGTCAACTTCTTGTTGAGCACGGCCCATATTGTTGTCACAATGATTGATGCCCAGAACAAGGTCCAAAAGTCCAACATGGTCTGAAACAAATATGAGTCACATAAAAATCTTGACAAATCTGTCTAGCTCAGTGAATCTTAAAACATTTCTACATATGATTACTCAAATGTGTGAGTTCTGCAGGAACAAATGTTACAAATCCGCTAAACTTTGGCCGAGATCATTATGATGCAAGTGCAAGAATATAATACAGAGATTGTAATACATCAAAATTTCACTTTTTCATAAGAAAGGCATAAAAGTCATATTATTCAATATATGTAGGATAAACAATCTTTCCTGTATATTTTATAAAATTATTTGAGAACTAGTGTAAGAACTGGATATATGTATACCATATATATACCGTAAAAACTTGAAGTTTTTACCTTGAAAAAACATTTAAAGTTGGGGGGTCGACTTATGTGCAGGTACAAGTCCAAGTGCAAAAATTTGTGACTTGAATGTCAGACCAACCCAATCATGTCATGCATCAATCCGTCACTGAAGATGTTGATTCCCGTGAAAACTAGGTATGATATTAGCTATTTTAATCATTTAAAATATTTACCTGTATTTTGTTTGTAAATTGTTGATCATTATTTATGATTAAAAATAAAATTATAAATAAAATTCAGAGAGAAAAAATATTCATAGATAACAACTTGGACACTTTTCATATTTGTTTGAACTAATGCTGATGACACAATTTAAAAAATGCCAGAGGCACTTTCAACCATTTCTTATCCACAGCCTACATATTGGCAGGGGTCAAAGGGCAATTATAGATCTAGAAAGTGCAATACATGTGGCTTGCAAGTACAGCATCTAGCTACAGTGTGTACCACTTGACCATGGTTGGCATGGATAGTGCTACAGGCTGCTCATTGAGAGTTTACTCTAAGGATTGCCATGTAGCATTGACATGTGCTTGTTGTGGGGAGAAAGTCGTTCCATTCATCGTATATAGAAAATAAACTTACTATGTATCAAGCTGCATCAATATATCGCCTACTGTGGTTGGCTTCATATAGGCAAGGTTAAATATTCAGGATTATCACCTCTTCAGTGTTTCACGATGGTTTAATTTTCGCGATTTACCATAGAGTAACCTACACAATATATATAATTATTATATCGCAAAATCTTAATAATTGCACTCTGAGCTAATGGAACATGGAACAGGGTAAAATTCTCCATGAAGTTATTTGTATTATCAGCCCTTGGATTATAGGTAACATTAAATGTAATGTTGATACCGGCACAATTAATGTGAGATACCACTGAAGCTACAGAATAAATTAATGTTCACCTATGGCTTCTTAATCATGAAAGTTTTATTTTGGCGATGATTTTCCCTTCACAATTATCGCAAATTTGAAACCCTCGCAAATAAAAAGGCAACCACAGTATATGTATGCTGTGAAAGTGTTATCACCCTTTATATTCAGTGTTTGTTGCTGCAACTGGAAGGTACCAAACGCAAAATGGACAAGAAGTAATATCACAGTTTCTTAACAGTAATTGCCCACACTTTCAGACGGGTATACTAATCGTTGAGCTGTAATTTTTTGTCCAAATGGAGTCTATACATCTGTATTAATGATTATATGCAGAGTTTATCTGGTATTATCATGCTACACAAGGAATATGTGCCCAAACATCTTTTGACAGATCTGTCCAAGAATGTGTAGGTAACACTCGATGTGGCAGCTATGCATTGCAACCATGGTGAAGCAGTACATTATGGAGCTAGTACAGCGTCTAACTAATGAACCAAAAAATATGGCAGATTTTAACTGTATAATTATTTTTCTGTTTTCAAAGTAACAAATAAGTGGTATATATATCAGGTATTCTGTTATAATATATTGGAGTCTCTTAATTGGTACTGGAACTCAAACAACAAATTAGTTTGAAAACTATGAAATATTTAAGTACAGTGGTAGAAAAATAATAAATATATAGAAATGGAGACTGTCCAACATTTAAATGGTCATATCAATACAAATTTGTCACTAACAATGGTTATTACATAATTTAATCCAATTGACAAATTTTGTGCATGCATGACAGCAGACAGGTAACCCTAAAATAGTTAAAGCTATCCACACTAGATGTCGCTAACGGATGGCACCAAGTGCAGCCAGGCCGAGTCGGACAAACCGGAGTGTCAAATGCACGAGTACAACTGCGTTAAGATATCAAAATTCAGCCACAGAGTTCCTGTGTATGCGACGTATCATTTCATTTTGCAATTAAACAAGCATGGGCTTAATAGTATGTCAAATAAACCCAGTGTACGAAACTAAATGCAAAATTTAAATGCATTATTTTGTTAACGCAAAAACAATGGAAACAATACTGACAATACTTACGGCGGCTTACGGGTCGAC
The DNA here is from genome assembly GCA_026874595.1 of Sipunculus nudus. NCBI lineage: Eukaryota > Metazoa > Annelida > Sipuncula > Golfingiida > Sipunculidae > Sipunculus > Sipunculus nudus. Next base: position 60,344,263 of record CM049318.1, read on the forward strand.
CGGTCTGATGCAGGGCTAGTGAAGATTGAGGAAAGCTAGGACTACCTGATCACAACCACATACTGTCAGACCCTTGATCTAGTGTTATCACTGTGGCCAAGCTGAGCTGTCAGGTACATACGAACCTGAGTACATCTTAGTCTGGTTCTCTGCACTCATTTCTCATTGTCGACATATGGATTTTCGTATGGGACAGGGAGAACCAGACTAGAGTTCGCCTGTCCGTAGTGTATTCCGCTGACTAAAGACCACCTGTTGTGGACACTTAAATAATGAATGTTGTGCCTCAATTTAACGAATCTTTTCGTATTAATTTTTGCCGGTTGAGCGTGATTGAAGCGTGATTTTGCTTACGATGATTGTTAGATATAACACTATTTCGAGTAAAATTCCCACTAAGGCGTAAGTATGGTATTATTGTGTGCTCAACAGTTATAACAATCACATGATTATAATGATATGTATGATTGTATGAAACAAAAAAAGGCCCGAATATAGAATCCGGTCTACATTTCCAAGGTGGGTCTGAACTGACTGGAGCGTCTCATTTTAGTAGTAATCAACATAAGCCATGACATGCCTGATGATATGAAATCGACATGCCTCTTACTTCTCCATTTCTTGAATCCTAAACATTATTACGTCCGTCCTCGTAGATGTTCATGTAGACCAGCTTCTATACTCGCTCCCAAAATAATAATAATAATAATAATAATAATAATAATAATAATAATTAGTGCTTTTATCCGCCAATTTAAATTTATTTTAATACCACTTTATTCTCAAAATGGCTCCGAAAAAGATGCATGAAATGCATTGTCACTGATTCAATTTCCAAATTTGAATGACCACTTGAACTGGGAAGGCGTTAATCAGTTAAATACTTTTCTCTGTCAAATGCTGACGTCTACCGGTAAAACAGAAAACTAAGGATGACAATCACCAGGTGGTTTTGTACATTTTTTTGTAGCCCCGTATTATTCATACACCACGCAGTACTTCGGCATTATAGATTAACTTAATCAAAAGGGCCTATTTTCAGTCGCGACATTAGTCAAATCCAAAACTCCCCTGCAGTGACGGTCAGGACTATTACAATAAGGTCACTGTATTTCACAGGCTTTAATCTTGATAGTTGACTGTGAGGAACGGAAACACACCAGGAAGTACTGGTACAATACACGTGAGTGTAAAATGGTGAGTATACCCAACCCTTCAGTGACCGCCATAATTTCCTGCTTCTTAGCATATACCAGACCAACTATTAAACATGTTATTTATAATAGTCGTTTTTACTCTGTCGAATTTTGTTTTAACTTGTTTAACAATTAATGGAATATTATTTAAGCATGGCCTTGGTTTAATACCTCACTGAATACACAAATTTTGGATTTTCTTTTATATTTTGTTAACACCCATTCCTGTCCGTCCGTTGAGTCTTTGTGATATAACAAGAATGAAAATAATTTAATTTCTAACTTACTATTCAGACCAAATATGACAAAATCTACATCTATTCACTAATTCTTTTATATAACCTGCCTACTTCTGTTTCATTGTAACATATTTTATTATATATTGGGTTTTCTACACAACGTATTTTTCCCAATGCGTCAAACGTTTCTAAAGACATATATAACCAAAGGATATCTTCGAAATTCATGCTTAGGTCCATTGGTTATCTAGTGCGCTTCAACAATCACCAAGACTTTCTTTACAAATTCTCTACACATTTTCTTTAACTGGTCTGGATCTCAGATCAATATATAATAATGCATGGTGATGTTACAACTTAATCTAATAACAAATCTCGTGGTGGCATTTTAATTAATCTGTGTTTAATACACTTTATTCGTTTTCCTTTAACTGATAAACGATAGGGACCATGCATGCATTCTTAATATACAAACTGTCCTTCTTTCGTGGTACGCTAACCTGTACCGGTAACTGTTTGAAAAAGTATGAATTCATCTATATACTACCATGTCTGTGGCTACGCTCTCACAGACCTTGATTCAGCGAGCCGCTCTGGCGTATATTTCAAGAATAATGAACAAGATACAACTTAAAGAGATTAATTTCCTGTTCTGAAGAAACCTTGCAATGTCTATTAAAGTGCATGTTGGTATATTATTTGGAATGAAATAACAGAACAGAAAATCATTTTTTTTCTCCGCCCATCTTCCGAACATAGGCTCCGAAGACTTAGGTCTGCAAAATGCATGCATTCTTCATAGTCAACCAACATTAATTCTGATGTTACATATTTTATTGTATACAAATGTGAATATATACACGAGTTTTTTTAATCAACAGTGACATGTAAAGTATCGTAAGATACAGGTTTGTTTACATATTGTTCAGATGAATAAATTATACAAGTAATTTTAAGACATCTCTTGAAATATACAAGCTCTACATATTCGTGTGAAAACATTTAAACATAATATATGAATATCAAGTTTACACCCTCTCTCTCTCTCTCTCTCTTTCTCCCCCTCCCCCTTTCTCTCTCTCTCTCTCTCTCTCTCTCTCTCTCTCTCTCTCTCTCTCTCTCTCTCTCTCTCTCTCTCTCTCTCACACACACTCTCTCTCTCGTCAAACATATGTACAACATCTGTATTAAGTTTGACGTTTAAGGACTGTTATTTAATATCAAGGGTCGCACCATTACACATTTGATCGAAGATGTTTATATCAGCAACCTCCAAAGACCAGTTTTAATTGTAACCATTTACAATGTAAAAACATGTGAGTGGTAGACAGATTTCATCACATTTCACCTTAAACAAAGCCGCTAATGGTGTCCCTTTATCTCTCTTCCTGATACACCATAAGGTAAATATAACATTTTATAAAAAAAAATATATTTTAATAAAAAATTACAGCTTACAAACAATCCTATTTTTACGTTTGTATGTTTCATTATATCACTTTGTAGATTGTAAAGTGTTTAGGAAAACCTTTGAATGATCAACAAAGAGACCTAAAAGACCTATAGTCTTATCGATAAACGATTATATCAGTATATTACCAAATACCAATATTTCAGAAATGTAAACTACACGGTCCAGCTTTTGTCCGCCAAAGTTTTACAATACAGGCATTTCCATTTTTCTCCGGAAAAGTGGTTCCAGGTGAAGTGTCTTACCTCAAACGCTAAACGGAGAGCCACGTACTTGCGGTCTCCGTATTTATTCAAACGGTTTCGTTCTTTTGCGTTGTTTTCTGGTTTCTTTGTATCAAATCGGAACAATAACCTCAAGTACAGTTCGAATTTAATCCCAATAAGCGGCAAACCTAAGTGTTTTTCAACCTGAAACACACCTCTTTCAAAGTCAATTGAGGCGCTGAGGAGGACGACACAACCTTTTTTGAATCCGATCAGTCCCTCTAATCTTTGCAGTCCGGGGATTTTGCTAAGCACGCCGGTTACCATACTGAGATAGGGGATACAGAATTTTAATTCAATTTTCCCATAAAATTTTGGACGAAACCTAACGGTAATTGTAATTTTCAAGAATTTTATGAATGAACAAGAAAAGCTCTGCTGCTTAAGTTTGGGGTTCAGCTCAATTTTACAACCTGACGCAAACTTGGTAACCTTTTGGATGAAATCAGAAAATGACAGAGCCCGCTTTGCACGTTTCATTGTCCTATAGGGGCCATCTTTCCCCTGGGCCCCGGTGAATGATGGGTCACCTGATATCAAAATGGCGTCACTGCTCCCCAGGCGACTTCTGCTCATCAGTTGTTCGGTTTTCCTGCCCTCCTCTAACTCTTTCTCCAAAGATTCAGCAACAGGAAGAACTAATAATATGTGAACATACTATATGTGTATTATGTAGTTTTATAGTGGTAATATTATAATAATTATCCATTTACGCATACGTAAATATCTATAGTTATTATTATTCTTAAAGGAAATTCGTGCCATAGCATAAATTAGGAACATTATCAAGGACCTGGTCTACATTCATTAAAGAGAAAAGTTCCTCATAAAATTGCAGTGGCGAACTCGTAGAGCAATATTTTTTTTTGTATGGCCTGAGGAAAGCGTTTTCCCTGAGGTCATTTTTCACCTTTCATTTTTCCTGATTCATTTTTGCAAACCGTAAACTATAAAAGTACATTTAATTGTAATGAAGTGGATTCGGTCATGAATAAAATCCCGCACAAAGAAGCAATTTAGACCATGTATTTTCGTGCTTTGTGGGAGTGCGGTCTTTTGCACGGCTGTAGACACGTTTGTTTATTGTACCAACGGTTAAGTACGGACATGGACACGTGCTGCCCGGGTACCATTTCGAAGAGTTGTATCAGACATGAAAGCTGCGATTGTATGTATAGACCTATATATTGAACAATAACCCTCCGGTTATGCTTCACGCTTGCCTCTGTCTTTACAAGTGGGCACGTAATCTAAAAACAGAAAAAAATGTACTCACCGAAATCATCCTGAAATGCCCTTGCCGTTTTATATGACATGTGGCCACAGTCTTGCCTTCCTTCACACACACAGTCCATGAACCGTACAAGTGTCTCCACGAACACCACACCTTGTCCCACGGGCTGGTACCCCGGAACCCCTTCGTGTACAAACGTTTCTCAGTCAGGCAAATACAATTTTAGGAAATCATAAAAATCATAACTTTTTTTATGATTAGGGGACAACAAAGTAACAAAATTGTTTTGTTTAACAAGTAAAGCACAAATTGACAAGAAGAAATTTTATCGAAAGTTTATTACATGTAATGAAATATTTGCCATGTAAAACTAAATACCTTTTTTACATATGAGACATAACAAATGAACTTTTTGTTGATACAGCGGACCCAAACACTTGATATCAGTCTTCGCCAATAAGTGGCGCTAATGATCTAGTGTGGATCATTTTAAACAACTCACGGGTCTCGTTTCTTCTTGCGCAATGCTCTTTCAACACGTCGTTGAAACTCTTTAAAGTTTTGTTGCTTGGAAGTTCATCCAAGTCGGAATCATGTTTTTTGTCAAACAAACTGTCGTGGCCGTCTTTGAATTTACTTTGGCAGTTCGGGGATAGGCCGATAGAGGTCCCTCTGGTTAAACATATTGCTTCCTGTGCTAACTCGGCATCTAAATCCTCTAGTCTGAAAAGCAGCAAGATTTGTACCTGAGGAAAAAGGGGTCAGACTAATAACCGAAAAGGACCGAAAAGCACCGAAAAGGACCAAAAAGCACAAAGATTATCACCAGACCTGGGGGCCAGCCGTTGACCATGCAGTAAATCGGCTAGCTAGACGGAAAAATGGCTGGCAAACCGGCTGAGCCGGCTCAGGTCTAAGAACAATGATGATGGCTGAGTGGCCAACGTTGTGAGTCTCTCTCAATAAATCAAAACATTTGGTAAAAATCTGTCATTTGAGGAGGGAGAGAGGGGACATAAGCGTACAAAATCGAACCCCAGCAAAAGAGTTTTTATTACAATCATGAAAATTTGATTACTTAAAACACATGTTGTGAATTCTTCTTGATGTAATGTGAACAGACCAACTCACTGCCACAACCACGAAATCCCTCATTCCGTTTGGCCTAGACTGAGATCGACATGTTTTTTTCCTGCGCTGAACTTTCCCGGTCGCAATTGTATACGTTATTTGTCACGTGTCTCAATTGAAATAGGAATTCTGTCATTTATTTTCGCAGGTGTCAGCCTCAATCATCCCCGTGACCTCTGTGACCTTTGATATGTTCATGTGGCAACATGTTTGTCAGTGGCTGAAGCAGCCGGTGTCTGCAGCTGTTTGACACTGATTTGGTCTCGCGTTTTAACTTCAAATGGCAAACCAATCAGACTCTCTTAAAAGTTTGGTTTCCGCTCAAGGATTTTATGACATTTATCAATAGGTGTTTACGCGAATGACATGATTATAATATGACGTAGTTATGAGCGGTCGCCGGCTGCCGACATCGTTTAACGGTTATACGTACACTAAAATGGCTTATAGGTTAAGTAAACCTATTCCACGTGCGTTTGTTGTGTGATGGGCTGGTACTCCTGTGACATCATGGACTGAATTTTATCAACAACTAAGATCTAGTAATGCATGTTGTTTTTATTCTCTGCTGAAAATTTGGGACTGACAGAGGCAGAAATACTGTGCTTTTACTGAGATCTAGAATTTTTAGTCACAGGGGATTTCTCAGTGTGTGACGACACTACCGAGTTTACAGTGCTCATAGATAGTGCCAATAGTTTTGAACAAATCACACAACCTCATGTTTTCAGTGGAAAAAAATAGACAAAAATGTTTTTCCTCCAGGAATTGGGCTCATTTTATGTAAAAACTATAATAATATTTTTTTCATAGGCAATTATGTTATATGATAATATAATGAGATTTGGAATACGTTTGCTTGACCTATATTGGCTGGAAACAATGATAACAAAATGCATGCACATTTTTTCTATACATATAACAGCTTTTCCCTATGGTTTTCGTTCATTTAATCCCGAAACTTAACCGAGCAGTATATCATTATTTTAAATATTGCACATCGATCTTTAAATGACCAAGCATCAGTATCTGACTGAAAAACTAGGGAATGATCTGGATTCTGGCACTTTTCTGAGCAACCGGGGTTAGAGAAACGCCCTTGATCAAACAAGGAATATGCCAGTTATCCGGTCTGAAAAAAAGGGGCTTCCGGGTACGTTGTTTACTGTCTAACATAATGACTTACAATTTCCACAAAATTAATCATGCATTACAATTGCAAAGCCATGCAGCTCGGTGAAATCTGCTGGAGGCGGGTTCGTGTTTACATGTTACTGTAGTTACTATTTACAAGCTGAAGTATGCAAACGAATATCCTTTTTTTCAGCTTATCAGTATTTCACCGGCGGCTGAGCCTGTGTTAAATAATTGGCGGCGGCTGGCGCAATTCGGCGGCTCAAGAAAACTATCGGTGGCGGCTTGCTTATAAAATGAACGGCGGCGGCTGGTGCAATTCGGCGGCGGCTCCCAGATCTGATTATCACTAACTTATACTTTTAAGTGGCCTTAAATAAAACGTTTGATTGAATCTGGTACAAATCAGCTTGCAAAAATGTGTAAACTGAGATTGTCAACATAACCCAAATACCGACAACTGTTATCGGGCTCGTGGTGATTTTGGAATGTAAAATGGCCACCAGGTGTCAGCAGTGCATACCTGCACCAGATGATGCAGGTGACAGTTGATTATGGTGGTGACAGTTGGCAAATTATTTTGACAATAAAGTAAATATTTGTACCGAATTCGACAAAATATCTACTTTAAGACCATAAAGAAGTAAAAATAGGTGAGAAATTTGGGGAATTTTAGGTGCTTTTTGGTCCTTTTCGGTGCTTTTTTGTCCTTTTCGGTGCTTTTTTGTTCTTTTCGGTTATTAGTCTGACCGAGGAAAAAAGGAACTCTTCTGGCGTAACCGTGAATACACGACTGAGCAGCCATTTTATGTGCACTAGATTGGAAGACAGATGCAGGGGGCAGTGCTACTTTTTAGCCTGTGATTTGGTAAGGGGTCTTCGATTAAATTCTTTCATGGAATTGAATTTCTTATCGATTTTAGATTTGATTATTGCAAACAATTGAATATTCTCTCAGAGAATGTACATATTTTCGTCCAAGATGAAATGAATGTGACTATCGTAATATACCAAAGCATTTATGTGAACCGTGTAATAAACCTCCTGCATTAACATCTGATGTGAGGTATCACGTGACTTTCACTGTTTAATAGAATTGCTAGCTACATCGAGTATTTTGTTTATCTGTTCTTGGTATGTGCAAGGTATAAATAGGACTGTGAATGAAATGAAGAAATCATTCAACTTTTTCCTTTTAGATTCATTTATCCAGTTCAATGTATCGATCCTAGCTAATATAAGTGTAAACTAGAAAACGGGTAGTCGACAAGCAACTACGTGTATCCGCCAAAATCAGAGTAGGACGGGTGAAGTGAGGCATGGATTGAGTGGCAAGGGGAAACAGAGTTACATGTGTTACATATCAGAATGGTTGTCTGCCACGTAAACATGATTGTAGGTGGCGCCACCTGTTATTTGAACGAGAAACTATCCAAGATGTATACACATGCAAAATTTCAGGTGGAGAAGTCAAACTACTGCAGAGATATGAGTGATTTTATCCCACAGCAGACAAACAGATGTACGCTGTGCAAAAATGGCTGCAGGTGGCGCCACCATTTTTGTGTATGTTATAAAGCTATCCAAGGGCTACATTTGTGTAAAAAAAATTTTCCTGATTGGTCAAACGAGTCCGGAGATATAAGCATTAATGTCTGCAGCGTGAACGTGAATGAAGCTGGCGCCATCTGTCATAAAATCAAGAAAGCTATCCAGGATGTATATGCATGTCGAATTACAGGTAATTTGGTCAAACCACTGCAGAGATATGAGTGATTTTAACCAAAGGCAGACAAACAGATGGACGCTGTGCAAAAATGGCGACAGGTGGTGCCACCATTTTTGTGTATGTTATAAAGCTATCCAAGAGCTACATTAGTGTAAAAATTTTTCCTGATTGGTCGAACGAGTCCGGAGATATAAGCATGGATGTCTACAGCATGAATGTGAATGTAGGTGGCGCCATCTGTCATAAAATCAAGAAAGCTATCTAGGATGTATACGCATGCCGCATTTCAGGTAATTTGGTCAAACCACTGCAGAGATATGAGTGATTTTAACCCAAGGCAGACAAACAGATGGACGCTGTGCAAAAATGGCTGCAGGTGGTGCCACCATTTTTGTGTATGCTATAAAGCTATCCAAGGGCTACATTTGTGTAAAAAAATTTTCCTGATAGGTCAATCGGTTCCCGAGATATGAGCTTGTCTGTCTGCAGCGTGAACGTGAATGTAGGTGGCACCACCTGTCATAAAATCAAGAAAGCTATCTAGGATGTATACGCATGCCGAATTTCAGGTGAATTAGTCAAACCACTGCAGAGATATGAGTGATTTTAACCCAAGGCAGATGAACAGTGGGACACTGTGCAAACATGGTTGCAGGTGGCGCCATCATTTTGTGTGTATGTTATAAAGCTATCCAAGAGCTACATTTGTACAAAAATTTTTTCCTGATCGGTCAAACGGTTTCCGAGATATGTGGGTTTATGTGTGGAATTAGACGCACAAACGGACGCTGCGCAGAGAGGAAATGTCAGAGGTCAAGGCCAATAGGTTAGGCACCAGTTCACATGTGACCCGATAATTTGTGTAAGTTTCGGAAAAATCCGTCCAGTAGTCTCAGAGGAGTTCTCCGGAAACGAACGCCGCGGCGGCGGAACCCGGTCTAAAACATAGTATCCGCAAAACTTCGTTTGGCGGATACAATTATATTACCGTTCTATACATTTAAACTGGATGTACGACTACCTGGATGCTCCCACAAGGACCCCCCCCCCCTGGATTAAGTATTCGTGTGTTGTACTCTACAGTGTAATGCTTCCGTAACTTTACTTCACCTGACCAGTTACTCAACAAATGCTAGCCCGAATACCTATGAATGGAGCGGTCTACCTGTGAACAAGGAATCATCCTGTGCCAAAACTAAAATATATTATGGTACTCTTTATTATCACAAAATATAATGGATCGTTCATTGGATTTTAACCTAACACGTTACAGAAGTTCATCAAACTCCGTTTATCCAAATTCCTACAGTTGCTAACAGATAAACCAATGCACCAAGGGGAAAACATGATTCGTTCTTGGCTTGTGTATAACAAGTATTAGGACTGAATGGTGTCCCCTTGTTTATTGTCACAAAACACCAGGACTTTCAAAATTCCCTACCTGTCCAGTGTGACCTGTGACGGGTTGAGTATGTAGTCCTTACACGCCCGTTTCATGTCCCTTGCGACCTTCGGCAGACGGCCAGTAGTACGACGAACTCGACGCGTTACAAGATCGGTCGTCAGTAACAGTTTGCAAAACCTGTATTTTTTTCACAAATATATAGGCTAATAGAAACCATGGTGTATGAGAGAGCTATTCAACAAATTTTGTAACCATTGAGTAAGACTCTAGAAGCATATATTGCCGGTTACATATATAAAAGTAATATTTTAGATTATGAGTATAATTATTATATATAATATATTTGGTATATATAGAAAACATTTCAATTACAATATTCTAGCTGTTTCATATTTCGGCATACATGTATTTTAAATATAAATTTACTAGGGTATTTTCAGGCATTGCTAGTAGGTGATGTTTTCATAATATAGTTTGAGGTTTATTTGCATAATAAGGTTAAGGGGCGGAGCATACTGGCTCTCAATTTTTAAGTGAATTCCCATTTACTTGCCTTATGAACTGTTCCGATTCGTCCCCCGGACTGTCCATGGTAGCATACGGTTCCTGCTCGTCCGTGATCGGGGGACCAGAGCTCAGGACAGTATGATTATCTGTAAATAAACTAATGTATCAGTACACTCCTTGCTCGGTGATCACGTTACATTCGTTTCAAATGTCATTCCACTTAGCCACTGAGCTTTCTGAGAAAAAAAAATCGAACATTTGTTACCCAGGTGATACTGCAGCTCTGTCAGGAAGCCGCTGAAGCTGGTAAGCTCCAGTATCTCGATCTTGGGTTCAGTCTGCGTTTTGTTGGGTTCAGTTTGCGTTTTATTGTATTCAGTTTGCGTTTTGTTGTCTGCCGCCTCCTGCGTTTTGTTGTCTGCCGGCTCCTGCAACATTTTAAATTTACATTTTGTTGTGATAAATGTAACTGATAAATCATTTTTTTTTAATTGACGGTATAGCTGGACATTGGTACGGCAAATGTGGTCAAATTTGCAAAATTCTGCGATGAGTCCCGAGCACCTTGTTTACATATCATGTTTTAATATATAATGTAGCACAAATGACAAATAATTGTGTAAACAATTATCACCTCTATAACGTATAAGTAAAGCAGTTTAGGTATATAATTAATTATCTGAAATTTAAACTATTTATTATGTAAATATATAAAATATTTTATAACATATTTAAGAAATCAAATAATATACATAAGAAATTATATTAGACGAATTAAAACAAATGAACAATATAAAATATAAAATTCAATACATATATATAAATTGTGCAAAATAAAATAAATATGTCATATATAAAAAAAATCGTGCAAAAAGTTTTAAAATATCAAACATAAAAATGCTTTGTTAATTTGATAAAAGTATTGATTGAATTTTATTTTTTAAATATTTGAGAATATATAAAATATGAGTAATTACCCCTAAAGGTTCCCCCCGAGCGAAAGTCAGCAGACAAATCATAACAACTCCAACCGACAAACGCAGGAGCGGCATCAAACGACGTGGTAACATGGTGCCTCTATATTTAACGTATAAGATAAATAAATAATTAGTTTTTGCTATATTTTAGCATATCCTTCACTGTATGAATTCTAAATTTTCAATTTATATAAAAAATCATTCAGTTAGGGCTTACTGGGTACTTAATTTTAGACTCGAGAACTCAATAGGCATTACCCGACTCGGAGTCGAGTTCTCGTTGGCATAGCAACACTCTAAAGATACGATCAAACATCTATTTACCGATGCAGACTATGTATGAACTGGACTTGGTGATGGTTTAACTTTCCCAATATGAATATGTAAAAAATGGTATAAAAATGCACTCTAAAACAAGCAGATATTGTATATATAAGTGTACATGTAATTCGTATGTAGCAAACGAAACAACTTGTTATTACAAATCTCTGTTAAATTGACCCACACAGATTTTGAATAAGTATAGTCTGCCTGTAAATTTGCATTCACATTTATAAAAAGGGCACTGCCAAGCGGAGCATCCCCTCGCACGGAAGCATTAGTATACTGGGTGTAAAACACAGTGTGAAGAACAGGAGAGCCGCTATGTGACCTTGACCTCTGACCCCGTGACCTCAAACTCGATAGGATTCTTTAACCGTGGGCGGGTGAGCGGTATTTGAAAGATGGAAGGTTTTGGTCAAACGGTTTGGCTTAAAACGCGCCCATAAGCTTTTTCAAAGAAGTAGGTAATGTGACCTTGACCTTTAACCCCGTGACCTCAAGATCAATCGGGTTCTTCATCTGTGGCTGAGTGAGCGATATGTGAAAGAGGAAAGGTTATGGTCAAACGGGTTTGCCTAAATATGGGTCTACAAGCTCTTTCAAGAAATGGGTCCCGTGGCCTTGACCTTTGACCCCTTGACCGCAAAATCGATAGGGTTCATCATCTGTTGATAGATGAGTCATATATAGAAGACGAAAGATTTTGGAAAATTTGCTTAGTTTAAAGTCGGTCCGCAAGCCAAATCAGGATGGACAGACTGGCAGAAGGACGAACGGACGCACAAACGAAGGCGTTACTATATTCCCTTCTGCAAATTCAATGCGCAGGGAAAATAGGCACATGCACATACACTAGTACTCGGGTCCAAAATTTGGACTCCAAACCTCGGTATAGTATTACTCGGACTCGAGAACTCGAGTACTCCTTTTACCTCTACCTCCAAGCATGTTGGGGCAATTAAAAGGGGGCCTGGACAGCTGAGCGGTTAAATGTTTGATCTTCTCCGCTGGCGATCCGGGTTCGATCCCAGGTGCTGCCATGAGAGTGGGTTGTTGTGGCCCGTCCAAGGTTGGTTGTTCTCCCCAGGTTCTCCGGCTTCCTCCACCTCTCTCACTACGATCTTCAATTCTATCAGTGTATTCTATTTTCGCCTTAAATATCTAACTGTTTACCGACTCAATCTGTCAAACTTTTTCGTTGCCGAGGGAGCCAATGCGGGATTTTCCGGGGACCTGTGACTTGCTCGATCGCCAACTACACTTTCAGTCCGTCAGTCCAAGCATGTTTAATACATTCAGTCATTTGTCATATTTACTTTTTTATTAGTTCAGCTGAATGACAGTCATTTGACCTATAGCAAATAAATCACCCATTGCCCGTCGTTATTTGTCTGTCTGTCCATCCGTCTGTCTGTCTGTCCGTCCGTTAGCAGGGCACAATTCGTTACCGCTGCACTTAGAAATTTCTTACTTAACACTTAAATGAAGTCCAAATAAAACTCTTTGGAAACCTGAAATTCAGTCGCTACGGCTTATATCCCGCGAACTATTGGGCTTGTAAGTTCCTCCCAGAACAATTAAAAAATTGATACAATGCTCCAGTTTCTGAATAACTAATGCATTGATTGCCGTGATTCTTTCCATGCATATTGATCATGTAGTCTTTTATCAGTTCCCAAAAACTGGTGGCACCATCTGTACTTTTTTTTCTATAATTTTTGCGCATTTTTTTCACTATTTTGGTTACCGTCAAATGAAGCAGTCTGTACGTTAACAGGGCACAAACCATAACCGTTTGGCCTAAAAACTTCTAACTGTATATAAGGGAGGTCCCAGACAAATTTTCTTGGAAACCTGCAATTAGGTCTTGGTGACCTGTAATCTTCTAGAATCTTCTATTATGACATTCAGGGAGATCCTGGGTAAAATGTCCTTGGAAACATGAAATTAGGACACCTTGACCTATATTCTGCGAACTATCGGGGGAAAACATGATTTTGAGCACTCTGAAAGTCATTATACCCATTGTTCAAGGTTCCTTAACAAATATTTTCCCAAAGGTTATAACATCTATAATTGATACATGCATTTCCTGTTTGTTAAATTCAGCTGGGGTCATGGGCCACTAGTTCATTTCTGCAGTCGTATATATGTACCGATATATAAATATGATAAATACAGTCGACTCTCTTTTATTTACCGCCCGTTTATCCGCCAATCTCGCTATCCGCCATCCACCATCAAACAGTATGCCCGGAAATCTGCCTTTCGACAAGTGTGAGCGAGCCTTGCGCAGGCCATACACCGGTGGGTTTCATACAGACACCGGGCCTGTGGGCTGGTTTTTCGAGCTAGTCTAATGAGTGGATATCATTGATTAACCATTGTTTGTAAACAACTTAATTAATTAATGAGATAAGAAGGATCAAACTGATAGTTTGTGTGGTAAACTGTTACCTTACTGCCGCTATAGCTTTACCCTGGCTATCTTTGATTATGTACCCTATCATGTCATCAAAGAAAGTTTGTCGAATGACACGACAGGTACATTATCTAAACACAAAATGATGAGGTATATAATTATAAGCCAACATTTAATTGGATTGATTATTTTGAATCAATTTAAACAGAAAACGCAAGCGAACCGTCCAGGAGCTCGTATATCTCGTGCGATATTGTATGGCTTCATTAGCTATCGATATATATAAAGCTGGGTTAGCATGTGCCATGTGTCAATCACCGTTATACTCAATACCGCTTACTAGACTGCATGGTGGGTAATATTGAGGGAGTCGTCTTTGTCAAAGCACCCAGCGACCCTTCATAATAACAATCCTTCTACCTGGGTTGAAGAATACACTCGTATGTTAAACACAAAGAACCTACGTGAAAACAACTGTCATACTAGTTAACGGAGTATGTATGATTTACGGGTTGAATAAATGTTTGAATACCTGATTTCTTTGCAGTAATTTACAACAATGGGAAACAAAGTTCTCTCGCACCTGTATGCATGAAAGCGGATAATCATATTTTGCCAATCGGATAGTTCTCTGTAAGTAGGACGTAGCCTAGTGGTTAGGCGTTGGACTTCGGAGCTGAAGGTACCTGGTTCAAATCCCACCGGTGCCTCAGTGGCATAATGGTGAAATCTCGTTATAGAACCTCAGATGTCTGCGCTAATGTCTTAACGACAGGTTATGACTCCTGGATAATTCCCAACCCCGTGCATACAAAACCAGAAATCCAGAAGGCTTAATAATAATAACATATCCTTGTTATCATATGGAAACCTTCCATCCTCTAACAGGCCATGGACCTATCCTTAAAAAAAATTCATTTAAGTGGGATTTTTTTTCTTAAGATTTATTCTGTACCTCCGCCGGGGATATATCTTTATGTCCCGCCTTTCGTTTATTGGTTGGATTGTCTGTTTTTCTACAACTTTACTAAAAATAAACACGGACTTTCATGAAATAGTTGTGAAGGGCTAGGATACTTAAAATCAAAGGAACAATCCATTAAAATTGTTAGGAAATCTGGAACCCCAAAAATATTTTAAAAGACTCTTTACCCATAGTAGGTAGGGCAATTTTTTTATACCGAGAGACCGTCGTCATTAACCGGTATCAGGAGCCGCGTTTAATCTGGTGGGAAAAGTTGACTAGTGATGCAATCATCGAGTCGATGAATCGTGACACACATGCTGTTCACACGCATGCGATTCATATATTTCATGTGCTTACGTATCACACACCGACATGTGATCATATATGTGAACTATATCGGACCTGATGATTCCGAATATCGGCGCAGGTACATATGCGGTCACCAACTTCGTTTTTATTACATATATTTTTTTGTAAATGTTCAAGATGAAGAAAATAGCCGGATCCACCAACTGTGAATATTTATCATTTTACAATTAATCAATTGTACTAATGGAAAATATTTTGGGGAAATTGCATGTTATTTCTACATTAATTTTTATATATCTGGCAAACACTCTTTAAAAAATCGACGCTGTTCGGCCATTACTTTTTTTAATCTATGACCAACAAAACACATTGTATCAAAGTGTTTTTCTCTGGGACTGATTGAATAGCATGGTTCCCAGCCTGCCTTGCGTTACGCTTACGGCTGGGAACCATGCTATTGATTAAAGGAAGTCATTCTGGCTTCACTGTATTCGGCTCAGAACTGCATGAATAAGGAATATGACCAAAAAAAATATGGGGGGATATAATTTACACCCCCCCCCCCCTTACACGAACACACTTTTTAGCAAGAAGGGGATGGTCAATGTAATCTTCCCCTACTTTTTAGAGAATAATATTTATATACTGAACATGAATTATATTAATAATTAGAATTTTAGACTTAAGCTCAATATCTGAGTTTACTATGAAATATTGTACATCTAAACAATCTGGTTTAGAATTACCTATACTAGAAACACCTTATTTTTAAAACTTGTAGGTGACGCCTCTTCTCTTGTGTACACATCAACGATATTTGCTGAACATGAAACCTCTGACGGCAATCTATGCAAACGCACCCGAAAAACACAAACATGTGTGAGAATGAGGGAGGTAAATTCCGCTAAAATGGCGAAATGATTATAGATGGCGCTACCAGAGAAAGATGAAAGGTGGTGCCACCATTCTTCTTTGCCAAACAACGCTGTCTTAGATTTCGACATACAAGCTGTGATGCAATATATGCCACCTTTCCTGAAATAGAAAATTTCGCGAACTTTCTACTTCAAATATCCAGTTTTTGGGGAGAATTAAAGCAAAAAAATGAGGGATAATCGTATGTGACGCCGGCTTCCGTGTGTGAACAAGATAAAATTCTCCAGATATACCAGCTTTGAAGGCGTTCTATATGCAAGCGCTGCTAAAATGAATATTCTAAGGTTTTGTGAAACTGCCGCAGTACGGTCTTGACGCTAGCAAAGACAAAAGGTTCGACTTCACCTCACATAAACCATACTTATCATTCAAACTATACTTATATTAATTACATAAAGTCTAATGAAAGTTTTGTGAAAACAATATTAACCTATATTATATTAGTTATTATATCCTAGTATAAGTTGATCATAACATCAGGTTGTTCCCTCGATCCCTATCCCTCGAAACTTGTTCCTATATACACTATAACATCCTATATGATGTCTACCCTGATGTGCTTCCCCATTTTATAATTTTGTAAAAACGTGAGAGACAATGCCTCCAGACATCGTTAGGTAGAACACTGAACTATAATTGTATGTTAATCTTGAGGGCCAAGTATATCTTTGATTGATTTTCAAATTATGTGGCTCTAACCAGGGATGCTACCTTAATCTAGATTTACTAATTACATATTTATAACCACAAACCACACAGTCCTGTCGGAGTTGTTCCTGTGTCCTCGTGCCCCGATACCGCTTGTTGTCTTGTGGTTGTTTTCGACAAGCACGATTATTGTATATGTAGTCGAATTATGGGACACTTTGTCAAGATCTTCCATGACAATAGTTGTCCATCGAGCCTTTGTTAATACATAAAAAGCGAGGTATAGTCATTATTTGCAACAGTAGTTTCCTTGTAATAGACAATTAGACCACCAGAGTTCAGTGTTATTGGCCTGTTTTCCCCAATCAAGAACACATCATTCCACTGAGCATTTAATCATGCAGAACATACATTTATACAACAGGCAGGATTTATAAAAGCTTGTAACAATCAAAGATCATCATTATTTGATATGACGTCATTATTTCTATAAAAACACAGAGATCAAGTGACCCGTGGTGCTTGGTGCTCGGCTAAGGCGAAAGATAACTCAAGCCTAAAATGCAATCTGCATGTTGCCATTGAAGCTGCACTAAGCGAAATTAATAAGCTGCTATATGTTGTTACCATTGTCTGGATTTTTGCCACATCTTCTGTTGGACTCGCCCACCCGAAACTTATTTTGATTCGGGCCAAGGGGTCAGATATTTTTTACATGTTTTTAAAGGCCAAGGTAGTTCATTCAAGAGAATAGACCCGTGATCTTTAACAAAAATCAAAACTTCAACGAAACTGGACCGATTTGTAACAATAAAGATCAGTAAACTAGAAAGCAGAAGCGGATCCGGGGAGGGGGGGGGGGGGGGTCCGGACCCCCATTTTTTCTGTACCGAAGCAACCTTTTTTAAGGGTTCAGACCAATTTTGCAGGCTGGTTTAGGTTTTACCATAGTCCTCCTGGGTTGGATCCATTCCCCTTTCCTTAATCCTGGATCCGCCCCTGAAAAGCAGTCGGAGAGCACAAACTCTACGCTCCCGAGGCAGCGGAAATCTTGCGCATCTAAAAGGTACGTAGGCCTGTAGGTAAAGTGCTATGTAAAGAGCGTACACAAACTCCGTCTACATTAGTTTTGCCACGATCCTGATCAAACTTTGGAGTGATATACGTGAGCGCGAGCAGAAAATGCATGATTCAAAGCCGAGAGAAATGTGATATGATTCATCAACTCGATGGCTGCTTCACAAGTCAGCTGTCCGCCAGGACAAAGGCCGCTCGAATTAAATCACGTGTACACATTGTAGGCAATGGGGAATTTTCACCCTTTACACTCATAGTTTTACAAAGCTGTAGAGCTTTGTAAGATCTATACCCATGCAAAATTCCATGCCGATACGTCAAATCAGTCCTGAGATATTAGCATGGATGTCTGCAGCGTGAACGTGAATGTAGCTGGCGCCACCTGTCATAAAAACAAGAAAGATATAATCAAGGATGTAAACTACATATACACATGCAAAATTCAAGGTGGTTAAGTCCGACCACTGCAGAGATACGAGTGATTTAAACCAAGGCAGACGAACAGATGGAGGCTGTGCAAAAATGGTTGCAGGTGGTGCCACCAGTTTTTGAATGATATAAAGCTAATCAAGAGCTACACTCGTGCAAAAGTTCAGCCCGATTGGTCAAACGAGTCCGAAGATATGTGGGTTAATGTGTGAAACAGACGCACAGATGGACGCACTGCAAGCAGGAAAGGTCAGAGGTCAACGCAAAAATGGTTAGGCACCGGGGGGGGGGGGGGGGAGCTGCAGAGGGGAAGCCTTGAACCAAGGGAGCTGCCTGGAGTGAAACAGATTACATAACACAGGTGGGGGGGGGGGGGGGTGTATCACTAACTATACACACCACTGTTTTGGGCTGGCTTGATGTAAACAATACTCGATTTGGTGTCTGAAAACTTATAAGAATATAAGCTTCTCTTTTTGATAAAGTCCTTTCAAATTCAGATTTTAAGGGATTAAATCCTTGTGCATATGTGCTGTGAAAACTAAATCAATAGTATTAACCGGGGCCCCCTGACAGGGGGGAAATGTGCCATGGTCAAAATAAGGCAAAATTTAAGTATTGATTTTACATTTATGCTAATAACTGAAACAGCTTACAAAATTCTTAACTAATTTCTGGCATACAGTTAAATGTTTATTAAATAAAGCTACATACTTGAAAAGGGTTTTCTAGCTTCAACAGCTACCGTGTAAAAATAGTAAATATCTTTCCTAATATATTTTGATAATATAAATTATTTTTGGGCCAATAATTCCTGCAAATTACGCAATTATATACCTAATTTCTTTAAAGTTTAGAGGAAACATAAGAGGAATAGTTATGCAAAATATGAACAAAACACCACTTGTGCGGCGGCTAATGGAAAAATTGTTCAAATTGTGATAAAAGTACCAAATTTGGTACAGTTGTAGTATTGTACACTGGCTTTCATTTAAGAAGTAGTTCCACGAAATATTCATGGTATTTCAGGGGTGTATCCTGCAATTACTTTTGGGGGTAACGATGCATAAATTAAATAATTTATAAATAATGTCTAATCTAAAAGTGTTCGATAAAGCCCTTTATTATGCAGCACATGGAATACAGAAATCTGCTGATGCTCAAACTTTACTTTCAAGTGAAGTTAATTCAGTTTAACAAGCGACCAGATAAATGGAGCAGGATGTATTTATTTATCAAGTATTGTGCAGAACTAACGCAATTTAGCACGCCTTCTTAATTTTTTTAACATCTATATATCGCAAACATGTTTCACGGAAATTAAAACAAACGTAGGCTTACCATTATTTGAATAATTAACTAAATAACGGGTATGGTGACAGCATGAATTATTACATGGATATAATTATACCTTATATGTTTGTCAATCAGCCTACTAAAGAGCAAGTTAATTATTCAGTAAAAATGTTTCGGAACTCTGCCTGTCTGCTTTTCCTGTTCATATGAGGGCTCTAGACCTATTGAATTACAGACCTGTCAGAATTCCAATATGGCAACCACACCCCAATCGCTGATTTTCATTCTCACGTGATAACTTAACAACAACAACATACTTCAGCTTTCCCAAATTCACAGGGATGAATGGTACATACGAGGGCTTCACAGGGATCATTGGTGCCTATGAGGGCGTCTGACCTATTGAAATACAGACTTGCTCAAAATCAAATATGGCCAACAGACTACAGTCCGTGATTTTCTATAGCACACATTATTACTGACATATCTTCTTAAAATATTATTTGAACCAGTAGGATTTTTTCCCTCATGCTTATGGATTAAAACCTGTTTTTGTTTGTCATATTTTTTAACTTTAACTTAATTTTTCACCCATATGTAAACTAGTCCAGCACTAACAGAAATGCTAATACAGAAATAGCAACATGGAATGCACGTGGACTTAAGAACAAAATCAAATCAGTAGAAGTTAAAGAATTGAAAAATAAGCACGGTATTGTATGTATCACTGAGACATGGGCAACCACGGATGTTGAATTTTCTGATGCATTCCACAGGTAGTATGGTTATGGAATGGTCAGGAAGAGTACAGGGAGAGGAGGGGTCTTAGTTTACATGCATCAGAAATTAAAGGGTATGATGGTACCTTAATTAATAAAGATAAAGATTTGGCCATAGTTTGCTGCTAAATTGCGCCAGCAGGTTCATCATTCTATGTGGATGAAGATGAAATGAATGGTATCAACAGGCTGGAAAAGTTATTGGTAGATACTTTAGCAAAATTTGATGAATTTAATTTAATTCTCTTTGGTGATTTTAATGCTAGAACTGTAAATATAACAGATACACCAGATATACCAGGAGACTTAATTATGTGTTTAACTCCTTTTTGGAGCAGTGCAGTTGATCATGTAATTGTCAGTAGCTGTCTATACTTCATAAGGTAGATGGATCCTGTGTATATTATCAGATGATCCGTCCGATCACTTTCCTATAAGCTGTTCACTAAATATTATCAGACCAAGGAAAGAGCTTTCGCATGTACACATATGCGATCTGACAAAATGGGTAAAATTTTATTAGACTGATGAAGATAAACAAATATTTCAAAATCATTAGAACAAATAAAATATGCGTTACTTTTCAACACATTTAATGAAACCTTAGAAACATATCCGGACAAAGCAAGTGAGGCATTGGTTAGTATTTATCAAAATATATCCTACAAAAATAAACAAAACTTCTGAGACAACATGAAACTAAAGCAAACAAAATGGTGGGACAAAGAATGTAAATTTTGGAAAAATGAAAAATATATAGCTTTGAATAAGTATAGATGTACAATATCAGATGGCGAATTACTTAATTAATAACAAACAAAACAGAGGTTTAAAAAATTATGTGAAGAAAAGTAGGCAATCATCCAAGCCTCAGAGTTGCAAAAGGTGATAGGTGCAAAATACACTGATTCCATGTGGAAAAACATGAGATTTATAAACAAAAAGAACATTGTTACAACAGTAGAACCAGTACGTTGGTACAAACATTTTAAGGAACTTTTGAATTCATCAACACATGAAATTAATCAAGAGTTTAAGAATCACACTCTGGAATATTTTAAAAAATGTATTAGAAATTGAAAATGATACAGTGCTTGATGGACTCATAACACCAAGTGAAGTACAGAAGGCCATAAATGAAATAAAAGGGTCCCAGGGCCTGATGGGATAACGGTAGATATAATGAAAGATACATATAGTCACATATCGTCTCATATATTAAAATTATTTAATAGTGTATTAGGAAATGGATTTTTTACAGAGATATTCCATTACTTAATACCTTGGGTAAACTATTTACAAAAATATTGGCAAACAGAATTCAAAATTATGTTGATCAAGCTGGATTATTATGTGAAGCACAAGCTGGCTATTGGAAAGGTTATTCAACAATAGACCATACATTTTCTTTAATGGGGTGTGTGCAGAAATATTTAACAAAAAAGAAAAGGTTTTATTACACTTTTATTTTAATTTTTCAACTGCTTTTGATAGTGTGCAACATGACTTATTGTGGTATGTTTCAGCTAAATCTGGGATAATAGGGAAACTCTAACAGACACTTCAGTCAATAAATAGTCATATGAAATCATGTCTTCTTACAGAGGAAGGATTAACAGATTATTTTGAATGTACTAACGGAACTCGACCAGGGTGCATGGTTAGTTCCGTTCTGCTTTCATTATTAATAGATGAATTTTATGAAAAAATTATTAAAACAGGTTGTCATGGTATAAATATTGATGAATATTTGCCAAGCAAGTTTTTTTCTGTCAATTATGGCTGAAAAGTTAATTAAGGAAAGACAAAAATTATGGTTTTTAGACACGGGGGTTCATTAAAAAGAGTAGGGATGCACTATCAAAATACTCAAATTGAAAGGGTAAATGACTATAGATACTTAGGGGTAATATTTACAAGTACATTGTTATGGTATAAAACAAAGAAAGCGCAGGCAATGCAGGCTGAAAGAGCAGTGACTCTCATAAAAAAACTTTTATATGAAATATAGTTGTTTATCAGTGAGCCAGCTATATTGTATCTATTTGATTGTATGGTTACACCGGTATTATTTTTTGGTTCAGAACTGTGGGGCTATGAAAGATGTGAAATAATTTAAAAGGTGCAATATAGAATTTGAAAGTACATTCTAAAAATTATCTCTTCAGCTCCGAACGCAGCATCATTGGGAGAGTTTAGAAGGAATCCAATGTATGTCGGTCAGATATTAAGATGTGTAAAATACAATACAAAACTAGTACATAATGGTAATAATAGATATCCAAAGCGTATATATAACCTGCTGTTTAATCTAGATATTAATGGTAAATAAACATGGGTTACTCATATAAGAAGCAAAATATGAAGCGCAGGTTTTGGGTTTGTGTGGATGAATCAAGAAGTAGGAGACATTAGAATATTTTTGGCTAAATTATGGGAAAGCATTATTGATATGGCAGAACAAAACTGGTCTTGTGATGTAGAAGTAAATACTTAATTAAATTTAAATCCATGGTCTCAATTAATGGAGAAATATTTACTGTGTGTGACTAATACCATACATAAACAAGCGCTACCCAGATTGAGATGTTCATGTCATGATTTGATGATTGAAAAGGGAAGATATACGCAAATGGATAGAGTTTGTTGGTTTTCAAGATTTGTTTGTAGAAATAAAACTTTAAAACGCTGTTTAGTTGTACATTTACGGCAATATTTAAAAAAAATATGATTTTTAATTCATAATACTGATAATTAAATATGATCCGCCCTTGATAATTAAATATGATCCGCCCCTGGAAATTCAGGGGTTTATTTCAGTGCTCATATGAAAATGTCCATAAGCTCATTAATACAAACAACAGATATTTTGCACTAAGAACAATAAAACTATACATGATTTTTAAGCACGAAACAACATACACATTGTATGATGAAATATGTAATGTTAATACAGTGAACCCATTCTACGTAAGTAGTATCCCCCCCCCTCATTGCCCTCCTCCACCATCTCCTATATTCATCAAATAAGACATCGACGAGATGTTAATTGAGAATAGTGATTATACCTTACTCTAAAACAGAAAATGTATGTCATATTAAACAATAAATTTACTTCAGTTAACTACATGTCGTTGAATGGAAAATAGTCATCTTTTAGTTACAAATGTTTACATTAATGAGATCACAAAGGTAATTTTACATTTCTCATGATGATGTTAATTAAATAGAACCAAATATTCCAAAATTTTACCCCATCTATAAGGAATGTATAAGATGTAATGTAACTATGATGATCTTCCGTGTACTTTTTATATAAATTTGAGTACCCCAAATTTAACATAGGATCCGCCCCCGTAACACTGAGAAGATTTGGTGGAACTATTAAAAATGAAAATGTATTATGCAAACTTCATCTCCACCAAATTTGGTACCTTTATCACAATCTGAACAATTCTTCTGTATTTTGCCGTTAACCGTTGCACTACACCAGTGGTTTTGATATTAGTCAGTCTTGAAATGTAAGGCAAACAATAAGGTTTGGCCCTTAGGCAATTGATTTTCAGACATGAATGCGGGCGAGCGATTTTTTTTTTTTTTTTTTTTTTTGTATCTTTCGATAAAAATGTCAAATGATCAGGGAACAGCTGATAATAACAGGTTTTTTTTTTTGCTAAACAAGTAAAAGCACAAAAAA
The DNA here is from genome assembly GCA_026874595.1 of Sipunculus nudus. Classification (NCBI taxonomy): domain Eukaryota; kingdom Metazoa; phylum Annelida; class Sipuncula; order Golfingiida; family Sipunculidae; genus Sipunculus; species Sipunculus nudus. The sequence goes on from CM049318.1 coordinate 60,368,436, forward strand.
ACCCAAAGGAAATGTTATCAAAATTGTATCATTTTATCTTCTCGACAGAATGTCCGAGCGCTGGAGCTTAAAATTGGAAAGTTCTATTGAAAATCAAAACAAAAAATGTTGATGTGGGGGTTTAAAATTGATGCGGGCAGTGCATGAGAACTATACGTTTGAATTCCTTTTTTTTTTTGCCTAACAGTAGGAGTTTAGTGGAAAATTAAGGTTCTTTACTTAATTTCTCGAAACACGAAGTCGCAGTGACCAAGTTTTTTGTTTGATAGGAAAACTTAGGGGGAATCTATTTACTGTATGTGGAATTTTCGGTTTCATAGGTCATACGTTTACATAACTTGCCTTGTTAATGGACATCCGGACGTCTGTCAGGACGGACAAAGGACCATCGCTACAGCTCAGATGACTTTTATTGTCAGCTGAGCTTAAAATTAAATAACTGTAAAACTCATGGATTTTTACAAAACCAGTTCAATCTGTTTCGATTAAAGCTGCTTTGCAGTGGCGTCAATTTTTCTTCCAGTTTGAAGGGGGGGGGGGGTGAGTTACAGACGCACACACGTATGCTTCTTCAGTGTCTGTATGAAACATATCAAATATAAACAATCAAATTTCAGATACAGTGAAACCTCGTGTCGAACTCGCTTAAGTCGAATACCCTGCTTATGTCGAAGTTACAGACTCGATATTCGGGACAACTCTAGTTAAATTATTACCAAATAAAACCCGCTGGTGTCAAACCTTGGATGTGTCAAAGTTTTCTGAGGGTCCCTTGGACTTCGACACAACGAGGTTATAACAATTATTCATAAGATTTAAGAAAAAAAGGTATTATATTTCAAGTAAAATTTTCTTAACAAGTTTTAGATATCATATTTCATAGTAAACACATAAATGGAACCAAAGTCTATAATTCTATTTATTAAAACTCGTATATTTCATTAGCAATATATCTGAAATATTGTTCTCTAAATTGTTGGGGGACCATCCCCCTCTCCCCTCCGCAAATAGAGATGGGGGGATATATACCCCCCATCCCCTCCTATTTTGACGCTCTTTCTGCTTTGAGACCGACCAAATAGCAAAGAAAACTCTGCCTCCAAGCGGAGGCACACGAATGAGAGGCGTCATCCAGCTGTTCGGTGCCTCTCTTTATTGAATCGGTTCAGTTTTCCACGGGTATTTTTTATTTCATCACGTGTAGCGCCAACGCACCACACTCGATGGGAAATTCTAATTTGACGGACAGGGTCTACATTTGTTTTTATTGGGACAAATGTCAACAGGGGGGTCGCAGAACAAAAGTACAAAACATCATTATAGGAACTTTTACTGATGCTCCATATTCCCAGGTTCGTTTGTGTATGTTACCTATCAAGTGTTTGCATTCACTTATTCGGCCCATATTTCCAAGTCAAATTGTAATATATGTGACTGCACATTTTGAATTTTCCAGGACGTCCTTCCCGGATGCGGATCATGGGACTAACCCACGCCACAATCTAATCGATTCTTCATTGGCCCATTCCCGTGGTGCCCCGCCTTCGTCTTTCCCAGCCTTGGGGGGGGGGGGGCAAACGTAAGGAAAGATCAGTAAGAGTTCTTTTATTTCTTTTAAGCAACAGGAGTTGCTTTTATGCGTTTGATGCGTTTATTGCGTGGTATCTGTCGAGTCCTTTACTGACATTGCTCAGAAAAGAGAATTCGGAGGTATATTTTAACATCTGAAGGCTGAGCAGACCGTGCGGCTCTGGCACGGTTACCTCTCCGGGATAGTCGAAATGACTGCGACCTTGTTGGGGTAATTTGCGGCCTTGTATAGGCTAGAGTATATTATACTATCTTTGTTAATCTTTGCTAAAGCCATGCCAACGGCACTAAATTTTGCAAGAAAATAGGTCACGCACTGGTATATTACATTGTAAATCAAGCTATGGATGGCGCCACGAGTGCCGACCTGGTTTCTGCCAGCCAAAAAGCTACACACATAAACTTAGATCAACAGAGAAATCAGTATCTCGGAGATATCAAAGTTCAGCATTAAAAACACGGTTAACAATGCCATATGGATTCAGCTGCTTTCAGTAGGGGCGGATCCAGAAATTCGAGAACGGGGGGGGGGGGGGGGGGCTAATACTGGGCGAGGGTTTGATGGGTATTACGAGAAACAAGTTCTTGAATTGTGCATGTATTTTTTTGTGTTTTGTATATATGATCATTATAATTAATACGTAATGTATTTTCAACCTGTGAACAAAAGGCTTTTGTAATGACGAAAAGACCGCCTCTCTCAGTATAGTGATATACGGATGCTATAATCATTAATGGAGCAAATCACAGAACGGTTAACTATAACAGTTCATTAATATCCTCAATTTATGTATTAATAAATAGTAAACTGTAGTTAACTAAATAATCTGCTAGGGAATAAAAAGATATATGAAAAAAAATCCGAATAACGAATAACTGAGAAAACTACATATTTCTTGGCACCGCAAGTGCCACAGTATCCCCAGACAATTAATCCCCCCCCCCTTTAGAATAGGCCCCTCATCTTCAGCAGCAAATAATTTCAGACCAATACCAATACCTTGAACCACTCCGGATATATAAGCAATTTTTACAGAAAGCAAACGTATGGATGTACGCCACACAATAACGATTGCAGATAGTGCCACCAGTCTTGAATACAAGATGGAGGTATCCAAGACCAATGGACATGCACAATTTCAGCCCAATCTGTCCTTTAGTTTTTAGACCTATAACGCTCAGTACTGTCAAGTAGCAATGATGGGGTATTAAAAAGCGCGAAAACAAGAAAAGGACAGAAGGTGGCGCCACCTGTCTTCTGAAGAAGACAAAGCTATCCAAGATCTTCAGTCAGTTTGATTTTTGGACCAATCCATGCATCCCTTATTGAGATATATATGATTTTGTGCAATTTTCACCATATATGGCAATATTCAAGGTCACTCTCATTGGAAAGTTCATGACCCCAATTTATATAACCGATGTCTATGTATATGTATCATATGAAAGAAATCTGTCCATTAGTTTTTGACTCATAATGCTCGCAGTACTGTTAAATGGCGATGGTGGGGGTATTAAACGGCATGAAAACAAGTAAAAGAATAACAGGTGGCGCCACCAGTTTCTGGTCCATGGCAACAATATCCAAGATCTTCGGTCAAGTTGATTTTTGGACCAATCCATGCATCCCTTATCGAGATATTGATATTTTTTGTTAGATTTTCACCATATATGACAATATTCAAGGTCAAGGTCACCCTCATCGGAAAGGTCATGTCCCCAATTTATACATACTTCATTCCCATAACCCATGTCTATGTATATGCATAATATGAAAGAAATCTGTCCATTAGTTTTTTTTACTTATAATGCTCACAGTACAATAAAGGGCCAAAAAGGGGGGTATTAAACGGAACAAAAACCAAGACAAAGATAACAGGTGGCGCCACCAGTTTCTGGTACCTAACAACACTATCCTAGATCTTCGGTCAAGTTGATTTTTGGATCAATCCAGGGAAGAATTTTTGATATATGTATCAAACTTGTGGGTTTGGTGATTGTACCTCCAATTCTTACAAAGTTATTCCGTTTAAACATCATATTAGCAAGAAAACAACATAAGTTGGCGCCATCTGTCTTCTGCAGAAAACAATGCTATCAAAGATCTTATGTCAATTTGATTTTTGGACCAATCCATGCATCCCTCAGTGAGATTAATATTAAAGTTAAAATCATTTTAGCGTCATCGCCTCTGTGACCTTGAAAAGTGCATGAAGGTCATCCATATTCCAACTGGGCCTAGCCCTTGATAAGATGCATCTAAACTGACTGTACCACAAATTCTTTTTGAGTTTGCCCTAAAATCATTTTAGCATAATCGCTGCTGTGACCTTGAAACAAGTGGCCCATGGGCCACGACGCTCAGCTAATTGAGACTGGGTGCTCATTTTTTTATTAATATTATATACTGTTAATGTTATATTTCTGTCCATATTTTTCAACACTGTAACTTTAGCCTATGGCTAAAGTTACAGTGTTGAAAAAAAATGGACAGAAAATAAAAATTTCAGGATTCATATGAGACCTGCCAAGGACCCCCCTGGATTTCACAATAGAGGCTTCCAAGTAAAATGGATACAGTTTGTACCCTGTCAGCCTTGGTGCTCAAAATCATGTTTCTGGTCCATAGCTGGCAAAATATAAGTCACCATGATCCAATTTCAGGTTTCCAAGGAGAATTGCCAAGGATTTCCCTGATTGTCATGTTAGAAGATTCTAGGGCTAATGGATACAATATGTGCCTTGTCTGTCTGGGTGCTCAAAACCATTTTTCAGCCCATAGGTCACACAATATAGGTCACCATGGCCTAATTTCAGGTTTCCAAGGACTCTTGACTAAGCCCTCCCTGAATTTTATATTAAACGATTCTAGACCTAATGGATACAATTTGTGCCCTGTCTGAATGTCTGGCTGCTTATATGACATCTTTTCTGATAGGTTGCAAAATATAGGTCATGGTGACCTATTTTCAGTTTTCCAAGGACATTGGCCAAGGACGTCTCTGAATGTTACATTAGAAGATTCTAGGCCTAACAGATACAATGTATGCACCGACTGACTGTCTGTGTGCCTTTATGACTTCTTTTCCTAAAGGTTGCAAAATTTAGGTCATGGTCATAAATTTCAGTTTTCCACAGACATTTGCCAAGGTAGTCTCAGAACGTTACGTTAGAAGATTCTAGGTCACCATGACTAAATTTCAGGTTTCCAAGGAGATTTGCCTAGGACCTCTAAGGATGTTGCATTAGAAGATTCTAGGCCTAACAGATACGATTTGTGCCCATCTTACATTCAGGGTGCTCAAAATTAGGTTTTTGTCTCGTAGGTCACAAAATGTAGGTCACAATGACTTAATTTCAGGTTTCAAAGGAGATTTGCCAAGAGCCTCCCAGGAAATTTTGTAAGAAGATTCTACGCCTTACAGATACGATTTGGGGTCTTGCTTTTCAAATGGGACATATACAAGTCAAGTTTGAAATCCATAGATCAATAAAAGCAGGAATTATCATCCAGAAACTAATCTTTGGACAGATGGCTCCCGTGACCTTCACCTTTGATCTTGTGACCTCAAAATTTATAGGGGTCTTCCACTCTTGGCAGGTGAACTATATGTGCAAGATGAAAGATCTGAAATGAATTGTTTGGCTGAAAATGCATCCACAATCTTTTTAAAGATGTCCTGTGACCTTAACCTTTGACCTCATGACCCGAAAATCAATTCCGGTCTTGCTTTTCCAATGGGTCATATACAAGTCAAGTTTGAAATCCATACATCGATAAAAGCATGAATTATCATCCAGAAACTAATTTTTGGACAGATGGCTCCTGTGACCTTCACCTTTGACCTTGTGACCTCAAAATTGATAGGGGTCTTTCTCTATTGGCAGATGAATTACTAGTATATGTGCAAGATGAAAGGCATGAGATGAAATGTTTGGCTGAAAATGCATCCACAATCTTTTTAAAAATGTCCTGTGACCTTGACCTTTGACCTCATGACCCCACAATCAATTGGAGTCTTGCTTTTTCAATGGGACATATAGAAGTCTCGTTTGAAATCAATACATCAATAAAAGCAGGAATTATCATCAAGAAACTATTTTTTAGACAGATGGCTCCTGTGGCCTTGACCTTTGACCTTGTGACCCCAAAATTGATATGGATCATCCACTATTGGCAAGTGAGCTATATATTCAAGATGGAAGACCTGGGATGAAAGTTTGGCTTAAAATGCATCCACAGTATCTTTTACGATGCGAGTCCAGTGACCTTGACCTTTGGACCCTAGAACCTATAGGGTTCTTAATTTAGTGGTGGGCCATACACAAGTCACGTTTGAAATCCATATGGCTATCAACACTGGAGATATCATAAGAGGTGTGTGATTTTCACCAAATACGGACACACTAAAGGTCAAGGCCAGTCTCATGGTAAAGGTCATGACCCAAATGGCAATAGACCTCATCCCATAACCCATCTCTCTACATGTGCATAATATGAAAGAAATCTGTCCATTAGTTTTTGATTTATAATGCTTCCAGTACTGTCAAGTGGCAATTATGGGGTATTAAAAGGCGTAAAAACAAGAAAAGGATAATAGGTGGCGCCACCAGTTTCCGGTATAGCACAAGGCTATCCAAGATCTTCGGTCACCTTGATTTTTGGACCAGTCCATGCAAGCTTACTTGAGATATTTAAGAATTTGTGCTATTTTCAGCAAAAATGGACCTATTCAAGGTCAAGGTCACTCCTAGCATAGGTCATGACCCCATTTTAAATAGGCTTCATCCCCTTGCCTATATCTATACAAATGTAAAGTTTGAAAAAGAATCAGTGAAACATTTTTCGAGTTATCCCGCTCACAAGGTTTTTCTGCGGCGGCGGGACTGTTGTGAAACCATAGTATCCCAACTTTGTCTGGAGATACAATAGTAGGTGGCGCCATCAGTTTCTGGAACATGACAACCCTATCCATGATCTTCAATTAACCTGATTTTGGGATCATTCCATGCAAGATTTCTTGAGATATTTAAGAATATGTTTGATTTTCCCCAAAATTGGACCTATTCAAGATCAAGGACACTCCTAGTAAAGGTCATGACCTCATTTTAAATAGGCTTTGTCCTCTCACCCATATCTATACATATACCAAACTTTGGTTAAGATCCGTGAAATATTTTTTGAGTTATCGCGCCAACAAGGGCAACATTACCGCCAACATTACCGGGGGTTGTGGGGGGGGGGGGGGGGGGGTCTGGATCCGTCACTTCTCACTGTACTCAGGAATAATTTCAAAATGCTGTCTTCACAGACGTTTTCCAAAACTAAAATGTCGACTTTACCAGTTGGCGTTGACCAGATGCCCAGTGCCAAGTGTCTCTGGAAGGGCAGAAATTATCAGGACAAAATTTTACACACTGATCATGTGACATCATAAAAATTGAACGACGCCAGCGATGCAGAACGGAACAGCAGCTGACGGTAGTTTCACTTGCTCTCCCCATTCATTGTTACAAACTATCTAACAAAAATGTCGTATGAGAACGAGAACGAACACGTCATTAAATAGAGAACGAACACGTCATTAAATAATTTTTAAAGGTTATAAAAAAGGGAATAATAAATTATATATATAATACAGCTGTGATAGTTGTTGGTTCAGAGATTCTGAACAGTTTTGAAAAAATAAACAGTTCAACAGTTTGCAACATAAGTGTGTAGATTTACATTTCAAATTATGATCACACACACACACATACCAGATGTCAACCAGAGGTACTTGGCCATACACTCCCCATTTAATTAAAAACCAAGTTCAAATCGTTTTAATATTTTTAATATAATAATTTTGTTACAACTTTAAACATCTTGCTATCGATGGATATGAATTCGGCATGATGCGGCCGGAACTCTTGTGTAACAATACTTCATTAACAGTTCTTGGTGTCAACGTTTTTGTTTGCTGTAGCAGTTTCCTTGTTCACTTGATCATCCCATCCTGTATCTGTGAAGAACTTCCAATGCGGCTGGACTAGCTGTACAGACAAAAAAAGATGAAAAGTTCTTCTATTGAAATTCTTGTAAACATGTAATATGAGATCCACAAGCAAAACTTAGCAACCATTCCCAGCAATTACTTCAGCCAAGAGCTGGAATTAAAGGTACAAAATATGAAATTTTGCATTATGTAGAACTAGAGGAATTTGCAGCACAAAATACATACATTTCTGTTCAAATTTGTTCTGACTGACGATGGAAAATCTTGTTCAATCTGATCAAAGAGACCACATACAAAAATATATTTGTATATCACGTTCAAAATAGTTTGCAAGATTTTTCAGTTGGCCAACTGATATGTCCAAAGCTAATGCAGCTCATGTGCTCAGTATGCCTAAAGGCTGGATGGCGGTTGAGGTTAACTTATACATTTATGGCAGAATTGTACATTACGGATGGATCTGTTTGACCCAGTAGATATGCTTCAACAAAACATAGGCCTAAGTTATCAAATGGAAATATGCAAACCGTAATATGCCAACTGATATGTCCAAAGCTAATGCAGCTCATGTGCTCAGTATGCCTAAAGGCTGGATGGCGGTTGAGGTTAACTTATACATTTATGGCAGAATTGTACATTACGGATGGATCTGTTTGACCCAGTAGATATGCTTCAACAAAACATAGGCCTAAGTTATCAAATGGAAATATGCAAACCGTAAGAGTTTCTAAATGACATTCCTTTTGACAGTGTTACCATCAAAATACTTATATGATAGATGCAGAGAAGTAATTTATCTTTGAAAGTACTATAGATTTGAGAAATGTATAAATTTGTGAGAAAAATAGGAAATAAATGTGGTCCAGCAGCAACTGAATTGTCACCTAAAGTTTTTTTTTTCGTTTGAGTTTCAAAAGTATTCTGAAATTAAACAAATCCATTTGTTATAGTTTAACAATGTTTCACTGTACCCCAGTAACTGCCCGTTATCTCTGTACAACTGATTACAATGACCTGCACAATTTCTCATACTTACCGGTGAATGTATCCATATAGGCGCATCAAACCCGAACACCAGTAACGTCCGCTTAATCCTGGAATCTGTCCCACCAGTCTGGTCCATGCATGGTCCTGAACAGCTCCCAGCGGTCACCCAGTCTTATATCATATACATCACAGATGGTTCACCGAACCAAAGTAATGATCACAATTTCCTGAAAACCCTTATTAACCTATACAATACAATATTTTGTGTCATGTAAGGTTATGATCAGACTACCTTCTTGAAAGCTGCACAGGTTTTTGAAATGGGCAATTATGTTAGTTGCAGTGAAGGTAACATTAGCGTTAAAGTACAAAATAAAGGGTTAAAAGAGTTAATTCTGCTTCTTGTCAGCTAAACAGTAACTGGGCTTACACGTTCAATGGGAAACGTGTCATGCAGATCAAACAGGGCACACCCAGTGAGACTGAAATGCAGCACAAGTTATTTTTATTCTGAGGTTTAATTTGTGCTCTAATTATAGATGTTATGTATGGCAGGACTAAACAAGGAAAACATGTCAGTGGCAGGGCTCCCAGTTCTATTTGAAGCTGAAACAGGAATACAATGAGATTTATAGCCAATTATGGAAGTAAACAAGGAATATAGAATCCAAAATCAGACTTTGCTTCAAATTTGTCCGGTTTGAAAAGGGAAAATGGTTAAAATAGCATTTGATTAAGAGACTTATATCAGCGACCCAACGTGTTGATGCTTTGGAGGCCTTCAGAAGTGAGTAGCCTCATCTCTCAACCACGACCTGTGATGCAGGATTTTTGAGACACCGGATGACAGCGAGCCACGGTTATTTGGTTCGGGCAGATGATACCGAACCCAACAAGTGCCATCTTACTCAATTAAGGGGCTAGTCTGTAAGAAAGGGAAGTGGGGCGGAGGGGTAGTGGAGGGAGGAATGACTGCAAACACTGGAACACCAGGCGAACCTTCCAGCTGTATGTACCAAGTACTATCCCAGTATTTATCCCAAATCAAAGAATTGCCAGTTTAACTGCTAATGATATTTTTTTTTTCATAGAAATCTCTCCTCCCATTTTTTTTCTCCCCGGCAGCGGGCAAACTCTATCTTCCCCTTATGGGTGCCTTCTTCCCCTATTCTTCAACTTTCTTCCCCCTTTCTTCAACTTTCTTCCCCCTTTCTTCAATTTTCTTATTTCTTCAACTTCACCAAATTCTCAGTCTTCACCTATCTTCAAGTTTCATTCTTCAAATACTTCATTAATACCTCTTCACGACCTTCACAAGGACAAGAACAGACCAGAATTAATCATCTCATGCAGCAAGAAACTTCACTTTATTGAGACGAGAAGTCAAATACCCTTATAATACATTGAAAATACTCATAATAACTTGACACTGAAAAAACAGCTAGGATTTCTTCTGTGCTCATATTGAAATACCATACAGTACAACATGAATAACATTTTAACTAAAATATATATACCTTCAAGGTCAGTTAAAGACGTTTGTTATTTAGATACAATTTCACATTAAAGCATCCTGACAAAATAAACTGAAAATGCCTTCTAGCCAGGTTTCCTCTATAGAAAATCAGAAACAGAGTATTTGTTTTCCACAAGCAATCTGTAAATAATCAGGGCATCTATTATACTAATCACAATATAATTGGGGTAAAAGAAAAAGATTATTTCTTTTTTTTTTACTTAACATTTATTCACAACGCAAGTTTGATCAGAGAATATGATTTTTTTAAGGTGTACTTTTCCAAAGACAGCTCTAAATCTGAATGAGAGCAAAATACAAAATACTTATTTTGATAGCTCTTTACATAGAGCTTTAGGTCTAGCCTATTAAAGCAATGAAAGACATTCTATAGTCTAGACCTTGCAACAGTCACAGAGAAAAGGGTCAGAAGGCATTGCATTATTATGGCTCAAAACACTAAAATAATAATGAAACTGTCTGAATACTGTCCCTAACAACACGGCTGTGATTTAGTTGTTTATATAAGAGGGCTGTTGTCATGGCAACGTGCACTGCATCAGTAGCGACCTGGGGACAGAAAAAGACGAAAAAGAACAATGATAAACAGACAACAAAACGCTCACACATGCACATCAAACAAATCTTAACAGACAAGGCAATAAGTATGTAATTAACTCTATTGTCAAGGCTCATATTACAGGCATATCTGCTTCTACAATTCTGAAGAACTGAAGCATGTATCAAATTCAGTGCTGTCATTTTTTTTATTTTATGAGCAAAATATAAAATCTAACAAGAGATATATCAAACTGAAAAAAAAACAATCTTTATGCAGTGGTCAATCTACATTCACTCTTATTATTCCTTACACGTAACCACCACTTTCCATTGCATTTATTGCTTAGTATCACCACCAGGGGCTAATGCTTTGACCAATGAGTCCACAGTCTAGTCAATCTGACCAGGTCTGAAACTGGCAATACACCACTTAAATTATTGTGATTCCTTACTGTTCGAATGTGGGACTGGTTAGAAACAATTAATACTGATTGAATTTACCCTGTCATGTAATGTGTTATTACAACCTTTCTATAATCACCCAAAGTAAATTTTACCTACTGACAATAAAATTATTTCAGTGAGGGCAATGAAGTCACATTAACATCTTAAATGTATGCAATAAACCAAATTTAACATTTATCTGACACTTAAAGAGATGTGTGCACAGAGAGAATTAACAGTGAAATCAAACTTCTCAATTAGGCATCTAGACATGTCAGGTGAGCTGTGCATGGTGAACAGGATACAAACCTTTGCCAAGGAAGAAAACAAACTAAAAGTGTGCACAAGAAGGTCTGTGCACATTTAAAAATTTTCTGCATGCCAATTTTTGTCAGAAGTTCTCAATTTATAGAGCCCTACAGACACTAGATTTATGACAACAATACACTAGATCCAACTATCATAGTCAGGGTGCGACTTGTGAAAAGGATGCGACTTCTACAAGGACTCTTACGATATACTTAAAGGGTGTAAATGACAGCTTGGTCGAAGACCTGATGGTCTTGGTCTCAAATCCCATAGGCTCCATCTTGGTTATCAACATGGACCCCTTGTTCTTGGGCCAATATAGAGTAGATCACTGGCTGAACATGAGAAATCTAGTCACAACTCTCTTGAGAGGAGAATTTTCACCTCAAAGTCTGCATTTAAGATCTCCACAGGCTTGAGTTATGTACAATTGTCTAGACTTGGAAACACAGTCATACACAGTAGTCGTTCCAAATCTCCTTCGTTTTAACCGCTGCTTTATTTTAACAGGTTTTTCAAGGTCTCATCACCAGGGCTGGCACAGGGCCAAGAATCAGACCCATGGGAGTTCAGGGGTTTAACTTGGGAGCTGAGAGCACAATGCCATATCATGCTCTCATTGGTATGATTAAATTTTTTTGCCATGTGCAAGCCTTGGAGGTGAATCCCAGAGAAACTTGCAGTACAAAGCAGCAGTTTCTTCAAAGGAGAAACAGAACTACTGCAGTGTTTTTAAAAAGGAGTTTATAATAAGGTAAGAAACCAACACTATTGTCTACAATGCATATTGGAGCAAACTCGCTTTCTAATTCTCAAATACACAACCACAACCTGACAGATTAATGGCCCTAAATATATAAACTCCTTTGACTTGTTCTCACAGGTTTGTGACCTTGACCAATAATGAAATCGAGATTTATTGCAGAGCTACTTACGTGGCGAGTACGACCTTGAGCGCGACCTTGAGTAGGAGTAGCGACTCCTCCTTCTGTAACATGGTGATGGAGAACGACGATTACGGTAATTTGTTCTGTAAATATACACAATGTTTATTAAGGCTCGAGTCTGGAGTCTCACCAAACTAGAATGACATGTCCACCTGTTAAACAATACATCAGTCTGATGATTCCTGATTGGGTGTGCATCCGTTCGCAATTTGCAAAATAATGCGATTGTACCAGTTAAAATTGTGAAGAAACCTTTTATGAAATCTTAAGTTATTGCATGAACCGATGAAACCTGCACTGCCATCCCCACATTAAAGTGAACTGGTTGGAATATTGTCCAAAATCTTGACTGCTTTTAGGCTTACTTGCCTTGCAATAGGCGTGACCCCCTTTCAAGACTGGAATGAATCTAACATTATTTAAACCCTGAACATGTTACATAGTTATATCGTTTAGGCAGAAATGAAATCATGTGTTCAAAAATAACATTATACAGGAGCCTCAATATGAAGGATACAATAGGTTTTATTTACTTTTATAATCTGATATGAAACGAAAACTATCTTCCTTCTTGATTCAACAGACCACCTAATATTGGCTGTCACCAACAGATGAGGCGAGGTTGAAAGCACCATTAATAGAGGCCTTCCTGGTGGCTGGCAATTGCAGAGCAAACAATCCACAAATCAAATCTGCTTCCATGTACATTAGGTTAAATGTGATCAGAAAGTTCCAAGAGATCACACATATATATCAAAGTGAACATCTATAAAATAATTTCATGTAAATAAATAATATATAACAACAATTTTTCATGTGTAATTAGGACTCTAGACTGATTTTATGAACAAGAAACGGATGCCTTACGTGGTAGGTTTGCCCAGATAGATCCCAGGGGTTGGAGTGTGGGCTCGCTGTGTGATGGAGTAGTCCACACGGATCCTCCTTCCATCAATTTCAGTTCCTGCTGCTCTCTCCTTGGCCTGCGATACAACACAAATTAACATAATATAATTACATAATTTACATTAAATATATTTACATATAATTTACATGAAAGCTTTCCAAATTTATGTTACATTTCTACAATTTTCACAAGTCTTTTTCCAGAAGGTTCACTTTGTGTTCAGATCAGGACCTCTTATTTTTTTCCAGTGCCCCATCATAAAAGTTAGTACGTTTAAGGGGCAAGGATCTGGTAAAGTGGGATATATTTGCATTCATGAAACAAAGGTTAGCAACCCAAATCAACCTATCCAGCTTTCAAAGCCTTCAGACTTTAAATTTAGCTTTTACCTCCAAAGAATGCAGCAGAAACTGACAGACCTGGCTGTGAGGAGCAAGTGCTTCACTTAAGACTCAAACCTCAAAGTGATGTCAGAAACTTTCAGGCACAACTTTTGTATTTATTTATAAATTAACATGAAAACAGGATTTACACTTTTGCATTACCCACACTTATACAATACCTTAAACAATATGACAGGATAATACATCAATTCCTTTCTAATCTTAGCAGATTGCTCTATCTGACAATTACTAGCCAATGCAAGGAATAAAAAGTCCCCATGGTGCAAGTTCACACTCAACACTTTTAACTTATCTTTGAGAAAGAACTAAACACAAACCTCAACAGCATCTTCAGTATGGCGGTAGTAAATGAAACAAAAACCTCTTGATCTCCCAGTCTGAAAGAACAAAATTGAAGACCATTTACCATGTCTCTTGATGACTTGTCACTACTTGAGATGGTTATGCATCCAATTTTTTTTTATCAGCAAACCTATATCACACAGAACAAACTACAACACCTCTTACATATACATAGCTGTGGAATCGAGGTGCTGGTGACATCTGGATATAGCACTAAAGAAAAGTGAACTACTCCTAATCACTTATACAGAATTGCTGTCCATCACAAGAGGCAGCACCTTTATGAATACTGAAAAGTGATAGTTTTGTCTAATACATGACTGCCCTTTCATTTTCAGAAGTCATGCTACATGAGAAAATTTATCTCAAAACCTGCTGACACCTGATAAAATATTATCAAGACATTAACTGGTATGAGCTGCACAGTCATACAACATGAAAGTAGATGAAAAAGTTAACAAGTTCAGATGAGAATGATTTAATTACCTGTCTGTCATAAACGATCTGAACGTCTTCTATGGGACCATATCGATCAAAGTGTTCACGCAGTTCTCTTTCCTGTGTGTAGAGGCTCAGGCCAAACACACCTACACAGCGGGCCTCCCGAGGATCGTCCTGTAAGGTGCAGAAAAAGGATTTAAATATACAAACACACATGGCCAGCAGTCCTGGTTCTGTGAATATGTAGGAAGTCAAACAAACAAGCCTGACAGAAGATGCAAGGGTGGACTGGTACTGTGGGATTGCATGGTCATTTTGTTTCGAACTGTTTACATTTTTTACTTCATTGAAGCGTTCGGTTTGAATCCTGCTTTCATCTTCACAAACGCAACAGCTTGCATCACTTTAATTAGTTATCAACAGTAAAACCTCAAAGCATCAAAGGGACAGAGATACTAAAGCACATGCAGGTTTTATCTGGCAATTATATAATTTGCAGTTGGGCTCGTTACGCAGGGTATTTGACATAAGCAAATTTCACAATAAGAAAGGTTTTCCTGTATAGATGACATATTTCTCACCCTATTTCCCACATGGCGACGCCTGTTTGACATGGGGGATCGGCTATGGCTGCGTGCATACCCTCGTCTGCGGTCACTGTAGCCTGAGCGGTAGTAGGGCGATCTTCCTCGACTGTAGGACCTGCTGCGACTTCGGGAACTAAGACAAAATGCAATGAAATAATAGTAACATTGACTACCCATGCATAAAGGTAGCATATAAAAGCTTTATTAATGAAGAATCCATTCTTCACATAAAGAGTAAATAAAAATTTTCCAAATAGTTAAAAAATATTATTTTCCAAAAAAAAAGTAAGAAATTAATGGTCTTCATCTCAATAACACAGGCTCAACACAAAGCTTGCAATCTCACCCATATTTACTGTTGGGACCAGGTTTGCCAGCATCTGAGCTCCACTTGCCTTCAGGGTAAGAGCTACTTTCTGATAATATCAATCCTAGTCAGGATGTTAGACATTTTCGCAAGCTAATGCAACTTCCAATCTTTGCAAAAAGAAAATTTTAAAATTTACAAGGCCATATTATTAATAACCAATGAACTTTCAATTACCAAACAGTTCTAAAACATGCAGAATTTATAAAACAAATGACACATTCAAATAAAAAGAAGGCTGTGTTTACAGTATAATAATTCAAGGAGCTAAAGAGATACTGAACTCAATCAGTAACCCTAGCATCACCTAGTGGCCAGCAGTATGGAGTCAAGTCTGCCGGATGTATTCTGTTGACTTAAATATTACACAGACACATCACAACAATAAGTTAATAGTAGCTGTGTTTGAGAACTGTTTCAGCTTTCACCAATCCAACCTTGTGCAACTATTTGGAGAAAGAGATACTTACTATCTTGAATATTTTTTGCGATGGTACGGACTGTAGGAGCGGGATCTTGACCTGTACGACCTCCTGTAATCATAACTGCGGGACCTGCAGAGGATGACCGGTAAACATTCAGACCAGCGTTTACGGCTACTGGTCTAAATACGATCTAACCACTACAGTGTTTACAAAATATAAATTATAATATGCAATTTACGCTGGTACAGCTACTGGTCTAAAGACAATCTAACAACTACAGTATAACAAATTGTAATTTACATTGGTTCATATTTCCCATGGTTTTAAAAATATTATAATATCATGAAAAAGGTGGTACATTACATATGCTATACTCTCTCTTATCCAGTTTGTATTATTTGGTTTCAGTATCTGCAAGTAACTATGACTACTAAAGTACCAGGACATAGCAAATTCAACTCACAATTTCCTGTGCAACAGCCTCAAAGAAATTGGCCTTGCCTCAAAGTGATATTGAATTGGTATACCACAATTACAGTTCCACAGAAGGTATAATTACATTTATCAGATACCTGATATAACCACTCTACATGAACATTAATGTTAGTGCTCACCTTGATCTGGACCTGGAGTACCTCCTGTGACTGTGGCTGGAACAAAATTTAAGGACAAAAACATTAAATTTTATTCAACCTTTACTCTTACCAAAGTAGAAGATTGCTCTATGCATTGTACTGTTAACAGCACCATTTGGTTACTTTCAAGACTTCACACTAAACTTAATACCCTTGGTGGTCTTAACTATAACTAGGTAAGTAAATGAGAAACCATATCAGACTGTATTCACATTTTATTAACAACTATTTTTTAAATAATATCGTGTTGAGATTAGAAAAGTAATACTCTGAGAAAACAACAATGTAAGAATAACTGTGAAATTACCATGTCATTAATATTAATGCACTCTTCAAGCAGTTGTACATTTTTTTTGTATTTTGTCACCATTTCTTACCTTGATCTTGGGGTGGGTGTTCTGGATCTGGACTTTGATTGTCTAATGGAACCTTCCTCATGTCCTGATCCATGGTCTGAAACACCTGAACGGATCGAGCCGGAGTAGCTCTCACCAGAGTGTGATCCGTCCTGTAAAAGGATAAATTAAAATTTTTTTTTTGTGATCTTTGTGCACATGGGCCAAAAAATTGTGGACTGTCAATCTTTTTTAACATATAACAGGGTTATATATCGTGTAGTCAAATATCTTACCCCTAGCATATGTTCAAAATGGACTGACAGTTAAAAAATTTGGGGGCCAATGGGTGCATCACTACCAATATACAGATAGGGATAGTAGCAAGCAGTGTGAGAAGCATCAGTTTCTAATTCTCCAGGTTGATATACTGATCAGTCTATCCTACTCTGACATAATGACTATGAAGTGTCTGGACCCGGACACATTGCCCAAGAGCTAACAGTAGGGACTATTTCCAGTTAGCACTTACGCAATTAAGACAAAGAGCTATAAGTAGGCCTACATACAGACATACAGGCTTTTTTAAAGAAAGCCCATTAAACAGTTTTCATTAATTTCTTAACAGGTTTAAGTTGGAGTAGGCCTAATTATATTTTCATTAAAAAAATCAGATACCACGAAACCTGTCTAAAGCAGACAGTCAAGGGACTCAATCATTTTGTCCTAAATGGTGAGGTGTCCTTATTAGGCAGGTTGACCTTGGTTGATAACTGCGGAATTATAAATAAATACAACAAACAGCTGCATGAACGTGTTTATAGTATTATATCAGATTTCATGAACATATACAACATATTCATGCACACATCATGCCTTCAACTGTCATATACAAACTGTAATTATTTTTACTTATCTAAAGTAGTGAATGATCAACTGTGAAATAAAGTGACATTATGTTTACCGCTTCACTTTGCTGTGTGACACATTAAGGGAACAACTGGGGATTGCATAATCCTTTGTGTTCCACTCCCAGGATAAAAAACAGTAACGGTGGCCTTTGATCATCATGTTGTCTGGATCGAGTGACCAGTGTCCTCAGGAGATGGCATAACGTGTCCATATTTGTCAGATCCATGAGTTGAAATATACTATCCGTTGTCCGCCTTAGAGGTTCCACTTATACATAAAATATAGGGAATTTTGAAGGGACTTAACTATATTGTCCGCTATAGCCAGTTGTCCGCCTGTCACACCATACACGCAGCGGACATATATTCCCGAGTTCTTTCACACAGAGAAGTCCAAAATACCACTCGTTGTCTGAACTGAAGAACACGGTTTATTCCGGTAACATCCAACAATTGGCCACCTTCGTCGTTGACTGGCTCAAATCTCACAATAACAACGTCTTCAACAAATACCAATCACGTATATCTTCTAAAGCC
This sequence comes from Sipunculus nudus, assembly GCA_026874595.1. Lineage (NCBI taxonomy): Eukaryota > Metazoa > Annelida > Sipuncula > Golfingiida > Sipunculidae > Sipunculus > Sipunculus nudus. The sequence goes on from CM049318.1 coordinate 60,386,680, forward strand.
CTGATCGGCTGCAACTATGTATATTCTCTCCAGGACTAATACTGTCCTCTTAGAATTTATAACACACCCCACTCAGTGTTCAACTATATAACGACCCGTCACCAGTTGACGCTAGCTTCCAAATTCATTCACCGCCTGACCGGCCTTGACACTGCCCTATTTATACGATTACCTGGGTAACCGAAACTTCTAGAAGTCTCTAGAATAATCAAGTCGTTTCTTGTCAAGACTAGCACCTACAGAATTTTCTAGAATTTACCTATTGGAAATTACACATTACCTGAATTCTCTAGAACCTTCTGTCATCTAATTATAATAAATCATGGTACAGTAAGTCCATTTACTTACATAATAAACAAAATACTATTGAACAATCCACCAGCGTCGTCAGCACTGATGTAAACAAACATGATGACAACAACAGCTGACAACTTTACCAAATATTATTAACTCTGTCTCTCCAACTACATTTTATGATCTGATATTTCATTTTAATGTAAACTGACCTGTTAATGCACCGAAGAAATCATGTTTTCCCTAACTTATTTCATTATTTTATTACATTCCAATTGACATACACTAGGTGGGTAGCACATTTGTGTCACCGCCTCAGTGAGGTGTATATATAATTCTCAAACCTTTAAACAATGAACATATATTCAAATAGGTCTTTTGTTTAAACATTCATCTGTAAGTACATATATTTAAAATTTGCTTAAGTCATGGTAGATTTTAAATCAAGCAGTTTCTTCTGTCACATTTATGATAATTCTTTGGTAATTTTGCAGATCTCATTGTTTACATATGCATATTCTCCAAATTTTAGAAATTCCTGTATAAAGTGCAACAATTAAAACTTAATCAAATTTTTATTTAATACTAAATGCCGGAACAATAGCAAATGCTCTTGTAGGTCCTTCAGTCAGTGCCAGAGGAATAGCTCCCATAGATGTGTCCGGCAGTGTCTGTGCGTATGCTCATAGGAAGTGCCAGAACTTTTGCCTATACAGTCAGTGTCCATGTCTGGACCTATAGCAACAGCCTAAAGACTATTTTTTCAAGGCTCTGTTGCATTTATAAGGCTCTGAGTCAAAGGAGGTGTTGGGTCTGTCTGAGGGTGTGGTCTATGCACGCAGGTCGGCCAGCTGTCACTCAAAACGAAATGTAACAACATTGGCTCTATGCACTCCTCACTGGGAGCAAAATTCTACCTATATTTTATTAAGAGTAGTTGTGACCCTGTGTGTTGGGTTCCTATCCCAGTGAGCAGACCACTGGTTACAAAGGCTGACAACAGCCTGCAGGGTGCTTGTATTACATTTTGAATGATTTTCTGCTGGATCACAGGATGTGCCAGGAGGTTGGCAGTCATGATGTAACAAATGCACACCACTTGCTGTAACAACTGCACCTGCTCACTGGGACAGGCAGCCAACACACAGGGTCACGGACACAGCATTTTACATGGCCTCCATCCACTAAATAAATGAAGCCAGAAATCTATGGCTCTGTTGTATAGCACAAAGCAACAACCTGACAACTGGGCATGTTTCTGTGACACTTTTAACACTCTTTAGTTCTGGCTACACGTATTATAATGTCATTATTATATATTATTGGGGTGCTTTGTGCAAGGCTTCTTCCTGCGACCCCCCCCCCCCCCCGGGTCAAAGGAAGGACGGCCATATTGACTATTGTATTTTATAACTAAACATAAAGTTCAACACCATTAGATAAGCCTGTTAGCCAAGCTTTCCTTGTATTTGATGGCTGGCCCCACAAATTCATAAGTCTTATATTTTTTGGGGATGAACCCACATTATTTCACTACTTGAAGTGCTTCACACAAAATCACAATGCGTCGACACGACGTTCACATGCAGGCACGTAATTCTTGCCCCAATTTCCCAGATTGTTACCTCTAACGGATTGCAATTATTTGATTCCCACTGTAGTTTAACACGTATATTTGTTGATAACGTGACCTTTGCGTTGATACTTACCTCTCTGTCTGACATTTTAAACGTATATATTTGGAATTAAGGTAAAATCTGGCACCACGGTCTCCACAGAAATAATGGCTGGCTCCTCTCACCAAGATGGCGTGCGCAAAGCTTCATGGGATAGCTTCGCCCCGGAGAACTCGGCTTCGTGCCAACTCGCTCTACTCTCCACCAGAGGTCACCCCGCTTCATTTTCTACACTGCTTCAAGCGAGGCATTGCAACTGACCTCTTTTTTATTTGAACCAATTTACCAAAATATTCTTTTATTATTTACCTTTCTTATACTTCCGTTCCGTATAAAATGCAGCCAAATAGCCTATCGCCAAAACAGCAGTTTTTGTTTATTAATATGTAATATTGATGTCTGTATTTGCATTGCAATTTGCATGTTTTTATGTCGGCTATCATATTTATCTTTTTATTTTGTCATATTTTATCTAAACCCAATCTAGAGTTGTATGATACTGGAAATATAATACATTTTTTCTAAAAACTTAATTGTAATATATTTGAAATGTGATTGAGAATATATATTTGAAATGTGTCATACAGACGATTATATATTTGGAATGTGTCATACAGAGGCTTAGAATATATATATATATATATATATATGTGTGTGTGTGTGTGTGTGTGTGTGTGTGTGTGTCTGCAAGTCATCCCCCCCTACCTGGGAGATAAATTGACGCCACTGGTAGCACGTGACCATTCTCTTGACCCCCTTCAATCCATAACACTTGACAAGGAAGCTCTTGCATCGGCGAAACAGGATTTTGTGGTGGAAAAAGTTTATGCACATGACCTTGACATATGATTTGTTTCCTTCAACGAGGCAACAAAAAGGGTGGTGTTGTTCAGACTGCTCAGTTGGAAGATCTGGCTTCCACAGAGTTCAGATGCTCTCGTTACTAACACTCTAGACAGCAGCATACATTCTGGAAATTGAGGTTGGATTTTGTAAGGGAAACTGAAAACTGTTGAAGTCGCTTTTAAAACTGTGTACACAAATCTGGACATCCTTGAGGTAACATAGCGCATCCTTAGCAAATTTATTGGATGGAATTACATATGATTCTTCTTGGATAATAATGACCGTGGCAAAAGGCACATATAACATGAGGTTTCAAAGCAGATATCCACATGGACATTGGAGATTTTAGTGCTATATATTTTGCATCCAATATGTAGTGCATTTCATTTGTGTATTAATTCTATATGCTACAACTTAGCCAGTACTACCGTTTGTGAGACACTTTTCCACATTAACAAAATTCCTTACCACTTACAGACATTCAGTGACAGACATGTCCATTAGCAATTTGATACATTTTTTTCTTTACACAAGTACTCAAAATCAGTTCATGCCAATGAAACATCATTTGCTGATTCACAATAATTCATCTGTATGAACAAGTTCCACGAAACTGTAAGTAATTTTTTTATCCTCTACGCATACTAAAGTAATATATATATATATATATATATATATATATATATATATATATATATATTGTTACACAAATGCCCTACCCCTGGTATTACCGGGGCAACACCCTATGACATCATGGCTGAATGAAACCAATGGCTGGCGATGCAGGGATGGAATGAGGGATACATGAGCCATGTACCAGCCCAGCCCTGTCCCTTATGCCCGGGACTTGTGAACACTGCATATGTGCGGGTGTCTGACCACCGGGCTCTGAGCCTCTCTGGTCCATCTTAGCAGAAGCTGAGATTATAGGGACCAGGGAAACCTGGACAGCCACATTCTAAATAAATTCTTGTGGCCACTAATTGACTTTTATCTGCCTTAGTTCATATTGTCTGTTGTATGCATGGAGGAGTATTTGTAATTCAGCTACGCTACCCAAACTAATTAATTACAAAAACCCCATCCCTGTAATACTGTTTATCAGAATTAGGGGTGGGGCCCATTTTAGTTTCAATATATATAATTGATGATAAAACATCGTCAGTGTATCAATAAAGAGACAACTGATGATACAGATAGAAGATATGGGTTTTCATCGTGATGTATCGTTGCACCCAAGAAGTTTTTGAATCCCTTAAACTTCTTGGTCTAACTTAGGGATACTTCTCTCCTTTTGGGGGGGGGGGGGGGCGTATTTACAAAGTAAGTATATTTTTACTTTTTGATACATGTCAGCCTGACATTGTCAGGTGACTTTTCTTATCAATAAACTCATCTTGGTACACCGGCAGGCATTAGAAGAAAACCATACAAAACCATACCTAGCTAAGAATTAGAGATAAAGAATTAATTGAGTATTAGAAATACAGCCTGTTTTTCACGACATGTTGGCTGGAGTGTCCAATCTAGACAGAGACCATTATCAAAGGGTCTAGATCCGGAAACACTGCAAGTCGCGGTTTTGTGGCTGCTTGGAGTGCATCATGTGTAAAACGAACCGAGGATCAGACACTTTAGTGTCAAAATGACAGCATTGTTATAGTGTAAAATCATGCTGTAGTATAAGCGTTAGCAGTGACCGTTTACCATCAGGGGGAGGCTTCAGTCGCTTGCCCCAGACAGGCTGACAGGTCGGGCTGTCACCGTTTTGCTTATGCGCTGTGTACTGTATGGGGTTAGCCATGACAACATGACACTCAGGCCTTCGGAAATAAACTGATATCGACGTTTGGGGTGACAAGCTGTCGCTAGTATGGGGTTTGCTGTTGAACCAATTGCACTGGTGTACTGGTCAACTAAAGCATATAGTTCACAGACAAAGGAATATAGTGAGTGTGTTAGTTTGGAAAATTGAGGTCCCTATATATATATATATATATATATATATATATATATATATATATATATATATATATATATATATATATATATATATTGTTACACAAATGCCCTACCCCTGGTATTACCGGGGCAACACCCTATGTCATCATGGCTGAATGAAACCAATGGCTGGCGATGCAGGGATGGAATGAGGGATACATGAGCCATGTACCAGCCCAGCCCTGTCCCTTATGCCCGGGATTTGTGAACACTGCATATGTGCGGGTGTCTGTCCCACCGGGATCTGAGCCTCTCTGGTCCATCTTAGCAGAAGCTGAGATTATAGGGACCAGGGAAACCTGGACAGCCACATTCTAAATAAATTCTTGTGGCCACTAATTGACTTTTATCTGCCTTAGTTCATATTGTCTGTTGTATGCATGGAGGAGTATTTGTAATTCAGCTACGCTACCCAAACTAATTAATTACAAAAACCCCATCCCTGTAATACTGTTTATCAGAATTAGGGGTGGGGCCCATTTTAGTTTCAATATATATAATTGATGATAAAACATCGTCAGTGTATCAATAAAGAGACAACTGATGATACAGATAGAAGATATGGGTTTTCATCGTGATGTATCGTTGCACCCAAGAAGTTTTTGAATCCCTTAAACTTCTTGGTCCAACTTAGGGATACTTCTCCCCTTTTTTTGGGGGGGGGGGGGGGCGTATTTACAAAGTAAGTATATTTTTACTTTTTGATACATGTCAGCCTGACATTTTCAGGTGACTTTTCTTATCAATAAACTCAACTGGGTACACCGGCAGGCATTAGAAGAAAACCATGCAAAACCATACCTAGCTAAGGATTAGAGATAAAGAATTAATTGAGTATTAGAAATACAGCCTGTTTTTCACGACATGTTGGCTGGAGTGTCCAATCTAGACAGAGACCATTATCAAAGGGTCTAGATCCGGAAACACTGCAAGTCGCGGTTTTGTGGCTGCTTGGAGTGCATCATGTGTAAAACGAACCGAGGATCAGACACTTTAGTGTCAAAATGACAGCATTGTTATAGTGTAAAATCATGCTGTAGTATAAGCGTTAGCAGTGACCGTTTACCATCAGGGGGAGGCTTCAGTCGCTTGCCCCAGACAGGCTGACAGGTCGGGCTGTCACCGTTTTGCTTATGCGCTGTGTACTGTATGGGGTTAGCCATGATAACATGACACTCAGGCCTTCGGAAATAAACTGATATCGACGTTTGGGGTGACAAGCTGTCGCTAGTATGGGGTTTGCTGTTGAACCAATTGCACTGGTGTACTGGTCAACTAAAGCATATAGTTCACAGACAAAGGAATATAGTGAGTGTGTTAGTTTGGAAAATTGAGGTCCCTATATATATATATATATATATATATATATATATATATATATATATATATATATATATATATAGTTAAATGTCTTTTAGCCAGCCTGGTTCATTTATATATCATTAGGTAGCCAGAACTGTAGACCACACTCATGTTGATTATGTAAGGATTACGTGTTGTTACATTTAAGCAATTAACGATCAAAGCACAACACGATGGAATCAGATATCCATGCACTTACTCTACTCTTAATTTAGTTTTATTAAATATTCTATTAATGCATACTTTTTATCATCTGGTAAGATATGTGCTAGAGAAAAGCACCTTTACTTTAGAGTTATTCTTACTTAAATTAGTTATATTTTAGGTAAGTTATTCGGGATTAAAGGCATGACCGGAAACACAGATTTTGCTGAGCCGAGACCATATAGCACTTAATTTAGCCTCAGGTTATAGCTGTTTCGTTTAGGTTCTCTATCATTTGGGGACTAGCTATAAATACACCAAGCAGACTGAGGCTAGAGATATAGAGAGCTATAGATAAATTTAGCATTGTAGTCAACGTTAGTACCCTCGGAGTATTTTGAACTCGGGTCTTTATATTCAGAATTAAGGCTTCAGGACTGGCAATTTGTGAAAATGGTTATTTAATTAATACAAGATTAGTTCTACAGAACGGAGTTCTCTTTTAATATTGTGTCGTGACAATGACTTGTATGCATGTGCAAGTGCTTTCCCCAATCGCACATCATAGCATTACCAAGATAACATTATAATGAATAGATCTGTGATCTGAGCCTACAGTTTTACCTCCGCTAGGACCCTGACCAAACATTTTTGTGATCTACGCAATGTCACGGTTCACTTACAGGTGAGCGTGAAGGTGCCAAGTACCAATAAATGGCCCCAGTCCTCGGCAGGGACAAAGGTATTCCCAATTGCCAACATGCACAAGATTCAATTTAACTGAAAATATATCACGGGGATCCCGATTACCTTCATACATTAACAGATTGTTAAAGTTTCTCTCGTTTTAACCTAAGCTTTCACAAGATTTCATAAATATTCGTTAACATTTTTTGTTAATTCTCATATAAAAAATAACTTAGTATAACCCGAGCAAAATATAGCACCTCGCCACTTGACAAATATAACCCAACGATATTTATTGTTAATTTTACGGTAGTGAGTTTACGCTTCGAGAATTTATAAAATACCCTGTGTATTATATTTGTCATATCTCGACAAATGTGTTCAAGATTATGAGCTGATCCCAGATGTTCTATATGTTTAACTGGCAGGGGTACATGCCCAGGTTATTTCCTCTGAGAACTTTTTTTTATTGATTATTTGGAGGGTTAACGGGTACAGTCAACCCTCCCCAAAAATATGAAAATTAATTCAGCTGAGCGCCATGACCACATGGCATTAAAAAAAAACATATAGCAATGGCCCTTCGTCCGTGACATAAAATTGTTTGTGCGGAGGCAGCTTAAACTGTTATTATCAAATTAAAGGTATTTATAAGATTTATAAATGGTTTTATAACATACACAAGATAAAAATAACATATTTTATGTTATGTTTTCATTTTAAAAATTATATTGGCATACTTTCAACAATTGTTTGAATACAGAAAACTGATTTATTAAATTATATTAGGTCTTCAAATAAAAAAGAAATCTAGTTACGCGATTGTTAAATAATATCCGCAAGATGTCGCTGCCGTCTATTTTCAGATTGCCCCTGTATTTAATGTAACAGTACACGCATTTTCATAACTACAGATATGTCAATGTCGATATTATTGAATAAAAATGAGAAAAAAATTTAAAATGTACAGCAAATTGTGCTGTAGAAATTATCCATTTTATTTCACTTCCATACGAAGTTGCGAACAGATGTGGCCTTTTTACACTAGCCTATAACGGTAGCGGTACCTTGCGTCTGTTGGAGAAACTAGGACAGATGGTGACTTGCATGATGATTACTTTGACTGCTGCACGTTCAATCTATTTTAAGACAACATGACCCTTATCACTAATATCAATGAAGTGGATAATTTAAGCGGACGTGTGTATTAAGATTTCGCAAGAGGGCCAAGATATACCAAAATATGTTTAGAAATCTGCATTCTAAGGAATGCAAGCCTCCGCCATGATTTTGAATTCACTTATTCGATCTATATATTCTATTCTCAGGTTCTGTCATGCATAAGCGTCTGTCCATTTCTGAATATACCTTGATAAAGTTCCTGAATCTGGGTCATGTACCGGATCCATACCAAAAAGCTTATCGGTTTTCCTTGACCCATTCCCGAAATGCCCCGAACATTTAATTAAATTCCATTCATGATTGCATGAGTTATGCTGAGAACAAACAAACACACACACACACAACATGTTACAGAAACAAGTGACCCATGGGTCATGACGCTCAGCCGACTGACATGTTGACAATATGTCCTTGCACAGGCAACTAATAAAGATAATATAGGTGGCATCATCATTTATGCATATCAGCTTAAGTTCATCATAACCAATAAGCACACCGCATTTAATAACAATGCGATCTAAGATCTGTCCAGCCGGGATTGCGATCCTAAACTTGACTAGCCCATATTGCGATCCACGCTTTTACTATTACAGGAGTGAAACATCGGATGTTTTGCCAACTCATTTGGTATTGCATGATACCATTTCCCCATAATAAATACATTAAAATACAAAAAGGCACTTTTCACTCCTTCATATCACAGGAGTGAAACATGGGATGTTTCACCAACTGAATTAGTATTGCATGGTACCATTTCCCAATAATCAATACAATTATAATACAAATAGGTACATCCAATAAAAGCTACTTGTTGAAAAAGGTAAAAAAATTAAACAACTAGGTAGTGGTTAAAATGCAAAGCCCATCAAGTCATAAATCCCAAGCAATTATTATGAACTTAACCTTGAGGCTATCATCTAAATATTATACTTTCAGCCATAATGTATCTTTTAAAAAAATCAATATATTTTTAAAAACCTTAATAGTATGTATTATACATTTGTTTCCAGTAGCTGTTCTGTTTGACTCATTATTGAATTTGGTCTGATTAATAAGTTACCCATTTATTGTGCCTTTTATTTATCCTGTGATCTTTCCATGTGCTTGAATAAACTGATTGATTGAAACCATGCTAACTGTTGTTGTTTGTTAAAACAGCTTAGTTAACAGTTTATCCCTTATAAAGGCAATAATATCAAAATAGTTTATTCTAACCATCTTCCATTGATCAAGTAAAAAACTTCACACATTCTGGGTTAATCTAAGTGAGTAGATGTAACTAGAGTACATATACAGGTCAATTTTAACCAGCCAGACACTTGTCTCTTGCTCCTGCATGAAGTGTGCTACTGAAGTTGCTTTTGAAATTTTTTTTATGTAACACAGTTTTATAAGTATGATAAAATGCATTTTGATTTGAAATGACTTCACTTTTTTATGAATATGTATTAATTATGGGGAATGGTACCATGCAAGATCTTAGATCTGTCCAGCCCTGATTGCGATCCTTAACTGTGATCGCAGTTCTGGCTGGACAGATCTAAGATCCGTCAGGATCGCAATCTGAGCCTTGACATACATATTACCCGTATACAGGAGAATGTATGGAACTCCAGAGAGAGAATCTTTTTTATGTTGGTAAAACATAGGCTACGGAATAGTTTTGAAAGTGTGGGGGGGGGGGGCGCAATTTGGGTATATATGCCGATATATATATATATATATATATATATATATATATATATATATATATATATATATATATAATAGTTTTTTGAGATTTTTAAAAGCGAAATGTGGGGCATATTGTGCAAATGTAAGCGCCCGAAAGGGGGAGGTGTGGGAGGGGCCACCCCCTTGCCCCCCCCCCCCCCCCCGGTTCCGAAGCCTATGTAAAATTCCGCACGATGTCACGAGAGACTCTGTGATAGACTTCATTGAAGTACGTGCATGCATGGTATTGAAGTGCATCAATTTAGATTGTTCAGGGGTAAAGATAAAAGGTTTATAGGTGGTTTCATATGTGTATCTGGAATGAATGCTTTTAAGCTTATGACCATCAACTTTTGGCAAAGGGCGGTACACATTAGAAAATATAGATAGCACGGAAATAAAACGTGTGTGACAAGTTAAATAGTGCGACCTTTAATGTCAGTGGGATTATACCTGCGGCCGCTCACTTAGATAATTTTCTGGTGAATTTTATTTGATATTTGTTTAGTTCAAGAACATTGGCTGTTTATATATTTATTTTTTATTATACAAATAAACATGCAAATCAATGACAGCATACAAATACACAGAACAAATAAAAAACATATTGGCTCTTTATTGATAATTTTTTTTATCTTCAATACATGAGGGGTGTCGTCTTGGGGTGTGTCAGTTTAGACCCTTTAACGTCGCATAGGGATGGTAAAGCGAGTGTTGCTTTGCTCTGGAAGCGGGGTTTAGATAGGTTCATTTCATTCATACAAGGTATAGATGATGATCGATTCATAGAGATGCGAGTTGATTTTCCTAAGAGCAGAGCGTTGTTTATCATTGGTGTATATCTCCCGAGTTCAAATTATACATAACAACAATACACTGAAAGCGTTTGACAAATTGTATAGTGTTACGGGGTGACATAAAAGCGGACCAAACTGTCTCGCTAGTGAAGCATGCTTTTCTAGCGAAGCGGCTGGAACGCTGGACATGTGCGCCACCAATATGGGTTCGAATTCGGGATCGGCCCAGTATTTTCCCCTGAACAATTTGTCTTCATAAAAAATGGGGGCTCGTCAAACGTGACGGTAAGCTTTGTGGGCCAGGGAATAAGCTCACCAAAGTGTGACTCCTGGGATTATCAGTCTTGTTCTGATAGCAGAGGGTGTGTTACGGGGTGACATAAAAGCGGACCGAAGCTTGCTTTTCTAGCGAAGCGGTTGGCACGCCGGACTTGTGCGCCACCATTACGTTAGAATCCCGGATCAGACAAGAATTTTCCCCTTAACAATTTATCTCCCTAACAATAGTTCATACAATGAATATTCTATGCTGGGGGGATGTCGTGGTCCTCGGTGATTTAAACTGTAAATTACCCTACCAGAATGCCAGACTAAAATTATGTATAGAGTTCAATATACTTGCACATATTTTTAGGAGAGGCGGACCTATAGTTTCCATGTGTATGCAGTACTCTACGTGGTTGGCTTTATATTTACAAGGCTCAATTTTCGCGCTCAAGCAATTTTTTAGAGTTTCACGGGGTTCCATTTTAGCGATGGGGCATAAATTAATATTTTAAAGGGACATACAATCAGGAGTAATATTATGACTATTCTTTCACAATATTAGTTAATTTTTGCTTTATACAAAAGTTTACCAGCAAAACCATCCCAACACATTGTCTCAATACCTCTCATACGGCTGGTTGAGACCTTGTTGTGGCTCTGCATGTTGGTAAACACAGTCAACGTGTCTGTTTACCATAAAAAAGCCGCGTAACCGGAGGTTTGATTGTGAGCCGCATCAGGCGATGTTTTAGCCAGCGGAACAAGAATAACATTTTTTGGACCAAGTCAGTCAGGGTATCTCCTGAATGACACGTGTTGTGGCTCAAGGATGCACACGGCCCCTAGCGCTGTGTTTATGTTTACATCTGTGTTCGCGCCCGGTCCACCGTTTTTACACTCGTTTACAGGAGTAAGGAAACAGTTTCAGGGCAATATTTTGCCAGGTACAATTTTTTTTAAAGGGGGAAGCTATTTTTTCGTGTTTATTTCATCATGCTCCATGGGTGATTTGGTCCCTTTAATCAAACACCATAATATATATCACTTCTCTATTACACAAAGTTACCTGCTTGTATTGCCTAATTTTCCATGCTAAGGGGTCATGAATGTTTCTTGTAAACTTCTTAACAGGGATTTCCTCCTCTGGCCAGAGTTAATTACCAGGAGGCTCTTCCTCACAACTCACTTGTCCATGCAGCTGTCACTGTGAGAAATAATGATTTGGTCAAGAAACCGTGTTAATTCACAAGAAAACTGGCCTCCGTTTTGTTTATACAATCTACCTCTGATAAAGGTATTTCTTTCTCGGAATGAGCATGCGATGAAAACAAAATGATGCTCATTGTAAACTTATGTTACTTTATTAAACTTCGTAATTCTCCCACTCACGCTCTCGTTCAAGCAAGCTCGTGGCACTTGTGGCACACAGCCACAACAGATGAAATCAGCAACTTAGGAAACCATTTTTATTCTTCAGTAGCATCCAGATAATATAAAAGGGTCAATACATAAAAAGTGTCCTCATGCACTGCAGAGTGGCCAAAAGGAATCTCCCCCGCACATCATTATTCCCTGGCTTTTGTTCCCTCTCTCATTGGAATATAACCAATAACATGCACCCGTTCACTCCATTGTTCAGACGGGTAAGGTGAACTTCACCCCCTATACTGGCCAGTGAAATGAAGGGAGAGTTTGTTGATTATATATACTCCGACATATACGAGGTCTAAATACGGTGTAATTATACGTTATCGTGATATCATCTACATGTATCTGTCTGTGCTCCTAGCTGACTTAACATCACGGGATGTTCAGTGGTCACCCTGATGAGATCAACACCTTTACATTAATCATTCATGAGTTTAACAGATTAGGACCTGGCCTCTACAAATAAGGGGCCCGTTGACCATGGCTAGGAGATTATGCAATCAGTACACAGGCATCATGGAACAAAGGCTTGTAAAGTGTGATATGTCACAAGGTAACGCAGAGGTTTGAATGTATTTGAAAGATGAGATTCACAAAATCAGTATAAAGTTATAATAATAATTAAAATACTCATATCATTGAGAACAGCTGCAAATGAGAGAGAGAAGTTCATTGAACTCATTTAGTGTGACATGAAATAAAAAGAATATACAGCCTATCATGCCAAATCTTACACCATGTTTGGCTCAAATAAATAATAACAATATGACAGTCACTGCACTGCCGGGACCTGGCCGCTTCAAAGGGGCATTAGTTTCACAGCTTGGCCATTGCATTTCAATATACACAGGGCCCCCACTCTCCTTTGTTCATACAAGTTTGGATTAAGTTATCGAAACATCGTTCCATGGATGTAACAAGTTGGTATATACGTTAGGGGATGTTAAAAGCTGCCACGCACGTAAGGTTGCCTTATTCCCGGAAGTGTGAATGTGAAGAAAAAGTTAAATTATCCCAAGCGGTGAATGATCAGATCGACCGACAGCCGACAAAGCGTAAGGTTTGACAGTACAAGCAGTTCGACCAAGACATCTTTTATGATACTTGAATAATAAATAAAATCTGACATGCAAGTCTGCAGGTTGAGAACCAAGCATTTTTTTTATAAAAAAACTAGATCTTGGACACGACGCACGCTGCGATCAACATGATCGTCATTTGGATTATATTTATTTTCCACTAATGCACACTATGGTCACCTGGTTGCAACCACAGAAACTATTTTCCCACGGCGACAAGGTTTCATATCTGGGCCCTTTCAATTTCGCGGTCTTTCCTCTACCGCGAATATCGCGAACTTGAAAGCACTGCGAATAAAAAGCCAACCATATATCGTGGCCTACGATACACATTCGTTCCACATGTACGGCACGCACGATCACTAAAAGATCATATTTTAATTCAAAAACACGAGCTGCAGTTCGAGTATTGTATCATCGTCGATGATGATTCATTGAATACATGTACTTCTGATCATTTACCAGTAGTAGCTGGTTTAACCATAGCGCCGATAATAGTGGATAAGCCTATTCACAATAAACATCCTGACTGGAAAAAGGTCCCAAAATATCTAGTGATTAGTAATTATAGCAATAAATTACGGACCAAGCTGGAACAGTTAGTCTCTGCGGATCATGCACATCTTGCGGTGTTCTCTGTCCCATATAAGTCAATAATTATGTAATTTTCATACCTACAGATCTGTATTGCCTCTTACCCTCTGATCTCTGACTGTAAGTGTACAAATTGCTATAATGATCACTGTTGGTTGAACCCGTATACTCTGTTTAGGCCTATATAGTTACAGAATATTTATCCCATTTTTCTGCTACACGTATTTTGTTTATCCATATATTACTTTTCTAAAATTACTGAATGAAATCTTCAGTTTCTGGAGGAAATAAAGAATATCAATCAACTAATCAAAACCAATCAATGGCCCCGGCCCTCTGCATGGACAAAGGAATTCCCATTTATCACCATGCACAAGATTCATTTAACCTGAAAATATATCATGGTAATTCCGATTACCTTCCTACATTAACAGATTTAACAGTGCTTTCTCGTGTAAACCTGATCTTCCACAAAATTTCACATAAATCCGTAAACATTTTTGTTAATTTGTCCAAGGAAAAAACAAAAAAAAAACAACTTCATATAAGCAGAGGGAAAATATAGCATCTCGCCACCTGGCAAATATAACTGAAAGATATTTATAGTTAATAATAAGAATTTATAAAATACCCTGTGTATTTTATTGGTCATATCTCGACAAATGTGTTCAAGATTATGAGCTAATCCCAGATGTTCTATATGTTTAACTGGCAGGGGTACATGCCCAGGTTGTTTTTCAAAGAGAACTTATTTTTGATTGATTATTTGGAGGGTTAACGGGTACAGTCAACCCTCCCCAAAAATGTGAAAATTAATTTCAGCTGAGCGCCATGACCACATGGCATAAAAAAAAACATATAGCAATGGCCCTTCGTCCGTACCGAAAATGGTTTGTGCGGAGGCAGCTTGCACTGTTATTATCAAATTAAAGGTATTTATAAGAGTTACTAATGGTTATATAACATACAGGAAATTTATTATACATGTCTTAATTTTATGTTTCAGTTTTTAAAATAATATTTAAATACTTTAAACAATTGTTTAAATACAGAAAAATTGATTTATTTAATTATATAAGGCCTTCAAAAGATAAAAAAAAGCTAGTTACGTGGTTGTTCAATAATGTCAGGTAGATGGCGCTGCCGTCCATTTTCTGATTGCCACCAGGTTGAATGTAACTATACACATAGTTGCATAACTACAGATATGTCAATGTCGATTTTATTGAATAAAAATGTATACCAAATAAAAAATGTACGGCAAATTGTTATGTTAAAATTATCCATTTTTTTTTCATTACCATGTGAAGTTTGCGAACAGATGTGGCTTCTTACCTCTAACGGTAGCGGCACCTGGTATCTGTTGGAGAGAGTGGGACAGTTAAGATAAGATAACATTTATTAGCCTTCAGTTCCAAGAATTTGTTATTGACTTGCAATTCATCACATAAGAATAAATAAATACATAACAATAACACAGAACGTATTTGACTATACATGTAAAAATAAGCATGTAAAATGATAAAACAGATAATTCTGCAGGTGAAACACATAATTCAAAACATTAAATATCTAGAGGGTTGTGAGTTAAAACGTTTAATACTATAGGGCACAAGAGATTTTTAAAACGAGTGATTCTGCAGAATGTTACATCTAAGCGTTTACCTGAAGGTAAAAAAAAAAAAAACTGAACTCTGAATGTAGGGGATGTAGTGTGTCGTTCATGTCCTTTGAGATGGATTCACAGATTTCCTGGTATGTGACAAGAGAAGTTCTAGTTATTCTACAACTTCTCATCCTGGTATTATTTAGCTGATTCTTTAACATATCAGATATATCTGACTTGCATGATGATTACTTGCATGATGGCAGCTATTTTTAGACAACATGACCCTTATCAGGGAAGTGGATAATATAAGCGGACATGTGTATACAGATAGTATTTGAACTAGCAGACCCTGGTGAAATCAACTCAAAGAAATGGACCCTTTCACAAGAAGGCCAGGGCATACCAATTATGTCTAGAAATCAGCATTCTAAGGAATGCAAGCCTCAGCCATGCATTCACTTATTCGACCCATATTCTATTCCTAGGTTCTGTCACGCAGAAGTGTCTGTACATTTGTGAATATACCTTGATAGTTCCTGAATCTGGGCCATGAACCGGATCCATACCAAAATCTAATCGATATTTTCTAAGCCCATTCCCGAAATGGCCTGAATATTTCATTAAGTTCCAATCATAATTGCATGAGTTATGTTGTGAACACACACACATGAAACAGAAAAAGTAACTGTAGGTGTCGCCAGTAGTTATATATGGGGAGCATGAGAATCTGAGAAGGGCCAGAAATAAATGAGAATTCTCATTCTTCCCAGGAAAAATGAGAATTCTTATTTTTCTAGGAAGAACAGGAATCATATTATTCTTACCTTGATTCTCATTTTTCAATTGAGAATTCTGTTTTTCTTATCCCCGCGAAGAAAGAGAATTCCTATTCTTCCCGGGAATATTCTTGATCTTTCCAGATTCTCACTCTTCCTTCCACACACACACACACACACACACACACACACACACACACACATATACATATATATACATGTGTATAAAGAACCACTGTCGACACCTATTCTTGTTTCATAAAACCCTCACAATTATTCAGACGCTGTATAGATGAGGGGTTATCAGAAACATCGAAAACAATCAAGCGTATCTCTTGTAGATGTCATGTTGGAATTATGCAACATGTAAATAATGTGTTACAAAAAGGAAAATTAGTGCTCCCACACATATCTGAAGTTGGTAAATTTGAAAGTGGATACCGAAAAAATTAATTTAATGTTTTTCATGTGTGTCTGTTTATGCCTGATTATGCCTTTATACCGTCTGAAAAGGCAGATATGAAAAAGCTGTGACAACGTGATGAATAATGCAGATATTTTCTGTGTTACCCATTGGCGCATACTACATTTTGACCTGAACACACCAGACGATCATTGGGAGCACTGCGCATGCTCGTGGGGCAAGGTACACTGGGATACATTAATTTAGTTGACCAGCATGTGTCGGTTTTGCAGGGTCAGCGAGTGCTGTTTGCTGTTTCTGTTGGCCAGATGTCCTGTTCTCATGGCGGGCAAGTCTGTTAATTAATCTCCAGTGATTTTTATTGTATCCATATGGAAGCTCCAATCGAAATTTGGAATAACCACATTACACACCTGATAATAGTATTTACCTGATAAATATCGCAGGCGCTCGAATTACTATTACTATAAATCTTGGTTTTAATTGTTGCTTTTCTTTGTTCATTTATCAACAATATGCCTATATATTAATTACACCAGTTCATTCCCCTTAAAAGAAACGTTTTAACATACTTTTTGATCTATTTATGTCTGTCTGTGATCTTATATCTACACAAGAGCGGGTAATATATACTATTTTTTTCAAAAGTTGTTAACAGACAAATAAACCAACTAAATTGGGAAAAACACAATACCTGCTACCTGAGGTGTACATTAATAGGGAGTGTCACGTAAGCTTCCACCTAGGATGTTTGCCGAGAGGGGTCTAGCTGAAATACCGTTACACATGCAGAATACCATGCAGGGGCCGAACCAGGATTCAGAAAAAAGAAGGGGTCAAAAAAGGGAGAACTGTTGATAAAACTTAATAAAGGTCCTTAGGTCTGGAAAAGGAGAGGGGTCCAGGCTGCTAAATTGATCTGAAACCCCTTAAGAAAGGTTGCGACGGCTAGAAAAAAAAAAAGGGGGGGGGGGGGTCCGGACCCCCTGGACCCCGTCTGAATACAGAATGATTAACATAATTTCTTGCTTGTGACAACACGCGATGTTCAAGTTTGCACCCTTTTTCTGAGGTCATAAAAATGGTTATTACGGATCTATTTCATTCCCTACAGGTGTATCTAACACCTTATTTCCCGTTTATTACCAGGTTCCTAATGAAGCGCTGCTTCATGTGTGCTGCATAAACGGAAATCTTCTTTATCCAAGGCGAGACAAATGTATGTCACGGCTCATCAAGTACATGGTTGCATCCGGGGTCAGTTCTGTTCGTCATAACAAAGGCGGCTCAAATTAGTTCACTCTGTACATGTGATAAAGGCGGTGGACACTTTCAACAAGTTCCGAAATTAACACATATTGAATCTACTTAATAGTAATGAATAACGACTGTGGCACCCTCATTTAGGGCAAATATAGATTACATAATGTTTATAATAAAGCAATGGTAAATAATCCTTTAAATGAAACATGTTAAAATAAAAATTAAAAGGATGTCCAAAGTTATATCTAATATTAAAAGTATTGTTCCTTGGGTATTATTTTAACGGTCTGCAAATTTAATCAAAAACGTTTCCTTAATTATTGACATTCCGGGTAAGGTTGTTCACAGAAAACCTACAAACGGGGGTGGAAACATTGGAAACATAACACCTCCTTGCAGAATTATGTATAAAAAAACCCGGTGACACCATTACAAGTTTATATATATATATATATATATATATATATATATATATATATATATATATATAGATAGATAGATAGATATAGATATATATACTTTTGTGTACACTGAATCATACCAACCCAAATTACACAGGAAAGTTCTCGTTGGCCTGAACCGAAACTCTGGCCCTACAACTTTCTCAGTCCGGAATTTGGACTTTTTTTCCTGGGGTTATTTGAACACGCTTCGTCTTGGGATTCCTAGTTTTCTGAGCGAGCTCGTTTAGATAACCCGGAGCGTCTAACAGCGCTCGGGTAGCCTACAGAGATACCGCCGGCTCTACCTGTGTCTATACGTGAAACTTTGTTATTAAACCATGGATTATTGGGACCAAGAAGGACGTGCAAAACGATGTCAGTGCCAGTGTCAAGGTATGATCACACACACAAACACACACACACTTGTTATTGAATACTAATGAAGCTTGATATGGACTACTTAATGTGGGATACTTTTACTGTTTTCCCCCTGATTTGAAGAGAATGGGGGTTGACAAACTTAGGCATACATATACGTCACTAAAATACAGTATTAAACGTTTTTCTATATTGATTGTACGTGCAGAGTTACATTCATCATCTTTCAGCTGTGAATCGTTTGTTTTCGGTTAGGAATTTGGAAATTGTGCGTCCACAGTGTGCATCACTGTATTTACTCATGTGATTAACGAGTAGGTACGCCATAACAATAAAAAATACGATTTTTGAATTTTGTTCGTCGGTATTTCGTTTAACCCCCTCCTCCTACGTACTCAACAAAAGGAGGTACGCCATCACAGGCTAATAGTACGTCACATCAGGTATTTTTATAAGATTCACATACACACACATTACAATTCGCGATATATATATATATATATATACGATATATTTATGCATATAGAGCTGGGGGTTGAAAAAAAACGCGTACAAAAGAAACCTGTCGGCGAGGAGAGACACTGAATATTTGGGTCCGTTATACCCACAAGGAATTTCATAAAGGTTAAACGTAATCTACACACCTTTTAATGATAACAGCCAGGTTCATGCCAAAGTTACTGGTTTGTGTTTAGTTTTATTTGACAAAATGTACGATGCCGGCTCTATGGACCCGAACACAGCAAACGAACATTACGCGTAATCCGCATGCGCGTATAAAGAAAGGTTTATTCTCATTCATCTTAAGCCTTTCATGCACACAGAAAGGAACTATTCAAGATAATAGACCTTTAAAACCTCACAAGCCTCACCTGTCGGCGACGGCTGACATTGAATGTTTGGCTCTGTTATATTGGCATCATATTTATTATATCTAAAATTATTTAACTAAAACCAAAACTGCCTTAACTTAAAGTTTTCTGTTGAAGCCTCTAGATTGTGTCTTATTTTATCTGACAAAACCCAAATTGACTACACTGGACCCGAATCAACACCCGACCATATGAGGCGACTATTACGCGAAATGCGCATGCTCGTGAAATGGATATTGTATGTGACAACTGACATATATCTTGACTTATTTACCTGAACTTGATAAACATAGCTTAAACCTATTACAGTTCAAATTAAACCATAACGAGCCTGTATTTCGAATATTGCATTTTACAGCTAAACAAATATCTAAAATCCCTTACACTTTTATGCAGTTGTTAGTCAAGTTCTTGTTACTGGGTATCGTCGATTGTTAAAAAGACCTTTTCTTTTATAAGCCCGCCCCCCCCCCCCCACCCCCCACATACACACACCCCGGGCCTGTCAGCAAATTTTGAAAGAGACTAATAATCCTAATAAATGGTCGTTTTAGTGAGTGTTGTTTTAATTAACTGACGGATCAATGGCAAAGCGCGGCTATTTGTTTCGCGTTTGTCCCAGGAGTTCTGTACACGAAACAGTGTATTCAAGTCTTTCTGTTAAGCCGGTCTGTCATAGTCAGCAGCAGGCCGTACTTCGTATTGACAGTGTACGTATTCGTTCAGTGTGTCTGTTTATTTGTATGAAGGGTTCCTATATTTAGCTTACTGTTATAGGGCTCCAATAACAGTATAAACAGTGTAAACAACATAGGAAGCCCGGTAGCGGTGTTTACCCTTGCGAGTATACATGACCCGAAACAACTCCTGAAATGCTGGGGTTACCTGTACCGCAGGTCTTTTACGTGTCAAGGGGTCAGTCCAAGGACCAGCTGCTACATTCCTGTTTTATTGCTTCACTCTGATTGGTGTATTATATACAAAACTATGGACGGTAAGTCATTGAAATATACTTCATTTGTCTCTACTTCACGAAGTGATTAAAATTGATCCAACCAAGCCTCCCGCTTTTGTCCAGGTAACAGTTAGTCCTTCAAAGTGTTCCACGCCGTGAAATCAATGTCAGCTTGGTTGTATGCAATAATGGCTATACTCTCAATGGCATAACTAATCTATATTTGTCAGGAATTAGTTAGAATTATTCCTCTAATCTTGATCTGACAAAAAATAAGTGATTAACCGTATTAGTTATCAACAATAGGTCATTAAGCTGTAGTACAGGTCAGCTATAGGTATCATAGGTTAGGCCAATAAAAATAAAAGGTATAGTTCTCAGGCACCGCCCGCATCAATGTTAACCCCCCGAATAAAAAAAAATTAATTTGATTTTCATCTTTCAAGAATACAATTTTGATAAGTTTTCCTTTGTTATATATTGCTTTTACCTGTTAAAAATATGTTATTATCATGCTTTTCTTTGATCATATGACATTTTTATGGAAACATACAAAAAAAGTTTATATAAAAAACCCCGCCCGCACTGATTTATGAAAAAAGGTGCCTGAGAACCATACCTTTTCTTTTTTGGCCTAAGACACTTAGAAAGATGGCACGACTAGCAGTGTTCTGATCGAGTTTGATTTTGGCGTACAATGATCAATGATATAAATAACATGACTGCACATCTGCAGGTTTCCAAGTGTGCTTCCAACAAAACTCTTTCATATATTATTAGAAATAAAATAATGTGCTGAATACCGTAGACTGTATAAACTGGTATGAGGCCTTTGGTAAAGAGAAAAACGTTATGTATGAATGTAGACAGGAGTTAGCAGTGGTTCGGGCATGGTGAAATATGCTGTTATAAACCGGCTGCTGTACTCTATGAGTAGAGTACAGAACACAGAACCCGTAGGTCATAAGTTCAAATCTCAGCCGTGGAGGGAGCAGCAAGATTTTTCACGGTTGGCCCCCACCCTGGATGAGCGCTCTGCAGGCATAAAAGGAAGGTTGTGCCCGCAACGTTAGATCGATTACACACGAGTGCTTCTTTGGAGGGGCCCATGGTGTGCTGTTACACACCCAGGACCAGCAGGTGCGATAAACATCGGGCCTATGTGACACCAGGATATAAAATAAATATACATGAAACGAGTGCTGCCGCCCATGTCACGTAGTCCAAAACAGAAATGGAACTCAGCAGATGTAACTATTAAGGTTAATTATTTGATTATTAAATTATATAATTTTTTAATTAGAAAATATTTACTTCCACCAAAGAATTAATTAAAAAACATGAGGTATAATGATAATGAATACCGGTTTATTTACTGCGATGGATTATCTGGAATCTGAGTGCTGTCTGTCGAAAAAAATACAATATCGATTATCGTTCAGAGTTGGTTTTTAGATTGTGCATAAATCATTGGATATTTTATGAACAAAGAGTTTGTCAAGATTGTTTAAACTGCAGCACAGTGTAGCTGTGGTCCAGTGTTTACAAAAGTTTCAAATTATCTTGATAAAACCAACATAAAGAGGAAATGTTTCATTGCTCTCAATAACCTTGGGATATACTATAAACATACTCACAATTATATTTCAATATACTCCTTGTACATACAATATATCTGATATATACCTTATCAATATACTGATTGATCTCATTCTGTCTGTCGTTCCGGTTTAAAATAAATGTATCATTTTAATATTATTTCATGTAAAGACCAAAGATAATGTTATGATTGGAGGCCTACACATGAGATCGTACCCAACGAAACCGTACGCTTGATCATACCAAAGGTGATCCGTACAATGTCAGTTCTGGTCAGAGCCATCGATGATCGTATCGGCCCACTTGCCAGCCCTAACCACTTTAAGGTGCTAAGTTTCTCGCTAGTCCCCACTTGGCGCATTTAATCGTACAGTTCGCCCCATGATGCTTCCTGCAGTGCCGGCGAGGCAGGTTGAAAAAGTGGCTAGGTCAAGCTAGTATACCTTAGGATCTTGTCGGCAGTTACTGAGTATCTGCATGTATACTTGATAACCTAAGCAGTCCCATAGAGCTGCAGAAGTAAAGTTACCTGAACATCAACAAATGGCCCTGGACCAGGCAGCAGCCGATTAACATCTTCTCGGGGGCGGATCCAGGGTTTACGAAAAGGAGGGGTCCAACCAAGAAGGTCAAATAAGATAAAACTAAAAAAATAAGGTCCCCAGATCCTGAAAGTGGGAGGGGGGTCCAGACTGAAGAAAAATGTCTGAAACCCTAAAACAAATGTTGCGGCGGATGAAAAAAAGCCATCCCCTGGATCCGCTTTTATCTTCTAAGTAGATAAGTCTAGTCAAAAGACGTGGACACAGCAATATTAAGAACCACTCGCTCCCTGCCTTTTTGTGTCAAATGGAAAGTAAAACGAATAGCTAAGAAGAAAAGTTACCGTAATTCATGCCCACACGGACGAAGGTGTAACTGGTTGATTATGAAAATGGTGTCAGAAACAATTATGTTTATAAGGATGGGATGATGGACATTTCTTGATGGATTTCAAGCGAAGATTAACATCTTACACGTTTAAACAGCATATAAATTTAAAGAAGAAGAAAAACCTTCGCAATACGCATAAAAAATCCTCACGCTGTGGAAGCCAATGTTTAACCTATAACAAAATCATCACGCTGTGGAAGACAATGTTTAGCCAATGATTATTATCAACCTCAAACGTTTATGTGATACCTGTTATTCTGTAGGCGGAAACATGTCTTTTTTGTACTTTTTAAATAAATATTTTGTTTAAATCTAACCGCATTGATGTGTCTGATATTGTGTGTGTGATGGTGTGGGTGTGTGCGTGTGATTGTGCTAATTGGGACCACCTTTCTTTATTCCAGCTGGTAATAGACCTTTTCTACGAGCATGCGCACCGTACGTAACGGTCGACTTCTGGGTTAGGGTCCTTGGAGCCAGTATTGAGGGTTTTGTTAAATGAAAGCAGATACATGTCACAAACACAGAAAGGAACTCCATCCGCTCATGATAAGACAGGGATCTTTTACTTTTCATCATTCAATGATTGATTTAGATGTTTCCGCTTTATCGAGCAGCTACAGGTTGCTGTGGTCGAGACCCCAGCCCTGTGCGCTCCCTAAGCGTAATTTTGAGAGTTTTTCCGAGCTGATAGACGTGATGCCACCAATCCAAGCAGGTATCCGCGAGACACCGGCACCGTCTTACCGGTACCGGTGACCTAAGGAAAGCCACAGCGCCCACACCCACAGAGCCAGAAGCAGCATGCATTCCCTCCGCCGATCCAAGCAGCGGAGACCCAGCCATGCCAATCGAGAGTCGAACCCGATCGATGAAACGACAGAGCTCCAAACGAATGCCATTTTGTACTTGCAGTTTCTGCCATTTTGACAACGTTAGCAAGATTATTCTCCGTAAGCCTCGCCCTGGCGTGCTGTTGTGTTTTCCAAATTAATATAATTTTATTGACTTAAGAAAAACTGCAAAGGTGTATGCCAAGACTTAGTGTTTTCAGGCTTTTACTTAAAACTATTATAGTAGAGATAGACAGTTTGTTGTATGGTTGGTGCCTCGTGCAGGTGTGCGTGATATATTTGTATTGTGTTATATATCGTGAGCGGTTATATGAATACAACTTTGTGCTGGTAGGGATAGTCTGTCCGTCATTTAATATATAGTAGTTAACCTTTTTTTCAAAATAACGGACCCGAACTATTCGTGAAAATTTTTGCCAACAGATGTCCTCAGTGTAGTTGATAAGGTCTATTATAGGAACCTCTTGGCAATATTGCAATGCAAACCCCATGGAGCTACAGATACTATTTTTTATTCATGTTATGGATTAAACTACCTTAAAGGGACATAATCAGGAGCTAAATTATGGCTATTACAACATCAATTCAGTTTTGCTTTATACAAAAGTTTCCCAGCAAAAATATCCCTGTACACGGTCTCCTTTCCTCGCATACGGCTGTTTTACACCATGTTACGGCCCTGCGTGATGGAGTATGTTTACCATAACAACGCCGGATGTCCGATTAAGAGGGGCAACACGCTGTGCAGCTAGCAGAAACATATATTACATTTTTTGGGCCGAGTCAGACTAAGCATCTCCTGAATGACACGTGTCTTGGCTCAGCGATACACATGGCCCCACGCGCTGTGTTTATGTTGACACCTTTCATCGCGCCCGTTCCACTGTTTTTAACATTGGTTTACCGGAGAAAGCAAACGGTTTCAGGGCAATATTTTGGCAGGTACATATTTATTTAAAAGGGAAGAAGCTTATATATGCGCTTTATAGATGTTGGGCCCCTTTAAAGGCCGTATCCGCACCTGGTTTAATTGATTCTAAACCGGATTATACTAAACCGGTTTACTCTAGTCCTGAAGTAGTCCGCTTAGCGTCCGCTCTGTTGTTCGATTAACAAACGCCTGAACGGGTTTATTCAACACATGTGAGTTTGCTGTCCGCACTTGATTCGTAATCCGATTCAGGGCTGCAAATGAGCACTCCCTTGCGCAACGTATGCTCGGGCAACATCACGGGTAGTGGTCAAGGCCGTTTGCTGAAACATGATTCATTCGGACTAGTAGCGGGTTTACCTGTACGCACTAGAAACCGGTTTACTGTAAACCGGACTAAAGTAAACCCGACTACTGTAGTCCACATTTCAAGCGGATAACAGTAACCGGAATGATGCAGAATAGTGGCCTAGGGCGGACAGAGTAAACCGATTCACGATCCAGATTATTTGCCAGTGCGGACACGGCCAAAGTAATGTATGCAAGGCCCTGTCATTTCACTTCATGTGACCAATCCTATAAATATTGATAATCAGATCCAGCTTATACTCATACAGTCATTTTCCCCGGTGTCATTGCATTTGTTAACCATTTGATATAACCCATATGTGTATATCCATCCCCTGCTTAGAGTAGAGAGGAGGCTGCCTGAAAGACCACTAGACAAATATGACCACCTGTCTGTTAAAACCACCCCTGTGTGACCGAAAGCATTAATTTTGGTGATAACTGGCGTGATTAATAAAACCACCTATCAATCAACAGAGTAAATTGGCTAGTCTCAATAGTGGTCTTATGGTCACAGTCTTAAATATATATTTATATATATATATACAGTGGAACCTCGTGTCGAAGTCGAAGGGACCCTCAGAAAACTTCGTCACATCCGAGGTTCGACACAAGCGGGTTTTATTTGGTAATAATTTAACTAGAGTTGTCCGGAATATCAAGTCTGTAACTTCGACATAAGCGGGGTATTCGACTTAAGCGAGTTCGACCCAACGAGGTTTTACTGTATATATATATATATATATATATATATATATATATATATATATATATATATATTTATGTCCTTTCCTGCTCAGGTTATGTGCGGAATCGACTGACTTTCTATTTGCACTCGTAATATCTCTTATAGTTGCACGCAATCACCTTGCAGACAGACGCTATATATATATGAGCTCATTACATTATGTACCTAGCTTGCTGTGTGTTACAGGAGTTCGACACATATAAATTTTCACGATATAACCTAGAACAATTAAATTGACTCGTTAACGGATGGGTGCCCGGATTTGTTCGTGTGTGGTGTGTATACTGATTATTGATACTGACAGCTGTGTTTGTTAATACACGCGGTCTTAACATACACTGAAACATGGACACACCTGACGCAGGTACGTGAGCTGTTAACGTTACGTTATATATGCATTGTCTTACAAACTGAAACATGCATGCTTCTGTACATTTCTCCTTATAAATTGCAACATCAAGGTGCATTTTAAAATAAAATGCATATTCATAAGTAACAAGATAAAACCAACAATATATGTGTGTTAATCATATATATATATATATATATATATATATATATATATATATATATATATATATATATATATATATATATGTGTGTGTGTGTGTGTGTGTGTGTGTGTGTGTATTAAAGGCAATGTCAAAGTTTAATGACATAAATTTTTCTGACAGGGGTTCTTGAGTATGATTATATATGTAAATTATGCACTTTATATATATATATGTATATATATGTACATGCATAGAAGTTAGAGTTACCCTCCATTGTAAAGTGCTCTATGGCCTACAGACTAGGCCAGAGCGGTATAACTCTGAAGAAAAACAACACTGTATATTCACAACAGTCTGTTTCACGGGATGCGACCCCATCATCAGGTGAATGTGGTTAGAACATGTACATGCATATATATGTTTATGTGTGAACTTAGTTTTTTGTATTATACATACGCACCCTTATACATATAGGTTGTTATGTATATATTTATATGGGTAAATCATCTACCGTTCCACAGTTCATGGTGATCAGGCTTTGAGGTGAAGCAGGTGCAGTTAATCAACCGATACCTGCATGCTGACATTCTTTTTTTTATATATTATTTGTGGTTAATGTGATATTTTATTTGTTACAACACAAAAAAGATGTAGTATTGTCGTCTATGATCTCTGCTGAAAGAATGGATTGCAGGACACATATTTGTAAGACATTTTTAGGCCTATGGTAAGTTATATATTTTACAAAGCTCTACACAGTGAACACTCACAAGTTATCTGGGGAAATCTTCTGAGAGTTTAGGTTTTGGTATCAGCCATGGCCCTGTCCATTCTGACCATGGGTGGTTACGTCATAAGTTGACTATGTGGTTACGTCACAAGGTGACTGGGTGGTTACGTTATAAGGTGACTATGTGGTTAAGTCACAAAGTGATTGGGTGGTTTCGTCATAAGGTGACTAGGTGGTTACGTCACAAAGGGGCTGGGTGGTTTTGTCACAAGGGACAGGTTGGTTACGTTACAAGGAGGTTGGGTGGTTACGGGACAAGGAGGCTGGGTTGTTACATCACAAGGAGGCTGGTTGGTTACGTGGGCTTTGTGGTTACGTCCAATGGGGCTGGGTGGCTAGTCAAAAGGGGGCTGGATGGTTACATCACAAGGAGGCTGGTTGGTTACGTCACAAGGTGAATAGGTCGTTACGTCACAAGTGGGCTGGGTGGATACGTCCAATGGGGCTGGGTGGTTACGTCAGAAGGGAACTGGATGGTTACGTCACAAAGGGAATGGGTGGTAACGTCATTAGATCACGATTGGTTACGTTACAAGGAATGGAACTGGCTCGCTTGGTGAGTCTGTCTTCCTACGAAGAACCTGTGTGATGTAAAAGTTAGACAGGTTTCCTATCCTATTTCTTTAAATGTTCTCGAAAGAGGAGATACGTTAAAGCACACGGGTACAATAACTGTGTGTGTTAACTAGCTGGTCCACGGTATTTTATTTAGGTACATATTATGGCAGCAAAATACAAAACTGAAACAATTCAGAGGTAAGCTAATGCAAACAACTCATAAAAAATACCTCTTCCCCTTCAGCAGCTGAACACCTGGATCCACTTCTAATTCTACCTGTGTATCAATGTTTCCATAGCAACCATAAGATAAGATATACTCACGGTGAAAGATTAATGCATCAGAAAATAAACCAAGCTATTAATGACATCTGGGGTCTGTCGTCATCTGTTGTCAGTTCAGTTTTGCCCACTGCTTGATTTACTACTCAGTCAGGCTCTAAGCTGAATACAGCCTACAAGGAACCCGTATATAAAGTTACATGAAAATGCCTCGAAAATTCCTTACCATGCTTACAAAAACAGTCATTTGGGTAAAAAAAAAATGAGAAAACATATTTTCATCCAATGACGATGTACGTAGGTGAAAAAAAAATAATTCAAGTATATGCATTATCTTTAATATATGTGTTGCTGGCTGGATCTACTTATATATTATGAATTGACCCCCTCCCAAGAAAATCCATGTACACAAATAAAACAAAATTAAGATAAAGTTTCATAGGGCTCTCTGGATATTGAGGCCTTACTATATAACCCTGATTATGGTTTGGTTATGGGATCTGGGATTGTATAAAATCAACGTTTGTTTCTTTATAATATCACTTACACTCGCACGTTTTATTGCTAAAACGCGAACTGACGTGGCTACTGGGAAATATCTGAAAGAACCTGAAGGTTCTCAAGCTTCCCTGGCAACAGACCCAGAGTGAAGCTGTTAGGCCACACCGAATAAATAATCATTGCTATTTATCGCTTCCGCCAGGAGGGTATGCGCTCATTCCCGTTCGTATGTTTTTGGTGTGGATCAGGTTTATTCTCCGGTGCAGGGGCGTTTTCAAGGAATTTTCCCAAATGTACAGTCACTATGCACGAATGATCCTTGGAATGTGGGCCAAAAATAAGTGAATGCAAACACGTTCCTCGTGCACCAAGCAGACCTGCCCACCTGTTCAGGTCACGGTCGAGCGCCCCAGAACTTTGGAGTCATGGATTAAAGTGGTTGTCTGCAAAACTGCTTGTGCACACCGGCTATTTCAAAGTATGAGATTCCCAATCGGGATATCAATGTTCGCAGAGATTTTTTTAAACGTGTTCTCTCAGTTCAGAGGTGAGTGGCCGTCTGCCAAGAGCATCTAACAATTGGCCTCTTCTAATGGGGCCCCTATTAAAATAAAGCTGACCAGTTTTTAAAAAATACAGCCTCGGTCCCGCCAGGTGTGTATTCGTTCAACCCCATTCGTATGTACTTGTGTGTTTCTTCACGACATATCTCACGCAGTCATGAACGTAATCTCATGAAATGCTAAGGCCACTTCGGGAATATGCCAATGAAGAATCGTTTACATTTTGCTATGGATCCATTAAATATTCCGGTTTCAGGAACGTCATTATGGAAAATTCACAAATGTACAGTCACTTATGCACCAACGAACCTGGAATGTGGGCCAAAAATAAGTGAATGCAAACACGGTTTAGGAACAACAACCCACAATAGGGAACCCAAACATGGCGGAGGCTTGCATTCCTTGGAATGTAGATTTCTAGTTCACTTATCGAAAGTTATTGTTATTATTTTATTATTATTATTATTCATAGTTTTAGTAGTAGTAGCAGTAGTAGCAGTAGAAGTAGTAGTAGTAGTAGTATAATATGTTAAATGTTATATTTATTAGTATTAGTAGTAGTTGTAATAATTATTTTACTATTACTAGTTGTTGGAGCAATAGTAGTGCTTTTGTTTTGTTATTATTAGCTGTAGAAGTCGTAGTACTAGTAGTAGTAAAAGTTGTCGTTATTATGATGATGATGATTACTATTATTATTTTTATTATTATTATTATTATTATTATTATTATTATTATTATTATTATTATTATTATTATTATTATTTATACGAAAATTAATACCTTGTTGTTCATAGGCACCGTTTGAAGAATCGAAACATTTTTTTATCCTTATAAATCCTGGCAGCATCTCCAATACTTTGTCTAAATCTAAAGCCCGCTCGCTGCACCTTTTTGGTACCAGAGTGCATAGAACACTTTATCATTCTTTTATGTGGCCTTATATGGTTTAAAATTCAGAGGTGTTTTATTTAGGGAAAGAAGACACCAGCCGGCCTTCTGTGCCTTGGGGGCCTGTGTTTATCTGTAAGTGCTCGTTGGATAAGTGTTTGTGATAAGTTTTCTTCTTGTTGGTTGCAGAGCCGCCGCCTTACGACTCGATGTATGGCCAACTTAAGAGGGCCAAGGTAGAGTCTGGGGGAAACCTAGAGTTTGTCAGGAGAGCCACAGCCCTCATATTATGTAACACAGGTATCGTACGTCTCTATACCCGCAGTGCATGCCGGGATATCTCATAGATTGTTAAGTTTAACATGACCTAAACTAAAATTTACATTTTAACTATATATATATATATATATATATATATATATATATATATATATATATATATATATATATATATATAGGTTTGATAAATATAAACCTTGTTGCAAGATATTGCACAAAGTGCGTATGAACAGGTTAGCAAATTCACTAAATATATATTTCTTTGCATACACGTCGTTTACATTTAAAATAATATTTCCAGAAATATCGAACTACGAGAATTCACATGATTGCTTTGTACAATGTGTTCGCATCTTGTTATATTAATTGTCAGTCGGTGGAAGAGATGTTTTAAACGAATGTTTTCAATTTGTTTCAGCATGTAATATCATCACCATTATCATGTTTCTGGCCATCCCCATCACCATGATCATTATAGGTAAGTGACAATCACACTAGCGACACCTCTTGGTGAACATTGGCACTAAGTGTTCGGGTTTATTATATCGACAAGAATTTTGCTATGAATCTGATGATAAAATATAATAACCCTAACTATTATTTGATGGTGAGGTTCCTGGTTTGAATTTAAGTTCCTTTGAAAAAAAACCTACGTTGCCGAATGATTGGATCGAACCAGCCTCTTCCATAGGCTCCATTACTGGGGATCGATGCAGAGCGCCACCATGTCTGTGTTAGACACTAGGATCGAACACAACAGGAGACAATTTTGCACAGTGCGCATGCTCGTGGAAAATTGTAGGGATTGAAATTGAGTAAGAGCTGAATTTCATATGCTCAGATAAATTTTGCTGAATAAATGTGCCATTTCAAACTTTTTATTGCTCATCCAAAGTTGCTCTTGTCTTAATTAGAGTATATATATATATATACAATTATAGCTATTCATCGTGATATCTGTGAACAACCCACCAGAACTTATCGTCCATGTAAACAAAATGCCCATTGAGAACAAACTGTCAACAATCAATTTGTATATTAAAATGTCAATTTTGTCCAAATAAAGGGTATTTTAAAAATAATTTTATATTTATAATATATAATAGCACGTACCAATCATAGTACACTGCTGTTGAATACACATGCATGTTCATTCAATGATAATTATTAATTATAAGGTATAACTGTTTATAAGCGAGAACACTACATTATTCTCGTGTAAAATATCTTGCAGGTTCAATTCACCTTGACGACTGCCCACGTGAGCGGTTTATTCCTATTTACCTGATAGTGGCCGGGGCGTTTGGCCTGTTTACCGCCATGGTTAAAATCCTGAGCGCCTGTCTAAAGAGATGTCGACGAGATTCAGACGAGGAAGAGGAACCCAAACCCAACCCTCTGGCGACCCTCATCAACTGCTTCCTCTTCGCCTGGTTTATAGCTGGTAAATAAATCACAATCGTACACAGAGGTAGTATTCACAATGTTGCTATATTCCTATAAGCTAGGCATTCGCTTCTTCGCGAGGAGACCTAGCTTGCTCACCAGGCCGCCCTGTCAGCAGTATCATGAACCATGAACAAGCTAACACGTGATTGGACAGATATCTTAAGGTATCATAATAGCTTGAATCCCCTATATCTAAATTCAATTCAAAGGTGCTTTAATTTCATATAAGACCCCATACAGTGAACATTATTTTAAACCTGGTGCCCTGATCTTTCTATATGGTATACATATTTTTTTAGGTTTTCGTTCATTTTCACATAATTTTATAACATAAAAAAATATATTTTAAAAGGTACACTGTCTTAAGTCTCAGTGAACAATAAACTCATTTTAATGGACCAATATAAATCTACATGACATAATCTAAAAAAACATTTTTATTTGTTTTTCCTCTATCATGTTTCTATCTACCCAAAACTGTAATTTTAAAATTTTATTCAATATTTGTAAAAGTTCAAGATTAACGGTTAACCAAATTCAACGCTACAAAAGTAGACAGTACACAGTTGAACCTCTATAAAGTGGTAACCTTTGGGCTTGACCAAACTGCCCTCTTTATAAAGGTGCAAAATCCATGGAGATGCCAACTTAGAGAGGTTTGACTGTACAGAAATCAAAACTTTTCACATGTTCATTTGCTGTAAGAGCAAGTCCAAACCACTGGAGACTATAAAGATGTACAAGTCTATATGACTGCTATGAATCTGGACAATGCCCTGGTATTGAAGTTCCGATTCAGTATTATGAAACCTGAAAGTTGTAGGAATATGAACAAGTTGCCGACATAGAATATAGGATTATGAATCCTGATAGTTGTAGGAATATGGAAAAATTGCCGACATAGAATATAGGATTATTAATCCTGAGAGTTGTAGGAATATGAAAAAAATTCCGACATAGATTCATAGAATATAGGATTATGAATCCTGATAGTCGTAGGAATATGAAAAAATTTCCAACATAGAATACAGGATTGTGAATCCTGATAGTTGTAGTAATATGAAAAATTTGCCGACATAGAATATAGGATTATGAATCCTGATAATTGTAGGAATATGAAAAAATTGCCGACATAGAATATAGGATTATTAATCCTGAGAGTTGTAGGATATGAAAAAAATGCCGACAAAGATTCAAAGAATATAGGATTATGAATCCTGATAGTTGTCGGAATATGAAAAAATTTCCGACATAGAATATAGGATTGTGAATCCTGAGAGTTGTAGTAATATGAAAAAGTTGCCGACATAAAATATAGGATAATGAATCCTGAGAGTTGTGGGAATATGAAAAAAAATGCCGACATAGAATAAAGGATTTCGAATCCTGATAGTTGTAGGAAATTATAAAATTGCCGACATAGAATATAGGATTATAAATTCTGATAGTTGTAGGAATATGAAAAAATTTCCGACATAGAATATAGGATTGTGAATCCTGATAGTTGTAGGAATTTGAAAATTTGCCGACATAGAATATAGGATTATAAATTCTGATAGTTGTAGGAATATGAAAAAATTGCCAACATAGAATAAAGGATTATGAAATGTGAATATGAAAAAAATTCCGACAGAGAATATAGGATTATGAATCCTGATAGTTGTAGGAATATGAAAAAAAAATTCAGACATAGAGTATAGGATTGTGAATCCTGATAGTTGTAGGAATATGAATAAAAATTGCCAACATAGAATAAAGGATTATGAATCCTGAGAGTTGTAGGAATTTGAAAAAAATGCCGACATAGAATATAGGATTATGAATCCTGAGAGTTGTAGGAAAACGAAAAAAATATTGCCCACATAGAATATATAGGATTATGAATCCTGATAGTTTTAGGAATATGAAAAAAAATTGCGACATAGGATATATATAGGGTTAAGAATCCTGATAGTTGTACGAATATGATAAAAATTACCGACATAGGATACAGGGTTATGAATCCTGATAGTTGAAGGAATATAAAAAAAATTGCCAATATAGGATATAGGATTATGAATCCTGATAGCTATAGTTATATGAAACATTACCGACATAGGGTTACGAATCATGACAGACATATATTATTATGAACGATTATAGCTATAGGATTTTGACTATCATAGGATGAAAAATAATGGTAGTCATACCAGTAGGATTATGAATAACGAGAGCGTTATATAGAATTATGAATAATGAAAGCTAATGCAGCAGATTAATAATAATGAGAATAAAGTATTATAAATATCGCTATAGGTTTATAGACAATTATGGTTATAGGATTGTGTATACCAGAAATAATGATTGTCACAAGAATATGAAAAATGTGTTAATTTTAATATCTTATCGAATCATTCTACAATATAATATAACTACGATATAGTTAGATATTGAAGTCATGTTCAATGGCAATCGAGGTGAATATTTAACATTATCGTGAGAACTTGCCATCAGTGACTCATACACAGCTTGAACCGGATGACATCAGTTTGTATATGTAGCACGGAAGAACCGAGCTATATTAATCTCCATAAAGTATGGTCTGTTTATACCCGCTGCCGGCAGGTATGTTATTATATGTGAATACAGAATATGAAACTGTTGAGACATGTGTCATGCACCAGCACAATGTAAAATTGCCATCTGTGCTCTGGCATGACGCGTGCTCTGATAATATTATCTACATACCAGGGACGAATCTGGAGTACAATTGGGCGGGTGGGGGTGGGGGTGGGGGGTAGGGGGGGGGGTGCTCTGAGGGAAGCTCTATAGTATAGAGCTCGAGGGGGAGGTATCGGGAAGGGGGCGTTTTCCCCCATAGATTCCTATGGAAAATAATGGAAATTGGATGATGAATGGTGCCCATTCTTTTACCATAGACTTATTCCCATTTAATTTTTTTGAGGAAAACATGAAAAACGTGTTCTCTGCCAGAAATATAAAAGTATCTGCACAAAGTATAAAGTAGAAATAAACTTGCCCCAAGCGCGATCAGTGGCGGTATTAAAAAGGATAAACATGGCGTCCTGCTTTAATTATAATAACTAAAAATGTCGACATGCGGTAAAAAAGTCTTATTTATTTGTGGTTCTTGACAGATAATTGTATTCTTTTAGGTTGTGTGTGGGTGTACCGTATATACCCGGACTACCAGAGCGACGACCCCGCTCAGCCCAGGTACTGCTCGGCCACCGTCTACCTGTTCACGTTCTGGCTCCTCAACACAACCTTCATAATCTTCGGCCTCGGCATCATCTGTTGTTGTGTCTCGTGTTCATTCTTCTGTTGCTGTGTCAAAGAGTAAATTTCAAACCATACACACACACACACACACACACACATATATATACATATATATATATATATATATATATATATGTTTTTTATAAATGCTATATGATATTCATTTACACATAGTAAATATATAGTAAATGTATACGTAATATATATATATATATATATATATATATATATATATATATATATATATATATATAAACCCTATTTGTTACACCAATCACCAATCAAATGCTTAATTGAATACTGGGGTTCTGCTGTCAGATTGATTACTTGTGTCTGAAATCAATATTTTATGCAATTTTTCAAAGTTATTTATTGTTTACCTGTAACTCGTAATTTTATCATTTTATCTGTAACTAGAATTAGTTTTACAACAGATAAATGACGTGGCCTTAACATGACTTTGTGTGCCAAAATATTTTCTTTTGTATTTTTTAAACGGACAGGATTTCGAGGTTTGGTAATACTTTCTCTTGCGATATAGATTACATTTAGTTGTTTCAGATTCTGTGCTTTTGTTTATTTCTATAAAACACCTGCATATTCGTCGATCGCTTTATTACGCAGCGGTCACGCTACATTCGTTCTCACTATTTCCATTTGCCAAATGCTTGCAAATGTTGCATGCCTCTGTCGTAGCCTATATTTACGGCCGCCAGGGACTAATGAGTAAGGGGGGCTGCTATAGCTTTTCTCTTATTCTGATCTGCAATATCCTGCTCTCTTTGGTCGAAAAATAACTGGCCCTGTGCCAGCGCCATGGCGGCAGTATTCGACAAAGCAGACTTTCCAAGCAATGGATGAGAGGAATGACTGATTTTGAGAGATATGATGTGACCACTGCGTAAAAAGTGATGGAGAGGTGGATGTTTTATCCCCGAGACAATACATCCTAAACACAAATGGCAGAAAAAAAACATTGATAAAAGGACTCCGTTGGTCGCTCTGTCATACCTTAATGTACGGTCTGTATTGTGTGTAAATTAATATCTGTATAAATAAATGATTTGTTACTTAGTGTGGTGATCGATCAGTTTATGCATGCTGTAAATTATTTGTGTGATCCCCTCCCCCTTCAAGACACATACCCCCCCCCCCCCCCCCACACACACATACAAATTCCATGAAAAATCTCCTTGGAAACCATATCCTTCGAGCTATGGGGCCCCAAAGTACCCCCCAGAAAAGTAAAAATTTCATACAAAAACTTCAATATCTCATTAACTACTTGACTGATGGTCATGATTTTTGGCATACATATTGATCATGAGATGTTCCATCACTTCCTGCAGACTGGTGGCGCCACCTGTATTTTTCGATTTTTTACAAATTTTTTTCTCTATTTTTGGGACCTTTAAAAATGTGAACATCTGTTAACAAGGCACAAATCGTAAAGCCTAGACCTAGAATCTTAATTCTTGATACACTGAGAGGTCCATGAAAAATCTCCTAGGAAACCAGAAATTAGGTCTCTGTTACCCATATCCTTCGAGCTATGGGGCCCCAAAGTACCCCCAAGAATAGTAAAAAATTTCATACAAAAACTTCAATATCTCAATAACTACAACACTGATGGTCATGATTTTTGGCATACATATTGATCATGAGATGTTCCATAAGTTCCTGCAGACTGGTGGAGCCACCTGTATTTTTCGATTTTTTTTTTACAATTTTTTCCACTATTTTTGAGACGTTTAAAGATGCTGTCATCTGTTAACGTGGCACAAATCGTAACCGCTGGACCTAGAATCTTCATTCTCGACACACTGAGAAACCTATTAAAAGTCTCCGTGGAAACCATAAATTAGATATCTGTTACCCATATCCTTCGAGCTATGGGGCCCCAAAGTACCCCCCAGAAAAGTAAAAAATTTCATACAAAAACTTCAATATCTCATTAACTACTTGACTGATGGTCATGATTTTTGGCATACGTATTGATCATGAGATGTTCCATCACTTCCTGCAGACTGGTGGCGCCACCTGAATTTTTCGATTTTTTACGAATTTAAAAATGTGAACAGCTGTTAACAGGGCACAAATCATAAAGACTGGACCTAGAATCTTCATTCTTGACACACTGAGAGGTCCATAAAAAGTCTGCATGGAAACCTGAAATAAGGTCTCTGTTACCCATATCCTTTGAGCTATGGGGGGCTCCCAATAACCCCCCAGAATAATGGAAAATTTGATAAAAAACAAACTGCAACATCTCAATAACTACAACACTGATGGTCATGATTTTTGGCATACATATTGATCAAGAGGTGTTTCATCAATACCTGCAGACTGGTGGTGCCACCTGTATTTTTTCAAATTTTCACAATTTTTTTTTCTCTATTTTCGAGACCTTTCAGGATGTAGTTATCTGTCAACAGGGTACAAATCGTAAGGACTGGACCTAGAACCTTCATTGTTGACACACAGGGAGACCCATGATAAGTCTCCATGGACACCTGAAATAAGGTCTCTGTTACCCATATCCTTTGAGCTATGGCACTCCAAAGTACAGCTCAGAATAATGGAAAATTTGATACAAAAGCTGAAGTATCTGAACAACTAATGCAGAGATCACCATAATTGTTTTCATGGATATTGATCATGGAGTGTTTCATCAGTTTCTGCAGACTGGTGGCACCACCTGTATTTGTTCGGGTTTTTTTACGATTTTTTTCTCTATTTTTGAGACCTTTAAAGTTATGAACATCTGTTAACAGGGCACAAATCATTAAAACTGGACCTAGAATCTTCATTCTTGACACACAGGGAGATCCATGAAAAGTCTCCATGGAAACCTGAAATTAGGTCTCTGTTACCCATATTCTTTAAGCTGTATGGCTCCAAATTACCCCCCAGAATAATCGAAAATTTGATACAAAAACTGCAGTATCTCAATAACTACAACACTGATGGTCATGATTTTCGGCATACATATTGATCATGACCTGTTCCATCAGTTTCTGCAGACTGGGTGCGCCACCTCTATTTTTTTCAAATTTTTACGATTTTTTTTTTCTCTTTTTTTGATACCTTTAAAGATGTGGTTATCTGTCAACAGGGTACAAATCGCAACAACTGGACCTAGAATCTTCAATCTTGTCATGCAAGAAGGCCCATGAAAAGTGCCTGTGGAAACTTAAAATTAGGTATCTGTTACCCATATCCTTCAAGCTATAGGACTCCGAAGTATCCCTCAGAATAATGGACAATTTGATACAAAAGCTGAAGTATCTGAACAACTAATGGGGAGATCACCATGATTCTTTGCATGGATATTGATGTTTGTAAGTGTTTTTATTAGTTTCTGCAGACTGGTGGAGCCACCTGTATTTTTGTACCCGCCAAAACGAAGTTTTGTGGATACTATGTTTTTGACCGGGTTCCTCCGCCGTTGCCGCGTTCGTTTCCAGAGAGCTCCTCTGGGACTTGATTTTATCAGCTTTCCAAGCTCATATCTCGGAAACCGTTTGACTGACCAGGAAATAAAATTTATACTAATGTAGCCCTTGGATAGCTCTATAACATACACAAAAAATGGTGGCGCCACCTGTAACCATGTTTGCACAGTGTCCATCTGTTCATCTGCTTTTGGTTAAAATCACTCATATCTCTGCAGTGAATTGAGTAATTCACCTGAAATTCGGCATGCGTATACATCCTGGATAGCTTTCTTGATTTTATGACAGGTGGCGCCATCTACATTCTCATTCACGCTGATGACATCCAAGCTCATATTTCGGGAACCGTTTGACCGATCGGGCCAAAATTTTGCATATAGATCTAACATAGCTCTTTATCATACGCTAAACTGGTGGCGCCACCTGCAACCATTTTTGCACAGCGTCAGTCTGTTTGTCTGCCGTGCAATAATGTCACTCAAATCTCGGCAGTGGTTTGACATATCTGCCTAAAATTTTGCAGTTTTATACATCCTGGATAGCTTTCTTGATTTTATGACAGGTGGCACCACCTACATTCACGTTCACGCTGTTGACATCCAAGCTCATATCTCGGGAACCGTTTGCCCGATCGGGCCAAAATTTTGCATGTGTATAGATCTAACATAGCTATTTATCATACACAAAACTGGTGGCACCACCTGCAACCATTTTTGCACAGCGTCTGTCTGTTTGTCTGCCGTGCAATAAAGTCACTCACATCTTGGCAGTGGTTTGACATATCTGCCTAAAATTTTGCAGTTTTATACATCCTGGATAGCTTTCTTGATTTTTTGACAGGTGGCGCCACCTTTATTCTAGTTTATGCTGCAGACATCCAAGCTCATATCTCGGGAACCGTTTGAACGATTGGGCCAAAATTTTGCGAGTGTATAGATCTCACATAGGTCTTTATCATACACAAAACTGGAGGGGCCACCTGCAACCATTTTTGCACATTTTGCACAGCGTCTGTCTGTTGGTCTGCCGTGGCCTAAAATCACTCATTTCTCTGTAGTGGTTTGACATAACTGCCTAAAATTTTGCAGGTTTATACATCCTGGATAGCTTTCTTGATTTTGACAGGTGGCGCCACCTACATTCTAGTTAACGCTGCACACATCCAAGCTAATATCTCAGGAACCATTTGACCGATTGGGCCAAAATTGT
Source organism: Sipunculus nudus (assembly GCA_026874595.1). Lineage (NCBI taxonomy): Eukaryota > Metazoa > Annelida > Sipuncula > Golfingiida > Sipunculidae > Sipunculus > Sipunculus nudus. The sequence goes on from CM049318.1 coordinate 60,426,636, forward strand.
GCTTGTGTTTAGATCTCACATAGGTCTTTATCATACACAAAACTGCAACCATTTTTGCACAGCGTCTGTCTGTTTGTCTGCCGTGGGCTAAAATCAATCATATCCATGTAGTGGTTTGACTTTTCTGCCTAAAATTTTGCATATGTATACAACTTGGACAGCTTTCTGGATTTGTGGTAGGTTGCACAACCTACATACACATTTAGGCTGCAGACATCCATGATAATATGCAACATACCTCACTCTGTTTCCCCTTGCCACTCAATCCATGCCTCGCTTCACTCTGATTTTGGCAGATACACATAGTCACTTGTCGGTATTCTAGTTTTTAAAGTTTACACATTTTTTCTCTATTTTTCAGATATATAAATACAGACTAAATCTTGGCCTGTTGGTTAATCTGTTTGATGCTTCAGTTGAATGGGTATCTACCATTCTGATGATAAAATTTCCTTTTGTGAATCTCTTCCCAGTCAGCTGATCGTCATGACCCATGGGTCACTTGTTGAAGATTCAGGAGGAATATTCCATTACATTTAAGAGGTATTCTGTATCACCACACTATATTTTTTGTTTCCAAAATGTTTATACCATTGTGATTATATAAAGCAGTTTCTTTGTTCAGGGCATAGACTGGCAAAGTCTACGCATTAACTTAAAAATTCACAACTAATAGTAAGAGAATTCGCCTCTAGATTGGATTTAATTAATAGTACATGTATATAATTCGTGATATCAAACACGGCTCCATACATATACCGACTGGCACACTGGACGAGGCAGTAGTTGGCGCCACCTGTCACAAGCTAACTGAATTGGGGGTGTTCTCCTGGTACGTCAAGAATAATTGGTATTTAACAGGATTTCACTGCATATAAAGCACACACCATTCAACCATCGCCGTGCATGACCTAAAGCGTGAGGTAATAATATTTAAGTGAGGGAATCGCCCGCTCCTCCAACAGCTTTGTGATGTACTAATATCATATGCAACTAGAATACGGGTAGTCGACAAGCGACTACGTGTATCCGCCAAAATCAGAGAAGGACGGGTGAAGTGAGGCATGGATTGAGTGGCAAGGGGATATAGTTACATGTGTTAAATATTAGAATGGATCTCGGCCACATAAACATGATTGTAGGTGGCGCCACCTGTTATTTGAACAAGAAACTATCTAAGATATATACACTTGCAAAATTTCATGTGGAAAAGCAGAGATATGAGTGATTTTATCCCACAGCAGACAAACAGATGGACGCTGTGCAAAAATGGCTGCAGGTGGCGCCACCATTTTTGTTCATGTTATAAAGCTATCCAAGGGCTACATTTGTGTAAATTTTATTTCCTGATTGGTCAAATGGTTCCTGATATATATGGGTTTATGTGTGGAGCATTAACATGAATGAGGTGGCGCCACCTGTCATAAAATCCAGAAAGCGATCTAGGATGTATATGCATGCCGATTTTTAGGTGAATTAGTCAAACCACTGCAGAGATACGAGTGATTTTTAAACCAGGCAGATTAACAAATGGACACTGTGCAAACATGGTTGCAGGTGGTGCCACCTTTTGTTGTGTATGTTATAAAGCTATCCCAGGGCTACATTTGTGTAAAAATATTTTCCGGATCGGTCAAACGGTTCCCGAGATATATGGGTTTATGTGTGGAGCGTTAACGTGAATGTAGGTGGCGCCACCTGTTATAAAATCCAGAAAGCTATCTAGGATGTATATGCATGCCGAATTTTAGGTGAATTAGTCAAACCACTGCAGAGATATGAGTGATTTTAACCCCAGGCAGATGAACAGATGGACACTGTGCAAACACGGTTGCAGGTGGCGCCACCTTTTGTTGTGTATGTTATAAAGCTATCTCAGGGCTACATTTGTGTAAAAATTTTTTCCGGATCGGTCAAACGGTTCCCGAGATATATGGGTTTATGTGTGGAGCATTAACGTGAATGTAGGTGGCGCCACCTGTCATAAAATCCAGAAAGCTATCTAGGATGTATATGCATGCCGAATTTTAGGTGAATTAGTCAAACCACTGCAGAGATATGAGTGATTTTAACCCCAGGCAGATGAACAGATGGACACTGTGCAAACATGGTTGCAGGTGGCGTCACCTTTTGTTGTGTATGTTATAAAGCTATCCCAGGGCTACATTTGTGTAAAAATTTTTTCCGGATCGGTCAAACGGTTCCCGTGATATGAGGGTTTATGTGTGGAAACAGACGCACAAACGGACGCTGGGCAGAGACGAAAGGTCAGAGGTCAAGGTCACTTGGTTAGGCACCAGTTCACATGTGACCCGATAATTTGTGTAAGTTTCGGAAAAATCTGTCCAGTAGTCTCAGAGGAGTTCTCCGGAAACGAACTCGGCGGCGGCGGAACCCGGTCAAAAACATAGTATCCGCAAAACTTCGTTTTGGCGGATACAAATATCAGGCATTCGCCCGATTAACTTTGCAAGTCGTTTCAATAACTAGAGGATTTTAAAATTAGCGAGGCTTCATAAAAAAAAAGAAATGTTCAGGGTACTCTGTGACTAAAATACAGAACAAGCGGGAGATTTTTTTTTTTTTTTTAATGTTAAAATTTTGAAGATGAGACAAAACACAACAATTTGTCAACTTTTAGGAAGAGACTTTTAAATTTTGATCCTTTAAATAAAGGATAAATCTATTCAAATGAAATCTATACCATAAACTTGTCTTTCTGTGTTAATATATTGGACTCGAACACACTATACCACTTGTCACCGACAGGTTTTGCCAGTGCAATGTCAACGGTGTTTTTTTTTTTTTTTACTAAAAGAAAGACAAGAAGACTGAAGACTGAGCCATTGTTTTTATTGATGATGATTAGAGCTACTATAATTCACTATAATGTTACATGACCAGTGCGACTTGCACAAAGTGATCGGAAAATGAAATATGTCAATGGAACAGTCGTGGAGAGTGACACATAAAATACAGGCTACTTATATACTATCTATGTGGTTCGGTCGGAGTCACAGAGATGAGAAGCCCATTGAAAATACTCTGCAATCCAATAGGCATCTATACATGGTGGACAAAGAATTTACGGACAACCAACATATATTATAAGGACTAACCCAACAGGTTACACTTTTAACGCAGTTGTCACCGCGCATTCGTTCTAAACTCATTCCAAGCAACCACTGCTTGCAATAGCAGACCTTGCAGTATATCTCTACCATGACACTGGCACGGAGCAAAATGTTTCGACCAATGAGCGTAGAGTACCCGCAGTGCCAGCTGTCACTGTTTGGAACATACTTAGTCCTTGGTTGCAAGGTCTATGACTGCAGGCAGTGGTTGAGAGGCCTGAGTTTAGCACAAATGTACTATGACCAGTGCGCTAGGAGTGTAGTAACACGTGCGACATGAGCGAACGTCAAGACCGGGTTCACTGTCAAGGCACACTTACAATGTAAAAAGCGTTCTCATCACCATGAAATTATTGCATGTGCATAAGTCTACATCCTAGTACGAAATTTTACGAAGCATGATTTCTTTGTTCAGTATTTACAAATTAACCTCACATCAATATAGTACAGGAGTCTGGTATGTCCTGGATATTTGGTAACAGTAAGAAAATATCTTTTATGTGTTTGTGTTTGTGTGTGAAATATCTCTGTATGTGAATTATATTAAATGCACGTATTTAATTTTCTGGACTAATGACAATGCATGATACTGATATGGTGCGTTCTTATATTTACAATTTTGAACACTATATAGTTATCATAATCGAGGTTGTACATAAAATATTCCAGTGATACAAATTTCAAAATTGACCAATCACGTGTCATTAAAATAAATACAGATGACAATCGTTTTCTCCGGCAATATCTATTTTGTTGACATCGCACAAAAACATCATATCTGAAATTGTGAACTCCATAACTAGTTTTTAGATCCACGCAAACGAATGCACATAAACAGCAAAAGCCAACCATTAAAGCAACACCTGCACTTGTTCAAAGACAGGACCCTTTACAAGTAGTGCGTGTATTCAACTCGGTTTCATAAGACACGAATACTCGATATAGACACAGCCACACCAAAAAATAACTCTTCTACAGAATAGGGTCATATTTTACAAGGATTAATTACTGGGGAAGGGGTGTTAACGTTACTAAAGGCTGCTTTCTTCAATGGCTTCAAATAGACCATTTCTTGTATTAATCATGAATTTTCTCAAAACGATAAAATTAAAGGTTTATTTGAAATGAATTTTTGTGTTTAACATGCAAACCATTTCTACAATTGTCGCATATCTTATATCATTATCACAAACTGGCAAAATTTCACTGGTAAAATTTCAAGAAGCAAACTAGACAATTTCGCCTGCATGGTTCATAATTATGGTCCAAGAGTCCATGGAACTGGCAAATATTTTGGTGTGGCCTTTATGTCCACAATTATAACACTGTCACAGCTTGTTATTATATATAAATGTTTCTTAAAAAACACAGTAAAACGTCTCTCACGGCTAGTCATCCACTAACTTTTTAAAAAGCAAAATGAAGATACTTGTTTGTACTGATCTGATCACATGTGCGAATATCAAAGCAACTTCACAACCTGTAGTTAATCATAGTAGAATTTGTATATAAACCTCTATATATGCATCCTCGCCAAAAAACTGATATTTACTTGGTCTTTCATATGTAGATATTATACTGATCTGTGTATATTAATAGAGAATGTAGAAACCTAAATATTGCATAATGTTTATTTTACGTATACTGGGCAACCACTTTTGTTCACAACCAATGACGTTAAGATATGTGATATTCAGTCATATATAAACGTTTTTCTCTCCACAACATGTACTTAATATCAAGAACTGTGAAATGCCCTTCACAACCAAGAGATAAAACTACAAATATAAACTCTCCGGTGGCTAATACAGATATGTCTAAATATACAGATCTTGTCAATATAAAACTCTGATAAAATTGGTCCATCGTGTAAAGGCACTGCACGTAAAAACAACATCGTTTCCTCTCCATGCTCTGACGAAAGCTTGCTACACACTTACCAACATGTGTAAAATGTAAATCAGAGTTAAACTGTACTTCGTAAAGCTGTACACGTTTTTGTATAATTAGGCCAACAAAGATGCCTGCCCATCACAACCTATAGTCTGTTCTTAAAATGATACTAAGTTACATTGACAACTATAACCCTTGCTACAAGCTGCATTATCCGTTCACTTACACAACGCTTGCTTTAGTAGTGTCTGCTGGGTTCGACGACCAGGGGGCTGGCACAAGGCCAAGAAAGTAATCAGACCAATGAGAGTCAGGTATCCGTTATGCAAATTACTAAAAATTTGAAATCTGTGATGCCATGCTCGTATTGGTTTAAAAACAATTCTTGTCTCTGTGCAAGTTGCCTGGCGGTGAAACCCAGTAAACCCTGCTAAAGCAAGCACGGATTGAAAAAGAGAAGAATGCTGCATATAGCCATTTAATAGGCTGTGTAACTCCTTGTACAATACTGCAACAACTGTAATGTTATGAGACTGACTGCCACATTGGATCATATTGGTACAAAATAACTCCAGATAGATAATGGTAACTTCTAAAGCCTAAGTTATGATTTATTAAACTTAGGTTTCTACAGGAACTGGTCTCAGCATGAAATGTATTTTTTTGTGCACCTGTTGACAATCAGCATATTAAGAAAACTTTGAAAGTTTTCAAGGGAGAGTCAAAGTGATGTAGGGAACAATCACAAAAATATCAGCTGATAGTACAAATCACAACCATGGTATTTTAAGTGGTAAAAATGTGTCATCTCTAAAATTGTTCAAATCATCTGCAGTTCATATTACCAGATTAAGCACTTTGCCCCAGTAAATTCTAAAGTACACGTATCACATTTCAAGTTTGTGGCATTAAATTTGCATGTGCTAAAAATGACTGAGGATCAGAAATTCACCTCATTTATCTTTACATACTGTACATATAAAATTTATTTATGCATAAAATGAAAAATACTTAAACATTCTTTTTTTTCACACATTTGTGGTATAAAATAGGTTATGTATGTATAGTGATAAACAGTATGAAGATGTGATACAGTAAATGCCATGTATGACTTGAATACTATAATAATACTTAATAATAACCACCTACCCAATGCTAAAATTTAGGTTACTTCACACACAATGAAAGAGTGTACAATTGTAAAATAGCTCACAGAACCCCCCCCCCCCCCCCCCCCCCTCCAGTGAAGTAACAACTTAGGCAAGCAGTGAAACACTTAATTAGCACAATGCCTACACTGAACAACCTTTCACCAAAAACTGCCATTAGACAAGACTATAAAACTATACGAGCAGAACTGGGAACTATATATAATTATATATACATACCATACAACAGGCTAATGAATGTCAAACAACTTTGTCAATGATCAATGCACTTAAAATGAATATTCATCAGACCAATGAAATGAATATTCATAAGGCCAATAAAATGAATATTCATAGGTTATTAAAATGAATATTCATAATGAATATTCAAAAGGCAAATAAAATGAATATTCATAAGGCTAATAAAATGCAAGTGTTTGTCTTTTTTTTCAAATTATGATTTAAATGACTAAGATTTATGATATATGTTAAAATGTTTATAACTCTGTCGATAGTGAATATATTACTTGTCTAAAATACATTAAATTATACAATGTATCTGATCCCAAATAATGCTGTCATGTACTTCTGATATATTTTATAAACAATTAAGATGCCATCTTCATCCAAGCTCTGTACCTAAATTCTGATAACATCTCCATGGCAGTTACTGATTAACAAGGTACTGTTCTATATAAAACACCCACGATGAGGCCCAGCAATCAGACCCACAGGCAGAACATCTGCTCTAACAGCTGTGCCAATGTCACTTAATCTACAACAAACCCACGTCCATATCACAACATTAACAACATCTAAAACCATCAAAGTACAGGACCTACTACTTTGTACAAGTCAGATATTTAGATTTTAAAATGATTTTTTTCTCAATGGAGAATTAAATTAAACTACTTCAGCATCCGCAGCTGACAAGAATCTATAATTGCAGCTGAGAGGGTTTTAAAGTCAAAGCCAAGTGACTTGATGTTCAATTTTAAACATGAAATCATGGCCAATAACAAATTTAGCTTCACTTGCTTATTAACAATGTATATATTATCAAATGGGACATGCTAACCGTAGGAATCTGCTTGTTTAGTTCCTGTAAGGCAGAAATGATTTAGCCCTCTCTTAGAAATTACAAAAGTAGTGTATGCATGGAGAGTGACAAAGTGTACGTTTGGGATGTTCTGAAAACCCATACTCCGTTCCACCAACCTGTCTCCATCTGCTTTTTAGTCAGTTTTCATTAGATCTGATAAATTCTTAATAATTTAGTATAAAAATACATATGTAAGTAACAGTCTTATATGAAAATAAAGAATTTGAAAGAAGTTCCAAATGTATTTTTTACAATTTTTAACTCTTTGCTATGTGACAGATCACATACAGCCATCTTTATCCACTTCTTAAACACCATTAAAGACAGGCTTTTCCCTCCTCAGTTCGAAAATTAGTTTTAACCCTTACAATCTGACTATAAGAAAACAGGGTGGTAAAACAGAGTAAAATTGACAGGTAACTATCATTAATCAACCAGGTGATCCCACACAGGTATTGTGTAATTAGAGTTCCGTGGTGAGGGCCACCCTCTTCTCGACCTTGGGGGCAGGCTGTGTGACGGAGGTGACAAGCCAGGGTGACAGTTCAGACTCGTTACCATTGACGGGGCTTGTAGGGGTAGAGCTGTTGGAGCGGACAGTCTGTACTTGTGTAACATGGGCGGTGCTGCCGGGGGTGACCTGGACCTTCTTTACTGAAACTTTGCGGGTAACGGGCTTTCCTCCTGACAGGGAGGTTTCCTGAAAAAGAAAGTCACAATAAATTAAGAATCAATCAAACCTAATTTCACTTGAGTCTCTAAATGACTGATCAAGTATGGTTTTCAAAACCTATTTTTTTCCCTCAAAAACAGTCCTAATAGAACTTACCTATAGATGAGCATGAGTAATGGACATAACCTTTATCTGTTAGCATTTGAAATCTGGAAATATTACTCAATGCACCTGCTTTGGGTTACCTTTCATGAGTGTGGTCCAGGGACCTGCCTAAGTGCAGGGTTCTAGGGGGCTTGCTCCCTGCAGCTCCTGGGTATATGGTTTTGAATGGCCCCAGTCAGGTATTTTATTTTGCATTTTTAACAAAAGTTACTCAGCATAAAGGTTAATCCTTGAACTTAATGTTGCTGGTAAATCTAAAACTCAAATTAAAGATCATTCCCCATTTCTAATGGTAGAACTGCCAAAAAATCTATTTAAAAATAGTGAAAAAAGGGAAATTATCATAAAAATGAGACTGTAAATAAGATGGCACACTTGCACAGGGGAACAATATTAATGCTACTAGTGTTGAATGCTAAAAAGAACAATATTTAAAAAAAAAGACCTTTTTTATGTTACCCATCATCAACTGCCTTTTTTTTTTACAAATATCAGATCTTTCCAATTATTTGCCAATAATGATCAGAATTTCTGTTGGTTCCATTTTCCTTTTATCCTGGTCAAACTGTAAAGATTTTGTGCACATATTGAGGAATTCATATGATACTGAGTATATTATATGTAGGTTAATGTGGGGAACATTGGGCCTTCGCGTAATAATGAAAATGTAAAAACTGAGAAAATGTAATCCTACTAAAATAAGAAGCTAACCATAGTAACTATTAACAAATCATACTCAATACTTAAACATCTCTAACACAGTGAAAAATGGCTGTCGTTTAAAAAAACACCTGGAACTGCTGTGTTGCTTATACATAAGTGTTTTCCTATACATAAAATCAGCTTACATAAAAGTTATCTTACAGCTGGAAATGAACAAACATGTGTGATAAATAACAACATGCAGCTAAACAAAAACAAGCAGTTGCAAATTAACTATTCTTGTCAGCTCACTAGGTGCTGTACTAAATAACAAGCTAGTGCCTTAGTTGTCAAGCAAAATGAAAACCATGTTAACTTGTCTACATGAACACCTGTAAAACTGAAATCCTAGGGCTGATGTATGAAATGCTTTCAGTTTACAAAATGAAGTAAAACTTCATGTGTCAAACTACCAGTACTGAAGTCAAATACCCTGACTGTGTCAAGGTAGGTGCAAACCTTGTGTCTTGACTCAACTGAACGTCCAGGGGCGTCAATATAGGGGGGATCAGGGGAGTATATACCCCGAGAGTAATATATATATATATTGGAAATGAATTATTTTAGACTTGAAATATATATTTGAAATGTGTCAAATATGTGTGTTTGGAAAAAAGTTGCGAGTCATCCCCCCACCTTTGAAGAAAAATTGACGCCTCTTGGTAAATCGGATAATCTGATTGTGTCTGAGTTGTTAGATAAATGTCCTTGCAAATCTGATTAAATGTCTGTCAAAAAATCCACTTGTGTTGCACCTTAGATGTGTTGAAGTTTTCATTTGTTGAAGTCCTCTTGATTCTGACACAATAAGTAATAAAGCCATAATCACAATCATTCCTTATTCATCTGATATAGTATTTGATAGTGTGCCTCCACATCCATTATCTGTCCACACTACACCAGTATTTATTTATATTATGATCCATGTTAGCAAGACCCACTTTGGAGGTTGTTTCAATACTGTATTCATGAAAACAATATTCATGGCAGCGCAGTGTGCACACATCACTAGCAATGATTGTTGATAAAATGTTCCTCTCAACTATACTGGGATATGTTCTATCAGCATGTGTCTGATTTTGTTTTTCCCACACATATGCTACACCTGTCATGAGAAAGAGCAGTGTATCCCATATCTGAACAAAAACATTACAAGAGTGTATAATACACCTGTTGCAAGTCTTGTGACCTCTGATCTCATTAAATATGCACTAATTTTGCCATTTATCCAAATCAGGTAATACACCTTATTGGTAAACATTAACAGTGAGTTTCATCAAGATCCATCTATTTCATCATGTCTTGTGAATCAAATCAGTGTCCTCATTAAATATGTGCAGATTCTTCCATGTATTTAAGTATTTTAACTGAATTTAAAAACAAGCATTTTATTGAAGCTAGCATTTAACTATTTTCTGTTTGTTATTTTTCAGAGCCATCAATCATAGTATGCATTCTTGTCAGTGTCATCAATTATCATATCTAATCTGGTCAGAGAAATCCATCCATAAATTGAAGTATGGTGGCAGTACATACAAGTATTTATGATAAATATCAATCATGTATCAGTCCTGGGGTACAGAGGTTCAGATAAGCATGTCTCCATGACTACTGACTTGCACAATGAGACATGAGGATTCCAATCTAACAGTAGCAGGTGTCAGCCTGTCTATTATATCCACCCAAAAATTGAAGAAATATTTTCAGAGAGAAAGGCTTACTGATATCAAATTTGACCCAGCCTGATTTGGACAAGGGTGGTTACATCACTGGTGGACTGGAGATGACAGATTGTGTGATAAGCAAAGTCAGTCTGCCCGGGAGGAATTAGTGGCACACAGTGCATTTAATCTGGTATCCTGACTCACCCAGGGTGACATATTATTCTGGTATAACCCATGTGCTACTGGCATATAAGAATTTATTATAGTTCATGTTAAAGATGTGTGAAGGCATGCTTTGGAAGAGGAACTTTGGCACTTCCATGTGCAAGATCAAGTTATTTTTACTGTTAAGAAATAAATTAGATACACAGGCATGATCAATCACTAATATGAATAATTATTTAAACATTTCAAAATACAGGCCTATTCAAGTACTCAAGTCCTGATTTGGGTGATTTCAAACTCATGTACTTGGCCAGATTTACTGATGTACTCAGCCAAGATTAGGCATTCTATTATTCTTTCAGCGCCAGTAATAATGTTCAGTATCCAGTGGACTAAAGATAGAGCATACAGTGTAGACATGGCAGGGGCAGATTCAGGATTGAGGAAAAGGAGTGGTCCAACCTAGGAGGACTAATGACAAACCTCAAAGAAAATCCTGAGGTCCGGAAAAAAAGGGGGGGGGGGGGGGTCCAGGGTGCAAAAAAATGGTCTGAACCCCCTTAAAAGAAGACCCCCTGGAATCCTACCCTGGATCCACTTCTGCACTGTATGATCAAATACTCTGTCATGGACCTCAATGCATTTTATTATATATGTACAGTGACATCACTGTATCACTGTTTGTGTAACCTACTGTCAAAATACAATCAAATAGGACAACTGTTCTGCCTACCTTTCTCATAACACGCATACTAACAAAGTGTTTATTAGTGGTCAGAATTGGTTTTAAAATAATGTACAATGACCGGAAGAAACAAACGCCTGATGATCAAATATAAATCAATTATTTACTTACACAGAATTACCCCTAAAGTGTTGACTGAGTAAAGTCAATGTGATTTGTTCATCATGCTGGAAAATTATGGTAACCCCCAGGCTGATTCAGTTTAAATTCTGTCCGTAACTCGTGTTCAATCTTTCTTATATCTCAGACAGCTATATTTTTCCTGGGTAATATGGCTTCTGTGCATGTGCATACATAATCGTTTGTGATTGATTAAGCGAAAATGCAACCAATTTAATCGATTATGAAAGCACACAACCAATCATCCAGATAATCGATTAATTGGCACACCACAAGTTTTCATGCTTTTGTAACTGTAAGGTGCCCTTTTCATTTATACATGCCCTCATGCTCTTGGAGTTAACAAGTATAAAACAACATGCACACCTGTGGTGTTGAGGAAGAACGATATCATATATTGTTTTCAGATATCGGAAACAATCCCATTCATAATGTTGCAACAGTTTCTGGGACTTAAGGTTCTGATTTTGGATTATCAGACACTAGTTACAATCCTTTTACACATGGTGTGTTGACGGGTCAATTATAAAATGGAACACATGAGACGTAATGGTGTCCTGCTAGCCGAGGACAGTTCCATAGCTGATAAAAGCTTGAACAAATCTAGAAGAAACCATAGTAGGGTCCAGGATGTAAGCCCTGCACTTGATTAATACTTCTTAAATTGAAACCTGTCACCTTGTGGTTCACTGGTGCTGGTGCTGGGTGCAGTTTTAAATGGGGGTTCTTGGTTTTGACTTTCTGGCAGGATCTGGCAGGATTTCATATGGGATTTGGGCAAAGTCCAGGTGCAGTTTTAAATAGAGATGCGGTTTAAAATAGAAGAAATACAGTATAGCACAGGGGTTCTAATTAACTTTTTTATCTTGCTGATACCTCACGAGTATATGCACATATTAGATCATTATCAGGACTGCTATGATCCACTCTTGCACTGATACATTGTGATACAAAGCCAAATATTGTATCAGTATCGTCAGATGTCCCTGTATAGATATGTTGGCGCTATTGGACTGTCCAAGTTATATGCACTCTTTTATTTAAATTGAGTTTTTTTTTGGTGGAGGCAACTTCCTACATTTTTAATGCTGTTTTATCTAATTTTTAATCTAAGTATGTAAATCTGCAATGTTCCATTTTGGATTGGGCCTACGTGACAAGGTGGTAGCAGTCACTCCCTATCATGTTATTTTGTTCCCTGGTGACCCCTAGGCCTGGTGTCTACCGCACCTGCAGGTCCTGGGTATGATCTTCCCTACTGTGAGTATAAAACACTAAGGAACTCCCCCAAAGATGAATTTTTGTGGGTTGTATACAGCTGTAGGGCACAGCCTTTGCATTAAGCCTGCAGAGTGCTCAACCCAGATGGGGGGAGACCTAGAAAAATACCACTGCTCCTTGGCAGAGATTTGAACTCAAGAGCTCCTGGCTTTGAGTCCCATGCTCTACCCGTGGATGTCAGAAGTTTAAGACAGTGAAGAAGAGAGTAGGTTTCAAATGCTGTATCAGCACAAGCAAATAATCTGGATCATGAATAGGTTTACTCTGTCTGCAAGAGGCCACTAATCCACATAAGTTTGGTTTACTGTAGTCCACTTGAAAGGCGGACTACAGCAGTCCAGTTTACTCTAGTCCGGTTAAAGTAAACTGGTTTCTAGTGCATGCAAGCAAACCTGCTTCTAGTCCGAATGAATCCAGTTTCAGCGAACGACTTAGACCGCTACCCTTGATGTTGCTCCAGCATGCGTTGCTTGAGGGCACACAGCAAACTCAAGTTGTGTTGTATAAACTGGTTTAGGCTTTTAAAAAGAGAACAACAGTGCAGACGCAAAGCGGACTATTTCAAGACTAAAGTATCCAGATTAGATGCGAACCAAGTGGTGATACGGCCTAAGACTTCTGATGATCACGTTAAGTATAAACTCATGCCTTTGTCCTGCTGTTATTCCTATGCATCAGATAATAAATGTAAACTTTTTTAAGGATACATCTAAGACCAGTAGGTGGCACTATCTATTCAATGAAGATGAAGACAACTGTATGATAAGATGATATGTCATCACTTATTAAACAATACAGACTTTGATTTATCTAATCCTGAAGACACTACAAGTCTTACAGTGGTTCTATAAGGCTTCCATCAAATTTGATCAAGTCTCTAGTTTAACTCTGCATGCATTGGTAGGGTTTGAACAAAAGTAACCTGGGGGCCAAATTATCTCCTACAATGGACGTGTCTTGTACTTTTATAGTTATACAAGGAAGATCCACTCCACAAAGTGAACATAAGTATCAAAATATCAGTAGGTGGCAGCACTGATCATTAGTACCAACAAATAAACATGTTAGTTCGTAACTGAAGGATTAAGATATATGCATTCATTAGCTGTACAAGGTTACTAAAAGAAAATGCTTAATGCTGTTAGTCTTCAACTACAAACTGCAAAGTTCAGCCGTGATGTTACGTGACTGAAACGCCGTTAGTGAAATGCCACAGGATCCTGAACGCATGCTGGCTCCTGGAGTCGTGCCGTTTAATGCTGAGGTGTTAGACATCTACTTACAAATATTGTCTGTTCCTCGTCATTTGCAACGTTTTCCTTGTGTGACACTTTCCTGCGGTGGGGGATGCTAGGTCTTACTTTATGACCTTCACCTTTGCGACCTTCACCTCCTGGGCTGCCCTTGATATCTAAAGAAGAAGGTTTGACAGCAACAGAAGAGCCAGTGGCCCCCTGCTTGATTTTTGGGGAACTAACACTGACCGTATTCAATGTTGGACTGGAGGGTGCTGCGTTTTTCAGAGAAAAACCAGCTGACGATTTTCCAATCACTGGCAGAACAACAGGGGATAGAGGTTCTTTAGCTGGTCTCCCGCTTGCTGGAGTTGTTCGAACGCTTACATTGTTGGTTTTCTTAGCACCCGCCTCGTCTACGTTGACTGGAGACAACCAAGCGGGACTTTTCTTTGCACTTGATCTGGATGTAGAGGGCGACACTGGGCTGGTGCCTCTTGCGTTCTGAAATGGACTCTTCCTGCCGCCAGTTACAGGACTTGTTTTACTGGCAGATATGTTCAATCCAATATCCAAGTAGTTAGCAGACGCAGCTGATTTCGTTTTGCCTTCGGCAGCATTCTTGTTTTGCAGGAGTTCCTTGTAGAAAGGATTTGTGGGATTGAGGGAAGTATCCGGAGAAAGATTATTTGGAGTAAAGATAGGAGAAGTTGCAGCGGCAGATGTTAAACTACAGTTAGCATTTAGTGCCACACCCAGTGAAGCTGAACTAACAATTGCCTCGGTGCTAGTGCTGGCCACTTCACGGGTCGGTGTGGCAAGGTCATCAGTCAGGTCAGAGGTCAAGACAGAATCAGGGGAGGTGGGGGGAGTGTCCAGGAGTAAAGGTACTGTGTCGGATACGGAGTGGACGCGGCTGTTCTTGGGACTTCTAATTGACGGGAGCTGAATGCTGGGTCTACTTCCCTTGTCCTGGAGGAGGAGACAACAAAATACAGCATGGTCAATGTTAACATCACTTTTATCCTCACACTCCTTACACAGTGGTCTCACTACATTCATACTACAACTAGGTCCATCTAACCACTGCTTTCTATGTAAGGGTTTGCAAAGTGTCACTACATGACAAGGAACGCTAACACAGAGTGAAGAAATGTTTTTACCAACCAGAGCTTGAAATCATTTGCCTGACCAAGTTTGAAACCTAAAATACTCCGCTCTTATTGGATGGAAAATTTTTGGCCCTGTGCCAAACTGCATGGTGGTGATATCTTCAAAACTGTGCTATAGAAAGCAGTGGTTTAGTGGAGGGAGTTACAGGTTGAATGTAGCATGACCGCTGCATAAAGAATATAATCTTGCGTTTAAATAGAAATTTTCACAGGTGCACTACCTTTGGATCAATATGGTAAATATCTTAATTCAATAGCAGGCTTTATTCATCTCTTTAGGTGATAAATATCATGACTTCATGACTTTCTGAAAGGGTAAAGAATCTTGATTTTGGACCACTGACACATTTTTCCTGGGACACATTCTATGGTCAGGATTCTCAAATCAATGTGCACAAACTGCACAGATACACATAATTAAACCTCTGCAAGGCAGAGAGAAATTATGTATTTTTCCCTTGGTTGGTTGATTTGTCTGTCACCAATTTTACTCAAAAATGTTAAGAAAAAGTAAAATCTCTCCGGTTCTGGTAATAATTCCTCAACCTCTACCCATATGAAAAGAATAAAAGAATAATAATCCTTGTGATCAGGTTGTGTATAACTGAGACCTGGAGCAGAACATCAGAGATGGAACTGAAACATCATGTGCTACATTTTATCAACATACAGAACTTAAATACTGAAAAAAAAATGAGAAAATAACAAAACCATTTGAAGTGAGGCATAGTGAAGTCCACAGTGTGACAAACCAACTGTATATTGATAAGCTAGCAAACCGTGACACCAGAAATTATCACCAAAAATATATGATAGAACCAAATACTTCACATCAGACTGAAAGAATCTTTTCTAGTGTGTGTAACAGCACAATGAAATACATCTAGACACAAACACCACCACTATATACACATCAACAGTGGTTGTTACCGTGTTAGCCCTAAGTCAAACCACAGTGGAATGGCCCCAGTAGCCCTGCAACAAGTTAGTAAATTTGACATTTACAGATAAAACATGACTGACACACTGTAATACACACATAAACTGACACATTGGCCAAGACACACAGATGTGGATTTTCATAAATTCTATGACAGTTTCTACAGTCAGTTAATGTAACTGACATACATGTTACTAAAGTGACTGAATATTTGATTATGAATCTTTCTTAGGTTTTATAAAATGTGCACATTTTGTACCTGCTACATTATTTTGTTCCTTTTTCAATTATGACCAATTTCCTTGAAGACTTCTATAAAATGAAATATATATATTTACTCCAAAGATATTTGTAACAATTTAAAAGGCTTATAATTTGTTAATTTTTTTGTACCCAGAATATCAACCATAATTCTTTTAAGTGTCTCTCTCTCGAGGCACCAGTACATGTATTACTGAAATACATAAACTTATATTTGTAGGGCTGGTATAACCAGTGACCATCTGAAATATACCAGTATAATGTAAAAAATTCTGGAAGTCTTGAGGGTACAAGAAATAATGTAACGACTGTGGATTTTCTTTTGATTATGATGTAGTGACATATACCTTCTGCAGGTGGTAGCATTTTAAAGCTGAGATTCCTAACGCATGGTATGCAGAATGCAGAATGATAGTTGAGATATTGCAAATGCACTGGCACGGCAACATGCATATTTTCTCTGGGATACCGCATGGAACTGGTGAAAATCACTACATGTTTTACAAGATACGCTTTCCAAAAGCTGGAACCCCATTTCCTGCATATGGAATCTTGGTTTCATTCAGTGTCTTTCTTTACTCTGACCATGGGTCTTATTATAATCAGTTATGTCCTCCTATACTGATAATATAATACAGTACAGGATAATCACACACAAAAATGTCAGTCACTGATTGGTGAGAAACCCCAAGACTAAACGCTATGTTAGAATATTTAACATACGCCAGGTACTCCATACTAGATTAGGTTTTTTTACAGGGGGGGAGGGGGGGGGGTTATATAACAGTCATCTGACTGTTGCTGACTCTATTCCTGGTCTTATAGAGATCACTAGTCAAGAGACAAGTCAGCTGACTGTTGCTGACTTAATCTGGGCTATCTAGTCACTACTTGGCACATCATTTCACGGTTGGTGACAACACAGTTCAGATAGTAGAGATAACAAGTAAAAGAGGAAACATCATCTAATAGTTGCCGTCACTATTTTTGGCCATGCTGAGACCACTAGTTACATGTCCCCTAACTGTTGGTAACACTACTCTTGGTGAAAAAGGGACCATTGACTAGTTAGAGGATGTCATCAGACTGTTGCTGAAACTAACACTGGCCATATGGAGACTATTAAATACAGGCTGTCATCTGTTTATTGCAGAGAAAACTCATGACTATGCAGAGAAATTCATTTAAAGGATGTGTCAACTTGCTATTGCTAACTCTTCTCCTGGCAAAGCAAAGGGCTTGTCATTTAACTGTTTCTGACATTGCAACTCTTGACAAAGTAGAGATCATTAGTTGGAGGAGATGCCAACTTACAGCAGCTGACACTAGAACTCTTAACTAAGTAAAGATCACTAGCTGAAGGACTTGTCAATTGACATCAGCTGACACTTATCCCGACTGAGTAAAAGATTACTACTCTTGGCCACCACTGTATCATACTTACAAGCTGTGTTTGACTTGTTACGACAGTAGGAGAAGTGACATGTCCATCAGCGCTGCTGGAAGATGATGTTCTCTTCTCATAACTGCAATAAAAAATACCTCATTTCAATACTTTTACATTAATTAAAATTTTCTAATTACAAAGAAATAATTTTTTTTATATTGTGTGTTGTAAACATACTCAAATATTAAAATAAATTGCTCTTTCAGTGATACCATCTGATAGTTTTCTTTTGGTTTAAGAGGCAGCGTGAAATCACTTAAAGTGCGATTAATTTTAATATTTGGATAAGCCATGAACAGTTTGAACTTATAGGTTCGTATAAATTGTGTTATGATTCCAGCTCACCTTACAGATGTGCTGAGTTTCACTGGTTTGACGCCTGCAGCCTCTTCTGACTGACTGCCAGCTCTGAAACAGCAAAACAAAGGTATAATTGTATGCTTCTGCAGGGAATGATATCAAATAAACTGAAGCAGATTATTACATAAATACTATTTATAATTACCATTTGCAATAAACAAGGAGCATTAACTATGTCAAGATATGAAGACATACCTTTTACAAAGATGATATCTGTACAGAACAATAAGGGACAAATAATCATGTGCTGAACATGCAGTCAAGGGATCCTGATTGCAGCTGACTGAACTGGCAATTAATGCAACTACCTTGCCAAAGAGCATATACTCCAGTGCATGGTTTGAGAATAGAGTATTGGTTCAGACCAGTAACTGCTAACTAGAACTAGGAAATGCATTTCCAAAGATAACTGACCAAATTTCTTGACTGACATACAGGTTACATGTTAAGTGCATCTGAACAATTTAAGGGAAACACACAGCATGCAGTCAGTGATGGTGGAGTGGACATATAATATGAACACGGTGTAAATCTGCAGTACAACTTAGTTGAAGATTGGACTGCAACTCAGTGAAACTATGCAACTGTAACGTATATGCATTTGAGGAACTATGGGATATGTATAGTTGGGTGTAGGATAGAATTTCAAGTTGACCAGTAGTGACAAGTGGGTGACCAACGGTTGGATACCAGGGTGGACAGCCAGAACTTTTACTCAGGAATGTAAGGATCCATGGGGTGAGTCAGGTCAGCTCAGGGGCAAGTCTAGTGGATGTAACTGACCATGTAATTACTGTACAATGAATTGTGCATTAAAGGTGGCTAGCATCATCCACTGGTAGTTTTTATTTTGTCCATGGCTCTGGATGAGAGCCAACCAGCAGTCGTAACACAGCTAATACAGTACTTAATATACAACATACACATTCTCAGAGAGTGGTATAAAATGCTGAACCAATCAAAACAAACATTGTGATAAGTGACTAAAAGGGGACCAATTTGTCTCACTACAGTTGTGAAGCTAGCTTGTCTAGCCAAGCAGTTGCAGTACAGGACAACTGTGCCACTGACATGGATTCGCATCATGGATCGGCCCTGGGCAAATTATTTAATTAACAGGCTGAAAAAAGAACTCTTCTCAATTATTGCGACTTCCTTTCTTCACTGACCATGCACAATTTTTTCGTGAATGAGCACCACATATTCAGGTAATGAAGTCATCTAGATTCTGTCAAGAGCTCGGTTACATGAACAACGTTGGTACAGTAGTTACTTTAGCATGCACAGTGTAGCACTACTGCATTTGATTGTCATGCTACCTGGAGCAGTATCACCGGTTTAAGTATAAACTCTTAGACTTTACTCTTAACATACAGCTGATGAAGGTGTACTTGTAGAGATAGACAGGCTATTTGTATTAAATTAATTTATTTATACTGCTGTCATTATTCACAAGTAACATAAGTTTCTTAGAAATTTCTGCATCACAAACTCTTATTAAAAAGCTTATAAATTTTTTACATAGAGGAATACGTTGTCTCCAACCTGATTACATCAGATACCCCACCTTTGGCTTTTTTTATTAAATCAAACCTCCTCTCATTCAACATGATTTTTGTTTTACCATGCAAAAATGGTTAAAAACATGCCCTATACACTGATTAAGAAAAGCCATAAAAAGTGTAGAATATTTTGCAGTATCAAGGCTGTCTACCCTTATAAAAACTAGAATATCAGCAGAAGCTGACAAAAGCCCTCAGCCAAAACAACAGTGTTTAGAGGTGGTAACAGTAACAAGTACTAAATATCTGTTCTCACATGGATGTATATCTGTACATGTCTCAGTTATAAATTTAAAAAGCAGAGGTATGTACCATGATTCATAACAATCCACCAAATGCTTCCTGAAAAATAAGCTTCTAAGTTTTATTCTATTATAAGCTCTGTGACCTTGAAAAGTAGGTCAAGGTCACCCATCTTTGAACTTGACCGAAATTTTGTAGATATACGTCTTCACCAAAGAAATAAAATTCCTCTTGTGAATCCTTTTAGGGATATCCCGCTCACAAGGCCAAAGTTGAAAAATCCAAGAAAAATTCATTAAAAATCAGAAATTGCAGGTGGCGCCCCCAAACCTGTGCAGCAGTTACAGACCATCAGTCCCTATGATCATAGTAAAAATTGTGAAAATCCACCCAATGGTTTCTGAGAAATAAGCTTCTAAATTTTTTTTCTATATTCAGCTCTAAACTGTAGAAAAATAGGTCAAGGTCACCCATCTTCGAACTTGACCGTTATTTTGTCAATATACATCTTCATCGAAAAAATAAAATTCCTACAGTGAATCCTTTTAGAGATATCCCGCTCACAAGCCCAAAGTTGAAAAATCCGATAAAAATTCATTAAAAATCAGAAATTGTACGTGGCGCCACCAAACCTTCGAAGCAGGTAGAGACCATCAGTCCTAATAATCATAGTAAGTTTTGTGAAAATCCACCAAATGGTTCCTGAGTAATAAGCATCTAAGTGTTTTTCTATAATCAGCTCTAAAATGTAGAAAAATAGGTCAAGGTCACCCATCTTCGAACTCGACCGAGATTTTGTCGCTATACATCTTTACAGAGGAAATAAAATTCTGACGGTGAATCCTTTTCAAGATATCCCGCTCACAAGGTAAAAATTAACGGACACCAGACAGACGGACGGACAGACGGACGGACAGCTTGGGTGACGACAATAGCCCATCAGCCTAGGGGCTGAGGGCTAAAAAGGACAAAAGTAGAAGTGAAATGCAATTTTCTGAAAAGTAGACAAAAAGTGTTCATTCTCGATAAATGAATGCAAGATCAAAATAAATTCTGCTAAAAAATGCATGCAAGTAAGATACAAGCTTGCAAGAGAACAGCTCTTTTTGCTAGTTTTTTTATGGTGTTAAAACCATAAGATGTTCTAAATTGCCCATAATAGTTTTCTTACAATGAAGCAAACACAGCTTCACAACAATTCGCAATTTATTGCAACTTTTTGTCAGAAAGCAACACAAAAAGTAAGAAATAGATATTTTTAAAAAGTATGAAAAGGAAAGGAATGAAACAAAATTTAAGGAAATATTAGGATAACTGTCAGCCTGCAGTCTATTTACAACTTCATTTTCATCAAACCCACTGGAATTTCTCCTACCTGAGGTTTGTGTTTTTATGGATCATGTTTTTGGTTATAAACACTTCATTGTCTTGATCATCAACATGGTAACTTCCAGTGCTGGTGCAGTTCCTAGGGTCACATGACAAGAACAAAGGTCAACCACATGCAAATTAAGCAGGCAACCAAGCTGAGGTTCACACCATGGTGCAAATCAAACCTGCAGTAGTGATAGGACCACCATAGTTCCTGAAGTTGATTAACATGTAATTTACATGTATGATTTACATATACTTTGCATATGATTTACATGTAATTAACAACTGATCTGCATATGATTTACATATAATTTTCATATATTGTGTGTTTTTCTAAAATGATCACATTTTTGTGTGAACATAACTTTCTTGGCAAAACAAATTCCTGTATCTTTAAACAATGAAATTCTGGAATCAAAGAACTTTTAGTTTGTCTAATACATGATAACAATAAGGATCACAATCAGAAATATGGTGGTCCTACTTTATGCAATTCATTCAAATTACCCCTCACCAAATGACAACCAAAGTGTTCGTATTTCTCCATGGGGTGTGTTAACTACTTGTGTACAGTGAAGGATGGGAAGGACCTCAAGGACTGGTATTCTTCTCTACACAGTTAGAAATATACTGATTGCTATATTCAGAACATTTTTAGGGTTTGAGTCAAGTACTATTCCTCCGGGTATCTATTTTAATCCATGTATGATTAAATCAAAGACTCTTTATCAGGCCCTGCCATACGATTTTGGTGTCCACACAGTGAGTTTCTCCAGTGCAATTTTCAATACATGCAACAGATCCAACTGCACTAAATTTGAGAAATTATTTTGATCTTGTTATATAAAACAGAAATATATCATTTTAAACAACAAATATATATTTTTGGGTTTCAATACAACTACAATTAAACTTAAATACTAATTATTATTAAATACTAAGTTATTCACCTTGATACTTATGATATCTATTCTTGAAATTGAGTCCAATTTCAGGAGGAAAGAGAACTAGACATTTTCACTTGTACACTATACTGGGAGTTACAATGAGGGAATAAGAGCCAGAGCTGTTTTGATTAATTTTAAATAGACGAACTGAGAAGAATACGGGGTGACTTGTAACACCTAATAAGGGGGCATTTTAAAGGGGCATAATCAGGAACGAAATTATGCCTATTCTTTCACACTATCAGTTCACTTTTACTTTATACAAAAGTTCCCAAGCAAAACCATCCTAAAGAAGAGTCACAGTACCGTGCATATGGCTGTTTTACATCTTTTTATGGCTCTGCATGTTGGTAAACACAGTCCATGTGTGTCTGTTTACCATAACAAGGCCGCCTGACTGGAGGTCTGATTGTGAGCTGCAAGAAGCAATGTTTCAGCCAGCGGGAACTTGTATTACATTTTTTGTGCCAAGTCAGTCAAGGCATCACCTGAATGACAAGTGTTCTGGCCTGGGCGAAGCACTTTCTGTGTTTATGTTGACACCTGTGATCCAGCCTGGTCCACTGTTTGTAATACTCGTTTACAGGAGTAAGCAAAAGTTTTCAGGTCAATATTTTGGCAGATATAAATTTATTTTAATGGAAAAAAAGCTATTTTTCATGTTAATTCAACATGCTTTATGGGTAATTGGGCCCCTTTAATCAATGAGGGGCATATGATCTGAGGCTGATTCTGGAGAAACTCTCATTGTTTGCTCATCAGACTAATTATAGCAGGGCCTATTAAAGTATGATTTAATCAGGCTACTTCAGTATTAAAGATCAATAAATGTTCTTGGGACAGTTAGTTGCACACTCTTACAGATGTTTGCAGAATGTATAAGGGAACTGTAAACATATGAACTAACAAAGTCTCGATAACTAACTTGTGCAATCTCCTGCAAAATATGGCACATACTTGATCCAGTGTTATGTCTAATTTGAAACCATGCAGACATGCAAATCCATCTGGTGTTACCTTGGTAACAGCAGCAAGTGCCTGGCCTTGATTTTGTGACATACTGTGTAAGCTTTGCTTCATACAGGCATATCATACAAAGCATGGAACATTGATGGTGAAGTTACAGGGATATATTGTTTTTTTCCATGAATTTGTAGTGACATATCACAGTTGTAACCTGTAACTAATGACAAATACTAGTAAATCTAGTATGCCCAGTAAATCTGTATATTCAAGAATCATTAATAATTTAATATAAAATGCATTACCAGGGTTCCCATAATTTTGTGATAACATAATTCCTGGACTTTCCCCCCCCCCCCCCAAATCAAGGATAATTACATGAGAGATTCTAGATTTGACATGACTTCTATGTAGATGTAGCAAAAAGTATAATTGCAGCAAACAACAGTAAACCAAGACACTGGAATGTAATGGTACGTACTCCATGCATCCAATATGTAGTGCATAACATTACCACCATAGCCAATATAAAGTGGACATGCTGTTTCTTTTTTTGAACACTTAAATACTCTGACATTTCCTTGATTTGAGGGATTTTCTCAAATTCTCTAATATTTTAATTATTAGAAAAAGGGAAAACTCATTTCCAGGAATGTATGGGAACCCTGAGTTCCCATTAAGAAAACTAAACTGAATCATTTCCTGTTTTATTATTAAACCATATGGGGAAGGTTTTATGTAACTTCACTTTTGAGGCAAGATACTTGCTGCAGTTCAGATGAGTCATATAACTGTGCAAAGTGTGATACATCACTATGAACAAATACTGTTACTATATGAGTTATCCGTCAAAATATATTGTTATCAATCCACTCCAGACTTCAGGCTGGATTAATATATCATCTAAAATACACACACAAGTAAAACTGGAAAATTAATCACTCCTACAAACCAGGGAACTATGAAGAAGATTATGGAGAAAATAGGGAGACACAATGAGATCCCTATACAGTGTAGTATGTTGTAGGTAATTCCCTGTGAAATCATCAGATTTGAGAACATTTTCCAATCAGTGTTCTTTGAATAGCTTTAAAATGCAAGCATATAGCATTGACAGATAAAGTGTCATCACTAGAGGAATTGCATATTTTAGCAACACTGTTTTTTTTTTGCTGCAAAATGAGGGCCACATCCACTATTGCAAGTATCCATGTCTGCTTAACTATTGAAATATAAGCTTAAAATTTTGCAGACATGTTGATCAGTACAATGACTTTACTCAATTGAAGAGTGAGGCATGTCCAGGAGGGTCGATTGGGAGGACTATGTTGATTTCACATTGAATTACCCTTATTATCATATGTCAGATATTAAATTCTGATTCATTGAGGGTCTTCTGCACTCACCTGTCATCCTTTTCGTCAGTCAGGGCCACCGTCAATGTTTTATCAGCTACAACAGATATATCACAAGTTCAGTTTTTCACACCATACACTACATAAAATATTATACTGTTATACAAATATATGCAGGATGGTATCATTTTGCCCTCAGGCCTGCATAACTGCATCTGTTATGAGGCAGTGCAAAGAACTCCATCTATCTCTTCCTTGATGAACCGGTAGTGAGTCCAGGTCACTTACTTGTATCTATTAAGGTCATATCACAAGTGTACGTTAACCATGGTAATTTCTTTCTTGAAATATATACAGAAGTTCAAGATCTCCACAACATAAATTTATGCAAATAAGTCAAACACATGAATGAGTAAGCTGAATAGGTGACATAAATGCAACATTCTCCCAACAGTTCTTTAGACAAAGAAGTGAGGACAGGAAGTACTTGCTGTAGCTGAATAAAATCTTACAGTTGTGCGAGATAAAGCTGCTAATGGGAAAATCAAATTCATACTTTAGTTCCACCAACAAATATCTGATTTCATTTTCGATCAGTTCTGTATAACGTAAACAGGGCGTTAAAGTAAACTATCATTACATTTACACCAAAGTGCACTGAACCTCAGAAATATTCAAGCTTTCTGTAGGTCTGGTCCACTTTGAAACAATGAAGTTTTAATTTGTGTATATATCAGCTAGCTGTTAACGATAATAATTAATAATAAAACATCCCACTTCTCCAACACACTGAACACTACACACCTTTCTTCTTCTCTTCGTCTGCTTTGGCCTTCAGGATGTTACATTTCATCTGCTCAGGCGGTATGCTGGTGGTACCCCCTACAAACTTGACCTGGTTATTTTTAAACGTGTTGACGTCTTTTGGTATAGACCTGGGCGCTGGTACCGGGTGGCTGTCCAGTCCCTTCAGCTTGGCCGCCTGCATCTCTGATTCCTCTGATGGTTTTTCATCACACAAGAAACATGTTATGTAGGAAACATCCGTGGTTATATTTAAACTATGTTTATAGTAAATCCATAAATACAAAGTTTAAGTACAAAGAAAACTAACATTAAAGACAAAAACTATTATAATTTAAAAAGTCCTAGGTTTATATCATGATCAACTCAAACCTGTTAAATACAAACCAGTAAGAATACAGGAGGCTTAAAAAATAAAATTTTGTTAATCTTTACTATAAGGTAGGTAATAGGCTTGCATTATGAATTCAAACAGTTAAAAATATTAATAAAGAAACATACTTCAGTCATGAGGTTTCTCACCATGTAGATGAGTACTATATTTATTATCCATATTGCTTACGGTAAATTGCCATTAGTGGCAGAAAATCAATTCAACACTCATCAAACATATACAGAACTTTACCTGACGGCCATTATTTTCTTTTAAAAAATTTGAACTCAATTCTGTAGATTAAGCCACTTACTGAATGAAGATAAAGACAAGTTTATAATTTATGGCAGTGGCTTAAATGTTGCAGGATCTTTAAGTAGCATTGTAAAAATGTCACCATGCAAAAAGGTAGTGTTGTGCTTATTAATCAGATATTAGTTTTTTTTCTTCATAGTAACTTAATCTGGTTGTACTTTAGCATAATCTGTCACAAACAGTTATGTATGCCCATGCAAAGATGTTATGTTAATGGGAATTTATTTTTCTTTTCAGTGAGAAACATTACGAAGGTTGGCACAAAGAAGCAACCAATTTATTTTAAGCTGCTTAAGGAAAGTGTCAATCCCATGGCTGAAATCTGGACCTTTCTGCATTTTATGGAAAATATAAGGCTGGTTATTTATAAGGTAATAATGGTAAAGGTGGGGGTTTATAATGCTTTAGTTCCCAAAGTATGTATCCTTATATGTTACAATTTTAACACAAATTTCATTTTTCCAATGATATATCATAATTGTAAATAAACAATTAACTTTTATTTAGATGACAAGGGAGAAGGAGCATTACAGAGTTGAACAAATTAAAGAAATCAACACAAGTTACTCAGATTCAGGCCATGCATGATTAAGTACATGATACTTGTTCAGGCCATGCATAACTGCATAATCAGCATATTTTGCATATTATTTACAATTAAAATACATGGGCGCACTGCTGCTATAGAGATGAATAAATTGACACCAGTCTTGCACAGTTGGGGACTGCTGATGTTGTCCTTTTCATAAAATATATTTTATATCAAATGATAGATAGAACCACCCGGCCTTCAATCAGCCCTGCAGAACTGCATCTGTTATGAGGCAGTGCAAACAGCACCATCTGTCTCTTCCTAGATGAACTAATGTTGATTCAAAGTTAATGACAAACTGTCAAGGCTAAACAACACTTCAGTTTTCAGAAACCTGGCTCAGAGTTAATAAACAGTCAACATCATGAGCCTGATCTTTGTTTATAGGTCCCCATTTTGCAGATAAAACGAATATATTTAATTTTCATGTTACCATCTACTTAACAAATGATATCTGACTTTTATTTTCACATATGGTTTGCTATGAACATAACTCTGGTAGTCAGGTCCCCGTGGCTGAGGTTGTGAATAGCATTGTCATATGTCAGCCTAAACTCCCCAAAATGGTACCTACAGCAGTCATTTCCCTATAAAGGAGGCTTCGAAAGGTACACGACTGTCATGTCTCCAAATTAGATTTTAGAAATGATAACTTTGACTGTCATGTCTCCATATAAGCGTTTATGCATGATACCTTTGACTATCTTCAGGTAAGAGTGTATGAATGGTACCTATGAGTGTCATGTCTCCAAAATAGATTTCATGAATGATACTTTTGACTTCCATGTCTCCATATTAAAGACTCCAAATCCTACAGGTCTCTTAGTGTCACCTCTCTATACAGGACATTATGAATAATACCTCTGATTGTCATTTCCCCAGCCGCCCCTGACGTAGATGGCAAGGGAGAATGCGGCGTCTCATCAGAGGTCTGTGAGGTGGACCGGGCAGGTGCTCCCCCTCCCTTGATCAGATTGTCTAAGCGTTCGATGGCGTCCGTGGCAGTGTGGGGCGTTGCCGCGGCTGAACCATTAGGGACGGCAGGCATGGCAGTGGCCCCTGCAGGTACAGGCTTGGGCTGAGGGCTGTTGACTTCTACTGTAGCTGTCACAGCCTGGGCTTTCTTCCTATTTTGTAAAGAAAATATCATTTATTAACAAGTGACCCAAGGGTCATGATGCTCAGCCACTGTTGGTCATTCAGGTTTTTACTTTATCTTTACACCTGACCAAAGAAGAAGGCTCAGTATCCTACATGGTCTCTCACTGGTATCGAAAGGGAATCATGTTGAAGGAAGGTTAATGCAACTGCAAAGCATGCCTCCCACAACATTCTGGATTAGCAGACCCAGAATGTTATCAGAATCCTGTTCAAATTCTGGAGTGTGGCCCTAAATCCCTCCACAAATTTTCTTCAAATTCTGATCAGAAGGTATGCTGCATACACTGCAAACTGACAAACCAGACAAACAGTCAAAGATATTTTTACCATTATGTAAAATTGAAATTTGTTTATCCCAACCAAGGGGCAAAAGTCATTTGATAATATAAGGGGCCTTCTTTGGACCTGTAATGCAATTATCAAGTTGTTCAAGTATGACTCATCACTCTTGGCTTTTTTTCATATGTATTCTGCATTTTTGTTCACACACCAAAGTATGACGGGAATCCTAGCTGAGGTATTAATATGGTATCTGACACATTTTCGTTATACATGTAAGTACCCTATGGCTTTTCTTGAACGATGACAATTTTTTTACTTAATAATTTACTTTGCTTGTCTGTTATTACACTAAGACATACTTTCCTATACAAAAAATATTATTTTAATTTGGCTGTAATTGCACTATGCCAAAGTTCCCAAAGAGAACCTGCTCTTTTTGCTTGTCTGTCATTGCACTATGACATACTTTTCCCTAAAAGAGATTACCCTTTTCCCTTGGCTGTCACTGCACAATGACTCACTTTCTTAATTAGTTACTATTTTTACTTACTCTTTTTGCTTGGCTGTAATAGCTGCTGCTGCAGCCTGTGCCCTCTGCTTATCAGCCTTGATGAAAGACGGTCGCCTGGAATATCGCTGGCTGGGTTTTCTCTCAAACTTTACACTTTGGCGGGTTCTGTTTTGGGTTGCTCTTTGCCATTCTGTTCTACCACTTCAAGTACAAACAAGATTTTTATATCAACAACAAAAGTCAATATATCATCTTCACATTTTCTCCTCTTTTGCATCAACATAAATCGTCTATATGTAACATCTGAATACTTTTTTGCATTTTATTAAGATTACAGGTCCAGGTTACACATAATATTTATCAGTTTTATTTTATCATGACCGATTAATGAAATATCTTTTATATTTTATCTTCTTTTATATACATTAAAATTCTATGTCAACATGACTCATTTAAGCATGTAAATCATTTCAAAAGTGAAGAAAAAAATGTCAGATTCGACCCTTTTTTTGTATGACTGTGAATGGAACTATTTTATATCCCTCTGACACATGCCTCACAGCTTGGAAATCCACAACATGAGTGATGCATATCAGCCATTAATTGCCCCCAAGGACAGTGAATGGGCTGAGGGTGATATTCATGCACAACCCACTAGCCAACTAAGCTGAAACGGACTATAGGTCTTTATATAAATGTTTATGTTGTCTAAATGTAATGTAACTACTTTTGGTTGCCATTGGCAAGCAGTTAACCATTAATGCTGAGCCCTGTATATAAACACAAATAAAAACACATCATTTGAATCATCAACTAGCCAGTGCTGTCTGTAACATGTGACATTATTTAATAATGTCTTAGTTTAATGCATTACAAAAGTTTGAAATGTTGTAAATGTTCATGTTATTTTAAGTATTGCCTGGATTTAATTAATTGCTCAATGATATGCAACAATTACATACATGTGCATCCTTTATCATTTTTCTGTTTTAGAAATTAGAGATGTACCCATAATTTTGATATGTAAAAGTGACGTTCTGGTTTTAATGTGTTGGCATAATGGCAGCCACAACAGCAAATTTTGAAAAACTGCAAGAAATAAACCTGTCAGGGTGCAATCATAGCATCATATTGACCCTCTTGCATTACTAACAGATTACTGGCTCCAGTGTCATTACATCAAAGTCTGAGGAACGCATTTTAAGGCCTTATAAAGATGCAAATATTTTCTTCATTTCTGACGCATCATGGCCTAGAGGAACACTGCCAATCAACATAAAGCAGACCAAGAGCTAGCATTTTTTGTGTACTTTCTAATAATACCAAACATGAGCAAAAAGTTCCATTTTAATCCAGCACATTGGTCAACCCCTTGGAGTGTTTGTTGAATTTATGACCACATGACCACAAGCAACATATCCTTTAACATGGGTTTACACACAGTGGCATGTCACTGGTTCCTCCTGAGATACCAGCTGTGCTAGTCACACAGGCTGTTATCTCAAATCTTCCAGCAACATGACCGCCCACAGCCAAAATTAAAGTCTGAGGCACGCCAAATATCAGAATTCTGAGGTTTTCTAAAATCCCCCAATTTATTTTAAGACTTTAGGTGAGAGACAATTATGGGCTGAGAATGGCTACTCTATGCTGACACCTTCCACTGTCAGGTTCAAACTCACATCTCCCAGTGCGCAGCTGAGCAGTGTACAAAATACAGTTTTATGGTAAGTGCACCTGTGCACCCATGATTATAAATCAGGGTGCACAAAATAATTTCAATGTGCACCAATTCATTAATGTCATAACAGCTACTAAATAAAGCACTTTTATTTCAATAAAAGGATAAAAGTATTCAGGCTTTACTAGGACCTGATTGGTACCATCAGTAATATCCTTAAAAAGAAAAGTTATGACCACTGGATTTAACTGCTTACCGGGAGTTCATGTAATAATATTTATGTCCATGAATTACCATGTGGACTGTCAGCTGTGTATGTTCCCAACAGTCTTGCAAATCTGTCCTAGAAAATGACCACCTTGCAGTGATACAGTGGCTGCACATTGTATTTTTGGGAGCATCTGTGCACCTTAGCACCCAGTATTTCAAACAATATTCTGTAGTCAGACCCTTTAACCATGCACTCAACTACCAGGTCTGTGTATGTTTCAGAACTCACCTGTACTGAAATTTAGAGGCTCTTCTGAAGAAGCCTGATGGGCCAGTGGGTTTTTTAACCGGGGCTTTCAGTCGGAAAAACGTGTGATGTTCCACAGCACACTTCCATAAGTGTTTACAGGCCTTCATGTGGGCAAGTCGAAATACAAATGAGTGCTCCTGTTCCTTGCCCTGGGAATGAAAATACAAAATAGTGTTACACATGAAAACAAGGGACCTATGGGTCACGACGCTCAGCTGTTATATATGATAAAAAAATATGATTTAGAAATGAGGCACATGCTGGTTTTGTGTGGTAATAAGTATAAGCTGTATAAAAAATTGTTGTTGTTTAGCTTATGTATGATTTTGATAGTACCTTTGGAGACAGAGAAGAGTATTGATTTCATTTATTTTATTAACAAATGGAGTACTATTGTCACACAGATTTTGACTTGGCCATATAACTTATAAGCAGAACATATAATATAAGAGTTTAACTATTTATTAAAAAAAATTACAAATATTGTCCAAGATATAATTTTTATTAAAAATAATAAGAGAATCGTATGACTTTTAAAATGAAATATAACTGAAATGATTATTAAAATAATATTAAAGAATATATTCATGAATGCATTCATGAATACATTTGGAAAGTATTTGCACTGGTATTCATATACTTTCATTTTTACCTGAATTCCCATTCTTTATGCAAGAAATTTTAAAATGGATTACATATTCATATTCGTATTAAAATACAATTGCAAAGTATTCCCACAATGTCTGGTATTTATTCAGTTTTCACCAAACAATGGTGTTGAGAATCCAGAATGTACAAAATTCACACATTTAAATAATGATCATAAGTACCTGGTTTTATGGCTTTTATTTATATTTAAAAAAATAAATGTGATATATTCATTTTGGACTAATTTCACATCAATGTACACACTAGACACAGTAGGAATCTAGATTAATATTATCAACTGCATCTTTGTCTATCATTAATTTCCTTCATATGATCCCTAATGATTAGTAATGAATAATATGATTTACTTTTTTATTATTAAAATTGAACTGAAAAATGCCATAGGTGACTGCATGGTGTTATTTGGAATACGTGACATTCTATCCATCATTACAAGATTCTTATATCATCAGTAACTTCAAGTTAATTCCCTATTATTATAAACTAACAAATTCCTGTTCTATTTTTCTTTAATTTTTTTATTAAAAACCAATAAAAATTGATTAATGTATTGTTTATTGTTATGTTGTTGGTTAAAACCACTAGATGAGTTGGGTTGGACACCTGGATCAACTGTGGCTGGCCATAAGCTGCCTGGCTGCCCCAGTATATGCCTCATCTCAA
Organism: Sipunculus nudus; assembly: GCA_026874595.1. NCBI lineage: Eukaryota > Metazoa > Annelida > Sipuncula > Golfingiida > Sipunculidae > Sipunculus > Sipunculus nudus. The sequence goes on from CM049318.1 coordinate 60,458,858, forward strand.
GCGTGCATAATTTGCTGAAAGTTCAACAAGGTCAACATACAGGTGACTCAAGAGTGGCTTGAGAGAGCCAAGGTCTGACATGGTCTCATAAAAACATTAATAAAAGCTACAATTTTTGGCCAATTTCTTTCAGCTTTCTAAACTAAAAAGCTGAAAGCCTTATGTGTGCATGATATGAAAATTATATAAACAGAGCTCACATGAAACAAAAGTGAAATGGTCAAAGTTGGGCAAAATTTAAGGTACTAATTTTATATTTATACTAATAACTTATAAAATTTTAAAAATTCAGAACTAATTTTGGGTATTCAATTGAATCTTGATTAAATAATGTTACATCCCTGACAAAAAATCTCTAGCTTCAGCAAGCCCCTTGTTAAGGGAGTAAATATATTTCTTGATTTTTTTACAAAGTGCATTATGATTGGGCCCATAACTTAAAACAATTACGCAATACTGACATCATTTCTGGCATGTGCACAGAGAATGTATAGAAAAACATGTATATTATATATGATTAAAGTCAGATCAGTGGTTTTGATATTAGGCAGTACTGAAGTGTAACAATGGGTTTATAATTGAAAAATGAAGTTTTTCATTAATATCTCAAAGGTATTAAGTCCTAGTGACCAAATTCTTGGCATGACAGGGGATTTTGGAGACATCTAATTGTATGCCAAATTTTACAAACTGAGAGCTTAAGCTGGGGAGCTGAGCTCTTGCAAACTGCATAACACTAGCCTGATGTAAACAATAACGTTACATGGTGCTTGAAAACTTGAATAAAATCTACAGTTTTTGATCAACTGGTTTCAAATTTTTGGTGTTAACAGACAAAATGCTAACAAAAACATGCTGAGAAAATTAAATCCACAGTACTTACAGGAAAAAAATGCCATGGTCAAAGTTAGGCAAAATTTAAGGTACAAATTTTTTATTTTTGTTAATATTTTAAAAAATTTAAAAGATTTTGATCTAATTTTTGGTATACAATTTAATTTTGATTAATTAAAGTTATATTACTTGAAAAAAAAGTCCATAGCTTTAACAAGTTTTGTGTTAAGTGATGATATATATTTCCTGATTTTTTACAAAATGCATTATGTTCTGGCCCATAACTTTCTAAAATTATATAATACAGACATAATTTCAGGCATGTACATAGGAACTATATAGAGGAATATTTATGGTAAATATGAGGAAAAACAGATGAGTGGTTTTGATATTAGGCAGCCCTGAAGTGTGAAAATAGGTTTTTAATAAAAAAATGAGGTTTTTCCTTAATTTCTCAAAGGAACAAAGTCGCAAAGACCCAGTTTTCGGCTTGGTAGGAGATCTTGGGGATATCTAACACTATGCCGAATTTTGGATTCCTAGGTCTTACGGTTTCAAAACGTGCCACATCTATGGACGGACTGACGGACGGAAGGACAGACAGACGGACGGACGACGGACAATGGACCAAGACTATAGCTCAGATGACTTATAGTCAGCTGAGCTAAAAATGCAAGCTAAACTGAAAGGTTTATATGATGAATTTATTTTTGAATTACAGTGAATTTATACATGGTCATGTTATGTGCTGATTTACAATATTCAACAGTCAGAAATATCTCATATTAAATTTATGCAGATGCAAATATCATTGATGATTACCAAATTCAGATGCAAATGTTTATAAAATGCAAATATAAAATACAAATACACTGACAAATGCATGCCAATTTGACAATATGGTAACCTGATGCATGGCAGAACTAAGGGTTACATAAACTTAACTGATGAAACAACATGGTGAATATTCTTTGTTGTTCACTATCATTTTTTTACTTGAAGGAAAACAGTCCTGGATACTAAATATACAGTTTCATAATTCTTAAAATTTCTTTTTCTGGTTATTACAAGAAATCACTGCATTCACATTTGGAGATCATACATTTCCATATAAAAAGCAAATGCAAATGCAAAGTTACTGGTAGCTCTGCATTTAAATCCAAATCCAATTGCAAATGTGACAGGCGTATGCAAATTCATCTGAAGCCTGATGAAAATCTATCAATACGCAGCAAACAACACCAGTGACCCTGACCTGTTCGTCATCTTCAACCACCACAATAATTAGCTTCTTGGAACGGAAATTCAACTTGCTGATCTTAGGCCTGTAAATAATGAGATAACAATAACTTTAACATAAGCTTATGATCAGTGTATGCAAAAAGTATCAAGGCCCCCGAAGGTAAAACATTTTTACATGTAGACAAAAATTCAAGTGGTCCTGGCTGTCCCACAGTGCCTAACTAGAAGAGGTGCTACTCAAAACAATGAAGCCTGGTTAGTTACCATGGCGACACTTGAATTAAAATACAGATGGACCATGGGTATACCATAATACTTCCCATCTGAGACGGGCGTATAACAATTTAACCGAGCAATGGTGCTGCATCATTTTTCTGGCACTAGGTGAACTTGGTGAATTAATGGACATCAAATGAATGATTTTTATAGTGTATAATAGACAAATAATGTCAAATAAAGATCAGAATCGTGTATAAATGTCAAAGAACCCACCAAAAGAAGAGGCCAATCTTCTGTTTGTCTTCAAACACCAGGACACCCGTTGGAGTCAGTCCTAGGGAATACTCGTTTCCATCGCGACCCTGTAAAAGGATTAGAGATTCTTGATGTGAGATGAACAGTGGATGTACCAAATTTTGTATCAAGAATTTTGCTAAAAATAAATGGTGTTTCTGTCCACTTGTATATTCCTGGTATTACTTTTAGAAATTTCACAAACTTATTCTGCATGTCTGCCAACACTATTGACACAAATGTGCAAGCCGCCTGGTGTATGTCAAATGGAATTTCATAAAATAATGAAATAAGTTAGGGAAAATATAATTTATGCGGTGCAGTAGCAGGTCAGTTTATATTAAATTGGAATATCAGATCATAAAGTGTAGTTGGAGAGAGGGAGTTAATAATAATTGGTAAAGTTGTCAGCTGTTGTTGTCATCATGTTTGTTTACATCCGTGCTAACGACGCTGGTGGGTTATTCAATAGTATATTATTTATTATGTAAGTAAATGGACTTACTGTACCATTATTTATTATAATTAGATGACAGAAGGTTCTAAAGAATACAGGTAATGTGTATTTTCCAATAGGTAAATTCTAGAAAATCCCGTAGGTGCTAGTCTTGACAAGAAACGACTTGATTATTCTAGAGACTTCTAGAAGTTTCGGTTACCCAGGTATAAATAGGGCGGTGTCAAGGCCGGTGAAAAAGGAAGAAGTGAATGAATTTGGAAGTTACCGTCAACTGGTGACAGGTCGTTTTATGTCAACGACGGATTAGTTGAACACCGAGCGGGGTGTGTTATAAATTCCGTGAGGACAGTATTAGTCCTGGAGAGAATATAGATAGTTGTAGCCGATCAGGGCGTAAGAAGATATACATGATTGGTATTTGTTGAAGACGTTGTTATTGTGAGATTGGAGCCAGTCAACGACGACGGTGGCCATCCGTCGTTGGATGTTACCGGAATAAACCGTGTTCTTCAGTTCAGACAACGAGTGGTATTTTGGACTTTTCTGTGTGAAAGAACTTGGGAATATATGTCCGCTGCGTGTGTGGTGTGATAACTATAAAACATTAAGCTATACTGATCTTTGTGTGTCTGTTTTCACTTTTTTTAATTATTTTATGGTTGAGGCAACTGCCTCCATTTGTCATGCTGTCTTATGTAATTCTTAATCTAAATATGTATATCTGCAGAGTTCTTTTCAGTTTGGGACTACATGACAGGGCAGTAACTAACATTGGCTTCCTATCATGTTATTTGTATCTTGATGACCACAAGGTCTTTTGTCTACAGCACCTCCAGGTCCTGGGTGTGTTATCTTCCCGACTGCTGGGTCATAACACCAAAGAGCCCTCAAAAATGCACTCCTTTTTGAGTGATACACAGCTGTGGGGCACAGCCTTCCCATTAAACCTGCAGAGCTCCTGCAAAACCTGCACTTACCCTGGGTGGGGGTTGACAGTAAAACCCTCACTGCTCCTCCGCTGAGATCTGAACTAATGACCTTCAGGCTTTGAGACCTGTGTTCTACCCCCGGACAACAGAAGCTTGTATTGTATGGATTTATACTTGAAGCTAAATGTACCTGTACTGTATGCATGTCCACTCCATACATCTCCAGCCATTTGGCTTTCTCCAGGTATTTCATTTCAGCCTGGGCAGGTGTCATCCCACTGAAATAACACCAACAAGGTATTTTATTATTATGTTTTATATTATGATTTCATTACATTTCATTAATATCACATAAAGTTTGTTTTTTTTTATATTAATAAATAATTTTGCATGATAGTAAGCTGACACTTCTTGAAATAAACTGAAGTATGTCAATGTCTTCAGACAGCCTCCTCAGCAAAACTTTTCAGATTTAAAGTCAGTTCAAAGGTTGTTTTTATTCACACTAGGCACCATAAAGTATACATACATGTTGAAACCCGTGAAATTACAGATTATGCAAAACTGCAATAAATGTGATAGATTTTGGAGGAAAACAACCAATCATTGAATTAATTGATGAATTGGCACAAAACTGATAGTTAGTATTGCCCAAAAAATGTGGCTCATTACTGTAGTGTTGACAAAACAACCTTTTTTTGTATGATATAATTTCATATTTGCCAATTGAATGTCACAGCGAATTGTTGATTATCTGCCCACAGATTATTAATAAATACTCACCTACAAGTTTTGAACTTTTCAATTATGGCTAACTCCATTTCTTCTGTTTGGATGGGCACAAAACGAAATTCTGATATGACTCCGGGGGTGTGTTCCTCACTATTATAGTCCCCCAGCTCAGCTAAAACATTACAATATCACTCATCAGTGATTATCATGAAATCAACCCTCACAAAAAAATCTCCCATAATCTGTTATGACACAATTAATATGTCATGGGTTATCACTTTACACTGATAAGGTAAAAATTATTTGTAACTTCTATAACATTCAGAAAACGTAACAGTATTAACCACTGGTATTATTCTATAAATTACATAAAATTGGCAGGGACTGAAATAAAAGTATGTATATTTAAAACTGGCCTTGTATTAAGGTCATGGTGAGACTGATACCAGAAACAACTAGCATTGTTAAGGTCAAAAGTTAGGTGCCTACTATGCCAACATTCTAAAAATAACTGCCAACTGGCCATATTGGATTTGGATCTGAAATTTGATGCTGCAGCCTGGTCACCATATTGGATTTCAGATTCTGGATATGAGAATGAATAGTCTAAAATACGGAAAAAAATTCAGTAAAAATTTCTCAACAATCCATGTGATGCATGAAAGAGAATAACAGTCCAATGATAAATCTGATTACTGTAGGGCATCCACTAAAACAGGGCACTCATGAGTAATATCACGTTTAAGAACCAGGAATATGAACTACTTACATTGTAATGCATATGCAGCAAGCTCCACCGCCGTGTCAAAGTCACACTCAAGTTTACCTGTCAAAATGTCCTGCTTTAACTGGAGAAACAGCATATACCTGAAAAATAACAATTGAGCAAATGTAGGTGGCGCCACAAACTTGTGCTACAAGTTCAATAAGTGCAATGACCTCCATGACAAACAATCTAGACTTTCCTGAGAAAACTAGTTTTTAGACCCAAATGGAAATTGTCCAGAGAAATCTATCCAGATATACAAATAAACCTTTAACCTAAGTTTTACAGAAGTTTTCTTGTTGAGCCATATACCTACACTTGCAAAAGGTGGGCATGAAATTTATATTTAAAATCAAGGGAGGCAAAATAAAAATTGTGAACATACAATGCAATTTGACTTAATTTTTTCAGGTTTATATTAATTTTGCTACAAAAATTTTAGACCTGCAACATTTTCTGAAGTATTTATTTTTTACCTTTATTCAGCTTAAATGCCTTGTATGGTGCTAACATTTGTCATTTAGTGTTCACAGAAAATCATTAAATCTGATATCACTTACAATTAGATGATGAATATCTGAAAGGTATTGATACAGGGACACCTGACAATACTGATACAATATCGGACTTAAAGGGACATAATCAGGAGCAATATTATGCCTATTTTTTCACACTATCAGTTCAGTTTGCTAAATATAAAAGTGTCCCAGCAAAACATCCCAGCACAAAAGTCTTAGTACCTCTCATACTGCTGTTAGCATCTTGTTATGGTTCTGCGTGTGAGTAAACATGGACCATGTATGTTCGTTTACCATAAGAAAGCCGCATGACCGAAGGTCCGATTTTGTGCATGTGTGACATGTCCAAACTGGTCCATACATAGACCTTCATGTCCCCTGATATATCTCTGCTAGATGGACATTAAGGCCCTGGATAGACATTAAGGTCCTGGATGGACATTACAGTCCATCTGCCAAATGTAAATTCATTTTAGAACCTATCGCAATAGATATGTACAAAAGGTCCACTGGTCCAGGGGCCTCAGCTGAAATGACATGTCCTGTGTGACCCAGCTGGGCCCGTGTATCAGGTCCCTGAGCCACTACAATATGTACCGTAAAATCTCCACTTAAAACCGCACTTCCGATTAAAACCGCACCCAGACTTTGCTGAAATTCCAGGTGAGACATCGCGAGGGGCTCAAATACTAAGAACCCCCCTTTAAAACCGCACCAACTTTCGCTACGGAATGATTTGACAAAGACACAATCAAGCTATCATCTAGAAAAGAACATGCGTAGGTTGCGACTCGGCCATTCCTGTCCACTTTTAAATTCCTTGGGAGTTTTATTTAAACACATCATAACACTTTTTTGCAGGGTCACTCAAGCATGAAGTTTGGGAAGACGTAAGGGCCGGTGAACCTCTGCCTGTTTATACAGATTTTATATTCCGTGCCGTATTCTTGTTTGCTACTGATTTGTTATTATACTTTGGAAAAAATATTCTGCTGATCCATTTCAAGTCACTGTATATTTTAATTCTAAAAATATTTGATGAAAATTCCATTTTCTGGAATTACTCGGAAGATTCAAATCATTTTCATACCGGTTACTTCGGTATTATCATCGTCACATCGTACGTTGACATCACTCCATGTCACAATTTGCTGGCGGGTTTGAAAACATCGCTGGTCAACTTAACTAAATATCAAAGTAATTGAAGTTACCTTGTTGAGATACGCACCTATAGGAAACATGACGCTTGATAACGAGTGATTTTAAGGTAAAATTAAAGTGGCCAGCCAGGGTAAGCAAGTTTTTTTTTCCTGAAGAAAGTGTCCGTGTGAGGAGCCATTTTGTCAAGGCAGTGTTCACGCAAGGCACGCTGGGACGAAATAGGTGGCTGTTCTGTTTACCACCCACCGCGTACAGCCATTCAAAATATTCTTAGCAGAATACCGGGGCGTTTCAGCACATGGCGGCACTCAAACTTGATTTTAAAACGATCGTCTGCCATTGTGTGACTACTTACGATGTCAGCTTTTTATTCATTTTACGTTTTAAACAAATAATCATTGCTAAATAATGCCGCAAATGGGTTTAAAGTAGGCTTTTATTTCAATTTTGCTTGAGTATGCCCAACAAAGTGGGCCGCTGTGTGTCACAGCAGGGTTGTTGTAAACGTATTATTTGGAGACAATTATCAAAATTTCATAACAAGTTATACATCACACGAAAACTATTCACAAATATTTAATTCATAAATAACAAATAATCGTTAATAATACATTTACACAGGGCTCCCATGCATGCGAGACTGCTGCTAAGAACTGCCTTCGAAAGTTGCAATATTATCGCCCACTCGCCGGCCCCAAAAAGATGTCTGTCAGGAAGATATTCAGGGAACCCTTCTAGTATAAACCGCACAGTGCTTTCAGGAAATCAACCTGATTTCAAGATTTTGAATTTCTTGATTAAACCGCAGTTTTAAGTGGAGATTTTACGGTACTCTTTCAGCCAGAAGGAACTTGTATTACATTTTGGGGGGGCAAAGTCAGTTAGGGCATCTCCTGATTGACAGTTGTTGTGGCCCGGGCAATGTCCAACACACTATGTTTATGTTGGTAGCAGTGATCGCAGTCAGACCACTTGTTTGAACACTCATGCACAGGAGTAAGCCAATGGTTTCAGGGCAATATTTTGGCAGGTACTAATTTATTTCAAAGAGAAGATGCTATTTTTCGTGTTAATTCAATATTCTTTATTCTTGATTAATCCTAACAAAGATGATACACTCACCTTGTTAGTTCTTCTCGTAAAATGTTTGGTTCTGAGGAATAAAACTTCACTTTCAGCTTAAATGTGTATGGTGGCCCAGCTGTAATTACACAATTCATGTATATAATTCTACAGACAAATAAAATAGACCAGACACTGATTTTATTATAAGTTAATTCTTAAAGTACATCAAACTTGTATATTTCTACAAAACATGTTTCATTTTACTGAAAATATTTTTAAGGTTGACAAAATTATGAAATTTAAATAAAAATCAACTAAGAAATTTATAAATAATGTTTCATATTAAGTCTTTTGTTCCACAGTGAAACAATACTATATCAATTATATAGTTTTTGGTTTGCACACATACTGCCTATACATCAATATACACGATGGAGTTTCTGTGATAAAATTTTTCCAAATGTTATGCTAGTTAGTGAAAGCAACATAATTACATATTTCGACCAATTAATGCTTCAGTAATGATTGACAGTATTCCTATAAAATATTAAAAATCAGCTCATAAACAAACCTGTCTGTCAGTTAGCACCATTTAACAATATAAAACAATTATGCATTTACAACCAAATTTATGATTTCATATGTAGAACATATAATAAGCACATGCACAGCAATGTAAATTAATTAATATGCCCTTACAGTTTCCATTCCTCTGTCATTATATGGTCTTAAAATGATAATTACAGTAAAACTTTGCCTAATGACCACCTCTGTTTAGTGACCACCTTAAATAACGACCACTTATTCTTGGTCCCAATATTTTTTTACTTTTATATATGACCTTGCTCTAGATGGCCACCTCTTAAATGCCACCACTTTACTGAGGTCTCATTGTTGGTCTTAATTTTGAGGTTTTACTGTAAGAATCAATATCACATTCAGAATCTCAATATGAACAGATCAACACATTCATATGAAGCGTATAATCATGCATGAAGCAAAAAAGCTGAACAGAACAGATGACTTACGGACTTTTTCCTTTGCTCCTACAAACAAGTGCACAAAAAATACAGATTTACCAAAAATACAAACAACTTAAAACATACAACTTTACAAGTCGAGGTATTTAAAATACAGAGTGTCTCTATAACACAAAACTCAATGTTATTCACACTGTAGTGATACACAGTATTGCTATCATCATCATTGCAATGATACTATCAACTAACGTGAGAGTTGTAATATTTTCAAGTATTAAACAGATTACAATGACACATTACTATGGATCAGTGTTCACAGGGAAAACAGGAATGTCTACTGTGAAAGTGAAAATTTAAGACATTACTACAGGAACTATTCTACTCTGTCTAATACTTGCTGTGTCAATGAGTTACATGTTAATGTGTAGATCCCTTTTCTTAATGTCTTTAACAGAGTATACATTGAGTGGAAAATATACTGAGGCACAGTGAGGTGAGGTTCAGTAAACTGAGAAAGCCCGTATCTGCACTTGGTTCGCATCTAATCCTGATTATACTAAGTCGGCTAAGTGTGGAAGTATTATGTTTTTTGTCCACACTGTAGTTTGTGTTACTCACAAAAGCCTATATGGGTTTAATCAATAAGCTGCAAGTCTGTTGTTTGTGTATGGTTTAAAATCTGATTTCCTGTGCTGTAACTACCGAATGTTACCTAGTGAAATGGATGACGAATTCCAAAGCCAAATAATGATTGACAACTCAGTTCTGGCCACAAGTAGACCAGACACAAATTTGCTTGTACACACTACACACTAAGAACTGGTTTTATTATAAACCAGACATGTAATTCAAACCAATGTAGACCACCATTCTAGGGGACTACAGTAGCAGACAAGTAGCCTAGTGTGATAGAGTACTTAATATTATACAAGATCCATATTATTTTCTAGTGCAGATACGGCCCAATACTGAATCAAGACATTACACACTCCAACAGGGGTACACAAATGAATGGTAGCTTTAGCAGACTTTAAAATCATAATTTAGGGATCTCTTACCTTTGAGCTGCTTTCTTAATGTTTTTGTTGGATCTAGCCAGTGCTGTAAATGAAGTAATATACTTAAGATATATTAAACATTACATCAAGGTAAGTCATGATGGGCCTGTTGGGTTGTAATATTAAACATGGCATCCCATTAAAATAAGTTCTGTAGCCTCTCTCATAAACATAATTTCTATAACAGACACCCCCCCCCCCCCCAAAAAAAAAAATCTGTCTGTTATTGAGGGGTACCACTGTACAAATACACAACAGAATATTGACACACTAAGTTGAGGGAGTGCATTTTCCTTGTGCGCAGGGAAAGGCCTGTCTCCCAACATTATCTGATCTTTATTACATCTAGTTCTTTGTGTTGGATATTAATGATCACCAACTTCACCAAAGAAGCAAGGACAACCATATCAGATGACAACATTTCCCACAAATAAACCAGCCTAGAACCCCAGAAATAACTTACAGTCCCTGTGATACAAGAGTCTTTGTTGTGCAGAGCTTACTTCTGTTGCAGGCTTTATATTTGTGTAGTTAAAATGTTGTGATATTCACTTTTTCCATGTTTTGAATAGTGACTGGTTCCATTTTCTCAATTTCATTATTGAATAACCAACATAGAGTGTGTCCATTATTATATGAAAATATGTGCACAAATCTTTAATCTCTGACAAGGGCCCAAGGGAACATTAAACAAGAGCACCACAAATGTGCATAGTACGCCCGTTGTGTATCTGGTGAACTCTGACCTCATTAAATATGCATGAATTTTGATAATTAATAAGGTAATTCAGGTGAGAAACTCTATTAATAAATATGTATATTGAGTTTTATGAAAATCCATGCCTCATGGATTTTGCTGGAAATCAAACTTAGGTGAGATACTTTATTGATTATTGATGAGTTTCATCAAAATCCTTCACTTTCTTTGTAATTTATGGTGGTGACACAACAAAGTAGCCTTGCAACCCTTGACCTTGTTAAATATGCCTGGATGTTGCCAATTATCAAACAAGGGTGATATAATCAGTCGTTTAGTAGTTTTGGTCAGTTTTGTGAAAATCCATCAAAGCACTGGTAAGTTATCGTGGCGACACTGAAAGTTAAAGGATGGACGGACCGACGTTGGGCATACCATAATACTCCTGTTATATGACAAGTGTATAATAATGAGTGGAAAATTTTGTTTATTATTGGTAGATTATTGGAACGATATAACATTATATATAGTATCATTCTTGCATGATTCACAGGTGATATAAACCATGTGTTTTTTTCTTTATCTCTATTCCGACACTACATGATAATAATATGTCACAGTTGTAAATTGACTATTCATCTGTGTAGATAGGGCAGCTTATCCACAAACATTTTATTTTTTTATTGAACATTGTAATGTGAATATCATAAATCTGACAACCTCATGAACATAAAGCAAGGAACGGTATATCTTGTATGATGCTACTGATCTCTTGTTGATCTTCTTAGTGTTTTTTTCCCTGTTGTTGTTGTTGGTGCAGGTACCAAAACAGTGGAGACCTGCAAAGTTATCCAAGGTAAAACTAGGATGTTGTGGGAGACCATGTTTTTACCTCTGCCAGGTGTGCAGAAATATATGAAAGCAACCTAGATTTACCAACTCAGTGGTTGCATAAAAGGTCAGCTCCGTAGCCAGAACAAAGATGTCCCCAAACACTGTGATATGTGCCCTTGCAGGGATAATTGTATTGCCTTATCTTGAATCAGTAAAGAATTGTCTGGACAAAAACATACATCAGTAATCTAGATTATCTCTAAATTAGGATAGACTGTTCTGTGGGTGTTACCCTATCTCTCCAACAAAATAATTCTTGGCTTAGTTATTATGATGTGTTCTGTTTACAGGAATTTTGCATCCAGTAAGGTAATTTTTTTTTACAACAGTTAATTCCAGATTTTCCTCTATGCCCACTTTTCAAAAAAAGTTTGAACCTGGCTATCTTACAAAAAAATAAACATTGAATAAAAAGACACATGAGCAGTGTTGGTGGAACAGACCATCATTGCATCAATATATATTATGTATACTGGGTAAAGACCCCAAAGAAGAACAAAGGAACACAGGCAGATATTGTCCGCTTCCTCTCTGCCTCCGTGCCATCAAGACACCTGATAGCATGCCAGCTTACTTCAAAGATGTCAGCAGTAAAAAGTCAGGGAGGAGACATTCATAGTAAGTGAGCTCAGCGGTCCATCAACTTGACCCTGACACACGGCACCCCGCATCTGACAATGCTCCTGTGTCTCATTACAATGCTTCATATTATCTCCTTGTTTTATGCATTCCACACGCCACTTCAGGCTTACATCACTGTCAATAGATCCAATCTGGGCTATACAGGATATACTGACTTCATAGGTGTAAGCAGCTCCAAACCAAATTTTTAATTTTTTATTGTTTTTGAACATATGTTTTTGTCTGCGTTTGTTGGACTGTCCAAAACTTTATTCAAAAGATGTTTTTTTGTGGAAATCTTAAGTAACACCCAAGGAAATTCTGCTACCGGTACAGTTAGGTGGTTATCAGATCACCATAATATTATTTTAATTTGAAGGAATCTTTACTATTGTGAGATGGGGCTTTTTCTTTATCCCGGCAGAGGGCTAGGGCAATTCACTGGTATTAGGGTCTGGCACAGTTCTAAAACTGACCTGTTTTTGAGTTGGTAAACAGTGGCACACATTTTCTCTGTAACTACCGTATTTATTCCAATTTGGCGATCCCTCTTATTTCTCAACCCCAAAAAATATTTTGAAAGCATAATTTCTAAAATGACTTATTTTGCGACTGCCGACGATGTTTTCTGTTGACGATGTTAACTTGAAGGTGTAATGCCTCCATCTCTCACAGGCAACACACTAGATTCTTATTACACGGAGCATCCACATCAATATTGTTTCCAATAGAATATTTGAAGTAACAAAGATGGGTTTTTCATAATATATAAACATAATAAAGCGTTCAAGTTCCAAATGGGTGTCTGTGACGAAGCAAACTCGTGTACCATTCCTGGTACGCACGTGTCTCGTGTGCGATTCACGTGGGATAATTAGCAATAATATTTACAACCCACGGGAAGCACGTGTGGTGGAACAACAGTGACACAGTTGGAACAGTCATCTTAGTTAAGTTTAAACGACCCCGGTTAGTTTTTGGATGGGTGACCGAGTGTACAAAATAGGGCCCGATCGAGGGCACGTGAGCTAGGATCATTTCCGGTCATATATATTTTAACGCGCCTTTACTTTCCTATATTTATTACGTATTATGCAAATAAATTTTATCTGATAATTGGCAGTTATTTTTTATAAAGTATTCTTACAACTAGGTGCAGCTGCTTGTCCCTTTTCGGCCCGCCGATATCACCGCCTGGTGGGTTAATTTGAAACAACTGGTAGTAACATGAGTTGCCCTCTATGTCATCATACCAATACGCAAAGTAGTGATCATTTTGTAAAGTGATTGACCTCAGTCTGATTAATCATTTGCGGACTCCGTGTAATTCATGTGACGGTTGGAAGCCCGTTTTGTAGGAAATACTGTTTAGCTAACAAAACAACTTATAAACGACCAAATTATCACTCAGTTCATATGACCGCTCGAGTGTCAGAGCGGCTCTGCGGCTCTAGGGAAGGTTATTAAACCACGTGCCTCTAAAATCTCGACCACCACAAATTCTGCAGGAAGATAATTTTCAAATATCCTCCATTATCGACCTCTGAGATAATTAATTATTTTTAAGTGGTCGCCAAATTAGAATAAATACGGTATATACACAACAACATTCAATTAAGATCTTGGTGGAGGTTGTTGTCTCTGACTTCTTCCCATTGACAAAATTATAAGCTGTTACCAGCATAAAAAGTTGAGAACTTTGAGCAACATTCACCCTGGCTGCACTTAAGGTTAACTTGGCTTTAGCCTATTTTAAATCCCTCATAAATTCCATGTCCATGTTCATTTAAACAATGTGAAAAATACATTACATGACCTCTGAGGGTCTTTTAATAATTCATGAATGAGATCTCTTCAGAAACACTGACTCACTCCTAACCCTAAGCCTTTGTTTACTACAATAATACTACATACAATGGGTAAATAATAACAGCTGGCAATGAATAGCAGATGTTTACAGTTAAAAGATAAGATTTTTTTGTAGATGTCTCCTTTCCTATGGGAATGAATTATGTCCTAAGTGTGTGAGAGGCAAAAAATATAACTTATAAGCCTCTAACGGTGGTTTATGTGAGGGCAAAAGATATGAGACAAGAGAATCACTGATGTCCTTTAATATGAGAAAACAAGTATTTATCATGTTGAATATCAGATAAATTGATAAACATGTGAAAACTCAATATAAATATTTCTAAGAAAGTATCAACTGTCATGTGCACACTGGGGTTCTGAGAAACATGGTTATTGTTATTTACAGTAATGTCTCCTTAATTTTTGAGTGCCCACTAGTTTTTCAATGTGAAACATTAAAATAAATCCTTGATAAATTTCATGTTTTCATTAAAGGATAAATTGAATCATCTTTCAGAAAACTGCATTTTTAATACTGTCAACAATAATTGTAATCAATCTTACTTATTGAGGATATACAAGGGAATTATCAAAAATACAAATCTGTTTCACATATTACTTATTTAATTTAATTAACACCAGATGACACTGAAATGCAGTTTTGGTATTGCTGTAATTAATGTTTACCAGTAATGTTTACCAATGCAGGGCCTGACAAATTTTTTTTTTTGACTAGCCCATGGGCTAGTCAAGTTTGATTTTTGACTAGCCCACATAAAATTTTCACTAGCCCATTATTTTTTTTTAAAATATACTTGGTGTTCAATAACTAATTTTTATCAAAACCATTTTTTGTACATCTGGTAAACAAGTATCAAGACAGCCCAAAAAGCTAAATTTAAAAATATATAAAAATATTCTACTTTCATGCTGCAGTCTGCTATTTGTAATTAAATATGACTTTTAAATCTGTATGAAAACTATGTATGCCATGTAATAAATTGGTTCAATATTGAACATATGTCTTGAATACTTTTCATTTGCAAAATACTGAAAACAAAACAACCATGTGAATGTACCAGTTTAATATTATAATATCACTCAGAATGCTGCTAGGCCCATTTAACATGTTAAATGGTGCCTAAATGTAATGTTTTGTTTTAGTCCCTTTAAGAGTCCAAAATTTAATAGCATAAAAATGTCTGAAACCAATTTGAATACTGTTCATTTTTAAAATGGATAGTATTCAAATAGGTTTCAGACATTTGTATGCTTGCTGCCACCAGTAGATAACCAATTGTCTATACTTTGGTCTGGATTGAATTCTTCTAAACTTTGTCCATCAACTGTTATTTTTAACAATGCATTGAGTGAATCTTGGTTCAGAGAAGATCTTAAATTGGTCTTTATCCTATTCTGTGCTGAAAATGCTCTCTCACATTTGGCGGTTGATGGACTAAGGCACATCATGATTTAATAAGTCTGCACACAGCTGAAAACTTTGGTGGGTTTTCTTGAAGCAGAGCAGTGTAGACTGCCAACTTATCTGGGCAGTTCCAGAACTTCTGGTAATGGGCCTTGAAAGCAGTGTATTGAGCTGGTAACTGTGTCTGCTCATCCTCTGAGAAATGGCATCCCCACTGTTCAAGAAGTTCACCCAGCTCTCTGTTTCCAAACAAAGCCAAATCCTCATGAGAAACATGGAAGTTAGTAAAGTCAAATGCTGCAAATGAGCTCAAAGGAGGTTCTTCAAAATTTTCAAATCTGGAGCTGATATAATCTATGGCTGTATCTACTATCTCTCTAACCATGGCATCATCCTCCCACACTACTGGCTTGCACTGCCCATGCAGGGCAACAGGGATGGCTGGTGAACCAGTTTTATTTATGTGTTTGAAGACCTTAGCCTCATAATCATAGCACTGAGAGAATTCCTTCATGTTTTCCCCTGGAATGTACTTCAGACTGGTAAGTCGGAGCAGTGTCTCACTCACTAATGAACTCACATCTGACACCAAAAGATCATCTTTCTGAAAAGCCTCTGAAAGAGTCTTTACAACTTGAAGGAAGTCTTGCATGAAAAAGAGACATTTCAAGAAACAAGGCGATTTCAGATCTTTCAGGTATCCTTTGGCCTTTTCCTCCTGTGAAGCAGCAGCATGTTCAAGATGATGTATAACTGATGAAAGATTCTGATGCAGAGCATGAAGGGCCCGGTGTTTACTAGCCAGCCATCTGACTTGTTTGACCGCACTGAAATGAGCAAGTTCATTTTCCATCACTGCACTGATCTGGGTCAGTTCTCTGCGCTTTTTTGGACTCCAGTGGTAAAAGCCGAAGATGCCTTTCACTACTTCTTCCAGTTTCTTCACACTAGGCATCAGTTTTAAAGTATCACAGACACCTAACTCTAGCTTGTGAGCCACACAGTGAATGGCAATGCAGCTGTGAACCTCCGGCTGTATCAAAGTTGCTACACCAGATTTTTTGCCCATCATCACATTTGCACCATCAAAGTTGCAACAAACTAATGCAGGACCATCAGTCTGAGATGTTGCCATGTCTGTTAAAGAAAGTCCTATCACTTCCAATGCAGCCTTTATGCCTGCAAAAACACCAGTTGCGTGTGCATGCTCAAGTGACACCGTTTGAATCAGTTCAGTTTGCACCACGCCTTTACTCACATATCTGAGGAAAACATTTTCTTGCTCTATCATAGATGTATCAGTGCTGCCATCTGCAAGAAGTGACACAAAGTGGGAACCACTTTCTTTTAATTTTGCAGTCATATTGTGAGTTAAAGTTCTGGAAATGGCCAAAATCATATCTCTGGCACGCTTCTCATTCTGATGGCTCTCCCCAATATTCAGTCCATTCTTTTTCTGCAGTTGGCACAATGCTGCCATATCACTGAAAGGGCGGCCATTGACAGCAAGAAAATATGCAGTATTAAACAGTGCTCTGAACTTAGCACGTTGCTTCTCGCCGAGAACTTCAAATGCAGTCATGATACTGATGGGGTTGTTATTGTTAGGATCATTTACGGATGACGCGCGTGGATTTGCACGCACAATGCAGCATTCATTAACTCTGTCTGCCATATATTTCGATCTACATTCTGCGTGTTCTCTTGAAGACGCATGGGCCTTAAGGGGTTCAACCCGGAAGTTATCACAACCGGTCAGAAAAGCATTAACGTTTTTACCAGATCTGGCAATATCAGGATAAGATCTGTAGTATTTACACATCATTTTTTGCGAGTCATTATCCAAGAACACCCAGAGCCATATATCCTCCCATTTTGAAAGATACTTTCTCTGTCGTTTGTTTTCATCATACCTTTGGTCTTTAGACTTCCTTTTAGTTTGTTCGGTTGCTTGAGAATCCACGTGTGTCTCTGCACCAACTGGTTTACATTTTAACCAGCTTTCTAAGCTCATGATTTTTTTTAGTTTTTTTGTTCGTCTTACGTGTTTTACATAACCACCATCTTAGCGGGAAAGAACTTTTGCCGAACTATTTTTTCTTCAGCATAAATTATCACGTTGGCCAAGTTACCCGTTGCACATAACTAGTCCGTATCTATTTCAAAATTCAGCATCATTTTACAAGTAAGACGTAGAAACATGTATATCAACAATATAAATTGTGCACAATAAGAAAAAAAATCGCTTTGAAAGGTCTTTATTTTGACTCGGAGTTATATTTATGCGTATTTAAACTCGTCGAACTTAGGGAACCAGGTGCATTCACTATCCAAACGGTAAATTACGTTTTAAATGTTTTAAATCAAAAGCTACCGAACGATGTGAAAAGGCCCGTGTGTATCCAACCGATTACTCCTAAATAATTTATTTTATTTTCATTTTGTACCTCGTTTTATCAGCAATAAATATCTGAGAACAAATAATTAACATTTTATCGATATATTATATTACACTGTAAACACTGGTACTAGTTCTTAGGCGATTGATGACACTTGTCGTACGCCGTTTTATTTATTATTATGGATAATAAATCTGCTACACAAATTTAGTATGGGTTAAGGCCAGTAGATGGCACGTCGTGTGTTGACAGTGTCAACGAAATGATCTTGTATTAGTTTTAATGGCGGTAGTGCCAAGAAGTCTTTGCTGTTTTTTTTTTTAAAGTGTGTCAAAATAAATTATGCCTCAGACTAGCCCGTCGGGCTTAAGATACCTAGTTCTAAAGTAGTCCGAAGGCGGATGACGGTAGCCCCGGGCGTCGGGCTATAGGGTTTGTCGGACCCTGCAATGTAATTTGATGTTTCAGGTACCAAACTGAATACTGTGGTTGGTGTCATATTCGAGTGGTTAGATTTTTAGAATGTCCTTGCCTTCGACGATGGCATCCCTTATTCACAATGGTTTTATTTTTGTGATAATTGCCCTTTTGTGAATATCGCGAATTTGAGACCCTCATAAACAAAAAAGCCACCACAATACACAGTTTGTGTGTCAGTGCTGAGAAAATCTAGCTTCCTGTTTTCTATTTTTTGTAATATTTGATTTAATGCAATATTTTCATCATATACTTTGATTGCAAAGAAGACTGCTTCTTAATTGACATAATTAAAAAATCACATTATTCCTCCAAACAGCCAACATATGTTATGTTTTTGACAAGCATTGATGAAAGTGTAAACTTCTTCCTGACAGAGTAAAAGTGAATATTTAATAGACACCAAAATGTTCAAAAACAAATACAACATTCCGAATCTATCTACTCTTGACCCTGAGAACAGGTTTGGCTGCTGATGTCTGAGAGTTGGTTGTGTAGTATTTGTTTTTCACTCACCGATATATTTGCGGAGTCCATGTACTGGAGACCAAAGTTATCCTGTTCCACCAGGTCAAGCTTGTAATACACTTTGTCGTACAGCTCTGATGCATTTGAAGTTTTCTGAAAAATATGTAAATATTGTAAATATTTATGTGTATAATATGTATAACAAACAATATGGATACTGTAGTAGGCCTCATATTCATGGGGTTATTTTGCAATTTTCACTTTTCCAGTGTTTTGCGACCTCACAATACAAAAGACCTGTACACAGAGTTAAAGCATCATTATGTAAATTAATAATATAAAAAATTATATGCACAAAATCTCATTAACAAAAAATATTTTTTGTTAATGGCAGACAACTGGAAAGATTTGATATCATTTAAAACATCAATCTTTGAACATAAATCATTTATTTTGATTCAATGTCAACCTGTTTCTTTTCATCCTTGGCTTTGATGATAGGAGCACAAAGGTTTTGCTAATATCACAAATTTTAAAACCTCACAAACAAATAGGACATCACAGTATGACATATACAAACAATCTATGTATAAGAAATATAAATCTATAAAATAACTGACAGTGAGACACTAAACTGTTGTCTTGCCAATTTTTCTTCTATGGCCACACCTCAGGAATGTCAGTTTTCAGTTATGAAGTGTCCCTAATAATGATACTGGTAAGTGTGTCTTAACAGGGAGCATTTTCCATATTTTCCCCGAAACCTGTGGAATTTTAGGTTATTTGGAAAATTTCGTGAAGGTTTAATGCAGGGCCATCTATCAGCCACCACACCAGTATATCCTGAGGGTGAACTTGGCCCATGGAAAACCTGTCCCGGACAAACCTGGCTAATGTAGCGCAGGCCACCCCACATGCAAGAAGGCAAAATGTTAGTAAATACAACACTAAAGGACAAATATTTAAAACTTTCTGGGCACCTGGCTGGGTCAGACTCTGCCTCTTTGGGACCTGAAGCTGTGATGGAGCTGACCAAGAGTGAAATCACTGTAGTACAGATATGTATTGAGAAGACCTACATAAGGGCTTCGTCCCTGGTTTCAGTTAACTCAAGGTAAAGGTCTGTATCATAATCAACCATCTGCAAAAATCAACTGAGGTCTACAGACTGATAATCACAAATAATCATTTGTTCAGAAGAAGTAAATTTCTAACCATATACAGACCTGTACACCATCTAGACTGATATATAGAAATAATTGTTGGCTAAAAAATATGTTAGCCTGCATGTATGTGAATACAGTAAACTTAGGTATGAAGTAAATAGCGAATACAGAATTCAACAGAATGATGCACC
Organism: Sipunculus nudus; assembly: GCA_026874595.1. Lineage (NCBI taxonomy): Eukaryota > Metazoa > Annelida > Sipuncula > Golfingiida > Sipunculidae > Sipunculus > Sipunculus nudus. The sequence goes on from CM049318.1 coordinate 60,479,306, forward strand.
TGACCTATGCATTTATACAGACTATGTAACAACTAAAAATTCTCACGCCTGACTGCACAAACACCTGAAATAGGAAATATGAGGTGATTTTCCCTTTTGTAGTGATCGCTTGCCAGATTCCTGAATACTGTTTATCCACCATTGGTATGTGCTTGATATCAACAAGGTTTCATAAAGACTCTAAATCCAATGACAGAAAACATTTAATATATTACTTTATTACAATTATCAATTAATGACCAGCTTGATTCAATGCACAGATCATTTGATATGTTATTACAGTCAAGGGCAGCAGGCATGCAGAAGATCCAATAACAGTGAGTGATGTTTATGATTTCTTATTCAGCAGCACCTCTTGACCAGCATCAGACAGGCTGGAGCAGCAACACCTCTATCAAACAGCAGGTCAACCAGTACATGCTGACCTGCTGCCTGGGCTGTCAGACCTGGACTCTGTTGCTGCCTGGGGCTGGGCAGGGGTTAACATTCCAGGCCCAGAAATAGCATGCATGGCATAGGTACAAGGTGTTGTTGTTGTAGTGATACAGTGGTGGAGCCTGTGGAGCTGTGAGGAGGAAGATACTGAGGCTGGAGCACCTGTATCAGTACAGACATACGAACGGAGCTCACACCTGGATCCTGGATCGTTAACCTGCACAGCTACCTTATCAAACCAGCATATCAATATTCTCTGTACCTGGATCAACTTATAGTTAATTTGCAATGGTCTAATCTAATTTTAGTTGATGTAATGAAAATTGTATTGTTTATTTATAATGTATTATGATTCAATGTAATGTTATGTGATGTGATATCATCATTATCATGTATTATAATGTGATGTTTATAACATGATATGTGATGTAAAATAATGTAATTAGATGCTAAGTGATGAAATGTTAATTGATACAATTTGATGCTATGTAATGTGAAACATATGTGAAGTAATATAATGTTACATATGTACATGTGATACAATGCAATGTTAAGTGATATAATGCAGTGTTAAGTGATATAATGTGATATCATATGGGATTAAATATGATGTGATATATGGTTCAATTTAGGAGTAAACACAATCCATGTGTCCGTTTACCATAACAAGAGTGCGTTACAAGAGGTCAGATCTTGCACATGCACAAGAGCTCCATTAAGAATACATTAAATTTATTACATTAATTCATATAGCACCCCTTATAGTATTAAAAACAATCTAAGGCACTGGACACTAAAAGTGTGGAATGAATAAATATACACACAAACCTAATAACCTGTGCATCATAGTAAAACAATAAAATATCTAAACATCTTGAACCAGTATGCTATTTTGTAAATGCTAGCACGATGGACTTTTTACTAAGAAATTACATTTAAATCACGTAAAGTGAATTAAAAGGGACATAAAACCATTATGAAGATTTAAAATATTCTCTGAATAGAACTATATGTTTTGATTTTTTTCCTATAAAGTTCTTTATGGTCACAGTTCTTAATGTCCTCATGTAGTTTATTCAAATAGCATGGCCCAGAAACTGAAAAGCTACAAGATGCAAATCTTTTTTTGAGTTGTTCTTAGAACAATAAGGTTCATTTGACTTGATTCTGATGATGAAAGGGGAAAGAAGAACACAGAAGAAATACTGATTAGAAACTTGAGAAATGTTGAATTTTGAAGTTGCATGGTTCAGCCCCACAGATGACATGAGCATTATGTTAATGTTTGTGCCACTGATCGCCCCTCTTGCAAGCTTATTTTCACTTGTGTACAGGAGTAAGCACGTTCACAATATTGGAAGATAACATAATATTTTAAGGAAAACACATTGTATTGCCGGTATGTTTAACATACTTGGTTAAGTGAACAGAAAGTGAACTAGAATACGGGTAGTCGACAAGCGACTACGTGTATCCGCCTAAATCAGAGTGGAACGGGTGAAGTGAGGCATGGATTAAGTGGCAAGGGGAAATAGAGTGAAGTGTTGCATATTAGCATGGATGTCTGCAGCCAAATTGTGTATGAAGGTTGCCCCCCCCACAACAAAATCTAGAAAGCCGTCCAAGTTGTATACATATGCAAAATTTAAGGCAGATAAGTCAAACCACTACATGTATATGAGTGATTTTAGCCCGTGGCAGACAATCAGATGGACGCTGAGCAAAAATGGTTGCAGGTGAGGCCACCAGTTTTGCGTATGATAAAGAGCTATGTGAGAACTATACACATGCAAAACTTTGGCCCAATCGGTCAAACGGTTCCCAAGATATGAGCATGGATGTCTGCTGCATAAACTAGAATGCAGGTGGCGCCACCTGTCATAAAATCAAGAGAGCTGTCGGGGATGTATAAACCTGCAAAATTTTAGCCAGATATGTCAAACCACTGCCGAGATATGAGTGATTTTATCCCATGGCAGACAAAAAGACAGGAGCTGTGCAAAAATGGCTGCAGGTGGCGCCACCAGTTTTGCGTATGATAAAGAGCTATGTGAGATCTATACACATGCAAAATTTTGGCCCAATCGGTCAAACGGTTCCCGAGATAAGAGCTTGGATGTCTGCAGCGTAAACGTGAATTTAGGTGGCGCCACCTGTCATAAAATCAGAAAAGCTATCCAGGATGTATACGCATGCCGAATTTCAGGTGAATTAGTCAAGTCACTGCAGAGATATGAGTGATTTTAACCCAGGGCAGACGAACAGATGAAAACATAGTATCCGCAAAACTCTGTTTTGGCGGATACAATTATTTCCTTTAATGCAATCACTGAAATTACACTTTTATTTCATTCCTGATTCAATATTGAGTACATGTACCGACTGGCTTCATTTCATCGCCTCACTTATTTGATGTATTGTTACCGCCCCAGGTTAAGAATGTGTTGTGACCACAAATTTTCACCAACCAGCCAAATCACACAAAAGACCGCATATAAGAAACTAGGTGAGCTTGCTGAATTTGTCCAACACTATACACACAAACAAATAGCACTTAACAAGGGAAACCTAGTACAGAAACTGGTGACTGCAATACCTAACGACCCAACTTTTTCACTGCACAAGCATTTCACAAACCAGCATACTAGTGATCAAGTGTGCCAAACTTAGCAAAACCCTGTAACTGGAGGCTGAATCTGGAGGGGCCCACTTTCTTGTTAATGTGCCTCCTACTTTAGAGCCAGACCTGGAACTACACCGCCTTCCAAAATTCAAGCTCCACAAGCCATTTTTTTATACATAGGGTTTGTGTGAACCAAGGAGTTTCAAGAATAATTATGTCAGTCAAACAACTTATTTGGGGGAAGGGCCACAATATCAAAGGGCTCTCTGTGCCAATACAAATTTCTGCCAGTTCATGCATTTATAAATATATGCATACAGTTTTGTAGCACTTTCACCCATACATGTGTACAGTGTACACATATGCATATATATATACGTGTACATGTGTTACCCAGGATATTTAACTTTATAGAGATAACAGATATGTCACATTGGAGATTACAATCCAGTGGGATTGGAAATTCCACTAGGTGAGATCACAATTGGAATCTCCGCTGGCTTGAGTTCAGTGGAAATCACAATCGTAATCTCTCCTAGGAGAAATTAAAATCCACTGAATATCCTCTCATAATTTACGCTCCCGAGGCAGCGGAAATCTTGCGCTTCTAAAGAAGCAAATGATTTTCACACTGCCAGCTATGACCGTTTATGATATATTTAGACACCAGATGGCGGTTCGTTGTCCGCTGAAAAATACGTGCGTATGATGTGACAGGCAGCCAACCAGATGCCAATAAACAAACACTTGACAGGCATCCTGGCTCCGCCCATAGCTACGCTTCATGAGTTTATGATGAGTTTATGGTCGAATTATTATTGCTCTCTCTGTATTCTTGCATGATCGACTGATTCGATTATGACATTATGACTGTGTTAGCGTAGCCATGTATCTGTTGTCTGCAGGACTGAAACCAGCCAGCAGGGTGTGAATGCAGCCTTTGTTGTTACAGTTTGGTCTGAATTACAGCTCACCGGCCGGAAATCCTATGTGCCCAAGGCCCTAAGCAAACCATGTCTGGGGTAATTCTCACTGAGCCTGTGGCCTGCTAGACGGTTACCGGGGAGATGAGCTGTCAATCAAAACGAAATGAACATGATTGGCTCCATGTATTCCTTGCTTGCCCGTGTCTTCCAGCACAAGGTCTCATCTGATTGGACAAAAATACAGTGCTCCCCTCTCGTGTAGCAATTCAGGATACAAGGTCATAACAAACAGCGCTTACCATATCTCTAGGTACTAGGCCTATAGTTAAAGCGCTGTGTAAAGAGCGTACTCATAATTGGGATCACCACTGGCTTGAGTCTAGTGGGAAACAAAATCATAATCTCTACTAGGAGAAATCAAAATCCTTCTGATTGTCCTGTCACAATTTATGATTACATGTATGTAAATTCATGGAAACTTCTGAATGAAGAGTGATTTAAAAATCATAAGATTTTCACAAGTATAATGCCCATATATACATTTTACTAGTATACAGTTATGTATATATTTATATAAATCTAGTTTTCAATTATTAATATATTATTTACATAAAAATTACTAAGCTATATATTATATTATTTATATATTACAAATTACATTTAAATATTTTAGAAACATGAAAAATGAGTAACTTGTATTGGTAAGTTTCATTTGTCTCATAGCTATAGCACAATAATAACTTACTTAATTTAACCTTCTAAGTACCCTTTATGTTCTCATTAATTGACCACACTGAGTCAGTAGTGAGTTCATGCTTTGTAAATTGTTTCAACTGCTTACTTAAATTATATGTTTTGATCAGCTTTGATCTTTGTGAATCAAAGGACTATTACTTAACTGTTGGTCAAAATGGTGACATCTGAGTCAGAAGTACATTATGCTTATCCAGTTATTTTTAAATGATTAGCCTATTGGTATTTTGGTGGCATTCATAGTATATATTATTAAAATATGTAATATTATATAAGTGAACCAATGATTACACATAGCAATCATTTAAACATAATTAGATTAATTATTGTAACCTGTCATTATAATCAGTGTTTCAGTAAGTTCTCTAAGATGTGAGATATAAAGAATATTTTAGTATATACTTTTAAAGAATAATTACATCAAATATTGAAAATGCTGCAAGTAAACCATATTTTCAATTGTGCCAGGTTATCATTTTACTAATATGTTGATTATAAAATAATGTGTAGTCAATTATTCAAATGTTTTGTTATTATTTGACACAAAACAGGGTTTTGTTTACATGTAAACCTGTGTTAGTATGGCTAATCTAATATTAGCATGTGAGATCAGAATCCATCAGAGATTTGTCGGTTTAACAGGTGAAAATGGGCAACAGTTTTCTTGCCCTTTCATGAAATGTACAAGCAGAATTTAGTGATTTTGCCCATATTTCATAAAACTGAAATATATTAGCTAATAAATAAGAAAATCTTGTTGTACTCTTAGACTGAATCTGATATCATTTGTCCTGATAGGATTTCAAATTCACCTACTAGGATTGGAAATTGCCCTAGTGGAATTTTAATTTCCCCTAGGAGAGATTATAACTGTGATTTCCACTGGGCTTAAGCCAGAGGAGATCCCAATTGTGATCTCTCTTAGGGGAGATCCCAATTGTGATCTCACCTAGTCGAATTTCCAGTCCCACTGGATTGTAATCTCCACTGTGAAAGATATATTAATCAGATGATCTAGGTACATAAAGAGGTGATGGATATTTAAGCAGTGAAATTAAAGATGTGATCTGTATATTGCTGTGGTGATGGGGATGTTGATCTGTGATGGATAATAAATTAAAGAGACGATCTGGACATCAAAGATGAAGGATGTTAAGGAGGTGTGATGGAAATTAAAGAGATGTGACTTGTAAAGGTGTGATGGATATTAAAGAGGTATGACTTGTTAAGGTGTGATGGATATTAAAGAGGTATGACTTGTAAAGGTGTGATGGATATTAAAGAGGTGTGACTTGTTAAGGTGTGATGGATATTAAAGAGGTGTGACTTGTAAAGGTGTGATGGATATTAAAGAGGTATGACTTGTAAAGGTTTGATGGATATTAAAGAGGTGTGACTTGTAAAGGTGTGATGGATATTAAAGAGGTGTGACTTGTTAAGGTGTGATGGATATTAAAGAGGTGTGACTCAAAAGGTGTAATGGATATTAAAGAGATGTGACTTGTACAGGTGTGATGGATATTAAAGAGGTATGACTTGTAAAGGTGTGATGGATATTAAAGAGGTGTGACTTGTAAAGGTGTGATGGATATTAAAGAGGTGTGACTTGTAAAGGTGTGATGGATATTAAAGAGGTGTGACTTGTAAAAGGTGTGATGGATATTAAAGAGGTGTGACTTGTAAAGGTGTGATGGATATTAAAGAGGTGTGCTTTGTCAAGGTGTGATGGATATTAAAGAGGTGTGACTTGTAAAGGTGTGTTGGATATTAAAGAGGTGTGACTTGTTAAGGTATGATGGATATTAAAGAGGTGTGACTTGTAAAGGTGTGATGGATATTGAAGGGATGGTCTGGATATTATTTAAAGGGACATAATCAGGAGCAATATTAATATTGTGTCTATTCTTTCACCCTATCAGTTGACTTTTGCTTTAATACAAAGGTTTCCAGGCAAAACCAAACCAGCACACCGTCTCAGTACCTCCCATTGAACTGTTAACAGTTTAACACCTTGTTATGGTTTTGGGTGTTACTGTTAGTAAACATAGTCCACTTGTGTCAGTTTACAATAACAAGGCTGAGTGACCTTTGTGACCAGAGGTCTGATTTTGCCCATGTGCAACAGATCCCAAAAAAAGAGTACCCCATACATGGACCTTCATGTCTTCTAATTTATTTCTGCTGGATGGACATTATAGTCTAAGGGCCCAATATAAAATCATTGTAGAACTAGTTACAACAGATTTGTACAATAGGTCTAGGGGTCACAGCAGAAAATACATATGTAACACAGGTCCTTCCTGGTCATGTATTGGGTCCCAGACCTGAATCACCACAACATGCAATGTTTCAGCCAGCAGGAACATGTTTTACATTTTTGGGGCCAAGTCCGTCAGGGCATCTCCTGATTGACAGGTGTTGTGGCCCAGGTGATGCACAGATACCCACACCCTGTTTTTTGTTGAGAAATGGCAACCTGTGATCGAGCCCGGTCCACTTTTTTTAACATATGTTTACAGGAGTAACCAAACAGTTTCAGGACAATATTTTGGCAGGTACCAACCAATTTATTTAAAAGAGAAGACGCTATTTTTTGTGTCAATGCAACATGCTTTATAGGTGATTAGGCCCCTTTTAAGTTGTGATGGATATTAAAGAGGTGTAGATATTTAAGAGGTGATCTGGATATTAAAGTTGTGATGGATATTAAAGAGGTGTAGATATTTATGTGGTGATCTGGATATTAAAGTTGTGATGGATATTAAAGAGGTGTAGATATTTAAGTGGTGATCTGGATATTAAAGTTGTGATGGATATTAAAGAGGTGTAGATATTTTAGTGGATATCTGGATATTAAAGTGGTGATGGATATTAAGGTATGAGGATAGTGAATATCAAGAGATGATCATGATTTTAAAGTTGTGATGGACATAAAACAGATGTCAGATACAGATATTAAGCAGTAAAGCATTAAAGGTCTGTATATAAATGCCTGTAACACACATCAGAAGTGGTTTGAATGCACTGGTTTTCACTGTATAATCTTATCACAGACAGTACACATGATGGAGGTAAGCCGTGCACCGACTCACTCTCTACAGATTAGCCACTCAGGCCCACAGAGAAGCTTATTAGGACATCGGCCAGAGAAGGGTTTTATTTGAGCATGCCAAATACTGATCCTCTTGACACAGTCCGTTCGTGAGAGCTGGCCGGCCAATGAACCAGTGTTACCTGAACTCTGGCGGTCAGCTGATGATATACACTATATACATTTACTTGATAAACAAATTATCCTTTATAATAAATCTTAGTCCTTGCTCTTTGTCACGTACTTCTTCTATTATCAGCTCTTCTGTCCAGAGGGACACCGAAATTTACTATTGCAGGGTTTGAAATTTGTTGATGATGGTGAGCCTGTATTAACATGCAGCCTTTGGCATACACTTTAAACGAAACATTCTTATATTATCTGCTGTTCCCGCACTTGACACCATTGTTTTTAATATAAAGCAGGGTTTGAAATTTGTTTAGAAAGTTACAGGCCAGAAAGGTCTGTAGTTTACAGACTTCCAACAATGTGAATTTCTTAAGTCCATGAAGCCGTATAAATGTCTTTATGGTATTTAAACATCAAAGTATGAAAATTACACTGAGACGCCAATGTTTACATCCTAAATACAACTATGGCACACAGTTTATTATGTACATTTTTTTTTGGTTTACACCATTCAGACCATGTCTTTGAAGCAACTTCAGGACCAAAGGCTCTAAGTTACACATACGAGATACTGGTGTCCCGGGTTGCTTGTAAAATCAAGTTTAACAATTGAATGATAACAAACAATTATAAGTTACTGCAAAAATGCAACAAATTTAATTTATTATGAAAGAAACAATCAATCATCAATAAACTCAATTGACTGAGACACCAACTCCAGTTACCTGAAGTGGGAACATCTGTGCTTCTTAGAAGTCTAATTCTAATTAATATTCAAGAAAGTAGAAGATCCCACAAAAGGTGCACCTCTACAACAAAGCTTTTACAACAGCTGGAGTTTCCACAGCAAAGTATTCCATGGAAGATGCACCTAGAGCTACAGTTTATAAAGCATCCTTCACAGGAAGCACCTCTAGTGCCCCTATATGTTATTGTTTAAGTATTTTGCATCGTTGGTATCTCTATGGTTAAGCACCCTGCAGAGGGTGCACTTCTGATGGGTGCACTTCTTTTGTAATGTATTCCATATATTCATTTGAGGGCGTAATTCTTCAACACAGTATCCCACACTGGGTGCACATCTACACTCAACAGTGAAGGGCCAAGGATACCAACGGGGTGTGTTCTAAACAGCAAATCAACCCAAAAAGAATGTAGTTAAATGTAAGGTTTCAAGAGATGACCCAGCAAGCTGTGTACTACTGACCCTATCAGTATGTGTCTGTCTAACAGACATATATACTTCTCACACAAGTCATTTAGTATAACTCATAATTTTTTTTTCATTTTCACTACTCTATCATGGGATCTGACAATCTCTGTACTGGTGGGGATACACATGTCCACTTTCAAATGCAATTTTTACCCTGTCCCTGCAAAGCCAGGGTTATTAGCTTTTGGTCTGTATGTCCATGTGTATGTGTTAATGTTCTGAGGAGCAAGGTCTCTTGCAGTGCAGCTAAGTGAAGATGAGCTGTTATTGAACCATCACCAGATGTGGCCTGTTTCTGAAGGCTGTACCATTCTTTGGTAATCTCAACCTGTTGATCTGGTTCTGTTATCTCAGCACTGTCGTACTAACCTCTTTAACATCACTGTCAGCAGACTAACTTAGTAAGTCACAATCTTTGGAAGGAACTGAAGTGACATGTTTGCGTAAGAAAAAAAAATTACATGAATAAAGTCACAATGTTTATTACTGAACCAGACACAAACTTAATGGGAGAAAAAATACCCCTTAAATTCTCACTTTTTCAAATTTTTATATTTCATTGTAATACAGGACTGAAGAGACTTTATTTCCTTCAAAAGTTTGTGACTTTTTTCTGTGGCTTTACTTCCCGCCTATAATGATTACTTCCTGATACTTTTTTCTGGCCATCTACTTTAACTGATGTCACATTTTAATCTAAAACTTTGTCAGGAGGGTGTTTAAAACAGGAAATAAATGTACATGGTGTTCATAGTGTAGGTGAATGTGCAATATAGATCAAACGCTATACTGTGACCTACTCTGCTCTGCAAAACAAAACAGTTCCTCTTTAAACATATACATATATGTTAAACATTGACCATTTCCTTCACAATCCCTGATGTTCAGCTTGAGATTTCTACAATACAATTAAAGTTAAAAAATTATCCCCTGCTAGGAACATACTATTGATAGGACTCCCTGAACCTTGGACCTAACGTAACTTTCTTGTCATATATATCACCATAGTTAAGATTTGCACTGAAAACTGAAAACGCCAGGTCTGACCTACAATGACCTTGGTTCAGTCAATGCGACCATCTGGCATTAAGATATTATCAGGGCAAACAGTACTTACTACAGGTAAAGTCTTGTTAGAGTACATGTCAATATTTGATATTGATATCTGTGCAAACTGGAAACATTAACAAACACTGAGAGTGATATCTTATCAGACAGTTCACAATTACAGCTGGCTTAGTATCAGCTTTTCATGAAATAAACACCTAGGATCCAAGTTAAACCTTTAGAAAACAAGCAAATTATACACATACTATTGCACTTGCTGTATCATGAGACCCTCGATATTCTTTCCAAATTCCATTTCATTATTACTAGCGATATACCCTTAATTCCACCATACAACTTGTGATATCCAGTCCATAAAAAAAAAGTGAATGGATATGAATAGTTTTGAAATGCCTGTGTGATCAATGAATCTGAGAGAGATAGAAAAGGTGTTGAAATATGATACAAAGATACTGCAAGGACAGTCTCAAGGCACCAATCTATTTGTGGAAAAAATCTGGTGGTGACTGGACCCATAACATTAACAGTTGAGAAGAAGCCAGAGTTAAAGCTTTAGGGTGAAAATACTCACTTAGCAAATTATAGCAGCAGACAGACAGTGAATGTTATAAATTTAGGATGGGAAATGACAGCATCTGTAGACAGAATTATTTTGAATTTGACCAAGAATACCACCTCAGAACAACACAGAGGGTCACAATATGAGCTCTTATGTATGGTCAGTTTAACAAAGACATGAATGACAATATATGACAATATGTGACAAGTTGACAATGCTCCCAGGCCAGCTGACACACAACCTAGACCTATTCTGTATCACCAGAACATGCTAATACCCAAAGCTAACAGTGACATATAAAAGCTGTATATTTACCTGAGCCCAAGCTGTCAATAGCTACTTAATACCTTATGTGTCTCATTTACAGTTCACCCACATTTGGGTAGGGGGATATATATACCTATACATAAGAAGTAGGTCTGCTTCTCACATATGCTAATGAAGTTGTGTTTAAATGCACAGGGAATCTTACCTAATTGTATCCAGCTACATCTTATGATCATGTTTTATACTGTGTATTTAATTCACTAAGCCCCTATATGACAGGGAGGTCTACATGGGTTTAATGAGTTTATTTCATATTTGGGTAAAAAATTTTGTGGGTGGACCTTTTTAGGTATCCCCATATGAGAAACCATCAATTTCAATTTTTTAATTAAATTTTTTACCGTCTTCTTTCTTCCATTTTTTTGTGTTAGATCTCCAATATGACTGATTTTCAAAAGGTGCAATCTCGGCACAATATAAAGGGGAAGGCTCTCAGTAAATGCTTGCCGCTTGCATACATATAGTTTATTTAACTGAATGCTGCATATTTGTGAGCCAATTTTATTGTTCACCTGAACAGAACAATCAACATCCTTTTTAAATGATATCCATTACTTACTGATCTGAATAAGCAGCTGCAAAGATTGACCATATCCAACAGGGTCAAAAGAGAAATTTGGCAGAAATACAGATCATACAACACATATGGACGGATGAGAGAGATACCTTGAACATATTCCAGCACATACCATTGGTAACAATAAACATGTCATGCTTCCTGATGCAGTTTCCAAAGAATTTCATTGTTATTAAAGAAAACCTGATATATGCCACGCAGAAAATAACAAATTCTTTGTCCTAGTTGGCCAAAATGGACATTTTATAAGAAAATAAAGTATACACAAATGCACACCTTATCTTTGTTTTTCTAGCAAATAGGTACAATGAATTGAAGCTAGTGGTGGAAGTCGGTTCCTTTTTCATAATCGATCATCGGTTTGAGCAAACCGATAGATGATTGATTAATAATCGGTTCAGGCAAATATAAAGAAACATGCAGTTTTCTGTGAAACTGTACTTTCTTAACCAAGCCCGCATGTCTTAGTAATTCTACCTTAAGAAAAAAGGTTTTTGCCTTTTTTTTATATTTTTTCCTATTATTAGTAAAATATGCTTTTGAAAATTTCATTTTAATTATTTATTATAATCAAGAATTAAACCACAATCCAGGATATCTACTTGCTGCATAGACCCAGAGAATTTATGGTGCATTTTAACGCCATACCACCCATACTGTGCAATGTACATCTCGTTACAAAACTCCCCGCTAATTCTGAAGCTCCCTGCCAGAGGTTTATTACGTCCTCCGTTCTCGCATCTACCGTGGTAAACTCAGTTACATACGGAAGTTATTTGGGAACACAGATTCATTATTATGCTTATGATGTAATCGACAGTTGGCTTTGGTAATCAAGCGCTTGAAAGTGGCAGCAAACCGACTGACTTTCGATAAAACTCGATGATCGGCCCACCACTAATTGAAGCTTACTAAAATACTACCAGAACTTACTGGCCAATATGGTAGTGTTTTGGTTTATTCCTATAGAAATTCTTAAGTCAAGGGTCAGTGAATACTGGTAGCTGTCTTTAATTATTATATTACACACACACACACACACATATATATATATGGTCCAGACCAAATCCCATTTGGGAATCAGTCCAGCCTATACCCCAATTGGGATATGGGCTGGACAAGGGCTAGATTTGATTTGATAATTAAAATGAGCCTTGTGGACATAAAGTGAGCAAGTAGACAGAGTTATGAGCTGGTTCAGGGGTATGGGTAGCCATAACCTTCATCTGATTGGACAGGAAGTCATTCTCTTTGTTATCAATTGAAGATCAGGATTTACGCCGAACGGAATCAAGATCAGGATCTGGTTTGGACCAATTCCCAATTTGTATATATATATACTTATCAATAAACCTGACTTTCATGGCTGGTGATCACAGTAAGTACTATGCATGCAAGACAGAATGATATCCTAGATATAGAACAAATACTGGCAGGTTAGCATTCTTGTTACTATATTATTTTCTCCTGAGTCATTAAGTGTCCTTGATTAGACACAGATGTGGGTCAAATGTCACAGTTCTTGCCCTGGGACTGGGACCTGTATTGCTTGTTCAGGGACATGTCATTAAAGCCAGATAAAAACATCTGCTGCTTAGGTTACACTTAAAGAACTCTTCAGAGTTGAGACTTGTAATCCAATATCAAAGATTTAACTAGCAATGTATGAATACAGCCATGACCTTATTTTATTTACTTTATTCCAGTATTGATGGTGCCCTGACTCATAGTAAACATTTAAAGCTCCCATAAAATTATTAACCTCGTTTGTTTATAATTCTCACATGATCCTATTGTTTACAAATATGTATACTTACTCCAAGGTTACAACTGCAATCAGCAGAATGACAGTCACCGAGTTGCATGGGGGGGGGGGGGGGGGGGTTAAATGATCTGATTCTCATTATTTTTTTTATATAATTATTGGTCCATGGTCAGTCTGAGCACAATTTACTGAATGAGGATGAATGCACAGGGTTTCACATTAACGGGCAAGTAACATCATGCTTTTACTTGCCCTACATGAATTTTTACTTGCCCTACAAATAGTGTTGATTGTATTCAAGAACACAAAGGTCCTTTTACATGCCTTTGGTATAAGTTTATGTTGGACTCACTTGCCCAACTTCTAGTTGCCCTACCAATATTTTCTGTAACTTTACTTGCCCCAGGCAAGCGGTTAACCATTAATGTCCAGCCCTGACACAACCATATGATAAGATTCATGTTAATACTTGGCCTCTGGGATTTCAAGTTTTGCATGCACAGGACAAGGAATAATCCAGAAGTCATAACCTCTTAAATTATGACATAGAGCAAATCTCATAGGGTCTTTTGAGTGTTCACCATTTTGCCATTGTTAAATGAAATCCTACCGTAGTACAAGGTCTAAAACATTAGGCTATGTACAGCTGTGAATGCATGACTCAGTAGACATTAATACATGACCAAAGCCAAAAGAGGTATACGCTCATCGAGCAGCTACAGGTTGCTGTGGTCAAGACCTCAGCCCTGCGCGCTCCTTAAGCATGTTCTCCGAGCCAATAGTCACAGTGCCACGCCAAGCCAAGCAGGGATCCGTAGAGGGTGCCATCGTCTATCCCGAGCCGTTGTCCTTTTAGAAAGCTACAGCATCCACAGCCACAAAGCCAGAAGCAACCCACATTCCCTCCACTGATCCCAGCAGCGGAGACCCAGCCATGTCATTCGAGAGCCGAACTCGATCCTCGTGAACAACACTACTTAGAGACCCATAGCCCTTTTACTTGCGGTTTCGGCCATTTGGACCGTATTAACCAGGTTTCCCAGTTATGCAAGTTTTAGCAAGTTTTTTCGTCATCGGCATTAATACATGACATGTGAGCCTACTTGAGTCATAACACAAGTCATACAGGGACATGAACTGTAATGACCATCAATCCTATTGCATTGATATTGTGGTAAAAAGCCCGTAATCTTAGCATTTGTCTAAGATTGATGAATTAACACAAAAGAATACATCTGAACTAACAAACACAAGTGAAATCCATCCCTATTGTAACAAGTAATTGCCTGTGCTGTGTACAAGTTGGCTATCACCCAGTTACCTTGTGAGCCATGCTTATAATCATGTAGTCAGAAATTCAACAAATATGTAGGGGGATTTACCTAATTAATATGACAAGTTACAACAGTATTTTCTTGAATATGGTAGGTGTTGTTAGAAAGTACACAAATATATCTAATGCTTGGTCTGGTTTATATTTGGTGACAGTGTCCCTGTAGGCCATGAAGCCTTGTCAAAAATAAGGAAAATAGTTGAAATCCTTATGTAGCTGTTCTTGCCAAACCTTGACAAGGCACTCTGACATCGAAAAACTCTTTTATGTCAGAGGGCTGGAATGGGGCTGGGCTATGTCCTGTTCTCACACATGATAAATATGTGTAAACTTACTTATAACATAATACCTATGTTTACAATAGAAACACATAGGCTACAGGATTATCTCATATATTAACCAACATATGGACCTTCACATCCGTTGAGAGGATGTTCAGTTCTGTATATGGTCACAAATATCACACTCCAAAAACAACCAACTGATTCCGATTATCAGTCGGTTTATAGGTCAACTGAATTTTACTGATCAGCAATCATGACATCACAACAGATTTCCCAACACTACCATATAATATTAGTGACTCACGCTTGTGCCCAGCCTGAAGAAGCAAGGCCATACACCAACACTGGTGTAAGTCAGCACGATTCAATTAGGTTACTGGGATAACTAAGATGCTTGTGAGCAGTTCTAACACAGTAACCACACACCTATACACGAGGCCCAGTAGCTCAGTAGCTTTCGGGCCTCAAGACAGTGTCAGGTTACACTGGGCTGGAGTGATTCACAGCCAGCTGTAGACATGTCACAGAGAGTGCAAAATAAACACCCCAATTGTGCCCTAACAATTTACTAACCCACTTTACTTAATGAGTGACGTCACCTATATCTCCATGGCAGGAAGTAGGTACTCAGATTTAAAACCCTAATGATGACAGTGGTTATATAAAGACCCTCAAGAAGGCTCCTGTGAGAAAAAAAAAATACATAGGCAATTGAAACTTAAACCTGCCTGTCAATATTGTACTATAATCTGACAGTTCCCAGATTAAAGACACAGGTAGGTGCTGTGATAAATCAAACAGTTTCCACTGTAATAAGACACTAGCAGGTGCTGATCAGAAAATGCCCCATCAGAAGACACAAGTTGGTACTGATCAGACAATTTCCAGTAAGAAGACCCACATTTACCAGTGCTGGTCAGGCAGTCTCTAGTTCAAAGACAAGTACATGCTAATCAGACCATTTTGAGTCAGAATACACAGATAGGTCGTGATCAGACAGGCTGAATTCATATGACACAAGTAGGTTCTGACAAGTCTCTAGTTCAAAGACAAGTAGGTGCTGATCAGACAATTTTCGGTCAGAATACACAGATAGGTGCTGATCAGACAGTCTGAATTCAGAAGACACATGAAGGTGCTGATTAGTCGTCTAGATAGATGACAACTAGGTGCTGATCAGACAGTCTGCATTCAGAAGACACAAGTAGGTGCTGACAAGTCTCTAGTTCAAAGACAAGTAGGTGCTGATCCGACCATTTTCAGTCAGAATACACAGATAGGTGCTGATCAGACAGTCTGAATTCAGAAGACACAGGAAGGTGCTGATTAGTCGTCTAGATAGATGACAACTAGGTGCTGATCAGACAGTCTGCATTCAGAAGACACAAGTAGGTTCTGACAAGTCTCTAGTTCAAAGACAAGTAGGTGCTGATCATACCATTTTGAGTCAGAATACACAGATAGGTGCTGATCAGACAGTCTAAATTCAGAAGACACAGGCAGGTGCTGATTAGTCTATAGACAGATGATAACTAGGTGCTGATCCCACCATTTTGAGTCAGAATACACAGATAGGTGCTGATCAGACAGTCTGAATTCAGAAGACACAGATAGGTGCTGACAAGTCTCTAGTTCAAAAACAAGTAGGTGCTGATCAGACCATTTTCAGTCAGAATACACAGATAGGTGCTGATCAGACAGTCTGAATTCAGAAGACAAAGAAAGGTGCTGATTAGTCTATAGATAGATGACAACTAGGTGCTGATCCGACCATTTTGAGTCAGAATACACAGATAGGTGCTGATCAAGTCTCTAGTCCAAAGACAAGTAGGTCCTGATCAGACCATTTTGAGTCAGAATACACAGGTGCTGATCAGACAGTCTGAATTCAGAAGACACAAGTAAAAAAACAAGTAGGTGCTGATCAGACCATTTTGAGTCAGAATACACAGATAGGTGGTGATCAGACAGTCTGAATTCAGAAGACATAAGTAGGTGCTGATAAGTCTCTAGATAGAAGACAAGTAGGTTGTGATCAGACAGTCTGAATTCAGAAGACACATGAAGGTGCTGATTAGTCGTCTAGATAGAAGACACAAGTAGGTGCTGATCTGGTAGTCTCCAGTCAGAAGACATATATTCCATTCATGTGTCAGCGCTGATCAGACAGGTTCAAGTTAGAAAGACACATGAAGGTGCTGATCTGACAATTTCCAGTTAGAGGACACACTTAAAGAAGTGCTGATCAGACTTGTATTTCTTATTTTATCTCTCTAAGCAGTAGTTTTAAAGCTAATCTGCGCCCTAAAACATCAATTTCAATTCATATATTGGTTCTAATTAATACAATTCAACAGTGATTTTTTACAATTCCAATTTTACTCAAAACTTACCGTAACTCTAAATTTGCAAATGCAATAGTTGACATGCTATTGAAGTAAAACTGAAACTAGATTTACTCACTGTTTACAAAAGCCTGTATATTGTGCAAGTGCAGAATACTAATATAGCAAATACCTCACAGTTTATCTGAGCGTTACAACACTTGAAGGGCTATAAATCCTCAGAAAAGGAAGCTTTCCTGTGAAAACAACCTTAATGTTGTGCAGCTTTCAAGTTATAAATGTAACAGTACACAATCTGAAGTGGTACAGTCAGCATGAACTAAACACTGTTCCTCAAGTGTTCCAGTTTACTGTGTATAAACTTTGAAAGCTAGAACATTGGAGACATGCAATGTCATAAATTTTATTTTTATTTGGAACAAAATTTAAACTATCCAAAAATACAACCTTAAAGATCTTCAGTTATGTTATTGAACTTGCACTTGATTTCAGTCAAGTGGTTTGAATAAGCTGAACTGTAATAACAATGGCAGGTTTCTATAAAACTTGGCAGCCCTTAACAGTGCTGTGATAAGTTGGTACTGCTGCATTCAGCAACTTGGTGCTAGGACAAACATCAGCAGGCCGATAAACAAATTTGAACACAGGGCTTTGGTATATGTTATTTATTCCATACTGACAAAGAGAACCTGTCTGATTCAGTGCACCTGTGGGACATTTTGGTGACCTTTACAGGTGTCATGTGGGACATTTCCTAATTTGTGGGACATAGATTTTGCTGTCAGAGAAAACAAGTTTGTGCAACTGCCATTCCAAGCTGTCATAGTTTCTGACTGAAAATTACCTTGAGACTGCCATGTTTCAGCCAGCATGGCATAAAAACTGTCATACAAGTGACTGTGTATCCATCAAAAACAGAGTTGGACAGGTGAAGTGTGGCATGAACTGAGTGGCAAGGGGAAATAGAATGAGATGTGTTGCATATGAGCAAGGATGTCTGCCACGTAAACATGATTGTAGGTGGTGCCACTTGTTATTTGGAAGAGAAAGCTTTCCAAGATGTATACATACGCAAAATTTCAGGTAGATAAGTCAAACAACTGGTGAGATGTGATTTTTACCTGTGGCAGATGAAGATCATGCAAGAAAGTTGTAAGTTGGACTACTAAATTTGTACATGTTGTAGGGCTATGTAAGATCTATACTCATGCAAAATTTCAGGCCTATACATCAAACCAGTCCTGAGATATCAGCATGGATGTCTGCAGTGTAAATGTGAATGGTGGTGCCACCTGCCACAAAATTGAGAAAGCTATCCATGATGTATACAATAGCAAAATTTTAGGAAGATAAGTCAAACCACTCCCAAGATATGAGTGAATTTATCCCACAGCAGACAAACAGAAATATACTGTGTACAAATGGTTGCAGGTGGTGCCTCCAGTTTTGTGTATGATAAATATCTGTGTGAGATCTATACACATGCAAAATTTCAGGAGGATACATCAAACCAGTCATGAGATATTAACATGGATGTCTGAAGCTTAAATGTGAATATAGGTAGTGCCACCTGTCATAAAGCAAGCAAGCTATCCAGGATGTATACACATGCAAAATTTCAGGTGGATATGTCCAACTACTGCAGACAGTGCAGAGATATTAGTGACTTTATCCCATGGCAGACCAACAGATGGACGCTGTGCAAAAATGATTGCAGTTGGCTCCACCAGCTTTTTATTTGACACTAGCTGATAAACCCGGTATACCGGGCTTTTTACCGCGGTTTGGGAGATATATTTACTGAGATATTGAATGTTGGCTCATTTTATTATTATAAAAGTTAAAAGGAAATATAGATTTTTAGTGGGATACTCTCGGAGTACGATATGTACAAATTATTTTTTACTGTTATTTTGTGGCGCTGTGCTCGTGACAAAAATCATATCCCGTCATGTTTACCTTAAAGACCTGGTCAGTGATGGTTTACATTGCGAACCGAAATGGGACGCGGAGGCATACAGTGTTTCGTTGATATTTGACTGGTTTCTATCGTTTGACGTATAAAGAATAGGTTGATGTGAGGAACACATTAGATTAATTAAATGTACCTTGCAAGGAAACTGTTCCTGAAGAAGGAAACAGAAATATGCATACATCGTAAGTAGCAGAAGCGGACCCAGCGGGACTCCATACAGTGGGACCTTGAATTAGGTTTTGTCATTAATCCTCCTGGGTTGAACTCTCCATTTCATAAAGCGAGAAACATGTGTTTTTCTCTTTTACTGACCAAGCACGTGGGTCAAATCCCTCATTGAAAGCAAGCGTTATTCATATGAACAATAGTCCTTCGTGTTAGAGGTTAAGTGACCACGATGCACGCATTCTGGCGATTGCCGATGGCAGTTCGGTTGTGCTCGGTAAAAAACGGTAAAATCACTCAAAATTATAAGTAAATCAAAAATTATTTATTTTCATATGGCCTATGTCACTGCGGGAATAATAACCTTTAAAATGATGTATGGCACAATATTGTACACAACGCGGTTTTAGAGAACACCGCGAACAAACGTGAACTGAATTCCTTTTATAAGTATTAGATAAAGCTATCCAACAGCTACACTCAGCTACACTCATGCTAAATTTCACCCGATTGGTCAAACAAGACCAAAGGTATGTGGGTTAAAGTGTGAAAACAGATGCAAAGATGGACACTTTGCAGAGAGGAAAGGTAAGAGGTCAATGCAAAATGGTTAGGCACGGGTTCACATGGCCCAATAATGGGGTCAAGTTTTGGAAACAAGGAGTCTCAGAAGAGTTCTCTTGAAATGAACCCGGCGGCAACGGAAAGAGGTCAAAAACACAGTATTCGCAAAAAGATACAATTACTGAGTTTTAAATATATATGTTTACCTAAAAGTAGTATACTAATACATATTAAAAATCATAATATAAACATAAAATTGCTATTTAAAAATTCTCAATACACCATGAAAATTAAACTAAAAATATAACTGTATAAGAAATTAAGTTTAAAAAGAAGCTATTATTAACACATTTTCTGTAGTGTGTTGTCTTAAAATCTGATACTCTCTGTATCATTTCTATAGCCTTGAAATGCCTGTCCCATAGGACAAAACTGTTTGATATATTATATGTTTATGTAAGTTAACACTTCTGCACCTAGCCATTTGTCTTGCCTCCCAGCTGTCAGGCTTCTAAATATGGTTGCCCTCACTTCTCTAGAGATACTGACATAGACTCAAACATCTGCTACAAAACTAGCTTAATAAAATGTAAATAAAACAAGAGATCAACGAAGACATTTGTTGTGTAAAATAGAAAAATTATTGATTAAAAAGTGTTTATAATAACATAGTTAATACTTATTTTAAAGGAGTTATTTACTTTTTGTCACAAAAATTTTGTGCAGTGTAACACTTTGTAAAAGTGTAAATTTATGCTTAGCATTGATATACCGCAGGGCTTCATGCAACGTGGGTCTAACTTAGAGTATAACATATTTATTCTGCTTCATGGATGGGAGTCTGACCTCCGTGGTAGCATTTTTAACAGACTTGACATAAAGCTACCACAAACATAGAGGTGCTCATAGTATCTGAGCTTCAGGCCGCCACTGACCTATAAGGCTTTACCATGTGGCATGTATAGTGTTGGGACAATATGAGTTTTTGATATCATGATAATTATTTAAATTTTATTGTGATTCACTGTAATATAACAATATCATTAATATTAATATATAATGGACCATCAATAATTTAAACAGCCGCCTTTACAGTCTTGACTTTAGACAAGGGGTTATCTATTAATATCATTTATACCCATTGTGTCAGTATCACTCAGTAAGTGATGTAAGTTGCATGAAGGCACTGCAGGTGTGCCAGCTTGAGGTGCTGGAACTCCTGCTCCAATCATCAAAACACGTTTGTCAGAACTTTCCACCATGTTTCCTATAACTACATTAAAGCCGGAGAATCCTTGAGAGTTTTCAGAGAGCTTGTCATAACCATCATCTCTAAATATCTTCAAGCAGGAAGAAAAGCCTAAATATATTTTGCATTGGGTCATAAATCTGAAGGAATTTATACATATATATATATAGTAAGACATATTATACAGTGGTTGACTTCATATGCATACTTATTTTTTTCTCAATGTTTACAAATAGTTCAATGTTCACTCTCTTACTATATTTAGAACTCAGTTGACACTTGGTCAAGGTGTCACTAGGGTTGGCACAACCTTCCCAGATGGAAAGGAAGGGAAGGGAAGAAATTTTTTCCCAGAAGGGAAGAAATGCTTTCTTCCCACAATTTCTTTCCAAGGAAGAAATAGTCACATAATCTATGTTTTTTTTTTGTTTTTTTTAAATGATATTTTGGCCTTTCACATCAATACAAAATAGGAGGATTGTTTTTACAAACTTTAATATGTAAAGGATGTGCAAGGACATCTTTTGGTGCCTGAGAAAGAAACTGGGGTGTGTTTGTAGTGCTCAGTGGGGACCTTGGGTAGTCTTTAGTTGAACAATTCATATGAAAACAGTTCAAGGGGTGAAATGTGGTTTATATATTTTTAACAGTCTCCAGTTGAGTTGTAACCCTTTTTCAGGTTATCTAAACTACAATATAGGCACTCCAGGGCTGTTTTGTACAGTATGGTTAGCTTTAAGCTGAGTAATTATACTTTAAGTCAAATTAAATAATCACTTCAGTTTAATTTGGTTAAAAGCAGAAGCAAACAGTTTGAGAATTTACTGACTGTTGGGAAGACTGCATGCTTACTTTTTTTTGTCCAGTAATGAGCAGATCTAATCTATCTATACAAACACTGAGCCCCCCCCTAATGTCTGCTCCCAAAATATCTAAACTTCATTCTCCTAAAACATCAACTATAGAAAATGAGTGAAATCCCTAAATGCCTAAAGGCTCTATTACTAATCTATTACTTATTATTTTTATTCTTAATGATCAAGGGCTATTTACACTTCAGCCTTCTTTAACATAGATTTGTTCAATTATTTAGCATTGTGAACATGCGGGAATCCATTCAGCTATGAATGATTATCAAACTGTAAGGTTACAAGCAGCTTCATTTATTAATTACTGGTACCAGCTGGTTAAAGAATAATTATATGTTTAGCATATATACCCAGGAATTTTAGGAATGTGGGAAAGAACTGATTATCACCCTATTACTGGTAGATCATATCCAGTTTTATTTATTTAATTAATTAAATTTGATAATATTACAGTCTAATTCAATGTATAAATAATAAATAACAGTGTGTAAATAATGAATATTTGTAATACATTATTCAGTTATTCTCTATTAAATATGTGTATATGTTTAATAAAAGTTTGTTGAAAATGTTAACAGTTTCTTCCCTAGTTTCCTTTTCATCCCAGAAACTTCCCTAACTTCCTTTTCTTCCTGGAAACTTCCCTAGGAAGAGAAGAAATACCTATCTTCCCGGAAGAATGCCAACCCTGGGTGTCACAGGTTGGAAAAAAACAGCTGAGCACTATTACCCAGGAGTCATTTGAATTATATAGCAATAGCAGTTTGGAGTAAATCTAACAAACACTTTTTCATTTTATTTTATTAAGTTCTCAATATAAGTTGTCAGTTTTAATCACGTTTATTCAATTGACAATTTTGGTCTGTTGGAGAAATTCGTCTAAACATGATTTTAAAATAGACAGACTGGGCCTGGGTTCCAGAATATATAAAGCTGATGTTTGAGTGGCAGGCTGCTGCTACTAACCCCCCCCCCCCCCTTTTTTTTTTGTTTTACCTGTTTTAATTTGCTCACGTCAATATTCATAGAATCATACCGGGATATCTGGATCACTGTAATCTGAAGCTGTCAAAATAAGGAAACAACAGATCTGATCAATAAACAGTTCTTGCGATTACGCAGGTATCTCAATTTGAACTCGCTCTGCGGATGCTATCCCACCTGTTACATAACACAGACAAAACACCAGACAATCAATTTAAATGTTTTGTTATTATGCCGCCGCTGACTCACCCAAGAGCACCAACGAAACACTTGACAGTCGATCAAATATTCGAAACTAACACTTAAAATACTTAAATAGATACTCAAATCTGACGTTTTTCATCCTCACAAAATGTCTCTCAAATAATATTACTGTTATGGAAGTACTCACCGGGACGCAAATGGTACAATCTGTTCCATCCAAGAGTAAAACTTTGCAAACCATTTCATGTTTCTTTGGGACTGGGCCGTCGCCGTAGCTCCCTTTTTGGTCTCTGCGGCCAGTTTTGCGACGGCTCAGAAAGCGAAAGAACCGCGACATGGTTTCAATCGCTGTTACCTCATATCAAATCCGAAAAGAACAAGGAAAGGCCTTTTAGTCTCACAGGTACGCCTTGCTGGTAATGCCCCGCTCAATTTATCGATGGTATAACCGTATTTGTTGTGAGACGTTTCAACTTTTCTCAGACTGCCATTTCTATTGCAGGAGTGCCAGAAGTACTTCCTGCGCATGCTCAGTGACCCAGTCAAAGATACATTGGGAAATTCCCTGTTATGTATATACTAAATATAAAAGTATTATGAGGCTTTTCGGACTATGCCAACTGCATTCCTGCGCTGTGTGACAGAGCTTTGATAATTATTGTAGTGTTTCCTGTATAGTTATTATAATATGATTATTATACTGTTTGTATTATTCATTGTTGTAACGTTAATGTTTCATTCATTCAATCACCGTCTTTTTGTGACGGTGATAATGCTGCTGCTGATAATAATAATAATAATAATAATAATAATAATAATAATAACATAAGTATAATTACTATAACTGTTTGTATAATTATTAGAAATAGACGAAGATTATATTGTTTTCTTTAGAATACAGAAAATCATCTAAAATTAATTTAAATTATAAAAAGGCCACTGGTTACGATTAAATTCCAGTCATAATTTTTAAACTTAACGCAGATCAGGTTGCCCCCCCCCCCCCCCCGATATGTAGTATCATTAATAGAAACAGTCAAATTTCCGGATAGTCTAAAATTTTGCTGAAGTAGTTCCTGTCAGACCATATGTTACAGAAGAATAATAAAGGCCTGTGATCGAGTTTATCCATTACAAAGCATCTCCAAAGATTTTGAAAAGATTATAAATGAACAGATGCAGGAATTTTTAAACATTGTAGTTAGTCCGGAGATACCTGCATAAATAGAAAAGGGCATTGTACTGACAGTGTTCTATTATATCTTACTGACATGTGGAAAGAAGCATAAAAAAACAGAAAGTATAGGAGCAATCCTAATGAACATAAGTAAAGCTTTTAATTGTTTACCATTTGACCTATTGGTGGCAAAACTGAAAGCCTGTGGCATGTAAGATAAAACTCTTCTGCTTATAACTAATCATATAAGAAATAGGAAATTGAGAGTAAAAGTTGGGGGTATAGTCGTAGTAAGTGGAGCAATATGACCAAAGGTACTCCACAGGGCTCGATTGTTGGCCCGGCACTCTTCCGCTTTTTAATGAATGATGTTACGTGTGTCTTCAGCAGAGGTAAAATAGGTAAATATGCTGATGACAACACACTTTAGGTAACTGCAAACAATGAGCTAGGGTGAACTTGTAAAAACTCTCACAAATGAAACAAAATTAGCTATTCAATGGTTTATTCAAAACCATATGCAGGCAAATCCAGAAAAATTTCAACTTCTTTATTTTGGAAAATACTCAGAACAGAAAATATATGTATAGATAAAGTTGTCATAAAACTGTCACAATCTGTAACCCTTTTGGGCGTATAAATTAATAGAAATTCAAGTTTTACAGAACACATATCCAACATTTTCAAAAAAAGTGCAAAAGCACTATATAAGAATCTACATAGACTCAGACTGCTGTCTTACACTGTCTAGATGTTATATATATATTGAGTCACATCATGTATTGTTGCACTGAATGGCACTTTACTTATAAGAAAATTTAAAAAATAATAATAGAAAAAAAGCAGGAACGAGGTCGACGGTATGTCTTTAAATACTAAAAAAGTACATATAAAAAAAACTCTTCTTAAAATCATATTTTACTTCTCTGGAGACAGTCAGAAAAAGAACAGTACTCATTGCAGTGTTTAAAATACCCTCGGCCTAGGCCCAGTGTATTTAAATGAATTACTCTGTAAAACAAACAGACATAATAATTTAAGAAATAGTGAAAACAAACTTCACTACACCAATATAAAAAAAAAACAAAAAAAAAAACAAAACAAAAAAAAAAAAAACAAACACACACACAGAAACATGGGGCATCAGGTCTCTTCAAGATCAAGGTGTTAAAGAGTGTATCTCTCTACCTGCACAACTTAAGGCTCCTTCAGAACTCAACTTTTAAAATGATCTTGTACAATGTATTGTCTTAAACATTTTAAAATTTTTATCATTCTCTAGTGTTTTATTATTCCAGTATATCATTTTAATTAGATCATCATAGTCTATATATATATTTCTTATCTGTCTCTGTCTATGATTGCAGTATCTTTTTAAAATCAGTATCACCATATCTACTATACACGAAGGATGGACTATGACTATAGTGGAATGTGTAAACATCATACTTGTTATCATGTATTTTGACTCTTACATTTTAATGCATTGGTTCTTCATTATATCTCTCATGTATGTAGTCGGTGACAAAAGCTCTGTTTTCTGTTGAACATAGATAACCGACATTAAATAAAACTTATCTTACCTTATCTTATCTTATCAATAAATATATAGACTATGCAATTGAATATGCTTTTATATCTAGCAATGAAAGCGCCTTTTCAAATTGTTGAGATTTTCATCGTAACTGTGGTTACTTTGGCATTTTAGAATCATTATAAAATGCATATGCAAATAAAAATAAGGAATTCCTCATTATATATCGATCTGCATTTAAATCAGAATTTTCAACTCGTCTTTGCTGTAGGCCAGTGGGCCACTTCATATATATATAGAGCTCGGTCTGCACATGCTCAGCAATTTGTACATAAGCAGTCATATAGGCACGTACTGCAGTTTGTACACATCGAAGTAGACTGGTTAAACTGGATGAAAGTTCAAGGTTATTTAAATTCTATTCGATAAACCTTTAGCTCAACTTGGAACGGTCAAATCTTAAAAGAATGAGGCGAACCGTAGACATATACAGCTGTAGTTGTATATAATACCAAAAAAGTTACAATTATCCATATATTCTAATGACTGATCACCGAAAAAAAAGAGCAAATTTAAAATACATCGGACTAAATAAATTATAATTCCACATTAGCCTGTTGTGAAATCATCATTCAGAGACTAAGATAGGGACATACACAAAGACAGAGCCCTGAACTAAATATAGACTTACTATATATATATATATATATATATATATATATATATATATATATATATATATATATATATATATTTAGTTCGGTGGAGACCGACAGACAAACAGGGGCCGCGTCAGGTTTGAACTCCACGATTTCTCAAACCACCTCCAAAATTTGGTGTACCAAGAAAGGGCTTCCCCACTTCCCCATGTGTATGGTAACGTTGTGAATGTCAAACTGACATGACAGGCAGGTTACAAAATAGACCAGGAGACGGTGTTTCTGTCAGCTGATATCAGAGGAACCTGTTCAGGTATATGGCTGCTGAACTACTCTGTTAAGGTATAATATAAAACATAAATTGAGTCTAATATCCAAGGATACTTTTATCTTTCAATTTCTTATTTTCATACCCAAGCGAGCTGTCCCAAGCCAGGGTACGGACAAACTGGCGAAGGGGTTTCTTGTCAAATTCTTGTCATCTGTGTATAAGTTTGCAAATTTAAACACAAAATGTTGGTATAAAGTTTTTATCCCAGGGAGTTTGAAGGTACTGGTTTACGCTTATTCCGTAACTGGCTGATAGCAATAAATAAACATAAGCAAACAATTTAAATTGATTTTTTTTTTAATTCTGAAAAAGCCAATAGACAGATCAGTCTTGGCAGACCGGACTAATCTCAGACAAGCATTTGCAGTGTTAGAATTTCTTTGATTTCTTTTACAGACTAAAAACAAATAACCAACACTGATCATTTTAACAAATATTAAGCCAAACATGTTTAAAATTCAAACCATATTTTTTATGCCTACAGCCAACCAGAACTTATCAGACCATTTTGTTTACACTTTTTGTTTCAGATGTGGCATGCTTGTTCCAGCTATCCATGCATTGAACTATTTGAGAGATATTGTTGTGAACTTTTTATTCCAAACAAATGGCAGGCTAAATTTGTACCAGCTGTCCATTGAATAATTTGAGACAATGATATAAACTTTTGTTTCAGACATGGCAGGCTTGTACCACCTATCCATTCAGTTATTTGAGATATTGATATAAACTTTTGTTTCAGACATGGCAGGCTTGTACCAGCTGTCCATTGACCTATTTGAGACATTGTTTGTTTCACTTTTTGTTTCAGACATGGCAGGCTTGTACCAGCTGTCCATTGAACTATTTGAGACCTTGTTTGTTTCACTTTTTGTTTCAGACATGGCAGGCTTGTACCAGCTGTCCATCGAACTATTTGAGACATTGTTTGTTTCACTTTTTGTTTCAGACATGGTAGGCTTGTACCAGCTGTCCATTGAACTATTTGAGACCTTGTTTGTTTCACTTTTTGTTTTAGACATGGCAGGCTTGTACAGGACGTTCAAAAGTAAAACCCAGCAGGTTGTGGGAGTAGCACTCGGCGTGGCATTTGCTGGCTCCATGTATCCCAACACTCTCGGCCTCAACAATTATCGCAAACTGACCTCCATGTACAAGGATGGCGAGCCAGTTCCAGTGATCCAGAGTCTTAAAGATCTAGTTCAACAGGTATATAGCTTTATTGGAATTTTATGCATGTTATCCAGCCAACCAGGTCTTTAGGTTTAAAAGTCAACAGACAAAGACTGATTTTATGAACAGTAACATGTTACTTATAAATTAAATATTGACATAAAAAATAATATCTGATCATTCATATTATCTGCCTTTAGGAGAAAAGAATTCCTAATCGTTTATGTGGGTCCTCGTAAAATTGTTAAAGTGTGATTGGGTAAAGATAATTCCCAGAACCTTATATCAAAATAGGCCAGAAAATGCCAATCACATTGCCCATAGGTTACTCCTTTTGTTTATATCCACATGACAATAACATTTGGGGGCACCAAAATAATACAAACACATTCAACAAGGACATTTGGTGGCAAGTTACGCTCCCAAGGCAGCGGAAATCTTGCGCTTCTAAAGAAGCAACTGATTTTCAGCTTTGACCGTTTATGATATATTTAGACACCAGATGGCGATTTGTTGTCCACTGAAATAAACGTGCGTACGATGCGACAAGCAGCCAATCAGATGCCAATAAACAAACACTCGACAGGCATCCTGGCTCCGCCCATTGCCGCGCTTCAAGCGACATTTGATGAGTTTCCTGTCGAATTTAAATTGCTCCCTCTGCATTCTCGCATCATTGATCGATTCGATTATGACATTATGACTGTGTTAGCGACGCGTAGCCATGTATCTGTTGTCTGTAGAACTGAAACCAGCCAGCGAGGTGTGCACGCAGCCTTTGTTGTTACGTTTCGTTTGAATTACAGCTCACCGGCCGAGCATCCTATGTGCCCAAGGCCCTAAGCAAACCACGTCAGGGGCAATTCTCTCTGAGCCTGTGGCCTGTTTAGACGGTTACGCTGGGGGATAAACTGTCACTCAAAAAGAAATGAATATGATTGGCTCCGTGTATTCCTCGCTTGGCTTTGTCTTCCAGCACAAAGTTTCATCTGATTGGACAAAAATACAGTGCTCCCGTCTAGTGTTGCAAAGCAGGATACGAGGTCATAACAAACAGCGCCTTACGATATAGGAAGTAGCCGTATAGGTAAAGCGCTGTGTAAAGAGCGTAGTGGCAAGTCAGATGAACCAGAGGGTGTCTTGCAACTAGTGACCTTTCAACTTTGGCATGTGTGCAACCAACCACCTTAGGTTTCTTGTATTTTTCAATTTCCAGAGGCATGCATATAAATAAGGCAGTCTCGCTTTGCCAACTCTCTCACTATGGCCTGATATGTTAATATAGCTAAATCTTCAATTTCATTAACTTTAAAGCCAGCTATTTTCCAACCTTTTCTGCAGTTTATGTGATTTCTGGCTTACTCTACACACATATACTGTGGTTGCCTTTATATCGGCGGGGCTGAATTTTCGCGGTTTTCTTATTTTTAAAACTTTCACGGGGTTCCTTTTTCGCGCTCTGTCATAAGTATAGTAGTACATTTTACTTATCAAATATACAAATTTTTAAAATGTACTGACCAAATTATTTCATAAATTGCTGATTTCACTTTTATCTATTGTATGCTCACTATTTCTCTGTACGGATATCGCATGTTTAAACAGCCACGGACGGCTGAGCCGACGCGTGCAGGGAGCGTTGACCACGCTGGCTGTAATTAGTTCAAGGCCAAGTCTCAATCAAAACAACTCACATGTCAGTAAAGGTGTGAGAAACCAACCTGTGACTACACAACCGTGTTATAAGTTTAGGGAAACTGTCTTGATAAGGCTAGTATTAAAGTTATCAAACATAGCCTGGCATGTCATTGGATTTCAGTAGTGACATCGGCATCAGCCCTTTATACAGATACAAGGTGGCCCGACTCTAGCAGCTACGTTTACTACTTTAGGTAGCAAATTTTATTCATTTATAATAACAAAATACGGCACAATATGAAAGATTACCTACCATTAAATATTCGTTTTAAGCGCCACTGGATTTCATATAGCTTGGCACACATGCATACACTTCAAAAGAATCCGATAGGGGTCACTATTTGAAATACAGGTGAAACACTGCGAGAAAAACGTGCACGCGTTTATATTATTGCCGGGCATGCATTTACACTTTCCATTCGTGCTGGGAGGCTGGAAAAAATGCAAAAGGTCACGGTTTTCGCGTCAAAGCAAAACGATACTACTATAAATGGCACCCGTTATTCTCCATGAATCACCTTAAGTTAAAGTAAATACACCAGGCACGATGGATATCACTACGTGGCTGAAGATTAATCACGAATATCGGCAGTTTCTAAAGTTTATGCTCATGGCCTGGTATGCATTTAAATCTGCGTGGTTTCAATTTTGCGGTCACAGGGCATTGGCGAAAAACGCGAATTTGAAGCCACCGCAAGTAAGAAGGCAACCACAGTATATGAATTATAGGTAAATTACTGTCAGGAAAAGTATCACACATTTGGAAGGATATATACATGTGCTTGTTTATCTGCAAGCTGTTTGTAAACACAGCTATGTTGACAAACAGAAAAACCATGTAACCTGAGGTGGTTGGTTGCATGTGCTAATTAGTAGCCATGTATCCCATGCCTATAGCCCTGAGTAAAAAAAAAAGGCTATTATTATGGTTATGCAAAAAGACATTAATAAACCTGTGACCTTTTTTCATCTGTTTTGTCATTATTATTAATAATTGAAATATAGATTATTTAATAATTAACAGATATTTGATTGCTAATCATTAAAATTCACAATAAAAAAAGCTCCAAAAGTTTAAATAGGAAGATACTTCAACTGAGAAGCTGGGGAAAAAGCTGGGAAAAGTTTCCACTTTACAGAATATAGAGGTGCCCACATTAGCTAAAAAGTATACAGAGAAGAGAAAAATGGGGCTGCCCAAAAGTGCCCACTTAACAGAGGTGCACACTTTATGGAGGTGCCCACTAAGAGAGGTTCGACTGTATGTGGAAGCTGAATTGTCACTACAGTGGAACCTGTCAAAAAGACCACCTGTCTTATAAGACCACATTTGCATTTACAATGGTTGCAGTTTACCTATCTAATATGACCACTTGTGTATTAACCAATAACACTTTTCCCCAGTCCCACAGGTGGTCTCATCTCACAGGTTTCACTGTATATATATGTAAGAGACGAGATTGAGTTGATACACAGAGGTATGCAAGTGAATATTTCTTTGTCTTATTTAGTCTTTTCTTATAATGTATATAATATTCTTCTGATCTTTTTTTTTAATGTTTTGTGAGCCATTTTGTGAAGCTTCAATATTTATGTAGACTGTGTTACAAGATAACTGCCTTTTTTGGACAGTATTATATCATATCAGAAAAAATATGATTTCTAGATTCATAGAGTAATAGATCATTTATGCATGTGAACATGCATTGAATTATATTGATAAAAAATAAATGAGCTATGTTCCTTTTGTCTT
Organism: Sipunculus nudus; assembly: GCA_026874595.1. Taxonomy (NCBI): domain Eukaryota; kingdom Metazoa; phylum Annelida; class Sipuncula; order Golfingiida; family Sipunculidae; genus Sipunculus; species Sipunculus nudus. The sequence continues at coordinate 60,511,069 of CM049318.1, forward strand.
TTTAAAATACTACATTACTAATATTACTAATACCAGTTTCCCTTCAAATTAATGTTGACAACAAAAGTATTGTGTAAATAATCAGCAGCAGCCCACATCATATATCATTTGAATATGCCATATACAATACCAATGTAAGTTTCTTATTACATAGTTTATAAATAAAATTATAAAATAAAAAAATGAATGTTAATTATTACATAAATATTATAATATTATGTAAATAATATTAAATATATATTACTTGTGAACTATACATAACCATATTAATAAAAAATATATAATATAAAATATTCCATTTACAAAACTAGACATTTCTTGGCACCGCAGGTGCCAGAGTATCCCGAGACGTAATAGGCCCCCCCCCCCCCTTCAAGAATAGACCCCTATTTTTAGCAGCATATACTGACACTTGGCATATTTATTGTTTCTTCCATCTAACAATCAACAATCTTGTTGAAGATGTTGGTCCTGTGACCTTGATCTTTTTAAAGATGTGTCCTGTGACCTTGACCTTTGACCTCATGACCCCAAAATCAAATCGGGTCTTGCTTTTCCAATGGGACATATGCAAGTCAGGTTTGAAATCTATACATCAATAAGCAGGAATTATCATCCAGAAACTAATTTTTGGACAGATGGCTCCTGTGACCTTCACCTTTGACCTTGTGACCTCAAAATTGATAGTGTTCTTCCTCTCTTGGCAGGAGAACTATATGTGCAAGATGAAAGATCTGAGATGAAATGTTTGGCTGAAAATGCATCCACATCTTTTTAAAGATGTGTCCTGTGACCTTGACCTTTGACCCCAAAATCAATTTTGGTCTTGCTTTTCCAATAGGACATATACAAGTCAAGTTTGATATCCATACATCAATAAAAGTAGGAATTATCATCCAGAAACTAATTTTTGGACAGATGGCTCCTGTGACCTTCATCTTTGACCTTGTGACCTCAAAATTGATAGTGTTCTTCCTCTCTTGGCAGGAGAACTATATGTGCAAGATGAAAGATCTGAGATGAAATGTTTGGCTGAAAATGCATCCACATCTTTTTAAAGATGTGTCCTGTGACCTTGACCTTTGACCCCAAAATCAATTTTGGTCTTGCTTTTCCAATAGGACATATACAAGTCAAGTTTGAAATCCATACATCAATAAAAGTAGGAATTATCATCCAGAAACTAATTTTTGGACAGATGGCTCCTGTGACCTTCATCTTTGACCTTGTGACCTCAAAAATTGAAAGGGGTCTTCCACTCTTGGCAGGTGAACTTTCTATGCAAGATGAAAGATCTGAGATGAATTGTTTGGCTGAAAATGCATCCACATCTTTTTAAAGATGTGTCCTGTGACCTTGACCTTTGACCCCAAAATCAATTTTGGTCTTGCTTTTCCAATAGGACATATACAAGTCAAGTTTGAAATCCATACATCAATAAAAGTAGGAATTATCATCCAGAAACTAATTTTTGGACAGATGGCTCCTGTGACCTTCATCTTTGACCTTGTGACCTCAAAAATTGAAAGGGGTCTTCCACTCTTGGCAGGTGAACTTTCTATGCAAGATGAAAGATCTGAGATGAATTGTTTGGCTGAAAATGCATCCACAATCTTTTTAAAGAGGTTTCCTGTGACCTTGACCTTTGACCTCATGACCCCAGAATCAATTTTGGTCTTGCTTTTCCAATAGGACATATACAAGTCAAGTTTGAAATCCATACATTAATAAAAGAAGATATTATCATCCAGAAACTAATTTTTGGACAGATGGCTCCTGTGACCTTCACCTTTGACCTTGTGACCTCAAAATTTATAGGGTTCTTCCTCTCTTGGCAGGTGAACTATATGTGCAAGATGAAAGGTCTGAGACGAAATGTTTGGCTGAAAATGCATCCACAATCTTTTTAAAGATGTGTCCTGTGACCTTGACCTTTGACCTCATGACCCCAAAATCAATTGGAGTCTTGCTTTTTCAATAGGACATATATAAGTCAAGTTTGAAATCCATACATCAATAAAAGCAGGAATTACCATCCAGAAACTAATTTTTGGACAGATAGCTCCTGTGGCCTTGACCTTTGACCTTGTGACCCCAAAATTTAGATCATCCACTATTGGCAAGTGAGCTATATATTCAAGATGGAAGACCTAGGATGAAAGTTTGGCTTAAAATGCATCCACAGTATCTTTTAAAATGCAAGTCCAGTGACCTTGACCTTTGACCTCATGACCCTAGAACCTATAGGGTTCTTACTTTAGTGGTGCGCCATACATAAGTCATGTTTGAAACCCATATGGCTATCAACACTGGAGATATCATAAGAGGTGTGTGATTTTCACCATATATGGCAATATTCAAGGTCAAGGCCACTATCATAGGAAAGGTCATGACCGCAATTTAAACAAACATCATCCCATAAGCCATACCTCAATGGCCTGCTCAATGATGGATTTTAATCTCGCCTAGGCGAGATTGCGATTGTGATCTCGTCTAGGCGAGTTTAAAATCTGTCTAGCCGAGATCACAATTGCAATCTCGCCTAGGCGAGATCGAAATCGCAATCTCGTCTAGGCGAATTTAAAATTCGCCTGAATTTCAATCTCGTCTCTGACATATATATTACTAGCTGATAAACCCTTGATGATGTGATATGTTTAGTAGGACAGAAGAGAGAAAAGAGTTCATGTTGTACTAGCTGATAGACCCGGTATACCAGGCATATTACCGGGTTGGGGAGATATATTAACTGAGATGTGGAATGTTTGCTCATTTTTTATTCTAAAAGTTAACGAAAATATGAGTTTTCAGTGGGAAACTGTTTCAATAAGATATGTAATAATAATTTTACATTTATTTTGTTGCCCTGTGCTCGTGGCAAGAAATTCATATCCCGGTATGTTTATCTTGAAGACCTGGTCAGTGATTATGTTTACATTTCAAAACGGAATGAGACGCGGGGCATTCCAGTTTTTGATGATATTTGACTGGATTCTATCGTTAGACGTAAGATAAGGTTGATGTGAGGAACACATGAAAGATTTATTAAATGTATGTTGCAAGGTAACTGTTCCTGAAGAAAGAAACAGAAATATGCATACATCGTGAGTAGCAGAAGCGGACCCAACGGGACTTCATATAAAAAATACTTCCGTATATCCCATTTTCAGCCACCACAACGTTTTTTCTTCATCATATCAGACATATTTTGAGGCCTTAAACCCCTGCTACCCCTACTCAACACTGTTCCTGAAATTTGGACTTTGGTTTAGGTCAGTAATCCTCCTTGGTTGAACAGTGAGAAACATGTGTTTTTCTCTTTTACTGACCACGCTTGTAGGTGAGAGCCTCGTTCAAATGTAATGCCCGACATGCTCAAATCCCTCACTGAAAGCAAGCTTTATTCATATGAACAATAGTTTGAGGTTGAGTGACCACGATGCATGCTTTCCGGTCATTGCCGAAGGCAGTTCAGCTGTGCACGGTCTAACCTTAGTGCAAGTCAGTAAAAACGGAAAAAATCACTCAAAATTATATGTACATTAAAAATTATTTATTCTCATATTGCCTATATCACTGCGGGGATAATAACCTTTAAAATGATGTATTGTACACAGCGCAGTTTTAGAGAACATTGCGAACAAACGTGAACCAAATTCCTTTTATAAGTATTAGATAGTGTCCAATGTGAATAACAACAAGAACAAACTGAACAGAATTTGTGATGAATGTTGGTAAAAAGAGAACATACAATAAAAGCTAGCATTCCATATATGCATATTTGGTGTGTATGTGTTTGCAGGGCAAATGCACATGTAACTAGAAAATGGACGCCTGTGATTCCATAAATATGTATGGATATGTGGTGCATATACAGCTAAACTTGGGATATAGTGCAGTGCTGCTTAGGTAGAGAAGTATTATGCCAGAGGAATACCCTGTAACTGATGTCAAAGTGATGAATTTCCCCTCCATTACCATGCAGATGTGTTTTCAATCTCTACATTGAGCCATCGAAATGTGCTCTGTAGATTGAATGTGTCAGATTCCCAGCTGCATACACATAAGTCCCACATATAAACTGCATATGCATATATGGAATGCCACCTTAATGGGAAATTTATGAAAGATCTGAAACTTACCAACAACTAATGCAAAACAGAGCTTTCTTCTGATCTGGAACATATTACGAAACTTAATCTACAATTATGAACTTTGAATATATTACAAATCTGAAACTACAACTTCTATTGAAGATATCACAAGACTTTTTAAGTTGAATTGGAGCTGCTTATGCATGTTATATTATTTTTTTATATATTTATTGTTATATTGTTTATTTTTTCATATATTGTTATTTTATTGCAGGTGTTGCTAGACATAAGGATGGACCCGACAAAGGAGGTGAACATTGAGTTTTACATGGCTCATGGACAGAACATCATTCATCGTGGTTCAGCTAATGCGCGTACAGGAGCTGTTGTGGGATTTCCGGGAAACTTTACATTCACAAACATGGAGGACGTGGAGAAAGAGCAGGTACAGGTGTCAGGACAGGTCGTAGACTGGACCACTCCTGAGGGAGAAGCGTTACAGGACGCAATGGTGTTGTCGGATAAGGCGAAACGCTTTGGAATCGCTAGAGAGTTACACTACACTCTGCATCATCATGTCCTCGTAAAACCAATCATGCAGGCGGGCTGTGCGTTTGGTGCCTATGCCTCTGGGTTTGCGCTCAGTAATCTTTTTGCACTTAGAAACAGACTAAAAGGCTGGGCTCGTGTGGTAGTTTACGGAGTGGTAGCAAGCACTTGGGGTGCATTTTACTTGACAGTCCGGGATGCATATGAACAGAGAAGAGACATCAAAGCAGACCGTCATGCTGCCGAGCTAGCCTATAGCTATGCAATTGGTGGTGTGGAATTTTACGATAAAATATTAAAACGAAATATAGCAATCCGCAAGCTGATGAAACATGAGGGAGAAAAATTGTACACAGTTTATGGTAATGACGTTGCAACATGGCGCCAACCTCATGTCCAAAATTCACGACGACTGGACTTAATGAAAAAAATTGTGGAGAAGTACAAATCAGGAGAAATCGAGGGCACAGCACACATAAGTAAACCAGTCAAGAAGGATACATTCAGCTTTTAGAATCCAAAGATTAACATATATTCAAACTGTCAGAGTTGGCTGGAGTCATGAGAGAATTAGTTATATAAATTCAAATTTATTTGTAAACCCAGTTGTCTTTTATTTTTATTAAACAAGAAAATACCACATTCTTTGTCTGTTTATATATATATATATATATATATATATATATATATATAATATAAGTGCCAATAAGTTCGCCATCTTTAATTTTTGGTCCCTTTCCATTTGGACACTGAACAAATCCCTGTACAAATGCATATTCAAACTTTTCCTTCTCTAATTGGACATTTCAACTTGTCACTATCTGCATGGACATAACACAACTAATAGCATTTTCCTACTTGTCTCTGTCTATATGGATATAACCACTTATCCTATTATTCTATATGCAAATTACCCATTTGCCCCTCTCTCTATGGTCAGTTCCACTTGTCTCTCTGTATATGCACCTTCCCACTTGTCCATTACTGTTTGAACATGCCCACGTCCCAAGGGCGGATACAGGAATTTAGAAAAGGGGGGCTCACTATGCCAGGCTGCGTAAAGGCCTGGGGTGGGGGGGGGGTAATGCCCCAGGTGTCGATATTTAAGGTTGTAATCCTGCAATCTAGGGTCGCTTAAATGCATTATAAACAAACGTACATTGTAACTGTTCTGATCACTTGGTGTACTATGAGTTTTTCCCCCTTGAGGTCGAAAAGGGGGGGGGGGGGTGAGTGCCCCCTGCGTCCCCCCCCCCTAAATCCACCCGTGTCCTTCTCTGAATGCACCTTCCCAATTGTACCTCATTGTAAGAACATACCATTTGTCCTGCTCTATATGCAAATAATCATTTTTCCCTCTCTGTATGCAAATTCCCACTTGACCCTCTCTGTTTGGACATGCCCACTGTCCTTTTCAATATACATATTCACACTTGTCACGCTCTGTATGGACTTGTCCATATGTCCCTTTTTATGAGCACATTCCCATTTATCCCTCTTAATGCACATTTTCAATTTGTCCTCAATATTGACATTCTTACTTGTACCAGCTTTAAAGATTGCCCTGGAATCTGTCATGCATTTTAAACATGGATAATCTGTTGAATGTTTTGTCAACCAGAATGTGTACCACACTTCAGACCCAGAAATTTTTGGTAATCTAGGTAGCAGTAGATCACCATTAACTGGCCTTTCAGTATCAACCTTGATAGCTTCAAGGAGAAGGGCTTCCTGGAAAAAAACTAAAAACAATCTTGATCCATATAGATCCAATAAAAGCTTGCTGAAACTAGAATATGGGTAGTTGACAAGCGACTAAGTGTATCTGCCAAAATCAGAGTGTAACGGGTGAAGAAAGGCATGGATTGAGTGGCAAGGGGAAATAGAGTGAGGTATATTAGCATGGCAGTCTGCAGCCGAAATGTGTATGTAGGTTGCAACACCTACCACAAATCCAGAAAGCTGTGCAAGTTGTATACATATGCAAAATTTTAGGCAGAAAGTCAAACCGCTACATGTATATGAGTGATTTTATCCTACAGAAGACAAACAGGACTTGTGCAAAAATGGTGGCAGGTGGCGCCACCAATTTTGTGTTTGTTATAAAGCTATCCAAGGGCTACATTTGTACAATTTTTTTTCCCTGATGGGTCAACTGGTTCCCGAGATATGTGGCTTTATATGTTGAAACAGACGCACAAATGGACGCTGGGCAGAGAGGAAAGGTCAGAGGTCAATGCCAATTGATTTGGCACCAGTTTACATGTGACCTGATAATTGGTGTAAGTTTTGGAAAAATCCGTCAAGTAGTCTCAGAGGAGTTCTCTGGAAATGAATGTGGTGGCGGCGGCGGTGGCGGAACCCGGTCAAAAACATAGTATCTGCAAAAATTTGTTTTGGCGGATACAAATACTGGTAACAGGTTGAATGTGCAAGCTGTTCATTTAAATATTCATGCTGCATTCAAACCAAGAATTTTCAGTGGGTTTTTCAGTGATGTCCTGTCATAATCTCGTATGAAATCTGGTACAAGTGTATAAAGTACACATTTAATAATGACAGGGAAGTGAAGTATGGGGAGGGAATATGGTTGGCAACTTTTAACAGCTTAAAATGCAGTTTGCCTGGGGATCCATTTTTCATAACCATGCCTTTGAACCAGTGTATCATTTCTTCACAACTATCTCAATCACCAGTGCAGGGGCGTTTCCAGGATTTAGGAAAAGGGGGGGGGGGGTGTGTCCAACCCAGGAGGACTAATGAAAATCCTTAAAAAAAGGTCATCAGGTCCGGAAAAGAGGGGGTCCAGGCCGCAATATTTCGTCTAAAACCCTTCAAAAAAGGTTGCTCTGGATGAAAAAGAGGGGGGGTCCGGACCCCTGGATCCGCTTCTGCAGTGTCCCTTCTGATCAGTTTGTCATCTTCAGGAAGCATGACATAAAATCATTTCATATTACAGTGAAACCCCGGGCTGCGGACACCCCTCTGGGGCGGACACCTTTCTCAGCTCTCCTCAAATCCCATCATTTCACAAGACTTCCTCAGAAAACAAACTTCCCATCAACTCACTACCTATCTCAAAATCCATTCCATCATGCCACAACCTCCCATCATGCCCCAAACCCTTCCCTCAGAAAACAACTTCCCATCACCCCTTCTCAAAATCTATTACTTCATGCCACAACCAACTCATTATGTGAAACAAAGAACAAATCAATTAAGTAAGATTTCTGGTTTATTATTAGCTTCATATAAATCTCTGTATACATTCCACGTGAAACAAATGCCACGCAGAAATTTACCATAATAACAGAGCAACTAAATAGTGCTGCAGCTTTTTAATCAGTGCAGTATACCTTTATGTACAAATCATGGTACACCCTCAATGTTGTCACAGTCAACTGTATCCCCTGTGACAAAATATTAATTTAATAAGATATTAACTTTTAAATATTTTTGAAATTTTTAATTTACATGTATTTTCACAATGCTACATACTCAGCTTTCTATAGGTTAACCATGCATACTGAAAAGTAGTTGTTTCAGATGTGTATTCGGATGTATCTGGTTTGTGCTGAGCAAGCGATATTCCACACCATATACCAGTTTTCATATACCTTGCTCACACCAACCATATTTTAAGGTTTTAAGGGATACAGAACCAGCTAAGATTAAGGGTTTCCTACCACCATGACAGCTCTTAGATGTCTGTTTAATTTTGCAATGATAACTGGTATACTGTGACCTTACATCTGGATGGATCATTTTTAGTATACCTTGGCCAGTTATGAGCTTACATTAAATAACTGCAGATGGGTCAGCTTGTTAACACTCAAGGCAGTGCTCGGGTCAAGTAAGGTATACAGTGTTTGACATTACAGATAAGCTGCAGAGTGGTAGATAACGGTAATGGTAAGTTCAAAGAAACACTGCAGGGATTTACAAATATCTCTTAGTAAATGGGTAATAATGCCAAGTTCCACTGACATCTTATTCACTCTATGATCTATGTATAAATAACAGCTACACATATCACCAACTAGTAAAATAGCATGTTCACCTAATGGAAAATGCTGATTCTTGTACCTAATTGCTTGGATGCACATCACATGTAACGACAGCAGCTGAGTGATAACCTCGCAACGTCAAATTGGTCTTCAGGTATATGACAGAACCAGATTAAACCTGGGTCGCTAATACTGATGGGTCGGGACTTTCACTTTCAAGAAATATTGATTTTTTCAAAACTGCTTCTACACAATTGGTGATCATTATAAGAGACTGTATGAAATTATTATATGTAATAAAATATTTGTAAACACTGCAGCTTTTTACATACATTCCACCATGTGGCACAATAACCAATAACTGAACTTCTCATCATTGTCTGCGGTATTATAATTAACATTATTAATATGAACAAGATGGATGTGATCTCACACAGATATTAGTGTTACACAACAGGGACATGTCAAACAGAAACTGCTTACTTTACATAGAGTGAGGAACTCAAATCTACAGCACAATTCAAGCTTCAAAAGCTTTATAAAAGCTGGCAAGGGATCTTTAAATAAAGCTGTTATTTTTAAGCATCAACTTTTCTGTAAAAGCAAGTCTGGCTAATCTCCTGATATTTACAATGTAATTTTTGGCTAATCAGGTTTTAAATTAAGTGTGAATTAGTAAATAAGCATATAATCTGATTTAATTAATCCACCTTCTACAAAATCCAAGTATGTTACGTTCCTGTGACAGTGACACTTGCACACAGACAGATCTGCAATCCAGTTCTAGTTTGTGTAGTTTTCAACTTGGATCAATGGTCACAGCTGGTATTGGAGGGTCACAGCTGCTATTGGAGGGTCACAGCTGGTCTGGGAAGGTCACAGCTGCTGTGTGAGCATCACAGCTGGTAACCAAGGAGACCCTCAGTATACATATTGCCCATACTCATGTCATGATCAATATTAATTTACATTATACAATCATCTTCCTATCGTACGGAGTCCTGGGCAAATATATACATATGAATACAGTGGATACAAAAGAATGAATAATGCTGATTAAGATACAGGCATCGGTGATCTTAGGTTTCTCAATGACTAGAAATTCAGATCCTTTGTTAATGATACATCAGATTACTGACATGCCCAAAGATATACATACATAAAAATGCCTATGATACAGAACAAGCTGGCAGGATATCTTGAGGGGGTTTACATAATATTCAGTGTGCTCCCAATAACACAGTATTTCATCTGTATCATCATCATCATCATCATCATATAAAAATAATATCTGGACCAATTCCTGATGTTATGACCATTTCCAACTTAGCTGCTAATATAATTTCAGCCAAGAAGTGTACAGTTTTATAAGATAATATAACAAATTTATGGCTATATATTATTGTTTTATTAATAACATAATTTCATCTTATTTACAATAAATTTACCATAATTTTTGTGAACTGTTTCTTCAATAAGAAATGCCAATGTGACTAAGATTAAAACATATCCAGTAGTTTGTATGTTTATTTAAATTACATGTCATGATATTTATATATATATATTTTATATATATATATAAGCACAGTATATATGAAGATGTTTTCAATTAATGGGAAAACTATAAAATAACCAGTTTTAGTATTTGCATAAACTGGTTTCATTTTGAGTTAATTTAATACATAAATAATCCATGATCACATCAAACTGAAATTGTCTTGTACCCAGAAACTATAAATAATTTAGTTTTCCCTGGGTACAATTCCTGAATCATTTTTCATGAAGCAAATAGCCCATGTAACAACCTTCAACAGGACAACTGGGTGGTCTAAAAAGCCACCAAGGTGAAACATTAAACAATTCAACAGCCTCACAACACAATTATCACAAGCCAACTAAAACAGGCTTATACAGGTGGGCCTAACCAAGATGTTCTGCTAGAAACAAGCACACACACATACACACATGCAAACACTCAAGTCTCGCTGCACACACTGGACCACAGTGATAGTGGTGAAGCTACATGTCTCAGCTGTCAATCACAGTCTTATTTAGATGATTAGTGAACTGTATGAGCATTATCACTCTCATCAATACAACTGCTGATAGAAAACTGTAACTGTGTTCATATTTACAGGGTTAAATTTTCAAGATTTCCATTTTCAGTGTTGTGAGAACTCCATTTTCACTCATTGCTGTAATAAAATTGGTTATCCATACAAATCACAACTCACTGTGTACGTCACACCATTGCATGTTTGTTAATAAAGCTTTTGACTCTAGTCAAAATGGCAGGAAGTTGATGAGTTCACTTTGGTGATGAGGATAATAATCAAACACAAGAGTATATCCATTATTATATAAACTATTTAGAACAATTTCATGAGGACACACGGAAACCTGAAACGAATGGAAATTCTCTTTAATTACTGAGAGAAAATAAAACAGATTAAATTTGATTTATGAGGCACCACTGAAAGTTGGAATATGCATGCAAATCACCCACATGATCAATGTGTGAATAAATTTGGAGAAGATACCTGACAGACTTTGCCACTAAAATATATAACAAAAATGTGACTAAATGCCTTAGTAATGGAGTCCTGAACTCTGGTCTGAGGACCATAAATTAGTAATATGAATTTGCAACCAGGTGGCAGTGCCTATCCTAGGTATTGCCATGTGGCTACAGTAAGTCTTATTAGCTTAACTGATTGGGCCAGTCTCAATCCTGGATGAATGGAAAGACAGACAATTGGACATATAAGTAATTACTTTTGACTTGGTCCCAAACAGCTGGTTGAGCATTTTGTAAAATACTACAGTGCCACTGAGTATTTCAAATTCTTCTGACTTTATTTGTAATAACATAATTAAGAAGTTTTTTTTATGGAAGAGTAGAAGATGGCAAGTGTTTTGTTTTTCCCTTCCGTGACATCATGTGCATACTATTAACAACAGATCATATGAATAAAGCTGAGAACACATAGCTTCATCACTAACAAACAGAGGTACAGAAATTACAGCTAAAATTACATGCAGGATAATCTAAATCTGAACGCATTGTTTACTATTGAACAATATGACTGTACACGATTGATACAAAACTTCGTTATACACGCCAGGTGAATATGTCACACCAGAAGGACTCACACCTGCATCATATACAGCTTCTCAAATGTACAAACTGCACACCTTAATGGTGTAAATAAAAAATACCAAATGTACAAAATCTACAGCACTGAGCAGTTAAAGCCAGAGTAGGAGTGGCAGCCAAACAGCCTCACAATTATCAGTATAGTTCATTCCACTACCCCTGTCCATGTTTTTTTTATCACTATTATTTTTGGGAAGTCAAACTGGCCAGACAAAGCTTCTACTAGGCACAGAAGAGGGAAATGTGTAATTTTTTGCACCATACATTGTTACGAAATAAATACCAGCCTGAACCTCTGAGTCAGGGTGCGACTTGTAATAAGGATGCGACACCTGCAAGGAACTGTACGGAAGTATTCATTAAACAGCCTCGTTCACTTGTCTGTGTATATATATTATCTGTGATATATGGCGTCTCTGATGAGTGACCTCTGTATATCCTCAAAGAAAGCGGTAATGAGGTGTGATGCAACAGTGATGAGCTTGAAAAAAACAAGTATCACTTTAAAAGTGTTCTGCAGTTCTTGATAATTGGTTCTGCACTTATGACTGCATCTTTTGTATGTAATGTCCTCTTATGACATCATCACTAATTGCTGCCAAGTCAATTTCATTTGGACAGCTAACTGTGGAATCGGTACACTAAATCAAGTGAGTGTTGATTTTTCTCAATACTTAATTACAAGTTTTCCTCTTTCAGCCTTTCTTGCAAAAACGATTTAGGCTTGGGTTCCTTAAAAAATAAAATGCCAAAAATCAAGTGGACAGGGGTAGTGGAACGGACTATAGTATCAGAGAAGCAGATGTTCCTTGTGACAGCTACTGCAACAGGTGACAACAGCCAGTAATCAATATTTGAACAACTCATGATCATGTTGGATGTTTCACATACAAACCATGTATGACCAGTGAATCTGTGTCCTTGAACTGATAAAAGATCTTTAAAGGACTACTATCACCCGCTGGGTCCATTATATTTACAATGATATCATATTTTACCTGCATTGTACTTTATCTTTAAAAGTGAGGTCCCTGTTGGATACCTCGAGATTGTATTTCAGTTGACAGTACAAACATGACTGACTCACTATACCTGAAACAGAGGAAACACCAATCACTATGCACAGGCTGGTGGAAAGCTCTTTTTCTGATAGCTTGGGGATCAGTCCTTAAATATTGTACTGAATGGCAGCAGATTAACAGTTAGGTTGGCTCTTTAATTAAATCTAATCAAATTGAACATGGGAATTACTTTAAATAAGACTCATTAAGATAACATGTTCAACTTTGGATGTCTGAACGAATATTTATGATATCTGCCTGATGACAATTGCCATGTTTTCTAACAGATTTGCTAAATGAAGGATTCATTCTTCATTCCTGGTTTAATATCTCAATATAGTTATCCATATTGTCTCTTTATTGATCTGATCATTTTCATTGGTGTTCTCATACATTTCACTGTCTTATTATATTATTTTTCTAGTCTTTCCAATGTTTTACTGATCTGATTACAATTTTCATTTGGCTGACATGATCACCAATTTTTACTAAGCTGGTGAAATTTGTACACAGATGGTCACATTCTTTCCCCTTTCTGACAGGAAACCTGTTGTGGTTCCAATGATACACAATGCTCCAATGATTTCCTGGGAGTCAAACTTAGTGGCTCATATAACATCTGCTTTGATTGGTTAGCACTTTTGCAACATGGTCAATCATTGGACAGTTGTGACACAACCATCGGACCTAACATGCTCTTTCTTAGATGATTGTGACACAACAAAATCTAAAACGATTCTTCATTGGATGAAAGTGCCACAACAAATAAATGTAACGCAGTTTCTCATTGGATTATTGTAACACATGATCACTTCTCCACTCTAGTGATTGGCTGAGCTGGCTACACACTGGTGCTTGTGGTGAGGCTGCCAGGTGACTGTGGGCATGCTTTGGAAGCCGGGCCAGGCTGTGTGTGGACGAGGGTTTCTGGGGCTGGTTGGGGGCTGCAGTCAGACTGCTCCCTGTATTGTCACCTGGACTGGTATTCTGGGAGTGGCTTCACGAAACCTTCTGAAAAAGGATAAATATACTAAATGTTTCATCACACGTTGATATCAACCTATTCCAAAATGTGAGAAAATGACTGAATAATAGACATTGTAATATTTAAATCTCACATTAAAGTTTAATGTTGGTTGATTATGACCCTATCAACATTATCATTAAACTACAACCATTAAACCACTTTTTCATACCAATCAGTTTCATTGTGGTTATACCTCCACACAATTTCCCTGGGCTACATGGTTGGTTTTTCTGTTAGCAAATGAACTCAGAAATTATGAATAGATTATGATGACACTTTCTGAAGGGTTCGGGTAACATTCAAGGAACAACCCATTGAAGTCTAAATTTAATCTGGGTCACCATAATGTTTTTAATTCAAAGGATTCTTTAGGTATATAAGGGCAATTTCTATATCCCAGGCAAGGGCCTCAGCCATTCACTAGAATTAGGAACCACCTTTGTTCTATAACTGACCTATGATGCAACCATGCATGTAGTTGGTGAGCTGTGACATATATTAATTCATATGTGTAGCACAAAGTTTAATAATGATCCTTGTGATGGTTGTTGTCTATAACTGTTTTCTAGTATATTTAACATGCAATGTTACAACAACCATGGAAATGCTACATAAATGCAGGATGCAAGAACGAAAGATATACAACATCTGTTGAACAGAACAAAAGTTATATACAACATCTGTTAATCAATATAACCTGTATATCTGCAATGGCAACACACTTATTGTTCTCTTTATTATTCTTTTATATGGTATTGCACCTGCATATCGGAACCTGCAGTCTATAACAAATTGGAATTCAAGATTCCATTCATAATACAACACAAGTATGCATGTAAAAAGAGACATTTCACTCTGTCTATTTTCTTCAGCTGATGAGTTTCTGGTAGTGGATGAAATCTTAATTTCAATAATGAACATCAGCTCCACAACTGATTATCAACAGAATATAAATTTTAACAGGAGAATCTTTTCAATCTTTTTAAATATCTGCCCTTGACCTCAAATTAGTTGTAGTTAGTGAGTTTTTTCATCCTTGGTGTCAGCCCCCTTGAAAATGTAGTGCAAAATCTTGTTGTTTAAATTTTGGCCACCAGATGGCCTTGGTTTACAAGGAAGAACCTAGTACATCTAAACATCTTTCTCAGTGAAAAGAACACCAAGTATAATGTCATGTGACCCTTACAATACTGTCCTTTCAACACCTGATAACATAGGGCTGTGCCTAGTATATAACACCTGTATTGTATTTACTGTAATATTTCTGAATACATGTAAACACGTACCATTGTGGACTCTAAGGATGGCTTCACATACAAATTTGTATTGGCTCTGAAAAGTGGAAGTGAAAATATGGTCAACATACATCAGTGCTTCACCTGATACAACTTGGTACAAGTCAATAGTGGTCTCTACTGCAATAATGTCAGTGTGCAAATAAAGTAATTACAAGTATTATAGTAAACATTTTATAGAACATACAATTAGGGCTATATATAGCTGTACAGCAAGACTTGTTTATAAATCCTCATAGCAATGGCATGAATCTTTTTTTTATTATTATTATTATTATTTCATTTACATACTGACAAATTTAAGGCACAACTTTTTTTAATGGCTGTTTCTGATGAAACAGGTAACATTCTTTTAATTTTGTGCCTTTAGGAAGATTCAGAACAGATATTAAAACATATAATTCAGTACTGCTGAATTACTCAACACAAAATATTTTCACATTCAAAATTAAAATTAATGAAAAATATTTTATTTTTTTCTTAATAATGATATCAACATTTTTTAAAGACAAATATGCAAACAAGTAAAAAGGACCTCAATACAAACAGGCATGTTCTGTAATATATTTCTACATGTTGTTCACTAGCTGTATAAAAAAATATATAAAATTTTGAAGAAAAAGTACTGCCTACTTACAGAATTTTGTATAAGCATTGCTCGCTGGTCTCTCATCTGTCTGACGATGTCTAGTGGATACACCGGCTGGTTGGCCTCAATTAAACACATTGCTGTTTCCATAGTGATCAGCACACCTGTCCGGCCGATGCCCGCACTGATAAAGTAAGCACATAAATTTATGTAATATATATCAGATAGTTTATCTATATAATAAATAAAAAAGTGAGCAAAAAGATAATGCGAATAATTTTTGGAGTAAGCCAGATCATATTTATAGAAGGACATTGTTGATAAAGATAAGAAAGAAGAAAATATTCAAGTTATGTAAACAATGTTTTGTGTTTCAATCATAAGCTATGTTTGGGACTCTGTGATCCAATATTGAAGGTTTTGTTAATGATAGCAATTACCAGCCATACAGAATATTGCTTATACAGATACTCTTGTGCGTGGAGGCAATAAATGACTGCCTGTTTGAAAACTGCAGGCAAACAACTAGTGCTCCCTAGCGTCCAGCCAGACCAGCCCATTCATTTAATACAGCAGTGCAGGCACTGGAAATAGTGTTTTTAATTGCTGATCATTCTGATGCTTAATATTTATCATATTAATAACGCTGTGTTAAAACATATTACAGAAATATGAAAAGAAATCAGAAATTGCTGCATTTGGCATGGTTTGTATTAGAATTTGATCTTGAATCAACTGCCTTGTATGAAAATGTAAGGGAAATGTACACAGGGTCTTTCAGTCATTGATAAAGAGCAAATTTTACAAGTTTCTTCAATTGTCGTACATTCTGGTACCAAACAAATTTAACCTTGTATTTATTCAATATCACACTAATTAACTAGAATACAGGTAGTCAACAAGCGACTATGTGTATCCATCAAATAACAGAGGCATGGGTAAAGTAAGGCATCAAATGTTCCTGACATAACATAACTCCAAATTTGTGACATCAGTGATGCCAATTAAACTCCCCATATATTGGCAATTTTCACCAAAAAAAGATTTACAGATGGATACATGCAAACATTCAGGCCGAGAAACAAAACCACCACTAATGAGAAAATGGGTAGTGATTATTTTCCAAGATAGATGGACATGCCAAATTTCAGACCAATACATTGAACCACTCCTGAGATATGAGCAATCTTCACCCAAAGCAAATGTACCAATTGATGCCAAGCAAAAACCATTGCAGAGAGTGCCACCAGTCTTGAGTACAAGATGGAGGTATTGAAGATGGATATGTAAAATATCAGACCAATACATTGTACCACACTCCTGAGATATGAGCATTTTTCACCCTATGCAAACGTATGGATGGACGCAACACAAAAACTATTGCAGATGGCGCCACCAGTCTTGAGTAGGAGATGGAGGTATTCAAGATCTATGGACATGCACAATTTCAGCCCAATGTATTGAACCAATCACTAAGACAAACAGATGGCAAATGTATGAATGGACACGACACGAAAATGATTGTAGATGGCGCCACCAGTCTTCAGTTAAGGATGGAGCAATCCAAGTTTTATGGACATGAAAAATTTCAGCTTAATACATTGAACCACTCCTCAGATATGGGCTGTTACCACAAAGACACCCAGATTCATACTGCACATAAAGAATTGCAGGTGGATTCACATGTCTTTGTCAGGCACTACTACATAGGTGAACAAATAACTATACCAGGAAAATCGGTAGAAGGGTCTCAGAGGAGTCCTCCGGAAATGATTGCTGTGACGGAACCCAGTGAAAAACATAACATCAGTCCATAGTGCATATAAGCTAACAAAGTGGGGATTGTCAGTTTCGTCTGTGCAAATGAGTGTCCGGCTGAATCACTTTTGCCTGCACAAACAAGCTTCCTATTGCCCAAGCCGGTTGTTTTTTTCCTCCATCTACATGAGAAGCTGCATTAGCAATTTCCTGTTTTGAAACTGACAGGTACTGCTTTTAGTAGATAAGCTTTATTACCCTCATCCTTTGAGACTAAACTGATACAAATTTTATGATTATAGCAATCCACAACACCTAGTGTCAGTCACCACCAACAGATGTCACTAGAGTATTGTTAATGACAGAGCTGCTGTAGTATGCTGGTGCTGTCATCATCATGCACATTTTTTCCATGTGCTTAATTACTGAGCATCATGAATGTCTGGTGTGTTTGGGTGAAATAAAACAGCACTGCAGATTTGTCCAATTATTAAACCTGATACCAGTAAGGGACTCTGACAAGATCTTTGCCATTATAAAGAAATTATATTTTCAATTTGAGATATGACTTGTGTGATTTTTTTTTGTTCCTGTACCCGACCCAAACACTTAAGTGTCATTCTTTGCATATAGATGTCACTAGTCTAGTGAGGAAGGTCTGCTGAATTCCACTCAAATAAGTTAACACATAAACAACAGAACCCTAAACTGTTCAATATGATATACAACATTTCTGTATCATCATTTTTATGATATTTGTATGACTGAATCTTCCTATTTTTTTTAAATACAAGTGAACCACAATCTATATATTTATTAACAGGGAAAAACTGGTCTGGGATTGTTCTGATGTAATGCATCTTTCACCTGCAGTGGACAATGGTGGGTTCCACCATTCCTGTTCGATGCTGTCGTACTCGTATCACAAATTGGAGGAAGTCGCTGCTGTCTTCAGGCACTCCGTGGTCAGGCCAGGCAATGTACTGCATCTGTGTGATATGCCTCTCCTGGCCTCCGTCCTACAATGCATCACACAAACAAAACATGTCACATACAAAACATGTCACATGGTCACATGAAAATATGTCACACAGTCGCATACAAAACATTTCACATGGTCACATGAAAATATGTCACACTGTCACACACAAAATATTTCACATGGTCACATGAAAATATATCACACTGTCACATACAAAACATTTCACATGGTCACATGAAAATATGTCACACTGTCACATACAAAACATTTCACATAGTCACATGAAAATATGTCACACTGTCACATACAAAACATTTCACATGGTCACATGAAAATATGTCACACTGTCATACAAAACAAGTCACATGATCACATACAAATTAAATCATATGGTCATATGGTCACATACAAAACATGTCACATAAAAATTACACATAATTACTTTGTCAATAGAGTCCTGGTGAAATTAAGCACATTTGTTAACAGATTTGTCTCTCTCTCTTTAGAAGGTTATGTTTTGCTCATGCCTAACTAGAAACAAGGAAACACATTTTCCAGTTTACTTTGATTACTGGAATTGCTGGGAACCTCACATTAGATGAAGATCACAAAAAGTTACCCGATGGACATTAGCATATGAAATATGTACAGAAATGTCCATAATTAACATGCAAAATCATTGGAAACTGCCAGGAACTTTTACTTATACACACAAAAACAATGTCTGGTCATGGGTATCTGTCAAACAATTCAATACAATTTTTTTCTGAGTAATTTTGTTAAACTTTTTTTTTACAAGGATAGGTCCATGGCCTGTTGGTGGCACTGTCTTTATTATAAAATGAGGATGAGGGTATCCATATGATAAGAATGATGTGTTATTATTAAGACTTATGATTTCAGGTTTTATATGCCAGGGTCAGGGTTGGGTCCAAATACTTTTAAAATAATCGATTACAAATACAATTACTTTTAAAAATAATCGATTACAATTACAAATACTTTTGTGTTTTCAAAAAAGTAATCAATTACAATTACAAATACTTTTTAAAGTAATTGCCTAGAAAAAATCCATCATACTATACAAACACAAGTCTCCTGATAAAAACAAATTATGTTGTATATATATATATATATATATATATATATATATATATATATATATATTTAGTATAAATGAGAATTACTAAATGTTAAATAAATTATTTCTCTCTCCTCTCTTTTTCAAATTGATTCATTGTTGTAAATTTGTAATATATCGTGTACGTGTCAAAATAATAAAATACTATCTCAATCTATCCCTTTATTTATGGTTGTTTTAATCATCAAATGCAGATAGAGTCAATAAGTTAGCGTTGGCTGAAACCTGCGTTCTAGTACTCTCTTGCAAATTGCAGCAACTGTTATCATTTTTGAAATAACTTGCCTTAAAATTGGTACATCATATAGGAGATCACTGGAACAGAACAAAGCCTGTTAAGCAATACTTGCTCTTCTGCTTAATGACCTAAGAGGGAATGGAAAATAAGTGTACATGTATTACTCTAAATATTACTTTGCCTTCTGTTGTGAGGTGAGGGGGTGTCTTTATCCATGTTTGGTTATTCAGAATAGCATGTTAAATATTCTTCACTGCATAGCAGTAAGAACAGATCCATGAGAAGATCTATTTTAGTAATAGCTCTTCAAATTTCTTCCTCTCAGCAACAACCAATTTAACTCAAAGTGAGCTGTTCAGCACTACAGGTTGGCAGAGAGTTATGCTTCAATAACATGGACAATTTGATGGTTTTATTCCTGAGTCAAATATAACAACAGAACTTAAAAGTAATTGAAAAGTAATTGTTTAAATAATTACTTTTCAAAAGTAATCAATTACAAGTACAATTACTTGAAAAAGTAATTGTAATTACAATTACTTCAATTCCAATTACTTTTGGACCCAACTCTGACCAGGGTTAGAATTGATCCAGAAGTCATAACCTGTCATTAAGACATTAAGAGTGAATCTCTGAGGTTCAACGAGATTTCACCATTATGCCACTGAGGCACCAATGGGGTTCCAACCAGGGACCTTCAGTTAGGAAGTCTACTGCCTTAATTACCAGGCTATGTCCTACCCTTATTCTGTTAAACTTACTTCTACGTTAGCCAGGGTCAGCTCTCTGAACGCAAATGATGGTGTCAGCTCTTCTTTGAGGCATGACACCTGTAAGCTACCGAAGTCTTGAGTTTCATAAAGTTGTGGCCAGTACTGGTGGCATTTCACCTGAAAAACAGATAACAACAAATACAATGACTAGTTGGTCCTTGATACTCGAGCTCTAACAGGAAATCATGATTACTGTCCACCAGAATTTTTCACCTGTTTTTTTTGTAATCATACAGAACAAAATAGCCATAGTACCAAAGGCAGAAAGAGGAACATTCACAATATAAACATGTATTTCAACTGTGTCACATATAATATTATAATTTTTTAATTATAATTTTTTTATTATAATTTAAGCATGTATTCCAGCAGTGTTAAGTACAATATTAACCATGTATTTCAGCAATGATAGTGTCAAAATTATCCTACATTTTAGCATGCCCAACTGCCAGACCAGCAGTTGTTATAAATAACGTTCATGACAAAGGAGAAAGGCAGAATGGGCGAACAGTTAACGACGCACAGTTAACGTCGTACAGGTGACGGATATACTCACCCTCCCTCTCTCCACATTCGTTGTCAACATGACTACCAATGTAGAGTGCTGCTCCCAAACCATCTACAAAAACAAAACGATAGATTAATTAACCATCTCCAAGTCTCCAACTCTAACACAGTATTATAAGGCCAAAATAAAAAAAAGGTATGGTTCTCAGGCACTTTTTTCAGAAATCAATGCGGGCGGGCGCTTTTTTTATTTTAAATTTTTTGGTGTTTCGACAAAAATTTCAAATGATAAGGGAAAAGCATGAAAATAACCGTTTTATTTTGCTAAATAAGTAAAAGCACTACAAAACCAAAGAAATTGTATGGTTTATCTTCTTGAAAGAAATGTCAGAGCTGCAGCAGCTCAAAATTGGAAAGTTTTTTTTGAAAATCAAAATAAAAATTTTTGATGCGGGGGTTTAAAATTGAAGCGGGCGGTGCCTGAGAACCATACCTTTAATTTTTTTTGGCCTAAACAGTATAATTTTGTTCCACTTGAAAGTCCAAGGGACTGATTAAACAGCTTCAACACATCAGAGGTGTGACAAATGCCTGTTTTACTTGGTAATAACGTAACTAGATATATATGTATTTCATTTCTCGTGACTTTGACATAAGTAAGCTATTTTGCCAAAAAGGTTGACTTACGTCGGCTATTCCACAAAAGAGTTCAATGTCAGCAGAGCATTCCCCCATATATTTGACATGGGAACGTTTTGCTGTATATACAATATTGCTTTTTTCATAGGCTTTTGGTGTAACAAGATTGTAGCTGGACTGATGTAAACTGTTTATTAAATAGTAGGGCTGTAACAATGCAGTGGTAAACAAATATATACCATGATGCAATATAAGCATCATCAGTTATTCTACGATCATTATCCTGATGATATTTTACTATTTGTCAGTCTCATCGTAAAGGCATAACCAATAGTGATTCACATGCAATTAAAATTTCAATTCCTTGCTATTATGTTCATATTGCAGCCAAATTGACTGTGTATGTCTTTTTAATATTGTAATAAGTGAAACTATGTAATACTCAGAGTACTTGCCTGCCAAAAATCTGCACATGTATTAGGAAGTGGCCCCTGTGCTGCTACATAACGATTAACAATACCAGAGCCCGGGATCTCCATCTGAATCAGACAACACAGTTACAATACAATTCAGTAACACATGTATTAACTGGTCATACAAGTATTATGGTAACAGAACTGTAACATGCATGCATAAGCATTGTTTGGTTGTTCCTTAACATTTTAGAAGCTACTGTTCTAAGACCCTATAGAACATATTTCCAAAGCTTAAAAAGTCTTCATAAAACTGGATTTTTCCATTACTTTTCCACAACTGACTAAGAGTCATCGCTTTACATCAGTATGACAGAAAGTCAGCTGAATTAAAAAGCAAACATGAGTGTTAGTAATCTCTTCAAATTAATATCTTCAATGCATTCAGCTGATATCTGGTTAACAAATCTTACTCACTTATTCCTAAAGGTTAATGTAACTTGCATATATAGGACCAGTGAAGTCACTCACTGAATGACTATGGTTACAAGAATGGATGCTGTAAAAACTCTGATAACTATTATTACAAGTTACTCACATTGACATAGTTAGCATTAATGTAGTCACCAGCTGCTCCTTTTATCACCACTCTGGTCTGGTCATCTGGAAAATATACTTCATGTAAGTAGGGCTGTGATGACATTATCTCACGACACAAATAGATATCATGATGATTTACTCATGACATCATGAACCTTCACTCATGATATCATGATACTTTACTCATGATATCATGATATTTTACTCATGATATCATGCTACTTCACTCATGATATCCTGATACTTTACTCATGATATCATGAACCTTCCCTCGTGATTTCATGATATTTCACTCATGATATCCTGATACTTCACACATGATATCATGCTACTTCACTCATGACATTTTACTCATGATATCCTGATACTTCACTCATGATATCATGATACTTCACTCATGGTATCATGATACTTCACTCATGATATCATGATACTTCACTCATGGTATCATGAACCTTCATTCATGATTTCATGTTATTTCCCTCATGATATCCTGATACTTCACTCATGATATCATGATACTTCACTCATGATACCATGATACTTCACTCATGATATCATGATACTTCACTCATGGTATCATGAATCTTCACTCATGATTTCATGTTATTTCACTCATGACATCCTGATACTTCACTCATGATATCCTTATACTTCACTCATGATATGATGAACCTTCACTCATAATATCATGATACTTTACTCATGATATGATGAACCTTCACTCATGATATCATGATACTTAACTCATCAGATCACAACTCTGATCCGGTTCAACTTCTTTGTGAAAAGTGATACTTCTTATTACATGCCCTGTTTGGGGCTGAGAGACTATTATCAAATGCCAGACATCACTTTCCATGAGATGATCCAATATTAATGTATGGTATCTAAAAAACTGATATAATATTTTACTTTGTACTGCATTGTATCGTTGCATCAGCATATCCTTAAAATCCACACATGAACAAAAGCTAAACTGAATTTTCCTTATATATAAAAAGACTACAGTGAAACCTGTGTTCTGAGACCACCAAAAGGACTGGACAATCGTGGTCTTAAATCACAGGTGGTCTTATTAGACAGGTCAGCAATAACCAGTGTGAATGTTTTAATAGACTGGTGGTCTCATAAGACAGGTTCCACTGTATATAAAAGTAAACATGACTATATCAATCAGAACTTGAGCATGTAGTCAAAAGTACCAAATCCCATGCCAAGCTGAAATCATTGTGCTTTTGCTATTAAGAAATTCTAAAATTAGGAAAACTAAATAAAAACATGAAAATGGAAACATCCATGAAGAATCATACATTAAACTTGGTATAATATCTGTGTCTTTGTTGTTAAATTATAGATTCAACTCACATGGGGATATATCCCTGTATCTGTTCTTTGACACGTTATCTGTGTGTCTCGCTGCGTTCATTGTCATCCCTGGCTTCTTCCTGTACATTTGCTGAAATTGATAAAAATCAGAACTGGATGACAATCATTCACTGAAAAAATACTATCAATGATAGAATGAGCATACTTAAAGTATCATCTCCGGCACAAAACTCTTCATTTAAATCAATTAAAAAGTAGATTTAATTCATGTTTGACTCCAAACTTTCAAGTTTAATTGCCAATTTTCAAGTTATCAATCAACTCAAACAATACAAATCTTCAACAGGGAAAGCTCGCCTAAAATGTTTTAATCACAGTATATTAATAATTCTGTGACTGGATTTACTCTCATACAGAATATGACAAATATAACAATATTCAAACACTCGAAGGTGAAAATACCTCAAACTGAGCCAAGGCTGCCCCGCTTTCCAATCCTTCGCTGAGTAACAGGAGGGACCCGGCCAAGGCATCGCCGTGGGACAGAGTGCTGGAGATGTGATGAGTATCAGGGATGTACTGAAAGTCGGGCTCCTCAGCCTGCTCCTCTCCAATATAAACTGTAATAAAGAAAATTTACATATGTTATGTCCCCCACTTGGGTACACTCCTAAAGCTAGTATTCCATATATGCGTATGTGGTACATATGCGATATGTATGCATATAAATATAAACTTATTTATTTTACATGGATTGTACAAATAGTTATTATGACTAATCGCGGCACTCTCCATGGCTCAGATTTTGGCATTCGGTAGACTGTATGGGTGGAGGAAACCGAAGAACCTTGAGAAAACCACTGGCCTAAGACAGGCAACTACAACCCACTCTCATAGCCATGCTGGGGATACTGCATACGCATATATGGTATCACTCTAAGAGAATATCATGTGTGTGATTCTTAGATGCATTTAAGCATCTGTAATGCATACAAGGCAATACTTGGCAAGGGCCAAGAATAATCTGACCATTGAGAATGGGGCATTGCAATTTTGCATCCAAGTTTGGGACCTGCAACGTCTCGCTTTCAAGCGGCTGAACAGTCTTGGCCTTGTGCCAACTGCTCGGTGGTGTAACCCAGCAAACCCTGCTATAGCAAGCAGTGGATGAGGGAAGGAGTAGAAGAATACATAAAGTAGATTAACACTATGTAAGGAGCACATACCTTGGTTCATTATTAGTATAATATAATTAGGGAAAGTATAATATTAGCTGTCAATGGAGAACAGATACTTAATAATTGGCAGGATGGAATTTCTTCATATTATAATATATACAGTGAAAATAAATTTCATTTGTAGTACATGCAAGAATATGAGTTGAAAAAGTGCATATTTCTGATTAAAAATTTCAAGCACACCTGAATATCCTTGATATTTCATATGCCTGAATTTTTCTTTTTATTAAATGCTTTTTTTCAAAATCCTGCATAAAATTCCACAAACAGATAGTTAAGGGGAAAAAAATTTTATAAAATGTTTAATCTATAGGCATGTACAGATTTCATGCATGGTTGAACAAGAAAAATTTACAAAGGTGTACTTTCAGTAGCAAGGTTCATATTAAATCAAATGAAGCAATCCATTGGTTTTTCATATATTTGTAATGCTAATGTTTCCATTTACATGTGTTCCCACACAAGGTGTGTTGTGATAAGCATGTTTTTCCAGATTTTTTGTGGAATTTAATGGGTCAAACATACCACAGACTGAACTTTCAAACACCATAACATACCAAATAGTAATGGCATAGAGACTTGAGATAACGTGTGTTTGTGTTAGGACTAATGCAAATAGTACAGAGCTGTACGTAAAAACAAACATTCCTCGCCGTACCTTCAGTAAATGGAGTGCCGGGCATACCTCGAGCAATGAGTCAAATAGGGGCTTGTACTGCAGAAAGACTCACTGGCCTCAGGTTTAACTATGGAAATCATATTACACCAAGTGCCTTAAGATGATTTTCACAAAATAATGCCATGAAATCAATAATAGTTAATTCATAGATAATCCACAAATATATATATATATATATATATATATATATATATATATATATATATATATATATATATATATATATACAGGGATTTCAGGCACCAAATTTCTGGGGTTCTTACACATCTATAAATTCAGCCCCTTTAATTACACTCCATAGCTTGTTCCCTTATTTGGGATAAGAACAGGAGGTGGAAAAGGAGGGTTTCCTATGTTTCTTATCATTTAGTAGATGAATTGAAACTTTCTTGGCCAAGGAGGGAAAGGCCACTGGTGAGAGCAAGAGCAATTCTTCCTACGCTGGATTTTTAAAAATTAAGACCAGTGATTGGGCTGTTATTCTCTGCATTATTTAAATCAGTGTGAAGCACTTAGCGTGCAGAACTAATGAACATTAGATAGCATTCATAGACTGCATATTTCCGCCAATTTTCTGGGTCACGAGATCAGGCATATTAGCAGGTTCCTGTTCAAACACGGAGTGTGCTACATAGGCTTAGGAAAAATAAGAATAAAAACCAAGAGATATGTGCCACATTACACCATCTCCATGGTTTCATCACAGGTCAGCACTGTTGCCAGAACAAAAGCATCTCCAATAAGGGTTCATCTGAATACCTTGCAAGTGGGATAAACTTAAACTTTCAGTCTCCACTAAAACAGTTGAATAAAATATGTTCTTGCCTTTGGCCAGGGGGAAAAGAAAGACAAACTGCCAACTCTGTCAACAATAAAGAAACCTTTGAAGAAAAACATATGGTGATCAAGATAACCTTACAAATTTAATTAATTCGTTCTTAGGGATAGCCCTTACCCTTCAAGATATTTCATCAAAATATGTTCACAACATCTGGAGTTGAGTTGTTCACAGACAAACAAACCTAGCAAACAGTGGCAAAAACATAATACCTCCTCATATAGGTCATTTACAGTTGACTTACCATTAGGTCTCACAACCAGGACCAGTTCCCCTGAGTGAAGTTCCCGAGACGCTCGGATGAACATAACAACCTGTAAATGAGAAAGATCAACTGATAACTCATCAATGTCACACCTTGGTCTATAAAACAGTACCTTCTGCAATCATGGGCATATCCATGACTCACATAATAGTACATACTGACATTAAACATGGGAAAACACAAGGATTCCAGGAAACATGGAATATGACAAGCCATTGTATATATAATACCTGTTCTCTAGTTTGATATTTGATATGGTCTCCTCCACTTTAAATTGGGCTTAATGTTGGATTATTACATTGTTGTGTAATATTCATATTATTAGTGTTCGAAGCAGACACAGGTGCAGCTGTGCACAGGAATAGTTTTTATTATTTTCTATTCAAGGGTGTTACAACAGATCATGTTACTCTGATAATAATACTGATAATAATAATAATAATTATAATGATATCTGCCATGTTGTGCATAATCAACATTTGAAATGCATGTAAGTATATGTTGTGTTGTTAGCAAAAAAAACTATAAACACTGAGTCATATACCTTTATTTCTTGCCAGTACAAGTAAACATTTGTTTAAGAGGGAAGCCTTTTTATGTATTTTTAGCCTTAACACTTATCTGGTCCCACTGAAATAGGAACCTCGTTAAAAGATTCGTGGTTGGTTAAATAACAATATTGTGGTTTACAAATACAGGACAAAATCAAATAAGCCTGGGTAAATATCACGCCAGTTTAGCTGAGCAAGCATTAAAGTCAACAGAAAAGACAGCCCTGCTTTCCCATGTAAATATCATAGTGTCAACATAAAGTCACCATCGACCATAGGGAAATCCTTCAATCTGGTCAAGAATGAAATATCTAACAAATCTCCCTATATGCATGACTGCATGGATAATACATGGTTATTACTGAAACCAAGAAGGTTAAATTTTAACCCCTGTTTGTTTTGACTATGCAAAAACTACAGTACCAATTTCAGGAAAAAAACATTTAATTATTTAAAGACATTTTTTTTCTTGTTTTTACAATTTTTTGTTCCACACCTCTCATTTTATATCTTGGTTAACCAGGCCTGGTGATTACTGCACCTGCAGGCCCTGGGCATGTAATTGTCCACATTGCTGTGTCATACCACTGAGGAAACTCCTGGTACACTCATTTACAAGGAAACACGGTCATTGGCACAGCCTTCCCAATGAGCCTGCAACACCACTGGCTCACTCTGGGAGATTTAAATGTTGGTATATCTAAATGCAAGTATGAGAGTTTTGCCTTGGCAGAGAGGTACAGGCTCTACAGAGTACTATTCACATTCTGCATGTTATACGATGGTTTCAAATAATTTCCTGTTATTGGCATAGTGTTTCCTGTCTAGCTGTTTTGAACTAACCTAAAAAAGATCCAGAGTTGTCAATATAGTTTAAGTTCAATGATTCCCTGTATTAGATCTTGACCCAATGGTAATAAACATTACATGTTGTTGATGGCAATGTGTGCACTAGGCTGCCAAATATTGTTAACATGACGAACAAGAGCACTGTAAATGTGCATAATACGGCCATCCTGAATCTGGTGACCTCTGACCTCATTTAATATGCATGAATTTTGAAGAGAAGGTAATTCAGGTAAGAAACTATTGGTAAATATGCATGCATTTCATGAAAATCCATAGGGTTTTGGTAAGTCACCAAGGTGCCTCCGAAGTGCAATGACCTCTGACCTCATTAAATATGCATACATTTCGCTGGAAATCGAACTTAAGAGATATTTTATTGATTAACATTGCTGATGAGTTTGATCAAAATCCTTCAGTCATCATTAGTTATCGCGGCAACACCACAAAATAGCCTAGTGACCCATGACCTCATTAAATATGTGTGGATATTGCCCATTATTGAACTCGGGCTAGATAATGTTAATTGTTAGATAATTGTTAAGTAATTATGGTGAGTTTAGTGAAAATCCATCAGGGCCCCAAGTTATTGTGGCGACAATAAAAGTTAACGGATGGACAGACGGGCAGACAAATTACATATAGCGGTGCCACCAGTACATATTGATCACATTTTTTTTTCATAACAAGCATCTGTTGTAATGGTTGATTTAACTCTCAACAATAAGGTAATACAGATCAATTAAACAGTTAATAAAAAGGGTCTCTGAATGATACCACAGATATCACCAAACATGCACAGCTGATATTATACTTGCCTATACTGTAAATCAAAAGTTATTGTGAATGAACATTTGTGTGTGTTGACATCATGCTGTGCTGAAAGTGGATAAAAAGTCTAGGGGGGGGGGGATAAATACACTACTTATTTATATATTATGTACAAACCATGGCAAATACAAATACTAACAGCTGTGCCATAACCCAGGATTTGAAATTCAAACAATGTTAGTAAGTGGGTATATAAATATTAAAATGTGTCTGGGTAAATTTTCAGTAATCAAGGGAACACTTATCTAAAGACATGAGGATAAAATATAGCAAGTATATCCAACTACACAATAGCTTCATAAACATAATATCTGACTCATCCCGATCAAATCTTCCTCAATTCAACTAAACCTAGCACACACGATACTTCCTCTACTCATGTTGCGTTGGACCAAGAGACCGTTCAGATCGCTCAAAACTATAGAGTCAGGCCATCTGTACCAAGTCAGGCCCAAATCTGGCCTTGTTGTTACACACAGACTTAGCTGGCATATATCACAATCTATACTGGTCCCTCCATTAAGAGCATGAGTAAAACCCCTCCCATTCTTCTTAGTTTTGTCATCCATAAAATTCCATGACCCTAAAATTTAGGCTGTTAAACAGACACTTTCCCCCTTGCAGGTCACTGAAAATCCCTCTGTATTCTCCTGAACATGCATATCAAACCATCATTGGCTTTGCCCTTCCAAAAAAGCACAACCAGCATTCATTTGTTGTGACAACTTTAAAATAACTAACAATGAAGCATTTTTAACATAAGATTTTTGCATCATGGTTGTTCACTGCAGTCTCCTTAGCCTTAAAAGTGCAAAAGTGTCCCTTTTCTTCTTTCGTCCAGCTTCCCTTGTGTTATCCCTCCAGAACTGGCGGCATTTTCACTGGACGCAGCCATCTTGATGAATGCTGCTGACAGGCCGTAAATTTCCAGTCATATGACAGACCCAATAGTTCTTGAAGAGCACTAAATTTAAAGCTACCTCTACAATTCTTATTACCCATATATGGAGAATGATTATAGCATGTCTCAAAGAGCAGCTTCAAAAGCACTAGAATGTACACCCATGGTTTCCCACCTCAGTTCTGCCAGTTTAGTTTTGGACATTCTAAACTAAAATGACATGCATTCTGCCCAGATTCAGGACATGTTGAGGATGCAGAGTGATCCAGATCATGTGTAAATGGGGATAATATGATAAGCAAGTAACTACATTAATGTGATAAAGAAGATGAAGTGAGGCTCTTATGGTATGCAGTAACAGATCCACAGGGGCCTGACATACAAGATCATATTAAACTCAAAATATAACCCACTGAATTGTAAACCACACTCACAATGCCTTATAACAACACTTGGTGGATAAGGGCTACAAATGTTGCCAAAGACAATCATTACTGCTTTGCATTATTTTTTATATAATGTATAATAACCACTAGTCACCTGGTGGCAAAAAATTAAATGCACACACCTGCACCACAGAACTGTCAAAACTAATGGTTATTTACTGTAAGGTAAACTGATTTTTTGCATATCTGCTTGGTAGAATTATCTGTGACAGGGCCACTTTCTGTGACAGGGCCACTTCATGTGCATGTCGACTTGGAGGAAAATGTCCCATCATGCATGGCAAGGGAAATGAAATCTCCGCAGGTAATTTTATGTGGAGACAAACTATACTTGGATTCAAAGCAGATTTATAATATTTTCAAAGTAACATGGCATGTTTCAATAGCATCATAATCTTTTACCATGCATCTTGAGATTGCTCACATATCACCTGATATGCCCAAGTCACCCTGATTCTAAAAATTTAGGAACATGTTGAAAACTATCCCGATGTTTCCCTGTTCCTCTCTCTCTTCCCAAATTCATCTGGAAGTGTCCCGGTGTTACCCCCAATATCAGCCCAATGTCACATCTCTGCAATCTGATGTGACACCAGCTAAGTGTAAGCCCTGTTTAATTATTTTCTACCAGTGTTTATTTTACCAGATTTTTTTTCTTTAAATATGTAAAAATAAAACAATTAAGTAAACCCAGTCATGGGGATGACGTTTGGAGCACTAATCTCCCTTGTGTTGTTATGCAGTCATCATAAAGGCGGTATAAAACCCAGCAGGTTATATTATTGGGTTTAATTTTCTAATCTTGTACTACTGTCCCTGCAAACAGAACTATGTGCGCGTGATGAGCCCTTCACCAGTGATGTAATGGTCATGTCCCAAAGTACAAGCCAGTGCGCACAGCCCACATCACCTGTGTTAAGTGACCCTCCACCGTAACAACCCAGTGACGAGCTGAAAGCCCTAACGTTTACCTCTGCGTGACTTAAACCAGTGTAGTAGGTGTCTGCTGCTCTGACCTGTTCGTGCGTGTGTTGCGACACATCCCGACCGTTAATATACAGTACTTGGTCGCCCTCGTTTAGCCGCGGTATACATAGATCGGCAGGCGTACCCGGCGCTACTCGTGACACGATGATGGGCATACCCTGGTCTGCTCCCCCCTGTAGACATAAAGATATCTTATAATGTTACAGTGAGTCAGATGACAAGTCACTGAGAATAAACACTGTCAGTGAATAAATATGAGTCAGACGAGAATCATATAACCACTTAATGAATTGACTTAACAAACATGGCACTAGACAGTTATTTAGTCGAGTTATGCGTCACACCACTAAATTGTCTCTTAATGAATTGACATGTGTCTCATGGAACAAACTGTCACTCAAGAATTAACATGTGTCAGAGGGAACAAAAGTGTCACTCAAGGATAAATGTGTTGCTCAATAATTAACATATGTCACATGGAACCAAACTGTCACTCAAATTAACTTGTGTCATAGGAAAATATAGTCATTCAAGAATCCACAAATGTCACAAAGAAACTAAAAAGTGACTAAATAATTAGCATGTGACACAAAACAATGAAACAAATAAGTCAATGACACATGTCACAGAGAATGACAGTCACTCAATGAAATGTGTCACTCAAACTGAAACAGTCTCTTAATGAACTGACATGTCCCGTAGAATGAAAGGGTCACTGAATAACATGACATATCACACTGAATCAAACAGTGTCTAACTGAACCCAATTAACATGATACTTAATTAAATGGTTACTCAGTGTATCAAGTGACGAGATTATAATGGCATTCCTACCTTAACATTGAAGCCGAATCGCCCCTGCTCATCAGGCTTCATTCGTATCGTGACTAGACCATGGCCATCTTGGTAAGCACTTCCGTTTGGCTGAAATGACAAAACATCACCCTTATAATCAGCTTACTGGTAATCCACATTGCAACAATTCTGTGAGCAGGCGAGCTTTTCAGGCAATAAACCTCACTCTCTTTGCATATCTTTTGTGTAAAGTGAATTCCATCTCATTTACAACTCAGTATCTTAAACAAACCTTTTTGTCCCACAAATCAAAACCTTCATACAAAAAAATATACAAGTGACCCATGGGTCATGCTGCTCAGCTGACTCCATGTCTCATAGCAACAAGTCCACAAGTTATAAAAGAAGCAAACAATGAGAAAGCCAAACACAGCAGAGGCCATTTTTACTGAAGGGAATATTTTCTAGAATTTACAACTGTTACAGGAGAGTTTCGGATAATTGATAAAACTTATTTTTTGTTACTCTGAACAGGAACATAGATGAACTCCACTCCTTGTGTAGATGTCATGCTACATTTGTTCTACAACAATTTCACTAAACCACTGCTTTCAAGAGCAGATTTTGCTGTGTGTTGCCATCAGAATATTGGAACAGGGCCAATAGTGTTCTATTTAATAAGCTGAGTATTGCAGGTCTGACCAAGTCTGAAATAACTTTTTATTTCCCATAATCAGGTATGTGAAAATTCTGCAATACTTGCTAAGGAGCTTAGCATAGTGAAAAGAACAGATATACAAATGTTATATTAAATGTTTGTACTATAGAAAGATTATCTTTTGGGCTAAACATCTTATAATAAAGTAATCTAAGCAGGTATTGTTTTAGCTCTTGTCTTGTTCAAAACCGATATATATTTCTTCAATTTCTTTTTAAGGACACGCCCATGACATTCTTTGCAAAATGAAGATGAAGGGAATAATATGATAAAAAGTTATAATTAAGCCTTCTGGATTTCATTTTTTACATACATGGGGCTAAAAATAATCTAAGAAGTCATAACCTGTCATTAAGACATTAGGCTAAATTTCAGAAGTTCTAGTGAGACTTTACTATTTATAAGCACTGGCAAGGTCTGAACAGGGGCCTTTTGCTCAGCAGTCCACTGCCTAAACCAATAGGCTATATCTTACCCCATTTTCCATACTACTTTA
Source organism: Sipunculus nudus (assembly GCA_026874595.1). Classification (NCBI taxonomy): domain Eukaryota; kingdom Metazoa; phylum Annelida; class Sipuncula; order Golfingiida; family Sipunculidae; genus Sipunculus; species Sipunculus nudus. Next base: position 60,544,819 of record CM049318.1, read on the forward strand.
AAATTTCACAGATATATACTTTTAGGAAACGCCTTCATATGCTTGGTTTTAGATATCTATATATACATATACATATCACAGGACCAAGCACCCACAGATCTTTGAGAGTGAGTCCTCTGACAGACAGTCATGCTAGCTTCAGTGTTATTCAGGTGTCTGGTTATTCAGGTGTGAAGTCTAATACAACAAGACAGAATAAGTGCAAGACTTTGCCACCTCTTGGTGTGCTGGCATTCACGCACATTCTACAATACATACCATTATAAAACCACGCAGGCTTCCCAAGTGCAAGTCCCAGACACCTGAGAATACAACATACCTACCTGTACACTAACCAGCCTGCCCCTTATGGGTTCAACATTAACTTACAAAACTACTCACCCCATTGGGCAAGTAGCATCTTCCTTTAACTTGGACTAAATAAATGTTACTTGCCCTGCAAGCTGCCGCTACTATCACAAGGGCTGTGTCCACATGATTACTTTGCATGCTTTTCTAAATATTTAACATTAAATGAGTGTTTAAATGTTTGTCTATTATTTCTCTTTAGTACTTAACTTTATATACAACATACAGGTAATTCAGTTAAAGATATATCACCAATATGATTTCATTTCTCCTAGAAATAAAATGAAAGATGTGTTATGTAATATGTTGGACACACATGCAGGGTGACCTTGATTTTAGCAATTTTTACATTTTTAAATGTTTAATATGGGTTATATCTGATCAAGTTTTATGATCCCCTATACAGCATCCTACTGGTACACAGAGTGTCTTTGTGTATAAATTATTTCACCATGATTGGGTAATTTTCTGTGATTTTTATACAGCAATAAATATTGGAAGGAGTGCAAGGGAACATCAAATGAATGGAAATATTGACAAATAATATAAAAGTTCTGATAGCACATATATTGACACCAAATGTATTTTATGAATAAAGTACACCAGGTATCAGTGAATGTTTATGAAAACATAAATGTTCACCTGTAATAATTAGGCATCTTATTCAAAAGATTTTAATTTTATAATATTTCATTTTTTTTATAAAAAATTTCTAATCCTTGTGAATATTAAGCCATGCAGCTGCAGAACCACAGCACTTATATGGGAATAGTGTAAAAGTGCAGGAATGGCAATATGATGTGTCAATAGTGAAAGGAATTATATATCTGATCTGATGCTTGGCCTTGCCTGTTTCAAGAAAGAAACATATTCTAGTACAGGTTGTTTATAAAGCACATTTTGTAACCTGCAGGATTACAATCCACTAATTTGACATTTAGGAATTTGATGAAAAATATTCCAGCAAATCATGAAATATGCCAATATGACTGGGAAGGTGTACCAATTACTAAGGCAGGGCTCCACCATAATAGTAAACCACTAGCCCAGGTGAAGAAAAACTTTCAGATAATGGTAGAAGGTCAACCAAAAGTAAGTTCCCACTTGCCTGTCAGGGCTAGTGAGGGCAAGCGAGTCTTTTAAACCTAAAAAGAGAGGCCTGAATCATATATAATCTTCAGTTTTTTTTCCATGGACAAATGAATCATATTGATAATATCTCTTCACCTTTAATAACCTGTTCATTCATCTGTACAAATACTAGAGAGATATAATGAACAAGCAAACATATGAACTTGTTTAATGTCTAACATGTAATTTTAAAACAAATGACACAATCATGTGGAACCATATGTGTTTGTGGCTGTGATCACTGATTACTGTAGGACAAGTAAAAATCCACCTAGGGCAAATAAAAGTGAGATGTTACTTGCACGAGGGGGCAAGTGCATCAAAAGTTAACATTTGCCCTGTAACAGTGGGCACTTTAAGTAGAAGTAACCTCTAGAGCTACTGTTTTGACAAGTGAAGTCGGATCAGGATTAACCAAGCTAGCTTAATTATAAATACTGAACCCTGCTTATACATTTATGTACTTTGTATTGGCTGAACAAAAGACTTTGAATGGTCATATTATTTCAAGCCTCTAGAGCTGTGGATTTTGTCAAACCCTGTAATGGCAGGCACTTTCAGTAGATGTAACCTCTGGAACTGTGGTTTTGACAAGTGAAGTCAGATTAGGATTAACCTAGCTAGCTTAATTATCAATGTTGAACCCTACTTACATATTTATGTACTTTGTATTGGATGAACAAAAGATTCTGAATAGTCACATTATCTCAAGCTTCTAAAGCCATGGGATTTAAACCTGCGGATCTGTGAGAGAAAAGCTTCGTGGATTGTTAGAGGATCAATACCTGGGGGATCAATGGTTGTTCCTGCATTAGTCCTGTAATAAATATTAAGGAGACCTTTTAACTAACCCCTATTAGTCTCCCACTGTAGGTGTATATATATCAATCATATTAGTTCCAGTGAAATAACTTGCTGGATTAAATGTTTAAACTTTTAACAAGGGTCATTATGCTTACTAGGACACAAACTGCAAGTCCCTACATGCGCAACTACATATCTGTAGAATGGTAGCTCTAGGAACATGATATTATATAAATGGTTAATTTGACTCTCAATTGCTGTTTGGTAGAGGTCGCTGCCTCCTTTTTTTTTAAAATGCTTGCTTAACTAATTACTGTGTACATCTGCAGAATTCCATTCACGTTTCAGACTGTGACAAGGGCTTACATGTGATAATCCTGGCATCAACCAGGCTCGGTGCTGCTGGGTCATAACAAAGAGGAACCCCCTAAAGGCTTACTCGTTTGTGAGTGAAACACAACTTTTGGGCAAAGTCTCCCTATTGAGCCTGCAGAATGCACATCCTGGGTGGGGGCCGGCCATGAAAAATCTCACTCCTTCTCGGCTCAGATTTGAACTCACAACTCCCTGCTTTAAGCCCTTTACTTTCCCCTATGACCACAGAAGCCAGTCTTTTACTTCTACTCTTAATGCTGTCAATAATATTGTACTTCTAACATTTGTTATCATACACACTGATGGGGATCTCTAAATTGGTCTTGGTTTCCAGATGGATTATAAGACCATTCAGTTTTGGTCTGGATGGACTCAGCCTTGATGCTAATTGGTCTTGATCTCGAAATCCAGTCTTGACTTGGACAGCAAGCAGATATTCAGATTTTATAAAGTATACACCATAATTTTTCTTCACTCAACTAAAGGCTACAAGTACACACTGCATTGTTGATCAAGTAGCAATTACATACTAACTGCTATTTAAAGGTACAGTGATACCTTGTGAGGACACTGACAATATTATAAGGGATTATATGAGTCAATTAAGGGATTAATAGCTGTTCTTTTGAACCTTTGTCTGCAGCAGTTATCTGATGAGTGGGATACTGTAGTATACATAGGCAGCTACACAATCACACTATAGCCAGATCACTTCTGGTATTTACTTGTCTCTGTGTCTGTCTCATAGTAAACTAGAATACGGGTAGTCGACAAGCGACTCCGTGTATCCGCCTAAATCAGAGTGGAACGGGTGAAGTAAGGCATGGATTGAGTGGCAAGGGGAAATAGAGTGTTGCATATTAGCTTGGATGTCTACAGCCAAATTGTGTATGTAGGTTGCCCCCCCTACCACAAAATCCAGAAAGCCGTCCAAGTTGTATACATATGCAAAATTTAAGGCAAATAAGTCAAACCACTACATGTGTATAAGTGATTTTAGCCCGTGGCAGACAAACAGATGGAAGCAGAGCAAAAATGGTTGCAGGTGACGCCACCAGTTTTGTGTATGATAAAGAGCTATGTGAGAACTATACACACGCAAAACTTTGGCCCAATCAGTCAAACGGTTCCCAAGATATGAGCTTGGATATCTGATGCATAAACTAGAATGCAGGTGGCGCCACCTGTCATAAAATCAAGAGAGCTGTTGGGGATGTATAAACCTGCAAAATTTTAGGCAGATATGTCAAACCACTGTCGAGATATGAGTGATTTTATCCCATGGCAGACAAACAGACAGGAGCTGTGCAAAAATGGCTGCAGGCGGCGCCACCAGTTTTGCGTATGATGAAGAGCTATGTGAGATCTATACACATGCAAAATTTTGGCCCAATCGGTCAAACGGTTCCCGAGATATGAGCTTGGATGTCTGCAGCGTAAACGTGAATTTAGGTGGCGCCACCTGTCATAAAATCAGAAAAGCTATCCAGGATGTATATGCATGCCGAATTTCAGGTGAATTAGTCAAGTCACTGCAGAGATATGAGTGATTTAAACCCAAGGCAGACGAACAGATGGACACTGTGCAAACATGGTTGCAGGTGGCACCACCATTTTTTGTGTATGTTATAAAGCTCTCCAAGGGCTACATTTGTGCAAAAAAATTTTCCTGATCGGTCAAATGGTTCCTGAGATATGAGCTTGGATGTCTGCAGTGTAAACGTGAATGTAGGTGGCGCCACCTGTCATAAAATCAGAAAAGCTATCCAGGATGTATATGCATGCCGAATTTCAGGTGAATTAGTCAAGTCACTGCAGAGATATGAGTGATTTAAACCCAAGGCAGACGGACAGATGGACACTGTGCAAACATGGTTGCAGGTGGCACCACCATTTTTTGTGTATGTTATAAAGCTCTCCAAGGGCTACATTCATGCCAAAAAATTTTCCTGATCGGTCAAATGTTCCTGAGATATGAGCTTGGATGTCTGCAGTGTAAACGTGAATGTAGGTGGCGCCTCCTGTCATAAAATCAGAAAAGCTATCCAGGATGTATATGCATGCCGAATTTCAGGTGAATTAGTCAAGTCACTGCAGAGATATGAGTGATTTTTACCCAAGGCAGACGAACAGATGGACACAGTACAAACATGGTTGCAGGTGGCACCACCATTTTTTGTGTATGTTATAAAGCTCTCCAAGGGCTACATTTGTGCAAAAAAATTTTCCTGATCGGTCAAATGGTTCCTGAGATATGAGCTTGGATGTCTGCAGCGTAAACATGAATGTAGGTGGCGCCACCTGTCATAAAATCAAAAAGCTATCCAGGATGTTTACGCATGCCGAATTTCAGGTGAATTAGTCTAGTCACTGCAGAGATATGAGTGATTTTAACCCAAGACAGACGAACAGATGGACACTGTGCAAACATGGTTGCAGGTGGCACCACCATTTTTTGTGTATGTTATAAAGCTCTCCAAGGGCTACATTTGTGCAAAAAAATTTTCCTGATCGGTCAAACAGTTCCTGAGATATGAGCTTGGATGTCTGCAGCGTAAACGTGAATGTAGGTGGCGCCACCTGTCATAAAATCAGAAAAGCTATCCAGGATGTATAGGCATGCCGAATTTCAGGTGAATTAGTCAAGTCACTGCAGAGATATGAGTGATTTTTACCCAAGGCAGACGAACAGATGGACACTGTGCAAACATGGTTGCAGGTGGCGCCACCATTTTTTGTGTATGTTATAAAGCTCTCCAAGGGCTACATTTGTGCAAAAAAAAATTCCTGATCGGTCAAACGGTTCCCGAGATATGTGGGTTTATGTGTGGAAACAGACGCACAAACGGACGCAGAGCCCAGAGGAAAGGTCAGGGCGCAGCAGTTCACATGTGACCCGAACATAATCCCGGGTTTCGTAAAATTCCGCCCAGCGGTTACGGAGGAGTTCTCCGGACACCTACGCAGCGGCGGCGGCGTGCAGCTGAAAACATAGTATCCGCAAAACTCTGTTTTGGCGGATACAATTATACATATACAACATCTTTAGGCTAGTGAGTAAACAGACAGTGAAATGTACCATTTGGTGTACAATGTAAACTTACACTAATCATAAATGAGTAGATTACTCCAAGTATGATGACTGCACATACCATCATTTAGGCAGGCATTAGTAATATGTTGATATATCACGTTGTTGGCAGTATCATGAACAGTAAGTAAATATAACTGGTATCATGTCAAATCCCACAGACCAACAAGCCTAGTGTATGTTTATATACCTACACATATGATATCAGAGAGTCAGTAGGAGAGTGAAACATGACAGAGAGGACCCCTTAGTATTCCATCAATTATATAGACAGGACCCCTTGGTACTCCATCAATTTTATAGACAGGGCCCCTTGGTACTCCATCAATTTTATAGACAGGGCCCTTTGGTACTCCATCAATTTTATAGACAGGACCCCTTGGTACTCTATCAATTTTATAGACAGGACCCCTTGGTACTCCATCAATTTTAAAGACAGGACCACTTGGTACTCCATCAATTTTATAGACAGGGCCCCTTGGTACTCCATCAATTTTATAGACAGGACCCCTTGGTACTCTATCAATTTTATAGACAGGACCTCTTGGTACTCCAACAATTTTATAGACAGGGCCCCTTGGTAATCTATCAATTTTATAGACAGGACCCCCTGGTACACCATCAGTTTTTAAGACAGGACCCCTTGGTACTCCATCAATTTTATAGACAGGGCCCCTTGGTACTCCATCAATTTTATAGACAGGACCCCTTGGTACTCCATCAATTTTATAGACAGGACCCCTTGGTACTCCATCAATTTTATAGACAGGACCCCTTGGTACTCCATCAATTTTATAGACAGGACCCCCTGGTACTCCATCAATATTATAGTAAGGAGCCCTTGGTACTCCACCAATTTTAAAGACAGGACCCCTTGGTACTCCATCAATTTTACAGACAGGGCCCCTTGGTACTCCATCAATTTTATAGACAGGACCCCTTGGTACTCCATCAATTTTATAGACAGGACCCCTTGGTACTCCATCAATTTTATAGACAGGACCCCCTGGTACTCCATCAATATTATAGACAGGAGCCCTTGGTACTCCATCAATTTTAAAGACAGGACCCCTTGGTACTCCATCAATTTTATAGACAAGGCCCCTTGGTACTCCAACAATTTTACAGACAGGGCCCCTTGGTACTCCATCAATTTTATAGACAAGGCCCCTTGGTACTCCAACAATTTTACAGACAGGGCCCCTTGGTACTCCATCAATTTTATAGACAGGACCCCTTGGTACTCCATCAATTTTATAGACAAGACCCCTTGGTACTCCATCAATTTTATAGACAGGACCCCTTGGTACTCCATCAATTTTATAGACAGGACCCCTTGGTACTCCATCAATTTTACAGACAGGACCCCTTGGTACTCCATCAATTTTATAGACAAGACCCCTTGGTACTCCATCAATTTTATAGACAGGACCCCTTGGTACTCCATCAATTTTAAAGACAGGACCCCTTGGTACTCCATCAATTTTATAGACAGGACCCCTTGGTACTCCATCAATTTTATAGACAGGACCCCTTGGTACTCCATCAATTTTATAGACAGGACCCCTTGGTACTCCATCAATTTTATAGACAGGACCCCTTGGTACTCCAACAATTTTATAGACAGGACCCCTTGGTACTCCATCAATTTTATAGACAGGACCCCTTGGTACTCCAACAATTTTATAGACAGGACCCCTTGGTACTCCATCAATTTTATAGACAGGAGCCCTTGGTACTCCATCAATTTTATAGACAGGACCCCTTGGTACTCTATCAATTTTATAGACAGGACCCCTTGGTACTCAATCAATTTTATAGACAGGACCCCTTGGTACTCCATCAATTTTATAGATAGGACCCCTTGGTACTCCATCAGTTTTATAGACAGGACCCCTTGGTACTCCATCAATTTTATAGACAGGACCCCTTGGTACTCCATCAATTTTATAGACAAGACCCCTTGGTACTCCATCAATTTTATAGACAGGACCCCTTGGTACTCCATCAATTTTAAAGACAGGACCCCTTGGTACTCCATCAATTTTATAGACAGGACCCCTTGGTACTCCATCAATTTTATAGACAGGACCCCTTGGTACTCCATCAATTTTATAGACAAGACCCCTTGGTACTCCATCAATTTTATAGACAGGACCCCATGGTACTCCATCAATTTTATAGACAGGACCCCTTGGTACTCCAACAATTTTATAAACAGGACCCCTTGGTACTCCATCAATTTTATAGACAGGAGCCCTTGGTACTCCATCAATTTTATAGACAGGACCCCTTGGTACTCCATCAATTTTATAGACAGGGCCCCTTGGTACTCCATCAATTATATACAGGATCCCTGGGTTAATCATCACTGTTGAAGACAATGACTCCTAGGTTCATCGTTGCTGTTATAGACAGGACAAATGGGTTATTCATCAGTGACATACAGGACAAATGGGTTAATCAACACTATTAAAGACAAGACTCCTGGGTTCACCAGTACTGTTATAGACAGGATCTGTGAGTTTACCAGTATCATCTGTGTGATATAGACAGGACCTCTGGTCTTTTTTAATTCAAGCAAACTCAAGGTTTTTGAGAACCTGTAAAACCTGCGTACTTAGATATGATTGAAATATAAACATTTTAGACATTCACTGAAGTTTGGTAAAATGATTATAACTGAACAAAATGTCAGACATGACATAAAACAATAAACAAAGGTTGGTGAATCTTTGATGGTACTTGACATCAAGTATTAATATCCAATACCTGGTATTTTTATATCTCCCCACAAAAACTACAGCTGATGCTGACAAAAAACAATAATTAACAACCGTGTCAGGACCATAGGGGTCAACCACAGTGTCACAGATGTCCCACACTGTACAGGTACACATCAAAGGTAAACACCTGGCAGGTAGTCTCACCTGTAACTAAACATATTTCATACTTCTCATGATGACAGGCATACTGGTCTGACCTCTTTCATATGTCATATATCTATATACTCAAATAAACTTTTGATGAGATATTTTTTTTACTTATGCAATTAAAATATAATTTTGATTGATATGTTAACAGTTAAATGATGACAAGCATACTGGACTGACCTCTCTGTTATGTAATGTATCTATAGACTCAAACTTTTGATGTGATCTTTTTTTTCTTTATGCAGATATAATATAGTTCTGATTGTTATATTAACAGTAAAATATAGTTCTGATTGTTATATGCTTATGATCTGTCATGACCAGAATTCTGGCTGAATCAACACAGGGATTTGATCTTGCATGGATTTGGATCAGCCCAACCTGATCTTGCATGGATTTGGTTCAGTCCAACACTGATCTTGCATGGATTTAGTTCAGCCCAACACTAAGCTTGCATGGATTTGGTTCAGCCCAACCCTGATCTTGCATGGATTTGGTTCAGCCCAACACTGATCCTGCTCAGACAATAATTAGGCCTGACTCAGTCCTCATCTGATTCTGAATAAATTATATCTATTCACGATCTGTGCTGACAAAAATCCTGATCCTGACTGATTCATAATTAGACAAGGACCTGGGCTAACTTTATTCTTATCCTGCTCAAACTGAATGTAATCAATAGCACAAAATAAATCATACTTAAAGATAAATAAGTTCATCTGGAGGTTCCTTTAAAACCAGCTATTAATCAACCCTATCTACAGAACTTATGTGATTTCTGACTAACTTTTAATATATATAAATACACTCAAGGTAATTTCTTTTTGGAAAAGTTCCTTAACACATAGGTGACAGCTTGATTAGCTATAGGCTGTAAGTAAACACAGCAACAGTGACAAATGGGAAAACCAAGTAACATATAAGGTGGTTGGTGTGTATATGTGCAGAAGCTGAAAGGTCACTAGTTGCAAAACACCCTTTGCAAACACTGGTTTGTCTGACTTGCTGCCAGATATCCTTTTAGAATGTATTCGGATTATTTGGTGGGTGTCCCACTTGTTATAAACATGTGGATATAAACAAAAGGAACAACCTATGTGTAAGGTGCAAAGTGATTGGCGTTTTGTCCTATTTTTATCAAAGGTTAAGGGGTTATCTTAAGTTAACAGACATCAGATATTGGAATAGGCCCTTTACGTTAATACAGCTAGGAGTCTGACATAGCATTCAATCTAGCAGGGGGCCTGTTCTGCTGCATTACAGATATATCCCCAGGTGTAAAATATAATAATGATATTTAAAACTTAATACAATTATCATTTATTTCAAAGTCAACTTTAAGATGAACCAAGAAAAATTCTCGTTTGTATATATTTTGAAGGATCAAGATACATAATGACTACATGATAGTTTTGAATCTAACACATGCAATTAATCATGATGCTCCTAGGCACATTCAAAGTTATGTATAAAATCAATAAGCACTCAATATAATAATACACTAGAGGACATCAATCATGTCTGGTTCAGTGGCCTTCACATTTCCGTGGCCTCAGCTGACACTCAGTTTGTATTCCAGATCAGTATGCTTTGTCCAGCTCTGATGGGCCGTACAGTTGGTGACAATAAACGAGGGAAGCCACTGACCACAGGGCCTCATAACTCCCTCTTGTCTCTACCTGCGGGGCATAATCAACACCTCGGGTAGTGATGGATTGGGTGAGCGTTCAGATGAAATGGACGGCAGGGGGCACAGGTGAAAAATTCACCTCTGTCTAAGAAGTGTGTCAAATATTCATTACTCAATTTACCTGTGATCAACCTGTCAGTTAAGTTGTGACTATCACCAGAATGACCTCTTGTTCCTATACAGCAGAACTTCAATAATTCAAATACTGATTATGTCATATTTCAGTTATCAGACTTTGTGGACCTAAAGACCAACTGAACATACACTCTACTTACGGAAAATATCAAAATCTCTGATTTTTTTTACTTGTTTTTACTTAAATGATAGATCCACCACCATTTGGTGGACCTGTTTACTGATTTAAGATGAAGGAACAAAGGGAACCATATGATAAGAATAATATGCAGTTATTTTTACAGCCTATATAGATGGATTTTAGGTTTTATATCCACAGCAATCAAATAATCTAGATATTATCACCTGTTGTTAAGACATTTTAGCAAATCTGCGCTTAAATCAAGAATTCACCATTAAGCCACTAAGGTTACATCTGGATTCAAACCGGGGAACCTTTGGCTCTGAAACCAAATACCATTACCACTACATTATGTTCTACCGAGGGCTGTTATAAGTTTTATCTTAATTTATTCATCTGAAGAATCAATTTCCAGAACATATTGTTCTCTCAACTGTTTAGACTATTGAGGCTCTACTGTACAAGTTATTTTAAGATAAACTCTGGGATACATCATGTAGCCCCTATGCTCGCATGACTTTCTGGTGAAGTATTGTCTAAGCTGATGACTCAACATTGCAATGTCTATTAATAATTTCAAATGACTGTTCGACTATACCTACAATTTATGAAATCTACAAGCTCGACCATCAGCTGATACATATTGGTGTGTGTGTTTACGATGAGGGTTTGTAAGAGGCAGTAGCCATTATTTGTGAATCTTCATTCACACTGACATAGATAACAACCTGTTTACAAAAGTCCTTTAACTACTTACAACTACATCACAGGCAGAAAGACTGAGAAGGACTGATGAAGATGGGGACTGTATCCAGGGTAACAAGGCGGTTACAATTGGTCGTAGTTGTACACATGGTGTACACCAAGTGTCTTGAAACAGGCCTGAGAATATTTATTGTCTTTTAACAATGAAGTGAAAGGTAATTTAGTAGCAAAGTTAATGTATAAATTAATAGAAGTGCTTAAGCATTACTAAGCAATAATGTATACAAAGATAAAATATAGACAGTCAACTTGTTAAGGTCTCTAGCAAGTCTGTCTAGTGTCTGTAACAAGTGAATTATTATTATTATTATCAATATTTTTAATTTGTAATTAAGGAATGGGTCCATGGCCTAATGATGGCACTGTCTTCTGAATGAGGATGAACGTTACGATAAGACAATATAATAGGTTGTTCCAATGCCATCTGAATCTCAGGTTATATATAAGGTTAGGGAATAATTTAGAAAAAAATACCATTTCATTTGGATATTAGAGCAAATTTCTGATGTTTTATCAAGATTACATGGTTTTGTTTTAAGAGGCACTGTTGGGTTTTAAACCAGTGACATTTTGCTCCATATTCCAAAACCTTAAATACAAGGCTATACAACCTGCATTGACAAGTGTATCATTACAAACATCATCAGAATATCTCACCTTTCCAAACAGACCAAACACCCGCTCCTTGCCAACCTCAAACTGCACCAACACCTTGTCCTTGTGTCCAGTGTTTAACAGTCTATGTTTATGCTGGTGGGAACCAAACAGTTTTTTGCACAATTTTGCACATGTTTTCTGTATGTATTCAACTTCATGTTGGCTGGGGGAGTCAGAAAACATGCCCATGATATGCTCAGCTATACCTCCTCAAAGTCTATTACATTCCCTGAGCTGTTTTAAAATTCCTTGCCAGTTGGCAATACAGAGAAAATGTAGCAAAAAAAAAAAGAATCTAAAAAAATGTTTAACAAATTAAATTCCTTCCTTCGACCATGAAAGGAAACTAACAGGAAATCGTAAAATTTGACAACTAGCTATCAGATAATTGATACACTTGCAAACATGATGCACCACCATGAAATGTTCAGCATAAGATATCCTTGTACACCTTATGACTTATCTGTCAACAGGTATGTTGTGTGTCCCTGTATCAATTTAGGAAGTTGTTATGATCCATTAACAAAGAGGTTGTCTGGAGTACACATACTTCTCCCTCGTACAGGGACCACTGCTTCTACATCATAGGTCATCAATGCCATGAACCATATCAGTTATTTGAAAGCCTTGGCCTGCACACAGCAAAGTGTGGGATCTCTTCAAGCAGGTGAACACAACTCCTTCCACTTGTTGCAAGTTCAATGCATCACAACTTGTAATACAACACAATCCATTTCAATAAGGCATTTAACTTGTCAGTGCTTTCATCAGAAAGACCTGCACTGAATTGGAATTCACTTTCTGTATGTTAAATAATATCACAACTTGCTACATCACTTGAGTCATGCTCTGAATGGTAGGTTGAGTCGAGACTCTTCGCCTTACTTCCCCCATACGAAGCGAGGCATTTCACATACAGCTGTAAACTCAAATACATGTCTTTTATTCAAAACCTATGTACCAAGTATTGTACATGTCACACAGACCGAGAAACTACTAATCCATTGGTGTATATCAGGTGTCCCACCACATAAATGCTTCCCCCAGAGCGCAGCCTAATTAGTATGCAGCCAGGTGCCAACAACAAGGGATTTCCCTTGATTGACATGTGGGTGGGCGGGGCTTACACCTGCCAAAAGCCTGTTTACCCTTACATGATATATTGGTGCAAGTTTGCAGAGTAAACATTCAGCGGGGGTTTGTCAATTAGAACATTACAAGAGACGTGTGATATATGATATAAGTAATATGGGTGTTGTATACACTGTGGCATGTTACAGCCTCCTGGCTGATTATTTCTATGCTGCCCATATAACCTCCACACAGCTGTCCCATGCCATGCATGATTTCTATTATTTGCCCTCTGTGAACCTTGCTTTCCCCCTCACCGCTCTGCATCCAGAGCTCCACATTTCCACTCACTTTGTTTACCAAGGCTAATAAAACTAAAACATAATATCCAGAGAGGGCAAACCCCTACCAAGCTTGATTGTGAAAAATGTGTGCATAAACTCAGTAAGAAATCTGAAATTTATTGAATTTACTTGTAATGAATTTTAAAAATATCATGAAATCAGCTGCACCAAAACCATACTCATGCCAGGAGACCCATATGATGCCCTTGCCATGTTACTTGGAAGTGGATCTGAACTATGTTTTTTGAGGTATCAGCTTGCATATGAAATGTTACAATTAAGATTGAAGAATCTGAGATAAATCTGAAAATGAACCCAGTGTGACCACAGCCTGATATGAGGCGACTCAAAAGATAAGTTGATAATCTTAATCATAGTGTAAAAGAGTAATGTTTATTGAGATAATACAATGCCTATGAAATTTTTTTTGGAAAGACAGATGGAGAGAAACAAATTAGGACACACGGATTGACCTATCATAATATTCCCTGCTCAGCTAAGGTGAGAAATAATGAATGTCAATTGGCATGTATTCAACCCACAGTTAACAATGTTCAAATGATTTTAGCACGGGTAGCACATGCCCCCAAGAGGTTATGTAAACAACAAGATTATAAATTCTCATCAAGTCCGTGTCTTATCAAGATTTCTGTTAAAAATCTTGGTGTATTATGTAAGTGCACCTAAATTACCTGACTGCTTTATAATGAGATGACTTAACTGACATACTGTCACAGAAAATTAACTCTACGGACCAAAGAGCACCCATACTTTTGGAGTGCAACTATGGAAACAGCACACGGCCTTCTAATTTGATTGCGGAACAAGTTGGTCAGACACTGCCAGGACCGAGTTGTTTCTTTTCAGCAAATGCTCTTTTGAAATGTGGAAAATTTCAATACTATGTGACACACTACCTGCACAGTACTTAAGATTATAAAAGGTGGCACCAAAACTGGGGCTGTGACCACACTCTGGTGAACTGATATATGACTAAAGCATCAAACATCATATTGGTACCGTCAGAAGTCTTGTATCAATGTCTGATTATCCAGAGAAGAGCAAGATCTAACATAACATGTCCTTGTATTAATTTGTTGATGCTATTTGATATTGAGTACAGCAAGGTCAAACATTAAAAGACTCTGTGTACCATGAAAGGCATGTCAGGTGAAACGCCATTGATCAGAGACCTACTGAAGTGCATCTGATTGGCTATTTAGCTCCACAATCAAACCAATAGAAGGGGCTGTTTCAGATGCACCACTCGTATTATTTTAAGCACGGCAATCAGCATGGTTAAAACTATTTTATTTATGGTTTAAATTTTTTTAGCTTAAGTATGTTTGCATTTCTAAAAACAAAACAGAAAATTTAATTTTTTATATAAATATGTAAGGAAATACAACAAGAATTTACTCAAAGGACACAGCAAGACATGAATCTATCCACCAGGAGAGATCACTGCGACTGGACCCATGGCAGCAGTGAACTCCACAGAGTAAAACAGTTGGAGAGATCTACAGCATATCAGAGTAGGATATGCTCCCTTGAGAACAGATATCAATTACAAGACAAGCAATTTATATTAGAAATAAGGACTTCAGTCAGGCATAGTAACAACACAATCAAAATAGCCTGTTCAGATATTCTGGGCCTCAGAAAATCTAGGGATAATTCTAATCTATAGGTGTTAATCTCAAGAGAGCCAGAGTAGCCCTCTGAGAAGTAAAAGGTTAAATCTGACCTTATCTATTCCAGATATATATAAAAAAGTAATATTTTTCAATAACAGAACTTGCCTTCTTTTCCATGAGTCATTCCGCTGTGTAAGTACCATGTTAATAAACAACATATACAGCTATAATACAGATGTATCACTAACAGCTCTGTGTATAAACGAGGACACTGATCACGGAGTAACTTCACAATCCAGGATCTTTGTACTCTCTGCCCTACATAGACCATATTTAATCTTATTATCATGTATTATTATAAGACACTTGAGTTACACTACAAGAAGTTGATATATATACATTTAAGGGGATACACCTTTATAAATAATGCAATACTGATACCATATGAGCACGAATATATGAGCATGGCATACCATCCTTGACTTAAGTGTAAAGTGATAACATCTTAAAAACAAGAGCAGCACAAGGGTGCATGATATGTCAGTTGTAAGTCATATGACCTCTGACCTCATAAGATATGCATAGGTTTTGCAGATAATTAAATTCAAGAAACAACTGGTAAATATTTATGATTTTCATCAAAATCTGTCATATTCCTGGTAAATTATCACTGCGACAACACAAAGAAGCCTGGTAATCTCTGACCTCATTAAATATGCATGGATTCTGCCTGTAATCAAACTCAGGCTTGATAATCTATTGATAAAAGTTAATGGAAGGATGAACAGACAGATTAACCTTGGGTATACCATACATCCCACCTTAGGCAAGCATATAATAATATGAAATTTATATTGATCCCATTCACAAATTCTGAAGTGCTTAACATAATGTTACAATATTACATATTTCTGTGAAAACCATATACTGGATTATTACAATAATTATTAAACAAGGTTGGAATATATATTTCAAGTACCAAGTAGGAAAAGACAGCCACATATCAGCTGCCATCTAGTGGCTAAACATTTAACCAATAAGCCACAAAGTTTACTACATTACTTATTAGCCAAGTAATTAATGACTAGATAATTATCCTGTTAATTGTAATGAATAAGTAGCTATATCAATACTGTCTTAAAATCAAATGTGTACACATGACTCTGAAAATTTATTAGGTTTCAAACGAAATTTCTAATTTCATAAAAAATTATTTTTCATAGTTTTTTTGTGCACTGCAAAACTAGCTGGACCCAAAACAGTAACAAGGGACCTATGGGTCACGATGCTCAGCTGTTATATATGATAAAAAATATTATTTAGAAATGAGGCACATGCTGGTTTTGTGTGGTAATAAATATAAGCTGTATTATGAGTTGTTGTTGTTTAGCTTATGTATGATTTTGATAGTACCTTTGGAGACAGGGAAGAGGATTGATTTCATTTATTTTATTAACAAATGGAGTACTATTGTCACACAGATTTTGACTTGGCCATATAACTTATAAGCAGAACAAATAATATAAGAGTTAAAATATTTATTAAAAAAAATTATAAATATTGTCCCAAATATAATTTTTATTAAAAATAATAAGAGAATCATATGATTTTTTTAAAAGAAATATAACTGAAATGATTATTAAAATAATATTAAAGAATATATTCATGAATGCATTCATGAATACATTTTGAAAGTATTTGCACGAGTATTCATATACTTTCATTTTTACCTGAATTCCCATTCTTTATGCAAGAAATTTTATAATGGAGTACATAATCATATTCGTATTTAAATACAATTACAAAGTATTCGCACCATGTCTGGTATTTATTCAGTTTTCACCAAACAATGATGTTGAGAATCCAGAATATACAAAATTCACACATTTAAATAATGATCATAAGTACCTGGTTTTACGGCTTTTATTTATATTAAAAAATAACTGTAAAAAATTCATTTTGGACTAATTTCACATCAATGTACACACTAGACACAGTAGGAATCTAGATTAATATTATCAACTGCATCTTTGTCTATCATTAATTTCCTTCATATGATCCCTAATGATTAGTAATGAATAATATGATTTACTTCTTTATCATTAAAATTGAACTGAAAAATGCCATAGGTGACTGCATGGTGTTATTTGGAATACGTGACATTCTACCCATCGATACAAGATTCTTATATCATCAGTAACTGCACGTTAATTTCCTGTTATTATAAACTAACAAATTCCTTTTCTATTTTTCTTTAATTTGTTATTAAAAACCAATAAAAATTTATTAATTTATTGTTTATTGTTATGTTGTTGGTTAAAACTACTAGATGAGTTGGGTTGGACACCTGGATCAACTGTGGCTGGCCATAAGCTGCCTGGATTCCATGTATGCCTCGCCTCAAGCATGCATAATACAGGTGACTCAAGAGGGCCTGGAGAGAGCCAAAGTCTGACAGGGTCTCATAAAAAACATTAATAAAAGCTACAATTTTGGGCAAATTTCTTTCAGCTTTCTAAACTAAAAAGCTGAAATCCTTATGTGTGCATGATATGAAAATTATATCAACAGTGCTCACGGGAAACAAATGTGCCATGGTCAGTTGGGCAAAATTTAAGTTACTAATTTTACATTTATACTAATAACTTATTAAAATGGAAAACTTCAGAACTAATTTTGGGTATTCAATTGAATCTTGATTAAATAATGTTACATCCCTGACAAAAAACCTCTAGCTTCAGCAATCCCCTTGTTAAGGAAGTAAATATATTTCTTGATTTTTTACAAAGTGCATTATGTTTGGGCCCGTAAATTAAAACAATTACGCAATACTGACATCATTCTGGCATGTGCATAGAGAATAAAAAAAATGTATATTATTTATGTTTAAAGTCAGATCAGTGGTTTTGATATTAGGCAGTCTTGAAGTGTAACAATGGGTTTTTAATGGAAAAATGAAGTTTTTCATTAATATCTCGAAGGTATTCAATCCTAGTAACCAAATTCTTGGCATGGTAGGGGATTTTGGAGACATCTAACTGTATGCCAAATTTAAGGAACTTAGAGCTGAAGCTGGGGAGCTGAGCTCTTGCAAACTGCATAACACAAGCTTGATGTAAACTTGATGTGACATAGTGCTTGAAAACTTGAATAAAATCTACAGTTTTTCATCAACTGGTTTCAAACTTTTGGTGTTAACAGTTGAAATGCTAACAAAAACATGCTGTGAAAATTAAATCCACAGCAAAAAACGTGCCATGGTCAAAGTTGGGCAAAATTTAAGGTACCAATTTTTTATTTTTATTAATATTTTAAAAAATTCAAAAGATTTTCATCTAATTTTGGGTATACAATTTAATTTTGATTAATTTAAGTTATATTACTGGAAAAAAGGTCCATATCTTTAACATGTTTTGTGTTAAGTGATCAAATATCTTTCCTGATTTTTTACAAAATGCATTATTTTTGGGCCCATAACTTTTTCAAATTAAATAATACAGACATAATTTCTGGCATGTACATGGGAACTATATAGAGGAATATTTATGGTAAATATGAGGAAAAACAGATAAGTGGTTTTGATATTAGGCAGTCCTGAAGTGTGAAAATAGGTTTTTAATAAAAAATTGAGGTTTTTCCTTAATTTCTCAAAGGAACGAAGTTGCAAAGACCCAGTTTTCGGCTTGGTAGGAGATCTTGGGGACATCTAACATTATGCCGAATTTTGGATTCCTAGGTCTTACGGTTTCAAAACGTGCCACATCTACGGACGGACGGACGGACGACAGACAAAGGACCACGACTATAGCTCAGATGACTTATAGTCAGCTGAGCTAAAAACTAGACCAAACTGAAGTAAAGATACTAGAAGCAAGGGCTAAGGAACTTTTGAACTTTCTAACAGGCAGTCATCAGACTGACGTACAAGTCTTTTCAAGGAAATCCTAAAAATTAGCAAATTTACATCATTTTTGAAGCCCTGAAAAAACAAGACCATCACAAGGGTGCATAATAAGCCATTCATGTGTTTTTGTGACCTCTGACCTCATTAAATATACCTGGATTTTGCCATGAATTTAATACAGGTGAAAAACTCATTGTAAACAGTTTCATGAAAATCTCTGATTTCATGAATATGGTATCTGAACTGATGCTGTGTGAATACTTGTCAATAAGGATGCATGTCAAATGCTGTTTCTGTAGTGTATACACAATTGGGAAGAATATTTACGCCTAACCTGCTATAGCTGCAAACAGAAGCGTATACAGTATCATATTTAAAACATGTCCAGAGTACACATAAAAAGTGAATTAAATACCTCATCAAATACTGTACTGAATACACTTATCCTGGTCAGTGTTAACACAGGAAGTGTAATGAATATCTTATGCTGAACAGAGTCTTGCAGAAACAGCATATGACATGCATGAAGTGTGAATTAAACAATGTCAGCTTGACTGAAACTTCTTCCATCCAGCAAGGCTCTGGCCGCTAAGCTACCACATACCTTGCTTCATCAAGCTGCTCAAGCGTCTATTTCATGAATTATGAACAAGCCTACAGGTGATTGGCCCAAAATCACAACTGCAAGTTAAATCTAATAAACCAAATGCAAACAATACACTGTTTATATGCTGCCTGAACCAGATCATGTGTGCCAGAAAAGGACAGGCTTAAAGGTTTTATTTGAACTGTCAGATTCTCAAAGCTCTTCTGGCTATGCTAAATGTTTCATCTAAGAATAGATAGATTTTGGAAGCAACGCATAGGAAGTGTATTTGAGTCATCTGATTGCTTCAACTGCCTTATTAATGAAATAGACAAGAGAGCCGCTTGATGAAACAAGGTATCTGGCAGTGTAGCTGCCAAAGCCTTGGTGGTATGAAGATAAGTGAAATAATAGATGTAAACATAAAATCAAATGACTTACCACTGTGTGATCATTGTAGGCTGGCAGTTCAAAGTTGGCTTCAGTGTTCATGCTGGTATTGTTTGAGTTGGGCTGCGACGGGAAGGCGGCAGGCGGGACTTTTTGTGGACTAGATGGAGGGGGTGGGGTGGGGGTATGTACACTCCGCGTGCTTCGTGCTACCTCCTGTACACGTGAACGTGACAAGAAGCCACCATCACTGTGAAAAAGAATTTAAATTTTATCAAATAACAAAATACATCATCAATAAATGAAAGCACAACATGGTTATGAACACACTCATTACACAGTGGTTGTACATTGCAGTCATTCCAGATCTCTTTTGTTTTACTCCCATGCTTTGTATAACAAGATTCTCCGGATTTCACCACCAGGGGTGCGGCACAGAGCACAGAATCAGATGAAGAATCTTGCTATAGTACAAAGCAGCAGTTAAAACAGAATGAGTGCAGTGTATAAATGCTGCGTGAGGAGTGTAGATTATGAAAGGCTTTAATCAACATTACAGTGTAGTCTTAAAATAAATCTAATGTGTACTGGAGCATTTTGCATGAAATAATAGTCAACAACCAAAATCAAATGGTTATCTTTGTCAATAATAAATTTTAAGGATGGTTTTCTGAGCAGACAAATTAAGCTATATACTCTCAAAATCATTCTGAAGAATTTTGTATTGAGCAATCTCAGATAGAAAGGAAATTATTGTTATGCTGAGACACAATGAATTGTGAAGAGGACCTGACAGTGGAAGCCACACAAGCCTTCAGTGAAGTTAATGTGACACACCATCAACAGTTTTACATGAATATTAATGAAGCCATGTGACCTTCTGGAGGGTGCTGATTGGTCTATACTACAGGTGCCCGGTGCTATGGTTAAAGTGGGTGTTCAACAAGTAACATCTCTCATCTTTCTTGGCACACATTCATGCCACTAAATATTATATAAAATTCCCGGAAAAGTTTTACTTGTTGCCCCAGGTATCTCAGAGACCATTTGAAGGTGAAAATGGTGTTTTCAGTTCGAATATTATAGAAATGAGGTTGTAGTGCCCTGCTTTGTGATCAGGAAGAAGATTTTATCAATTTACCCTGGGTGTCAAATTGGAACAAATAGCTTAAATGGTTACAAAACATCTGATTGTAAGAGTGAAATTGGCATTTTGGGGGGGGGGGGGGGGGGAGATTTGGGGAAACCAAGTGGTTGTCCTTGCATAAAATGAATGGGCATCTACATAGTGTTATGCACAAATTAACAGGACTAATGGTTTAACACATAAACCATTAACACAGCCTCCTGGGTCACACACAAAGGGTCAACACGTGTACTGGGTTCTGGTATGACAACAAAATATGACTTACACAAAAAAAATGGTTTGGGTCATGAACTGAGTAACACCTACAATTTCACAGTGACACATACAACATATTCATGGGTAAAATGTACAAATGTGTATGAATACAATATCTTGTATATATATATATATATATATATAGATATATATATATATATATATATATATATATATATATATATATATATATAGATAGATAGATAGATAGATAGATACACATTCAAACCTAGGACTGAAATCCAAACAGTTTATTTACAGATACCAGCTTGGAAGACAATGTAAGTGTCTGTTGCCAATTTTTTACTTCATTCGAGGTCATTTATTAAAGGTGATTTCTTATAGTGTAAACTAAATTTGAAACTTAGTTGTTCAGTCATTTTTCGGTTCCTCTTCCAGTTAATTGACGCACTAATATCAATACACTCTGGTATAACAGTATAGTTGTGATATTATAGATGACAATGAAACTGACATGCTGCAATGAACCTATCAATTTTATTGTACATTGTTGCTGCAAGCTAAATTATCAATTAAAGACCCTTGATTGAGGTACATAAAATCCTCTTTTTACTGATGAGTTTGCATCCTTTGTGACAGAGTGAACATCACAATTAGAAAATTGTTGAATCTAGTTTATTTTTTTCCTTTTGGCTAATTCACAGATAGTTGAAAATAAAACAGATCCATGGGGAAATGCTTTATACTAAATTATAGTATTAGATAATTAAGGGTAATTAAGCATAGTCTGCCTGAAGATAAGTCCTGACTTGTGAAAGGACAAAACCATAACCAATTTTATCTATTGTTCATAAATAAGATGTCTTGCACATTGAGACAAACACACAAGCACTGTGTCATAACTGGTGTTCATATCTCACAGCAAAATGCAAACTGCACATGCATGGGGTTTGGCTGCATGACCTTTGACCTTTTATGGCAACTGTAATTGATCCTGCCAATAACCAACATAGGCAGGTACAAATGTAATACTCTGTGAAAAATAGGGTTGTACTTGTAACGATACACTGGTGCAAAGATACATTACAATACAAAGCCAAATATTGCATCTGTATCATCTGATTCATTATGATACAAAGCCAAATATTTTTTCTGTATCATCTGATACCTTACAATACAAAGCCAAATACTGTTTCTGTATCATCTGACACATTACGATACAAAGCCAAATATTGTATCTATATCATCTGACACATTACGATACAAAGCCAAATACTGTATCTGTATCATCTGACACATTACGACACAAAGCCAAATATTGTATCTGTATCATGACACATTATGATACAAAGCCAAATATTGTATCTGTATCATCTGACACATTATGATACAAAGCCAAATATTGTATCTGTATCATCTGATACGTTACGATGCAAAGCCAAATATTGTATCTGTATCATCAGATATCCCTTTATGGATACACTGATGATGTCCGATCATCCAATTGACCATGATGTCTCATACTGAACAACAGTTCATATCATGAAAGGTAGGTATGATGTATCGGTCAGAAACCAGTTCAACAGCATTTGATTGGTTGTTGGTTTGAATGAAAGTTTATGGTTCATAAATTGTCAGTAATGAAACATTTTTTTGTCCAGAAATAAATTCCATGAAAAAATGAAGCTCAATTTCATTAAGCTCTTGGTCCTTTTTCCACAAAAGAGCTAGAATTAGGCTTAGAATCTAAAACCATAATACAGCTTATACAGAATGTATATTGTAGCATAATTTGTACCATACAGAAAGACAGTGTATCATTACAGCCCTCATAATAAATCACCATAATCTTGCTCATTTGTTTTTTGTTTGCTTTTAATATATATTACATATCCTGAGGTCATACTACATGCTTTCTATAACTCCAAATTTAACCTCTATTTCAACAGTACTGTTTGTAAAATATTACCAACAGCTGACTGGTGCAGGGGCAATTATGTTCCAACTAATGAGAACTGGGTCTTGCACAGCTTGGAACCTGCAGTATTTGCCTCTTATTGGTTGGGCCATTCTTGGCCCTCTGCCAAAGCCCTGGTAGTGATACACAGCAAACCTTGCTTTTGAAATCAGTGGTTAAATTGAAAAGATTATAGAACGAATGTCGTATGACCATTGTGCAAGGCCCGTATCAATATACTTGATTTTCAAAATTAAGATGTCCACTGCCGTAAACTTAAAGTAGAGGGCATGTGTTTTTACAGCCGATGGTGTAACTGCTGCATTTAGCGGTCATGAAGCGCGGTTAGCCATCACCTTGAATTAGTCATTCTCATGCTGTTAACCTCATGCTCATGCAAATGTTAGCCCTTTCCTGTCCTGATAATCATCACACTTTCTACTTTAACCTTACATTTACCATTTTTTTTTAATTTTCTCAATTTACATGAGAAGTCATGTTGGTACCATTATCTGCTGATCGATGGTAAGGGTAACTAGGTATGATAAGAATAACATGGAACGCTGAATGCCTTCTGGATTCTATGTTTTATATGCACAGGCTAGGTATAATCAAGAAGTTTTTTTCCTGTCACAAAGACACTGCAGTAAATTTCCAATGTTCTACCAAGATTTTACTATGCTGCCTTTGAGGCACCTTATACTTTAGCTGGACTTTACTTTAACCTCCAGGTTACAACTTATTCTTGCTCTGAATGGTATTTCAAATTTTATTCCAACAAAAAATTACCAATTTAACATTGCATCCAAAGAAGCAAAACTCAATGATCTGAGACTTAACCTCTATATATCACCTAGAGGACTCTGTCAGCTATATCTTAGCCAAATATCATATAGAGGCAAACCTGCTGGCGATATCTCAGCCAAATATCAACAAGAGGCAACCTGCTGCCGATATCTTAGCCAAGTATCTAGAGGCAAACCTGTTGGTGATATCTTAGCCAAATATCATCTAGAGGCAAACCCGCTGATGATATCTTGGCCAAGTATCCAGAGGCAAACCTGATGGTGAATTCTTGGCCAAATTCCATCTAAAGGAAACTTCGCTGCCATGGCCTATCATATCCTGGGCAATATACTACATATTTGAAGTGCAACTAGCTATTATTAAAGAGACATGGGAAGTGAAAAGAATTACAAAGGATCCACATAATGTGATGGGGCACCCTATCAGGGCACCAAACTAAACCGGAAGGGTGAGGAAGTAGGCCTGAGGGAGTTATGCCAGAGGAGCTAACTGACACGTGTCTGTCTAAACAACAGCTATATAAAAGGCACCATATGTGA
The DNA here is from genome assembly GCA_026874595.1 of Sipunculus nudus. Classification (NCBI taxonomy): domain Eukaryota; kingdom Metazoa; phylum Annelida; class Sipuncula; order Golfingiida; family Sipunculidae; genus Sipunculus; species Sipunculus nudus. Next base: position 60,569,467 of record CM049318.1, read on the forward strand.
TGGTCTTGAGAAATATCAAGGAAATTAAGTATACTTACTCATCTGTGGCTTTGCCTTCAGTCCATGCTCGGCGCGGCTTCTGTTCGTTATAGAGAGCCGAGTTCCTAACATTGCTACCGTAATTGTCATAAGTCTTAGCAGTGGAGTTGCCAATGAAACCCCGTGAATGTCTCGGTAGTGAGTTAGAATTAACGGAGTGGACAGTACTGATCGTGTTCACACTTTGCATGGAGTTCCTATAGGCAGCATCCACAATATTCCGCACTGGAGTGTTTCTATATCCATCAATAGTGTTACGTTCCTCCATTATCACATTGCGAGTGGTGCCACCTACAGTCCTCCTGGCATATCGTTTGCTCGGGGATCTGCAACCACAGATTTCTGACGGATGCAACTCTTTTCTGATGAACATGTGAACACAGACAGCATTCCCTACTCTCCTCTTTTATCGTCCTTAAAGTTTAAAGCTTACTTAATCAACCTTGTATTAAGGTCAACATAATGATGGCTTCATTAACTTTTCATGTTTATTAATAATCCTTAGGATTCTTAGTGCCATTTAGTTACTAATTGATTAAAAAGAAAAAACAAACCCAAACAATCCAAACCCTGTTATGCATAAACCAGTGCATGACCTTTAGAATATAACACAGATTGTATGAAAATGTAAGTAAAATGAGTGGAACAGTAAGTAAATGATAAGGCAACAAACACAGAGACAGGAGAATATGCATGACTGTTTGATCTGAATGCATTAAGGTCATGATGTCATTTGTAAGGATGAAAATGCTAAAATAAACAGGCAGGCAAACATATAAAATACCTGAAACAGAAGCACGATTGTTGTCCAGTTATAAAGGAGCAAGCAGCGACTTGAACATTCATGCAGATGGCCCATTGTCTTCCGTGATACATATTCAACTTATTTAGCATATGTACAACGAAATAGGGCTGTAGGCAGCATATGTATTTTTGAACAACTGCAATAATTGGTTCAAGATGTCTTAATTTGTGACAAAATACATTGTCTGTTGCAAAAAAACATTTTGAAACTTGTCTGAGCCAATTTAATCATGAATATTATCTGGGAAAAATTTCAAAACGGCATTTATTTTCTAAATTGTAACATATTCTCCTATCAGAAGACATGATTTGTGTAGCTTTGGTAAAATATCATACTGTCTTTATACTTTAGCCCTGAAGACTATTGTTAAGTAGGTGTTTTGAGGTTTTAATCTTATGTATGCAAAACATCATTTTTTTAAAGTCTTTCCAGGCCTGTGTCTCTCAGTCTTAAAATAATAGGTAAAAAGAAATTTTCAGAACAACTTCTCATAAGTTTAAACTATAATTGATTAACAATTCTTATTTCATGCTTAACAAACATCAGGTGAGAACAAATAAAGACAGTCTTGAAAATTAAGTACAGTTGATCACAGACTACTACTGCAGAAGCATACATAATACATGTTATATACAGGTTACGAAGCTCCGATTAGTGCTTAAAATGGCCCACCAGGTCACAGGGCAGGGGTCACATGTTTTCTTATGTTAAGGTAGTTATTACTACAACAGCAAAACTTGTACAGCAATTGTTCTGATGGGTTAAAATCTTCAACCAATAACTGGATGCTATGGCATTCTGTGCGGTATACCTGGCAGTTTCCTCGTCTGAACTTTCATCCTGACCCACTTTGGCCGACCTTGAAAGAGGGGGAAATGACATGATAAAGTATGGGTTGTTACTTCATTGTTACTCCTTTTACATTCTTTAGACCCATTTTTATCTATATCAAACACAGCAAAGGCTTTCTCACTAAAGGCAGAGATGCTGTTTTAATAATATGGTTGTGTCTCCATTCAATAACAAAATTAAAACATTTTCTTGCCATTGGTGACAAACCAATGTATTATCGAAACTATCAAACTGATTTTACACTTCTAAGAATAATTTTTTTTCAGAAGAACTTACACTACAAACAAATAAACATTGAAATTTTCTTTTAAAAACTTTATGAACTGTTTTTCTTTATATCAAATAATGCTTGTATTGAAGCATTAGGTCCGTAAATATTCAGTTAAAATTAGTACTAATTATAACCAGTGATCCATGACTTGTGTCCAAACAGTTAAGGACAGAGACCACTTTTTCAAGGATTACACTCTGATATGCAGTCTGCCTCAGAGAGAATGGATATTGTGGACTACTCTGCAACAAACCCACCCCTGTGAAAGTTAGATGTGTCAACATTTTATTATTAACACACATCAAGGTAATACTGTAATATCATTTAAACATTTTTACAGAATTTTATGGAATTTTGATAGCATCTTTTCCTGTAGTGAGAAGGCCATTGTGGAGCTTTTGTACAGCTTGGTGCCTGCTCTAACCAGTGTGATTTGGAAGGCTGCAGAGTCTTGGGATAGATACATTAACAAGCTTCGCATGCAGCTATACAGCAGGCAAACTACCTGTTGGACCAGGGTACCCAACATGTGCATCTACACTATTGTACCCAGACCTTGGGGGGCAATTCTAATTTTACAATTCCAATTCAAGTCCAATTTGCCAATTGTAATTAAATTTTTATTTCAATGCTGTTAAAAAAATGTTATGAAATTTCCATTCCAATTCAATGTAAAAACATTCATGAAATTTTAATCTGAATTGGATTCAATGTGAAAGGGAAAATATCAATTACAATTTGTTTCTAATCATTTATATTCAATACAAATTCAGTGCACAGTTTTAGTGTTGCCATATTTAAGTAACAAGACATTTCTTTAGCATGTGGATAGATGAAAAAAGCCAAGTACAAGAGATTAAGCAGCATTTCAGATGTTCACTTCACTCACTGTGACATCCATTTGAAAGCATGTCTGTCTTACCACACGGCTGATTTGCAAATATGAACTGATTCCAGATACAAGTAACTTCAGATGAGCAATATTTTTTAAACTGCTGGAGCACTTGTTTATCAATGCAGCTCCATGTAATTGTGCCTAGGGGATTCAATTCCAATTTCGTTTTTATCAATTCAATGCCAATGCATTAATTTAATCTTCAGTTTCAAGTCAATTACAATTCAGATCAGAATTGCTCCCAGGTCTGAAGGTTTCCTTAAACTCAGACACCTAAACAGTGTAATCATTCATAAAAAGGACATTGCAGTCATTATCTTTCCAATCTGTCATGATTTGTTCACAGATTTGATCAAACAATTCATCCAACTACATTTCAAAATCACAAAATAAGATTTAAAACCAAGATTCATTCTTTGATTAGGCAATCATAATTACCTGTGACTAGTGTGAGAATTAACACAAGAGATTTATAAAGAAAACTCATCTATCTAAATTTCATGCCAGATACAGATATATAATGTGCTGATCAAAGATCAACAGGTAATTATAATTCATTCAGTAAGCTGTTAGCTCTACCTGTCACTCAGAAAACATCTTTTTGTTATACATCTGTCAAGAGGTATTATGTATTCATCATGGGTTGTTGGTTACTTGTGTAATTAGTTAGCCGAAAAAGTTATGAATGGATTTTGAGGAAATTTTGTTGAGTATTTGCACTACACTCAAGGAACAATCCATTATATTTTTGGGGTCATCTGGATCCCCATAATGTCTCTTTAAAAATAAAATCTTTAACAGTGCAAAATAGGCAAATTTTTTAATCGTGGCTGGGAGGGACAGTCAGTCAATAGTAATTGATCTGTCTTTGTTCTGGCATGCAGAACTGACCTGTGATGTGACCACTGATTTTGTGACACATTTCTCCTACTGCTAATGTAGCAGACACTACAATCTGATCAAGATTCTCTTAGTATTTCTGATCTGGTGATTGTAGAGGTTGATGGATGTATATATGCGGACTTCTTTTTAGTTTCATGTTATTTCCAGGAATTTCATGCTATGAAAAAGGGGTTCATAAACTTCCATAACATTACAATCTCAAGAGTTTTCATTACCATGGTAAATAATTCAATATCTATAAGATGGCAATGGCAATACAATGGCAGTAAATATCATGAGAGATATCAAAATACAACTATTATAGATTTTTAAAAAAATTTACTGTAATTAATCTTATGCTGTCTACATGTTTGTTTCTGTAATTTCTGGAAAATGTTATCACATGAGTACAAGCACAAATCAAACCAAAGTGAACAAAGTCACTCTTTAAAAGGCAAATGTGACAGTTAATATGTTCAGTACAGTGATTACGGGTTTCATGTCATAAGCTGGTATTACTTTTGTGATAAGAATAACTTTTTGGGAGTTATCTTATTGAGAGCCACATTTCTTGATGTTGCACAAAGTTAGCTGAATTTAGCTTCATGAAATATTTGCCTTGACTGCTGGTAAACTTGACTCAGTTTGACTCCATTCTGTCTCAGCTGTCTTTATTTTGCATCACTGGGCCCTACTACAAGGATTCTGTCACAGGTTTTATCATTATAATTTTTTAACTTTCAGTGAGTGATGTATCAAACTTTCATGAAAAATAAACCAAAACCAAAACATAGAAAGCTGACCAGAAAGACCAATGAAAATACCCCTGAAGCACTGAGCATATGTCAAACAAGCAAATCATATTACCGGTAAATAACACTGCATTCTAAATCAATTACATCATTATCTGATCATGCTTTCACCAAGCAAAATTAAACCAATTTTCATTCCTATGAAGAAAACCAAATGATACAGTGGAGATATGGAGATTCTAATTTTCCTTTTCTATAAATAATAACTCTTGTATGTTTTTGTTTAAACATTTACAGAGCTCCTTTCCTCAAATGTCCATTTTTCATACTGTTTCTCCTTTTAAAGGCTGATCTTTGTCAGAACTCAAGCAGACCACATCAATTAAGTCCTAAAGGTAATAAATGTTACATTTGATCTCACGCACTTCATATACCCCCTGCTTAAAATGGCTGCTTTTGACTTCAATAGCCACTGGGGTGTTGGCAAAGGGCCAAGATAAATTATTCCCAAATAAGATCAGGGTCCTGCAGGGTTTTGCAAAAGTATGTCTTATTCATCCCTTCAAAACACAGTTCTCATTAGTCAAGAGCATTTATGGTCTTGTGCCAGGACCCTGGAAGTTGTATTAGGCAAAGGCAGCATTTGAAAGCAGAAGGTATATATGGATAAGTTAGCATAAGAATGTCACTTGAGCACTGCTTAAGGAGTCAAATTAAATTACTCTTTATCTCATACATGGCCATCAAATTATACAGCAGTTGGAGAGGGGCATGTTTTCTGTCTTGTTAGAAAGAAGGAAGTTGCTAGGATAATTCTGTATTTTGCAAGTCAAATTCTGCAGTCAGAAAAGGTGGTGTTGTTTTACATATGTATATATAACATAAACTGAGATGCAGGACATGATGTTTTTATACAGACAAAATAACATTAAAAAGATAAATGAGACAGAAATGCCCCTGGACCTCAGAAAAAGGTAATTCTGACATACATGTTTTAAAGTTTTTTTGCTTTTATGAATTTATCTTTTCTATAGATGAGGGGGGCTTTACAGAGCCATGTACAGAATACCAGACAAATAATTCAAAACTATAAAAAATACATGAAGTGCAAGTAATTAGGATAGCTGTTTACAAAACATCTGGTGTCTGACTGCATGACCTTTGACCTCTACAAAGTTCCTGTCATCTGACTACAGCTGATAGAATCAAAGCAGTTATCCTTGGCCGATGTACATGATCTCAAGCAGGACCACCACCAAATGAACCCCATAACAGAAACATCAGGATTTACCAAATTGCCATAATAAATCCAAAAATTTCTGAATCCAATTACTGGCATGTGCCTCACTTAAGTAACCACTGCGTTAGGCCAATATGTGCGTGTTAATGCACAGACTGGGAACATAATGAAAATTTTAATTATTATCCCCATATGTATGATGTACAATCAACTGTATTTTTATGTTTTTCCTTGAAATATATCTTTTTGTGGTACATGAAGCACTTCTCTGGGATGTTTATATAATAAAATTTTATAAATAAATTATCATATAAACTTTGGATAATTACTGTTTATGTGTACATGAAGCAAAGTGAACTGTTGCATAAGCTGAACACTCTTTAGGCAGTGGTCATGATACATTTACTCTGCTGCCCATTTCACATCACCACTACTTTCAATAGCAAAATTTCCCATAGATAGCCACAATGCGGTTGGCACAGGGCCAAGAATGTGGCAACCAATGAGAGCATGGCTGGGCAAGAATTCTTGACTCTTAATACACTGCTCTCATTGGCTGGAACATTCTTGGCTCGGTGCCAAGTTTATCAATTCCCTGGTGGTTATATATGGCAGACCCTGCTGCTGAAAGCAGAGGGTGAGTGAAAGAGTTATTGAAAGAATGCAGCATGACTACAGCATACAAAGTGAACACAAGCTAATGATAGAAAGTCTGTGACAGCATGAAAGTGTTTGTTAAACAAGAGTGGTACATCGATGGCTGACAAGCACAGTGCTGATGCTACGGAAAATAGGATTGCAAGGAAGTGCTGACACCGAAACACCAAGGTCAAGGTTACTAAAGCCACAAAAGACAGTGCCACGATGAAAATAAAAGGACCATTACTGCCACCAGGTCCTACCACACGACTAGACAGTATGCCCAACTAAACCCGAACAAGCCAGGGAGGGCTACAAACCTCGTGAATGTTCGTTCAATTTTGGCTCGTCTTTTGCTTTCTTCCAGACTCTGATACTCAGTTCTACCACTGAAACAAGAGAAATGTCAAAGAACCATAAGGGTTAAGCCCGCTTTGATAATTTATAACGCCTTCCTCCATGGTTTGGGTAAGCAGCGCTTGGTGAGGGCAGGCCAAAGGGCTTGAAATACATGAAATACTGAATGAAGCAACTGTAATTAGCTTATTATTACTTAACTATCTGAAAAAGGTGGATTTGAGTTCTCCAACTGAAATCGACATTCTCTCAGTGCCAAGGTTTGATAACATCAAAGTGACTGTTAATGACTGTTTGATCATGGCTCTGTTTAAACCTGAATTGTTTCTCTCCAAAAGAAACAGACCACCATTCCCTTCATACTGGAAATAATGTCAGCAGTCTCACTGGCATCCTGTATCCATTTTGTTACAGAAGTCACATTTTACAGCTCAAATAATTTACTGAGGAATCTATCAAGAATCTCTGGAAAAATCAGTTATTTTACACAATTATTGATAATACACATTCTCTGTGCTTGTGTAACATTTCTTGGACATAAACTTACTTCTTGCTACACAATGAATAATTTCTATATTTTAAAGGGACATTAAAATTAAAATTAAAACAATTTTATATGGGTTCCAGGTTTGGCATGCACTGAATCGATTCATTCACAAAGTTGGTAAAATGGGAGGGTACGCCTAAAAAATAGAAGTGTCACACAAACTCATAGAAAACATTAAAACGGAACCAGAACAGAATGTGCACCAAACAAAATACCAGTCCATTCATCATACAATGGCACACACTCCTTATGCAGTGGTTATACGTTACAGTAATTCCAGATCTTCTTCGATTTAACTGCTGCTCAGTTTATCAAGTATTTCGGGGTCTAACCACCAGGGCTGGCACAGGGCCAAGAATCAGACCAAAGAGAGCCGGATGATGTATATTTAAAACCTGCAGTTGGATGCCCAATGAGATACCACCCTATCATTAGTCTGACTACAATTCTTTGCCCTGTGTCAGCCCTGGAGGTGAAACCCGAAAAATCTTGCTATATAAAGCAGCGGTTAAAACAAAGGAGATATAGAATAACTGCAGTATATCACCACAGCATGAGGAGAGATCACAGCATCCATGCACATAAACTAGAGCTGTAACAAATCATTGGCTGCACTGACACATCGCGATACAAAGTCAAGTATTGTCTAGGTATTGTCATATTTCCTTGTATCAAAACACTGATATGACATCTAACAGAAAGTAATATATTCAAAAAGTGTGCCCCAGCATTCATTAGTGGTAAGGGGACAGGCACGTTTAACGTGAAACATTATATTTCAGAAATCACTTAATCAGCATTTGAGCTAACAGTGATCTGATCAAACAAAATGGTGGAGCTCTTTTATTATTAATTATATCTGAAGTGTGGACCCTTCAGCATAGCAAACTTGAACAAAGAAGAGCTTTGATAATATGTAATATTTATATGTAACAATATTAGTATTGCATCGAGAGTGAAGTATCGTCATATGTATCGTATTGTGAGATAATGTATCGTTACAGCCCTAAAGGGAACTGACCACAGGAGGATGATCTTTGAGGCAGGTGATAACGGAGTTTCACACCTGTCAGTCTACAGTCATTAGTACAGTCCCATGACTAGCTTCTGTAACCCTTTACAAAACCAAATTATACACTTGTTCAAACTAAGTATATTTTTTGGTTTTGTATATTATATGGTTGATTTGAAAACCCATTCATAAGAATTGTTATACTCTGCTGGTTTTATTAAATGAAGTATTATTACCAACAGGTTTTCTAGTCTTTATAATCCTTTAATCTGCACATATCATTCATCATGAAATAACCTCACATGTAACCTGATTATTGTAATAACTACATTTTTTAAATATTTTTTCCCCTGACAATTAACTTTCTAAATAGATATTAGTAAATTACATCATCACTGTGAAGCATGCAGATATGATGGTTCTAAGGGCACTTGACTTTTGACTGCAAGGTTGTGGGTGAAATCCTGTTCTGCTCTAACTCTAGGACTCCTGACCAAGGTCTTCACCACAAGGGTATTCCTTCTCCACTGAAGAGTGAGTAGGTACCGGTCATGACTGGGAGATAATTGTAGAACAACCGTCTAGCACCATCATGGCTGCCTGGGTTGAATGCTCCTGGGGAGCTGAGAAAAGGTATAAATTGAACAGGCCTTAAAGACAGGGAAGGCAAAGTTTGAAGTCCAATATGATTGAAATGCGTGATAATATTTCAGGCTATAAAACCAATGTTTACCTTAACCTGATCTTTTCCATCTGTTACCACAGATCCTTAGACTGTGCCTGAATACAACTGTCACTGATACAGATCCCAAGACAGTGCCTGAACACAACTGTAGGTGATAAACCCACAGATTCTTAGACATGCCTGAACACAACTGTAGGTGATAAACCCACAGATCCTTAGACAATGCCTGAACACAACTGTCACTGATACAGATCCCAAGACAGTGCCTGAACACAACTGTAGGTGATAAACCCACAGATACTTAGACAGTGCCTGAACACAACTGTAGGTGATAAACCCACAGATCCTTAGACAGTGCCTGAACACAACTGTCACTGATACAGATCCTAAGATAGTGCCTGAACACAACTGTAGGTGATAAACCCACAGATTCTTAGACAGTGCCTGAACACAACTGTAGGTGATAAACCCACAGATCCTTAGACAGTGCCTGAACACAACTGTCACTGATACAGATCCCAAGACAGTTCCTGAACACAACTGTAGGTGATAAACCCACAGATTCTTAGACAGTGCCTGAACACAACTGTAGGTGATAAACCCACAGATCCTTAGACAGTGCCTGAACACAACTGTCACTGATACAGACCCCAAGACAGTGCCTGAACACAACTGTAGGTGATAAACCCACATATTCTTAGACAGTGCCTGAACACAACTGTAGGTGATAAACCCACAGATCCTTAGACAGTGCCTGAACACAACTGTCACTAATACAGACCCCAAGACAGTGCCTGAACACAATTGTAGGTGATAAACCCACAGATTCTTAGACAGTGCCTGAACATAACTGTAGGTGATAAACCCACAGATCCTTAATAAGTGCCTGAACACAACTGTCACTGATACAGATCCCAAGACAGTTCCTGAACACAACTGTAGGTGATAAACCCACAGATTCTTAGACAGTGCCTGAACACAACTGTAGGTGATAAACCCACAGATCCTTAGACAGTGCCTGAACACAACTGTCACTGATACAGACCCCAAGACAGTGCCTGAACACAACTGTAGGTGATAAACCCACATATTCTTAGACAGTGCCTGAACACAACTGTAGGTGATAAACCCACAGATCCTTAGACAGTGCCTGAACACAACTGTCACTAATACAGACCCCAAGACAGTGCCTGAACACAATTGTAGGTGATAAACCCACAGATTCTTAGACAGTGCCTGAACACAACTGTAGGTGATAAACCCACAGATTCTTAGACAGTGCCTGAACACAACTGTAGGTGATAAACCCACAGATCCTTAATCAGTGCCTGAACACAACTGTCACTAATACACATCCCAAGACAGTGCCTGAACACAACTGTAGGTGATAAACCCACAGATCCTTAGACAGTGCCTGAACACAATTGTAGGTGATAAACCCGCAGATCCTTAGACAGTGCCTGAACACAACTGTAGGTGATAAACCCACAGATCTGATGACAGACAGTGCCCCAACACAACTGTAGGTGATAAACCAACAGATCCTGAGACAGTGCCTGAAGACAATTGTAGGTGATTTGCCCACAGATCTAAAGACAGAGCCTGAAAACAATTGTAGGTGAAAACCCCACAGATCCTTAGACAGTGCCTGAAAACAATTGTAGTTAAAAAACCAACAGATCCCTAGACAGTGCCTGTACACAACTGTCACTGATACAGACCCCAAGACAGTGCCTGAACACAACTGTAGGTGATAAACCCACATATTCTTAGACAGTGCCTGAACACAACTGTAGGTGATAAACCCACAGATCCTTAGACAGTGCCTGAACACAACTGTCACTGATACAGATCCCAAGACAGTTCCTGAACACAACTGTAGGTGATAAACCCACAGATCCTTAGACAGTGCCTGAACACAACTATCACTGATACAGACCCCAAGACAGTGCCTGAACATAACTGTAGGTGATAAACCCACAGATCCTTAGACAGTGCCTGAACATAACTGTAGGTGATAAACCCTTAGATCCTTAGACAGTGCCTGAACACAACTGTAGGTGATAAACCCACAGATCCTTAGACAGTGCCTGAACACAACTGTAGGTGATAAACCCACAGATCCTTAGACAGTGCCTGAACACAACTGTCACTGATACAGATCCCAAGACAGTGCCTGAAGACAATTGTAGGTGATTTACCCACAGATCTAAAGACAGAGCCTGAAAACAATTGTAGGTGAAAACCCCACAGATCCTTAGACAATGCCTGAAAACAATTGTAGTTAAAAAACCAACAGATCCCTAGACAGTGCCTGTACACAACTGTCACTGATACAGACCCCAAGACAGTGCCTGAACACAACTGTAGGTGATAAACCCACAGATTCTTAGACAGTACCTGAACACAACTGTAGGAGATAAACCCACAGATCTGATGACAGACAGTGCCCCAACACAACTGTAAAATTTGACCAATGTGCCTAAATGAAATAACACCCAGTTTAAATACCATCATGACATATAGCAAATATGAAAAAGATCAGGTATTTTTCTTTCAACGCTTCACTTTGAAATAAATACCTCTTCCCCCCTCCCAGTTCTGGTTACATGTGGGGATATAACACACAAACACACACACACACACACACACAACATGCTTACAGCTAACTTTATTTAATATCATCTTCATATAACTATAATTAGTGCTGCACTTAATAATAAGAAATGTTAATTCATCTTTCTTTATGAACAACAAAATATGGGCAGGGAAATAAAGGAGGGTGGAAAAATTACCATGTTTACTATGGAAAAAAACCATACACTCTCAACTGTATTTCCACTAATGCATTCAGGCCAAAAAATACAGGATTTGATACAGACTTGGATACAGATATTTATAGTGTTTCCACTAAACACATATGCCTTAGAGTGGCCAACAGACGATACAGTACAGGGTCAAAGTTTCCCCCAAGTATAACTAAGCATGATCATAATTTAATATGCTTGGGAGCTAGAAACCTTAGGCACACAATGTGTGGCCCATGGGCCATGAAGCTCAAACTAAGACATTTATTACTAATACTAGATGTCATAGTAAATGATTATATGTCACGGTATTATTCACATCACATCAAGGATGTAATGTTTGACATTCCAAGGTCAACAGGTATGATTTGTTCCCTGTTCACAGACAAGCTGATGGCCTTGTAAGTTTTTGCTCCCTAACTCTGTGAAAAGAGGCCAACATGACCTACTTTTTTTATTTCCACAAATGATCTTTCTGGACCTGTCAGCATGAGCAGTTTGAACTTCCTTGGCCTGATAGTCATACTCACAGACAGAATGCTGGCCTGACAGATGACAGTCAAATGGTCATCCCTACAGCACAGATGATTTACAATAAGCTAAAAATTAAATCATTTAGAATATGTCCATATGAAATCTTATATGGAGCCAGACAGGAAACTGTAGAAACAGATTTCTAAAACCTCTGTATAGAGGCCTGCATGAGGCATTATATCTGTGTCTGTACAGGTGCAGATATATCATCTTTCAGTCCCAACTGTATCCATGTCCATACCTGTGTCCTGACTAGTGGAAACACAGCTTTACATTAACAAGCAATCACACGTCCTAACACAATCAAATTATCTGAGATTTCATGGTGCTTAACCCCTGACCTCTGGAGGGATAATGCCCCACCCTGATGCACATGTAAATATTCATGGGAAGACATGACACATGTTAATGTCATGTCATTCACGTAAACAGTATACATGTATACTTACATTATGCAGGTTATCTCAACTGCATATATATATAAATATATATATATATATATATATATATATATGTGTGTGTGTGTGTGTGTCAGGGAAATCTTACTTGTAAGTAGATCATAAGGTCAGAATTTACAACATAATTACTTGACCAAATTTTGTATCAAACACTGACAATTCAAATGAAAACACGAGCATGCCACAGAACACACACCCCAGATAAGTAGTGATGTCAGCTCCGATAATGTCCTAATGAGCAACTAGGAATTACTGCTGAGACTGTTCGTGAATCTTCACAACAGCTGAGCTTTTCCTATTAAGTAACCACAATTAATAGGTCAGACTGGGACTGACTGAAACAACATGCACATGCCCAAATCAAAGCAATCCATTACAAATGCAGCTAAACATGACTGTCAATGACTAACAGAACATGACATCCAAGATCATCAATGACTGCCAATGATGAAAAGACCATAAAAAATCAGGTTGTCAGTGACTAACAGACCATGGCAAGTATGCTGTCAAATGGCTAACATGTCATGACATATCAGGCTGTCAATGACTAACATTTCATGACAAGTCAGGCTGTCAATGACTAACAGCCACTGCTGTGAATGACTAGGATACCAGGTCGTCAGGCTGTGAATGACTAACACAAGACAAGTGATGAGCAGATAGGATCAGCAGTCTTCCTCAATTGAATAGGTAGCATTTGAGTTAATCATTGGAACTGTATGTATAATTTATTCTATAAGACCAAAATAGCAATAGGCCAAAGGATATAAAATATTTTCGTAAACAAAAATTTGTCAACTTCATATAATTTCAAGGACTTAAGATAACAACACATTTGCAAAACCTCCCTCTTGTTGGACTGGTAACATGGTGGAAGAGGTGCTGCCCCCTGGGGAGTTCTGAATGAACTGTCATATGTGAGAGAGAGTGCCCAAAACAACAGCCTGAAAGTGTATAAGATGTATACAAAGCAGCAGATAGAGTCAATTGCACTCAAGAACAGGTGATACTCAGTGACTATAAAATCACGCTACATTTCTTTGGTGCACATTACAGTTTTGTACATGCTTATAACTCAATAACAATTTCAAACAAAATCGTTAAATTCTATATTGTACAGGTGCTTACACAAGCTAGCTATATAAACAGCACAAAATACAAAGTAAATATAACATTAATATTGTCAAAACTGAGGTAAGACTGAGTGTTTCATTTAAAGCAAGTAGCTCAGTGTAACTAATATAATTTATTTTTTTCTCAGGTGTGCGTGCTCATTTAAAATGTTCCACACTTCATACATGCTACTATCAGACATTACTGTTGACATTAAACCTATTCAGATTCATGTTTCCATATTTGGCACGACAGTGACAACAATAGTAATTCAACTGTTTTTTTTTTGCTGTTCAAACCATTCTACTTAAACTTTCTTTCTCAAGAGATGGAGGCTGTTTTTAATTAAAGTATGAATTCAAAATTCAGAAGAGTAAAAGAAATTTTATTTAAAAAGTCTCAATAAAATAAGATAAAATAAAATAAAAAAATATATTTTAAAATAAATTCAAATTCCACATGGGCAATCAAAGTAAACTTGGCCTTAAATGAAACCACTTGTAGGTATATAAGTGTACGTAAGGTAGGTAATAAGGATAAACTCTCGGCATGCGAACCACAACAACAGGATGTAGCCGAGAACCTACCTGTACCTGAACTTTGACCCCAGAGAGAAAAAGTAACGTTTGGCTGGCGGCGTTGGGACATGCAGTCTGAAGAAAGTGTGATGTTCGACACACGATTTCCACAGGTTTTTACAGGATCTGTAGCTTATCATGTTAAAGCCTATAAGGTTGTCTACATTGTCGTTCTGCAAAAAAAAAAAAATAACAAATAAATGTCACATTGATGTATAAGCTCCCCTGATTTTTTTTATTTTGACCTGAATTAAGAGATTATTTAATTTAATTTTTCTGTTTATAACTTTGCTAAAAAACATTTTTTTTTTTAAATAATCTTTAAGGATAGGTCCATGGCCTGTTACAGCACTGTCTATTCTATTAGAACAAAAGAAACAATACAAGAATGAAGGGTTATTATTAAGACTTCTGGATTTCAGGCTTTATATACACAGGGTAAGGAATAATCCAGAAGTCATAACCCGCCATTAAGACATTAGTTTGATTCTCCCAGGTTCTATGAAGATTTTTTTCTTAGGCACCAATAGATCTGATGACTTTCAGCTACGAAGTCCAACTCTTTAAAGGTGCCCATTCACCTACTTTTGAAAAATTATTTATGTGGTTTCTGATTTCCTCTGTGTATATATTAATGTTCTAAGGGTAATTTTTGTTATGAAACGTTCTTATAAGGCCTTCGTGAAGGATGTATGAACTTGTTTATCTACAACATGTATGTAAATACAGCAAAGTTGACAAACAGGAAAAAAAGTAACCTAAGGTGGTAGGTTGCATATATGCGGAGGTAGAAATTTCACTTGTTGCAAAATGCCATTTGCAAAGCACTGGCTAATCTGACTTGCTGCCAGATGCCATTGTAGAAATTGTTTTGATTAATTGGCAGGCCCTCACATATTATAAACATGTCGATATAATCAAAACAAGCAGCCTGTGTGCAGTGATATCCACGTTTTCTGGCCTATTTTTTATAAAAGCTCCAATGGATTACCTTTAGTTTATAAAGGTCAGATAGGTGACTGGACCACTTTAACCACCAGGCTACATTCCACCCCTACTTTTCTCAAAAAGTGATGAAAAGGATAGGGTAACACTGAAGAAAGAACCAGTTATAATAATCTTATTTATTTTACATGGGTTGTACAATCAGCTGTAACTAATACAAAGCACTCTCCATGGCTCAGATGGTGGCGTTTGGTAGTCTGTAGAGGTGGAGTTAATCGGAGGACCCAGAGAAAACCACCAACCCTATATGGACCGCCACAACCCACTCTCATGACAACTCAAGAGATCAAACCCAGTCGCCAGTGGAGAGAGCCAAGCATTTCACCACTGACCGTCCCGAAAAGAACCAGTTAAATTTTGGAACTGGGTGAAAGTTGGTAGTGTACATATACAACTTCCTCAATATGGTTTTAGAATAAAACAAATTTTTATCATTGTTCTGGTTATATATTGCACATTAACTCTCACCAATTCTCTCCTGAGCTGAATAAAGAACTGCTTCCTCTTGAATGAGATTTTCACAATTTTTGCCCTAAAAGAAAAAGAGAAGGTATTTACTCTGAAAATGTCTTGATAATATAAATTTAAGCTATGAAAATGAATATGACAGGTCTTAAGATAACATTCATATTTTGTTTTTACCAATTACATTGAAACATAGCTCGTGCAGTGAGCTGTGCTAAATTCACTGATCTTCCTAGTTTAGTGGAAAAAATCTGCAATTAACTATAATCATAAAATAAATACAATCATATTTACAGAAACAGGAAATAATTCAAATTACTGCAGCACAGAATGGAACTACATGAATTAAGAGTATTTACTAAATGAATAAATGCTCACCATGAGAACGTGTTTATTCGAACACCATTTTGAAATACTACAAGCCCCGCAGATGTGACCCCTAGCTGAATGTCAAGGTTGCTCTGATCCTGTGACAAAAATAAAGTATAAATATAAATCAAGTATAGCAAACAAGTATAAAAGATAATCTTAAGTTTCTCAAACCAGTGTCATCCAAATTACAACTACAATCCTTATGCAGCGCTTATACACTTTGTTTGCCTTTTGCTTAACCCTTGCTTGCTTTAGCAGGGTTTGCTTGGTTTCACCACCACACAACAGGCATAGGACCAAGAATGTTAACAGACCAATGAGAGCAGGGCATCTCATTGTGCATCCAACTCCAAAACCTGTGATAACCCACTCTCATTGGTCCAGATCCTTTCTTGGCTCTGTCACATGCTGCCTGGTGGTGAAACCCAGCAAATCCTCTTTAAGCGAACAGAAATTGAATGAAGGAAGAATGCAGCATATAACCATGGTGTAAAGGCTATTAATATAAGAACAATTCAGTTCACAGGAATCCAAGTCATTTTCTGCCAACAGAATTCAAGAAACTGCCCATTTAACTCTCTCCTGGTATAAAATTGTTTTAATTATAACAAGAGCACCACAAACGTGCATAATACACCCGTCATATCTGGTGACCTCTGACCTCATTAAATATGCGTGAATTTTTATGAGAAGGTAAGTCAGGTGAAAAACCTCTATTGGTAAATAAGTATAACGAGTTTCATGAAAATCCTTAGGATTTTTGGTAAGTCACAAAGGTGCATCCAAAATTCCGTGACCTCTGACCTCATTAAATATGCATGGATTTTGCTGGAAATCAAACTTAGGCTAGATATTTTATTGATTAACATTTATGATGAGTTTTATCAAAATCCTTTATATTCTTTTTACAAGTTATCACGGCAACCACAAAGAAGCCTAGTGACCTGTGACCTTATTAAATATGTGTGGATGTTGCTCATAATCAAACTTGGGCGAGATAATCTGTTGGTTAGCAGTCATGGTGATTTTCGTGAAAATCCATCAAAGCCCTGGTAAGTTATCGCGCTGACACTAAAAGTTAACAGACAGACGGACGGTGGGTATACCATACTGAACTATGCTACCATCCATATACAATTGTAGTTTTTGTATAAAAATGTATTGTCATGAACAATAATCCTGTTTTCAGGTCAAGTTAATATAAACACATAGACAGTATTTACACTGCATACACACTAATAGAAAGCAATGTCAACACCCTATCTGGGAGAGAATCAATTAACCACAGTCTTTCTGAGTTAATTACAGGCAATAAGGACATAAATTGAAATTAAAGGTTTATCATTCTACCTGATGCCTAGAACAAGGAAGTCAGACATATAACAGTCATGTTCACCTGTGTCTGTTCATGGTTAACAATTTCAAACTTCATATTATTCAACAGGTATACAAAAGAATGGTTCACTTCATTTATTGCTGACCACTCAGCATTTTTTCTTTAGGCTTGTTGTGGCAGTGTTTATGACAGGATAACAGCCCACATAGTTCTTTGCAACAGTTAACATGTGGGCACGGATATTTCCAGGCTGCCATCAATTAAAGCATGTGGGCTTGTGGGGGAAAATAAGTCATTCTTATCATCTGCATCATATTAAGAATCCATTCTTTAAGCCCACATCTTCTTTTTCAATAGATTCTATACATGTTTATAATGTACATAATCATCACATGGTTGTTTACTGAATGGTTAAGCAACATACTACGATACAATAACATTTATATTTCATATTATAAACTCTCATTAGTTATTTCAGGAATATTAAGAAAAATTGATTTCCTGCATCACTGCCAATTTATGATATTTGCACAAAGTAATGTAAGACACCTTCACTGTAAAACCATTTTTCTTTCAGTGATGGGTCTTAAATGAGATATCTCATAACACAATATATATATATATATACAATGGCTGGCTTCATATTTGCATTTGATCTATATATTCACAGTTTAATTTCCACAATCTTACCATAAGTAACCAACAGAGTGTATCCATTATTAAATTAAATATTTAATAAGTAAGCATAATTTTAGAAATATAACAAGATAATGTATAAGATTTTATATAAAAGAAATCTCAATCAGTTATCTTTAACTAACAGATACAGTTAAATCTATTTGATAATAAATATAACACTGATACAGTTACATATGATATTTAATTATACATATATTAAACATGTTATTTGTAATATTCGTCTTTTCCCTTTTGATACTACAGGTATTGATAGCATAAGATGACAATGGGAATATAATATAAATGACTGAAGCTCTGTGTACGAGGGCATTTACTAAAGATTTTATCTTCAATTTCCCTTTTCAAGAATAACACAAACATGAAACACTCGAAAACATATAGCCAACAACAGTTAACTACTGAACTTCAATATCTCAGCAAGTAATTACTGAAACAACCACTGTCACTATTTGGTTGATGGAAATTTTACCAACAATATGGCCATCATTATATCATAGTGATGATGCATCATTCATATAATATAACAATATGGTAATTATGTAGTTTTTTCATGCAGTAATGTTAGTATCAGATGGTTACTGGCAGTAAGTTAGGTGAGTAAACAAATTAGTATAATCAGTGCACAGAATGCATCTACAGATTAAATTATCTGGTTATAAATACAACAGGCATAGCATGATTCAATTGATTCAAATGAATTTAATCAATTAAATTTGTGTGCTAAGCAGCTTGTAAATCTTGAAAATATTCAGTATGTGTCATATATAACAGTACACATCTTGCAACTGAAAACAATTCATAGCATTATACACTGATACTAAATATTTAACACTATATATTTAACACAATATTCCAACTATTCACAGTACGAATGCACAGACTGTAATTTAAACTATCACTGACATAATATTATCTAGTTATTACAGTCCATACCATTGCCTATGTCCACATGTATTTTTTATGATCTCCATCCTTTTTTTACCAGGGTATATACATCTATTCCTCAATAAATTTCAAGGACTTCAGAAGAAAACTTTAAAAAGTCCCAGTTTTACAAATTGATGGGATCTTCATCAAATTCTGATGCCATGGTCACACCTAAGTTGTAAGAAACCTTAAACTTTTCATAGAAAATACACAATATCTGACAAGGTACATATGGAAGGAACTGTAACACAGAAGCTAGCTCTGCTTATAGACTATTCAAGGGTTTAAAAGGAAAGAGCACTCTTTTATAGGAACTTCAAGGCTCTTAAATTATTAGTTTTAATTAAAACACTTTCAAGGTTTTCCAAGGACCTGCATGTGCACATTCTGTTTTATAAAGTACATGTAACAATTTCTGGTCCAATGGTTGCAAGAGATATTCCATTCCTTGTCTGTGGGAAAAATGCTTTATGTTGCACTGAATCTATTGGGAGAAATGATGATTGAAATATGATGTTTCCACTGTTTGCAATGAGTTTATGATGTCAGAAATGGGAAACAAACTTTGGTTATTCAATTTATTTCAATGCAAAATATAATAAATAACTTTTGTTATGCCACTATTATTTTGCAAAGTCTTAATGATCTGTACTGTCCAGTTTTCCTGGAAACATATCCCCAACATAAACAACCCAAGTCACAATGTAAATACTTCCATTTCATATCATAAAAATTTACATAAATTCAGCAGAGTATGTGCATTCATACTACGATTTTTATTTTTACAAACTTGTATAAATACATGTGGACTCTGGTATTCTTTCTATCCATTCTGTTAAGGCATGGACTGTCATCAAAACTATCACTGTTATGAAAAGGACACTAGTTATTACCTAAGATTACACATCAACAAAATACTAATACACCAGAATAGACCATGCATACAATAATTTATGAAATAAAGGAAAGCTTTCAGATTTTGGACATCCATCATAAAGAAGTGGGAACATGCAGAACAAAAAATATAAGTTAACAACTAGTATGTTCAACCAGTAGGTCCCTATTGAAATTTGGGAATATTTTCACCAATTGACAGTTTCTAAAAATTAAGCTGTTATGAATATGAAGTTAAGGCCCAGGCATAATTAACCAAAAATTAAACCAAAACAATACCTAGCAAAATATTTGAGTAATTAAATAAAATCAATATATGAGAAAACAGTCTAGTTTTACAGCATCGCAACCATACTGAGGAAGGCAAAGGTCACTGGTCACATGCTCAAACAACTACATATAACAGCCTGTTGATTGGCTGTTTAGCAGCATAAATATCCTTAAAGTGAGGCTGGAAACCCAGGAGAGATGCCATTATACTTGTCCACAAGATTCAGATGAATCAGAAGGTTGCAAAAAATTAATATTGGATTTTGTTATGAAGTTCACACCTCATGTTAGACCTCTAGTCCCTCTTCAGCTTCAGTTCAAAATGTTTGATAATATGTTAATTTAAGAGAATGATTGAGAATTATGGGAAATACTGGTTGAACAGACAATAAACATTGGATATCACTTTGACCAGGGTTTGAAATCTTTCAATTAATTACAGGCCACACCTTGGTCTTATAGTATGCATCTCCCAGGCCCTGGCAAATGGATCAGTTGATATTAGTTCTCTTTCATACAGGTGTGAAACCTTTAGGTTAGAAACCTACCTGCTGAATATGATCTGTTAATTGCACACTAATGGTTTATACCCCCAGACAAATGATCACACTGGAATTATCTAATGAATTACATTTTTCTGAATTCCTGACAAACCTCCCACCAGAGGATTAGAATAACTCTCTTTGACACAATGTTTCATCCCTGTGTGTCAGTACAGTAGGTCATCAGCAGTTAGGCCCCTCCAAAAATGAAACAGTTCTATGATATCGCCATTTCTATAATTTTTGCTGATCAACATTGTTTTTAGTGAAGGATTTTTGCAATCCTTCAGGTGTGGCCTGTTATTACTATAAATGGAATAAATTATTTTTTTTAAATTCAGCTTTCTGTAGAATGCACCCTGCTAGACTTCACAAACGGTTCATGTGGAGAGAAGTTTTCCTATTTCCCCTTTGGTTAACAAACCTTACCTACCAGACTCAGGTTAACGAACCTTACCTACCAAAGAAGATGTACAAACACAATCACCAAAACGAGGGTCACCACGCACAGGATTAGTTTGGTCACGGTGCAATGTCAGTCCACCACACAGCACAAGGGGCAGGGTGGGGTTGTTAATATGCATACACAAGATGCTTACCCTTACCCTAGCGGGGTGTAAATCCACGCCGTACATTTCCAACCTCCGTGCCTTGTCCAGGTAATTGTATTCTGCATCGGCCGGCGTCTGCCCTCTGAAAATACAGGCCTGTTAAGCAGAGGCTGCAGCAGTCAAAGAATCAATGCTGTACAGACATGACCAGGCTCGGATTAGCCAGGAAGCAGTCAGCTAGCAGTTCTGTACACGACAGTGGCCAATTAGTCACCACCTACCTGTCAGTGTTACCTGTATTGCAGGGCTCATTATCACAAGACAAGTTACAACTGATATATCATCCCTGGTTTGATTATTAATTATACCTTAGGTAGGTGGTATTGTTTTAAGCAGTGTTGGTTTGTATGTGACTAACTATACTCTCAAAGTTCAGAACAAATTTTGGGGATATTTTCTGGATGGCTTGGCTTAAGATCCAAAAAAGGATCCATTTAATTTTGGATTTCACATAATCTGGATCGCCTTAGTATGTTTTTGTTTATAGGTCTTACCACAGAAAGAATTTTCATTGGCAATTTGTACATAGCAGCCAAAGATGAGACTATCATCTTTAACCATTATTCAGGGAAATCAAATTAACTCAATTTAACTTCTGGATAAACTGTTTCTATTTTTGAATAGATAAGGGAAAGTTAATTTTCTCTGCACAGCTGACCACAAGCAGAATACTATAAGATCATGTATTTACAAAGAAATCAGCATATTTTCAAATGCCATTCATGTTTTAGCAGATTCCTTGTTCATCATGTCAGATTTGGAAATGGCAGCAAGGCAGTCTTATTGTATGTACAGAAGTAGTGCACTGAATCAAGGTCATTCTGTCCTCTGTAGCACATAGTCTCTGAAGCACATGATCTGCGTAGCATTTAATCTTGGTAACACATAATCTCTGTAGCACATGATCTCCTTAGCGTTAGGGCTATAACGATACATCAACAAACAGATACACTGTGATACAAAGCTAAATATCACACTGGTATCATCAAATATCACTGTATGGATGCATTTATAATATTTGCTCATCAGATGGTGACACCTGACATTTATTTTAATAAGAGTGTCTTAATATCACATGGGGCATGTCAGTGAAATGTACAGCATATTTGCTAATGGTTATCCAATTTAACAAAAGTTTAAAGCAGCATTTTCAGAATCATTCCTGAACTATACTGAACAATGAATTTTATTTATGTTTTGGAGATGAATTTTCAATGAAGCTTGGTTATCTACACTCAAGGAAGAACATTAGCTTGGAATGTAAATTAAAATATATCTTACAATAACAAGGTATCTCCATAAATATCACACTCTGAGCTAATGTATTTTTACAGCCCTTTATCCTACATACAACTGAAAATATCAATATATACAGACAATCCTGCAAGCCAGCCAGTTTTTTGTATGTATGCAAAGCAGAACCAAGGCTTCAGAATCCTCACCCTGGGTCGTGCTGACTTGAATATATGAGCACCGTACATATCCAAAAAACGGGCTTTTTGCAGAAATGCAAACTCAGCGTCAGATGGTCTGTACCCCCTGAGTAGGAAACGTAGAACATGAGAGACACTGACAATGGTTCTCTGCTGATATAAAACATTTTGTGAACTGATATTCAAAACATTTCG
The DNA here is from genome assembly GCA_026874595.1 of Sipunculus nudus. NCBI lineage: Eukaryota > Metazoa > Annelida > Sipuncula > Golfingiida > Sipunculidae > Sipunculus > Sipunculus nudus. Next base: position 60,592,682 of record CM049318.1, read on the forward strand.
TGAACTCATTATTTTGTGGTTTTGTCTTTAAAATACAGTGGTCACAATACATTTGTTCTAGTTTCCTTCCTCTTAACCACTGCTTTGCTGGATATTGCTGCAGGGAAGTTGGCACAGGTCAAAGAATGTTCCAATCAATGTAACTGTAGTTTTGCCTGGCATCAGTAAAACCTGCAATACTTAGCTCCCATTGGTCAGAACATTCTGGGCTCCGTGCCAGCTTCCCTGGCGGCAATAACTAGCAAACAGTGCAAAAGAAAGCAGTGAGAATGAGTTCTAGAACAATTGAAGTGTGATCACTGCATAAGAAATGTATCTTCAAAATGTCTCTGAAAAGTATAAAACTGGCAAAAATGGGAGGCCCTCATTAACAAGGGGTGTTTCCCTAGATAATCATAAGTTTTTTATGCAGTGACACTTTGGAGGAATTAAAATGTATTACACATGACTTTGAGATGGTGCTGTAAATTGAAGGCAGTTCAGTAACTGAATCTATGCACTTTCAGATAAATGGGTTGGGTTCCAAGTTCATGAATTTTGATATCACCAAATTTCATGAAGTTTAAATCACCCAAAATAAACATTTCCACGAGGCAAGGCTTTTGGTTGGATTGCAGTGTGTTAGTAAGATTATGCAAATTTTAAAACTAATATTGATGGAAGTTTGTAAATATGGAGGAATGGGACATGGTGAAGGGAAAGGAACTTTGGTGCAGAATGGGGAAAAGATGTGGATGAGGTGGTATGGTTTTGTCCTTGCGGAGGTATGTGTGCTCTACTGAGGGCCCTCTAGTTTTGAATAGTACCACTCATTGAAAATGTCACATTAAGCATAAGACAGCATACAGATAAAAGCTCCAACTAATACTGAATGGCATGTCCTGTCACCCAACTTTGCTTCAAAATGACTCTATATTACAAGGATTACATTTTTGTTAGGTCATTATGGATACACCCATAACAATGTGGTTTTGTGTGGCTGCTGTGGTTGGCACAGAAATACATCATAGCACAAACCACTCGATGTGGTCCAAAATACCAACACTGTCCCCACCACGGTCTCCACATGCCTGAAAATAGATGACCCAAACTGCTTACTTAATGCTGCTTTTCCGGATGATATTTTTTTTTTCTTGGTTTTTAACATTCATGAACTGATATAATCACTGCAGTGTTTCTGGAATTTATTCAATTTGGCCAGACATGCTAGCAGGTTTTTAACCTTATTCATGAGCAAATTTAATGGACTTTTCAATGAATTATAAACATCAGTTCTATACTTTTCAAAGCTGTTCTTCACATATTTCTGTTCATATTTCTGTCAGTGCACTGATCAGGCACTCCAACTGCTTCACATTATACTGACTCTATATCATTTTGAGATCTCAAAGATGATGAAGGCGTTTTTCTAGCTCAGATGCCGTTATAATCTCAACAGGGGTAGATGTATCCTAAGTCCAAAAAGAACCAACTAAAAGCTTTATTTGTAAATGCCAAAATTTTCAGCCATGCACTTATGTAGGAATAAAAATTTGGTGACAGATTCCAACTGCTTCAAAATTCAAGGAGTCTGAAGATCCCAATAGACAGGTTTAATTTTCAAGGATTCCAATGCTTTAAAATGCCATTTTTAAAAATTCTAGCACTTTCAAGCTTGTCAAAGACCCATATGAACCAAACGTGCAATTTCAGGACTCATTCCTAGTGCAAATCAAGTTACTAATCTTACCGATGTTTCTCATGTAAATCCATCACCTCTCTCTCAAACTCCTCTGTCTGACTTGGAATAAAGCGGAACTCGGATAAATAACCATTGGCATGCTCTTCTGGATTGTAATCACCCAGCTCAGCTGAAATACACAAAGTATAACAATCATGACTGGCCTGATAAATTGAATGACACATAAGAACAGGTATATTAAATTCCTATTTCAGAAACCTAACTTTAATCAGTCAATGCCTAAACAATTTCTTTGGCATCCTCTTATCAGTCTGATGGGTCTGACCATAAGTACAAGATTAAAAAAAATATATTTTTTAAGGTGGAGTTATTCATCTCAATTTTTTTTGCTTACTAAGCTTTACCTGTATGTACATCTGCAGTATTCCATATCGATTTGGGACTGCATGACAAGGGGATAGTACACAGCTCCTCACATTTATATTCTAATTACACCAAACAATAGCAATTACCGCACCTTTGGGTCCTGGATGTGTAATCAACCCAACTGCTGGGTCATAACACTGAGGAACTCCCCTAAGTCGCACATGTTGGTGGTTGATACCCACCGCTCCCATAAAGAACACAGAGCACTCACCCTGGGTGGTCACCCACCTTGAAAAAATTTCACTGGTCCTCACCTGAGATTCTAACTTTACCAGGAGATTCTAATTTTCCCAGGATCTCCCAGCGAGTACAGTGCTCTATCCAATGACCACACAAACCATTGTATGAGAGAGTGAGAATGATACCATCATACTTACACTGGACTGCCAAGCTGGCAAGGAGCGCTGCTGTACTTCGTGGACACATTAGTCGACCTTCTAGGATATCTCTCTTCAGTTGAAGAAAGAAATGGTATCTGATAAAATATAACAACCATGTGATGAACATATTTCTCTTCTGAGTTCCTGGAAATCTTTCCTTGCATACAAAGCAGTGTACATTAATAAGATTAAGAGAAACCCTTACCAAACATGAACTGTACCCTAAAATGTAACAAGGGGCCTGAATATTTTCATATTCCAAAGAACATAAAGCATCACAAAACTGACACTTTATATCAGACAGATTATTCTTGTACTGAAAACACAGGAACATTGTTAATTCCAACTGAAACAATCCTTAATTTGTCAACCTATTTGAGTGTTTTCATGTGATGCACAATATGTGAGAAGATCTTGTATTGAATCATTCCAAGCTGTGCTCCAAATTACTCTGCAAATTCCTCACTACAGAAGTTTGATATTGTCTTCTCTCTTGTTGTTACACCAGTTAAAACAGATTGTGTTGTAAAAATTACAAAAAAAAATGCTTCTATTACTTTTCTGACTTTTGCACGAACCCAAGATAATTTAAAATATTCTTTACACTACAGTGCATCATGCATTTTTCTTGTTCTGTTTTAAGCAAATTTGGCTGAATACAATGTGACTGGAAAAAAGGAAAATGGACAAAGGTGAATGTAATTAAACCCTTCTCTTACCTAGTGTATTCTTCTTGTAACTTGCTTGGATCCGAAACATAGAACTTAACCCGAAAATATAGTACATATGGTGGTCCTAGAAAACAGAAAACTTTTAAGTATAAGGGTTTTAAACAGTCATAATGTATCAATATGGTTTTATTCAGACCATGTACCCTTTGTTACTATATTTGATCTGTTTTGCATATTTTATCATTTAAAGTTTATAAAGAGGGGAGGTTCATACCAAGGTAATCCCTATAGTAAGTTGCTTTACAATGTTTACAGAATCACTGGTAATATACTGAAATGCATATCATTATTTAACACTGTTTTTTGTTTGATTCACTTCATATCTAAATTTAAACAAATTCTGAACAAATATGTATCTTATTTCACAACTTATCAGTTGATGATTGGGCATTTCTGACATAATAAAAGACAGGTAGAGGTGAAAAGTAACAAGACTTATTTTGGTCAAATTCCTAACAAACAGGATAGCCCATGTATCTTCAGGTAATTAAAAGTTGCGTCTTACTGTATATGCACTGTATAACTTACTCAAAATACCAAAAAAAAAACACTGCAATAGTAAGGAACACACAGTAAACAATATTATTTACAAACCTTTTACTTGCTTCTTGAGTGCTTTCAAAGGATCAAGCCATCTCTGTAACAAAGTAAACATTACATCTTCCATCTTAATCATTTAGTCTCTACATTAAATTTGTAACATTAATTGATACCACATATTCCTTGGAAAGTATCGTTTTCCAGTTTGCAGCAGTTGAAAAATATATGTTTCGTATCTATATTCCATTACAAGAATTGTTATTAATTTTTTTCCCAATAATATCCAAAATTTCATTTTGCATACTTTCATACAAAGTCAATTAATACATGATGGAAATGACCTGATTTTTCTATTAAGGGAAAGCACATAAAAGAAACCGTAAAGCTCTCAAAGACAACATATGTGTCTCTGCCAATATTACCAGGACCCTTATCAAAGTTTTATATGTGGCACATAAGCACAAACAACTGAGCGACCACCCCCCCCCCCCCCCCAAATTCATTAAAATCTGTCCATATCTTGAATATGTAAAGTAGCAAACAGACACCAACCAATAGTGACAAAAATAGTGGATGTATAATAATATCCCAAGAAACATGAGACGGAGTCAATTCATGGTGACAAAAAAAAGAATGGCAAAAAAACAAAACTGGGTTAATGAGATGGCTCTACCAGAACATAATGACATAATGAGGTTGCCCAACTGATTTTTTTTTATTTCTCTGCAAATTCTAGGTGTGTCAGATCATTCAACTGATGTTCTGGTTGTTTAACACAAGAATATTTATGCTATTTATGGTTTAACTCAAAATTACTGACTACAGCATACTGACTGAAAAATTAATGAAATGTAATATACATACCATAACATCTGTATTTGGCACAACTGTGGCAGGCTGAAATAGAAAGCAGAGAATACACCCTTTATAAATGTTTTAAAATTTGATTCTTGCATTCAGTTTTATGTAAACCTATTCCAGTCTTCAATGAGTACAGATTTATATAAAAGATAAGGAACTAAAGGAATATAATGAGAAACTTCATGACAAGAATCAACATTTATATTTTACAGACTTATATGTCCTCTGGGTCAACTGCTGCTGGTTTTTGGAAATCATAATGCCAATTAATGAAAATATTTCAACTGAATCATTTATCAACTGGTAAAATCATAGAGTATTCCAAAATTAATTCACAATAAACAAATTTTAGACTTCTGAGGTAAAATCATCTTGAGTGACTTGAGTTTTGAAAATGTCTTTCTCCAAAGCAGTTATTTTGAAAATGATTAAAACATGTATTTAATTACTAATCTAACTCACCATAGTATCAAGAGCTGGTCCAACATCTGCATACTGTAAACCAAAGTAATCCTTCTCCACAAGTTCAAGATGATCAAATACTTTGTCCAGTAATATCTGACCCTTGGCCCGCTTCTGTAAATATACAGTAAACAGAACAGTCAAATACTTTTTCAAGTAATATCTGACTCTAAACCCATTTTCTAAACATCTGCAAACATTGCAGTCAAATACTTTATCAAATAATATCTGTAATATCAGACCCTGCTTCTGTAAACATCTTTAAGACACAATACAGATGATTATCTAAAATAAGTTCAACATAAAAATAAACATATGTAATTTATTTCATAAAATTATGAAACTTGTTGCTTTAAATTAAAATGTACATTCAATATAATCTATGAATGAAATTTAGTTATACATATGCACAAACATTTCCTAGGTTTGACCAGGTTATACTTATACCAACATTGAATAAGATGCTGAAACAATCAAAACCTAGTTTAGAAGAAGCAACTAGGTCACAGCACAAGTGTAACTGCTTGGTAAGGCATGTTTTTTTTTTTGTTCTGTTTTTCTTTTACAGTAGATACATTTGCAGAGTTCCATTTCAGTTTTGGACTGTGTGACAAGGCGGTAGCACCACTATCTCCCATGTTATTTTGTATCCTGGTGTTACCCTGGCCCAGCGTCTGCCACACCTTTAAGTCCTGGGGGTGTAATCAGCCTGATTGCTGGGCCATTACACCAAGGAACCCCCTATAAAACACACTTGTCTGGGAGTGATGACGGCTGTGGGGCACAGCCTTCCCATTAAGCCTGCAGAGCACTCACCAGGGTGGGGCCAACAGTGAAAAATCTCAGGGCTCCTCAGGTGAGATTTGAACTCATGACCTCCGAACTTTGAACCTTGTGCTCTACCTCATGGCTGCAGAGGCTGATGGTCAGCATGTTGTCACATTGTTTGATTTATAAAAAGTACGCCTGCTTTGGTGCTATATCTGGTCAGCATGTTGTCACATTGATTTATCAAAAGTACGCCTGCTTTGGTGCTATATCATAGATTACCTTGTGAATTAATTTACCTGTATTGCCTTCAAACGTTTTGTGTGTGCTAGAGATCAAACAGAAGGGATTTAAGAGTGTTTTGTATAAGGAAGAATACTCACATCCACTTCAAAGCTGCATTCTGTGTCATCTAGGAAATGGATGACACATTTGATTGTTTTGACGGTGGTCTTGTCCCTGGCTAACTCAGAAGCTCTCACATTGTACGTCCCGCTCGAGACCCCGAGCTTCACAGACATGATGGATCAGCCTGAAACGAAAAAACAAGGCCATATTAATAGAAATTAAATAAAAGTTTTACAGATCTGATGCTGTGATTTTTTTAAACATTTTCCTTTTTCTTATTCTTTTTTAAATTCATTTTTTCTTGCAGGTAAACACCGCCATTTTTTATGCTGTCTTATCTAATTTTCCATTTAAATAAGTAGATCTGCAGTTCTGTAGTTGGCTTTCCATTTGGGACAGGATGGTAGCACCCACTTCTATTATGTTATTTTGAATCCAGGTGTCACCCAGGCCTGGTGTCCATCATGCCTATGGGTCCTGGTTGTGTAATCAATACCATTACTGTATGGGTCAGGACACTGATCAATACATATAATATTATATGTCATGGCTGACTATATTATAGACATCTGAGCTGAAAACCTAAAGTTACAAAATATCACAATGAAAAGAATAATCTTAGATTTCAGAATAGGTAAATGTCAAGTGGTTTAAGAGCAGTAGTTTGTATAATGTTCAGGAAAATCTGAAGCAATGTTTAAACACCCTGGGCCTCCTGGGCCTTCTGAGACCTTAAATCACGGCACCCTAGCATCCCAGCAACTATAAACTGGTTACAGAAATGAGAAACATCTTCAGAGGACAAACAACATTCCAACCTGATAAATTCACTCTTCACATGTTGGTACAACCAGTTAATGTGTCACTGGGCTCCACAGGCTGTTCTATACAGCCTGTCAGGGGCTGCCAGCATACTTGTCACAGCGGCTGATTTGATAAGTGCTGCATGTATCCTGTCATCACCTCACAGTATACTACAACAGTGTCCCCAGCGCTTCATGTAAACAAAATTCACAGATATCCTCCCTTGAGTTGTCCACTTGAATTTTCAAAACCCTAAAATAAATATTTACCATAATACTAAAATAGGCCAATTCCCATATCTGTCCTCTGTTAAGTGATGAACTCTTGAACTTTTTAAAAAATCTATGATAAATTATATTTACTATATATAGTATAATATTTAAAATTTCCACACTTAAAGGAAATCATTACTAATCTTATCTGATTGCCAGGATAGCTGCTGCAGAACTAGCCAAATGGACATGAGCCAAAGGAAGCTTTTTTTTAAATATCATTTATTTTCACATCATCATACGGAATGGCTCAGTATGACACATTAAGGTTTCCTTAACAGCAATGTATGAAATCTAAATACATGATTTCCTTGATAGGTTTTGAAAATTCCAGGAGAATTATTTCCACCATGTTATTTTTTTTTGGGGGGGGTGGGGGGGGGAATTGCCCACGTCAGAAAATCAATATATACAAATGGTTTTGTTAGTTTATAGCTTTTTAGCAGCTGATAAACCAAGTTTTGGTAAGAGAGAAAGATATTAAGGGATTTTATCAAAACCGAATAGATTCTGAATACAGCTGTCCAGTACAGCAAGCAGCAGGTATTTTTTGTTTGCCCTGCAATGTCAACTCTAATTAAGAAATGGTTGGTGGTACTGGAACCCCAGTTCCATATGTGAGGGGAAGGTGGGGGAGGGGCTGGCTGGACCATACAAACCCACCTGGCTTGGGGAACAATTGTAGTCTTACAGACAGATATATCATACAATACTTTTGGCCATTAAATTCATTTAGTTTTAACTTTTCTTCATCATCTTTTACATTCTGCACTCCAATCCATAAATACAACATATATATTGCTGCTTCCTAAATTATTTAAGACAGTAAGTACTTGGTAATGATCAGTGCTTCAGGTCTGAGACCCTGCAGGTTTGAACTGGACAGGAAGACATTAATATCTGCTGCCAGAAGGAAGCTGCTGCTTATAGCTGATACGCCACAGCCTTGGTTTACAGCACTGAGAGGTCCAGCTGTTACTGCAGACTTGATAACAACAGTAGTAAACACTCTGTTACTACATAACTCAGCTTGGCTGGTGTTTGCTATTTCTAAACAAGGAGTTCAAACTGTGCTGTCTGAAATTTTATTTATCCAAATCTAAATTCAGCTTATTTTATATTAAATTTTTGTGTTACCTGATGCTTAATTATTCTCTGCACTTGCTTTTTTTTTAAAGTTTGCTATACAATGGACATGCACAGACACAGACATGCCCAATTCAGGCCAAGGTAATAATTACATGCTATGATTCTCTAGATCAGTGTTCCAAATCCCACAGGGAAGAGGTCAGCCAAAGGGTGGTTTATTATACTGTTGAACAGAGTTCAGTTTTATTACATTAATATTCCCCTACTTCAACCACTGACATTGAAAACTTGACATTTAACATTTTTTTTTGGGGGGGGGGGGGGTGTACACATTATTATCTACAACTTTATGAAAATAGAGCAATGAAAGACGGAGCACCTTGCTTTAAATCCTTAACATAACAGAGCTCAGTAATTTGGTGTTAAATTCGAAATGAATGCCATTCTAAATGCAACAAAATCTGTTCAAAATTTACATTATGTTTTACATCCTTGACCAAGACAGCCAGAGACTGCAGACCATTGCAGTGCTGCCATCTGGGGAGAGAAGAGTGAACTACAATTTTATAAATTTCTAGCGTATGAATTCTACAATCTGGATACTTAACCATCTTCTGCTGTATTTTTTTAAAGTTTGATATACCTTGGACATGAAGAGACATAGACATGCCCAATTTCGGGCCAGGGTAACAATTACATGCTGTGATTCTCAGGTTTGGTGTTCCAAACCCCACATGGATGAGGTCAGCCACAGGTTAGTTTATTACACAGTTCATGTTCTTTCTACTGGCATGCCAGTCTGACCAAACATCAATTACAGTAGCAATGCTAGCATCCCTGGCAAAAGTCCCTTCCAAAAAGATTTTGAAGACATATTATTGAAGATATGGTGGCATAATGGTTGGGGTGGTGAACCTGTGAAGCTAGGCTGAGGACTGACCTCTTGTATGGAGAATTCTCAATACAGACTTAGACTCAAGGTTACAGCCACAACCACAAGGGTGTGCCTGCTTGATCTAGGAGTGAATGGATAATGTTCAGTGCTCTAAAAATGTTGAAAGAATAGCCCCACAGCTGCCAAGGGACCTCAGTAGGAAGGTAAAGTTTAAAATCACATTTGAGACCGATATTGTCCAGATATCAAGCCTGCAAACTCACTATTTTTTTATCTTTACTGATATATACCTGGTGGTTTGAGGCCTGCATTTTTACAGGAGCCTACATTTTGAAAAGATGATGGCCCAGGTGTTCTGTAAAAATCATAGTTTGTCTCCCACATTCTCATAACATGAAGCCATATCAAATCTCTTTTAAGAATATTAACAGATATTGAAGGTAAAACCTTTTTGTCATTGAGTGTCACTATGGATTCTTTTATCCAAAACACTAGGGCCTCCAGCTGGACACCAGGGGCCTGGACAGCTGAGCAGTGAAATGCTCAACCTTCTCCACTGGCGACCTGGGTTCGATCCCAGGTGCTGCCATGAGAGTGGGTTGTAGTGGCCCGCCCAAGGTCATTGGTTCTCTCTGGGTTTTCCGTCTTCCTCCACCTCTCACACTATGATCTTCAACTCTACCAGTATCAGTATCTTCTATTTTTGCTATTTAACTAACTGTATACCGACTCAATCTGTCAAACTGAGTTGTTGCTGAGAGAGCCAGTGATTTGCTCAAATGCCAACTTCTCTTTCAGTCAGTCAAAAAGAGTCTACATCAAGAATCTGAAAACCTTGTCTGTATACAACACATGACTTTCTACCTTTCTAAAACAGCAGTAAATTATGGTTGTTTCAATGAATAATCAGACAAATACTTTAAGTTTCCATTTAAATATTAATTAATTAGTTTACATTTATAAATTATTATAAAAGATTTTTTTTTCAGCTCTCCATCCTTCACCAATTTTGTAAAATTTATTACAAAACACATACATGTGTCCCTATATTTTGATTCTACTGTTTTATTTTCTACTGTACCAGTAAAATCTGGAATTTTCAGGCCAAGCAGTTCTGTGAATGTGAATTGCAAAACAAATTTCAAACCCTGCTTACCTAAAGAACAAGCAGCACTTACTGCCCTGCCTCGCCCAGTGAGAGCTGTGGTAGTGCACTTAAATACAAGTAACCACATGTGCAGTAATTAATATTTACATGTACACACAAGTGTGCTAATTAGTTCTGACAGTGGAGGTAGGGCTGCTCAGACCAGGAAGCCTAGTGTTGATGTATTTATATGTTCTCTTTTATTATGAGATCTTGACATAACCATGTCTGCACTGGGGCTGATGAGATGCTTGCTGTATTCAAATGACCTATATCTGACAATGCCAGCTTGGTTTTGTATGTTTAGTCTTCCTTTAACCAAATCCCCTCTGGTAGTCTGTACAATTCTTTGTGTTTATAAATATGAATTATGATTATTTACAAAATTTAAAATGACACATTTTCAAAGAAAAATTATATTATTACAGGGGTTATTTTAGACATTCTTAGGGCATTATTTAAGCCCATTCAACTTTGAAAATTTGTGGGTTTTTTTTACATGAAATTCCTCCATTCACCTTAACATTAACATTCGACCTGAACTTCATCTTTCAAATATTACTTAAAATATCCCCCTTTAGATATAAAGAGTCTGATGCCTTGAGCCCTAACAGACAAAATAACCCCTGGATTATCATTATGTTAAATAATATCACCTCTGCCATTGCACAAAGTGCCATTGGAGCAAAAAGAGAATGAGAACCAAAAATTGACCAGAATCACACTCTTCCAGATCATTTTCTTAATTTTCAGTACCATGCATACATTCTGGTGGTGATGGTGGGGGGGGAGGGGGCTGTTGCTGGATGTTAAACATTCAACATCCATCTGTAGACCACCCCACCTTTCCTTTGCAACCCTTTCCACATTCTCAGATCCACCAATGGCACAGTACCACAACCCTGTGAGATTTTGAGATAAATCACAGGAAACAGTACCATTTGAAGCCTCTGTTGATTCACACTGGTGGACCATATAGTATAACCATGTGGGACCAACCACTTGGAGTTCAGAAGACTCAGGGTGTTGGATATTTGTGGTTGATAACACCTGTACCACCCAAACCTGACATGTTTAAACAACTGAGTCACTGGAAAAGTGTATATGGGAATAAGGCTACTAAATATGAAAAATAATTTTCATGTGGGTCATAATACAAGCAGAGCAGACCATGATCCAGATCGGAGCACACAAAAGCTGATCCAGTTTCCTGCATAGTGCACTAGGGTCATACAGAAAGTGTTCAATGCAATAACCACTGATATTTTTCCCATTTTTTTTAAACAAGCACAAAGTCCTAAATATTGTTTCTAGCTGGTTCTATTGCCTTTCATCCTCAATTTTTTTTTATGTCCCAGATTCAGCAGGATGGGCCATTTTCAGATGTCACCTGATAAAGGACACTTTCAGTCAGTGATCTGGTAAGGTTCCTTGCATGCCAATGGAAAAAGGCCAGATTTTTGTCACATAAGCCAAGTCACCTCAATAGTGTATCCATCATATGCATTTCACCAGTTTGTTTAGATTCCTAACATCCAGGGGATTGACTATACCACTGCCTGACTGACTGGGGCAAGTGATTGAGGTTTTTCGGGCAGGTGAAAACCAATAGGCAGGAAGTCCAACCAATCACTGACATTAATTTTAAGGGCAATTGTTTTTGCATGTGACCAGTGTCGATTACATCAACTTGAGATGAAACTTTATTCTTTTCCCATATATAAAAAATAAGTTTTTTTTCTCAAAACTGTCAGTGTCATTGGTTTTTATCACACTGATTGCCAAAGTATCTCATTAATTTTCTGGAAAGCAAATTTTTTTTATGGATATGAATTCTAGGAATAAATTTCTCTAAATATTTATCAACACCCCTTGTTTGAATGGACTATAAAATTTAGGGGACAAGTTATGAACTGAACAAGTGTTAATGAATTTATTCCCTTATGGAAAAAAATGGACAGGTGACCAAAACACTAGGCGGGTGAGAAATAATAACAGTGTCTAACCCTGACATTTGTCCATTTCAACCAAACAGTCATTCAGGGACTTCAAGCTTAGAGTAAAAACTATGCTATCATGTACAGAAATTGGAAAAAGGAGGAGAAAGTGGCAAAATAAGTTATACACTGATCTGAGTTAAATACAAACTTTGAAGACAATGCAAACACTGTAGTTAAACAGGTAAACAGTAACTTTATACAGGACATTTCACTGAAAGGGTCCAAGGAAAGGAGTCAAAGGAAGGACTTAAATGTGCTCTGATCCTTACCAAGCAGCTCCAGCTCTCTTGGACAGTCAGTCTCTGCTGTTTTGATGTGCATGTGAGGCCTGACAGTCTGATATGGATGGTGAACCATGGGTGGTTGTCATTATTGTAACTGATAATCAGAAAATTTTTTTCATGTTAATCCCTGACAGATGGTTTGACAGGTCTCACGTGCAATAACATTTTATATAACATTTTAAATTCAGGAAATTATTACTCATTACATGTCTATGTGCTTTGGAAACCACAAGCTTAATGATCACCTGACATCATATGACATGTACTATGACATCAACTTATGATCAACGCAAAATTAACAGGATTCCTAGTATTTCATGAAAACAAAATTCCCTGAATTTTGTTCTGTGAGTTTTCCTCGGATAATGAATATTCTTAATTCTGGGGTAATTATTTGGAAATATTTCTGCACTAAAAGCCACCGGAGCCAATAATTCAGGGGATACCCCATTTGAACATGAGACAAAATATATAGTATCCATTTTTTCCCTAAAATCAATGGACTTTTATAGGGTTTTTTTCTTGTTCTGAATGATTTTTCTCTGACTGGAAAGGATTCTTATTCCCTGGGGTTTCCTTGAGTCCTAGGCAGCCTTGGAACCCTTATTATTAAAGATACTAATTCTGAATGCACCTTAATGTCATAGAAATAAAAGGGTCTGTGGGAAAATTGATCTGTCTGATCAGGTTATATACAGCAGGTTTGAAAGTTTAAAACAGGGAGATTTAAACCAGTTAATACTACCCCTAGAAAATTATTCACACAAGTCTGATACTGCAGATGCCTATGCACATATAAAAAGAAATTAAAAAACAAAACAAATAACGATGGGAGGACTGAGATAGTGGAACAGGGATTAGACTCAGTCATTAGTGTAATGCCGTCACACAGGTTTCCTGAGCTAATCACTCACTGTGAGGCAATCCTGGCTTCCTCAACCTCCCCGCACCAGAAAAACATGTCCCAGTGCAGAAGGGACACTAGATCTTCTCATCTTGAGACGGCCATTAGCGGCCGGCTTATACATACAAATTACCACACAGGACCAGTAGCAGATAGAGGATGAAACAATGTCAGATAACGAGATGATTGTGTCGCATGCAAACCGTCCCTTTTTTATATAAAATCTCTTGTATAAATTAACCAGTAGTCCACTGCCTGCAAAATATAGACTCAATACTTCACTGTCACCTCGTTTGACATATTAAGTCACTGTCATCTCGTTTGACATATTATGTCACTGTAAACTAGCAATGATGCAGCTCTATTATATAAGGGTCATTCCACAGTAAATTGGGCAAATTGGTGATACTGCTTGGTCAAAAAATTTTTTTGTCATATCTGGCTTAAATTTGTAGCACATGTAGGCAGAGATGTCTAGTTTCACTTACACATAAAAGCCAAGCTTAAACAACAAAGTCCTTTTTGAAAATAACAAGCATCCAAAGCTCAGTAAAACACTTTTTCAACTCCGTCACAGTCATGTTAATTGATCTGAAATACAAAATTTAAGGAGATGACACCAGTTAAATAATACAAGACAATGGCATAATATCATTCCTCCCTTGGAAAATTAAATAAAACTTTGCCTTATAAATTAGACCAATGTATATACAAAAAATGTTAAGAAAATTGCAAACTTTATCAAAAACTATTTTTTTCTTTAATTCTTTTTCTCAGGTAAAGACAATTATTCTAATAAAAATAGATTCAATCATCATTAGATAAATCAAGATTTCCTTTATTTACATTTATAACAGAAAAATCTGTGTAGTTAAATGATTCCCTTGATAATATTTAGCTAGCAAAGACCACGAGTATTTGTGACGGAGTTGACAGAACAGGCTTTCGACCGGTATACTCTAACATATGACTTTATAAATCTCTTAATTATTTTCATGCACAAGTCTTCTATGATCAAATATTTCCTTATATGGTATTTAATTTTTTTTATTGACCAGCACTTGATTGTGTCACATAAATTGGCTCATATTTAAGTTCTGGCTGACAGAAGAAAATCTGTTGTCGCATAACTAAATATTTCTCTGCAAACTTATGAAAACAACTTGACTGTATGTTTAAAATATTTAAAGTATACAGCACAGGTATTTCAAAATGATTAGACATCCTACAGTTGATTTAAATTTCCTTTTCCTTGTCAGTTTTGGGGTCTGTAGATGTCTTGAAATATTTTAAAGGCCACTGAAATCTCTGGGAGGCGAGACCTTAAGATGAGATGGGGCTGCTCTTTGTAAGGGTTGTAGATTCAGTTTTGCCTTCTTTTTGCTGACCACTAGAGGACTGGAACTGTCCATCAGCTGCCAAATATGCCAAAGTGATGCAAGAAGTTGCTATTATTCATCATCCTAACTAGATAATATATCAAACAAGATTGGCACTATTGATTCTGGATGTTTCAACAACAGAGTTACAGGTAGTGCAAAAGTTTCTGTTTGTACTCAATTACCAGTTCAAAAGTGGAAAACTATTTAGTGAACCAAATTAACAGTTACATTAAACAATGAAACAGGTTTCACAGAAACTGAAGAACAATACCAGGTGTCATGGAGTCATCTTCATTAGTGTCTGCATTTGCAAGAAAGATTCTGTTATTATGTTGCCACTGTCTTTTGTGGGAACCAGAAGCAGCATGTTAGCAGGAAAAGAGGAATTGACACCATTTGTTTTTATTTTTTTTTATTTTATGCAGCATGTCTACAATCAAGTGTCATACAATGGACATATGAATAATTAAATCATATTAATGTCCACAGAGAAAATTATATTATAGCACAATAATTGACCAAGTCTGCTGCAACATGCTTAGGTTTTCCTGCTGGGACAGGATGTATTAAATGCTGTCAGAATCTAGCAAATGTATTCTAAATGACTTTGGATATTGTAGTTCAAGGTACAGGCCTGACACTCTTTAGCAGAATGAAACCACTATTAATCTGGGGTCATAAGAATATCTTTATTGATTATATGGAACACAGGCTTCAAGAGTGAATGCCCTGTATCATATCTAGCTTCATTTTATTTTTAAATGATTTAGATTGCCAATTGCCCATGCTGTTAAAAAAATATTCAGTTATATAAAAAGCAGTGGATGTTTCAGGTGAGAATACCAAAATGCAATGATCTTTCTGCTGGGTAAATGTATTTCATTAGTTAGCCAATTCATAAATCATTAATATTGCCTGGAACTAAATAAATTGAACAATAATTAAGCTTACACATAAAATAAAGTTGCAATCTAATGGAATATACAGTATATTAGTATATATAATAATGGTGAAAGCTTTGTTAAGTAATCAGTGCTCAAAATACAGACATGTCAACTCCATCATGTGACGGAGTTGACTGTGATGGAGTTGACAAATGCTTGATTTTTAATTTATAAATTTTTTGAAAATCACGTTATAAGCCAGTTATTACAGATTTTGAACAAAAAACACATGTTTTTCTTGAACATAATAACATTTTACCCATTTATCTATTTATGAGGGTGAAAAAGCTGTGACGGAGTTGACACGTTAATTTTCCACCCTCCAGGATGAAGACATAAAGGGTTCCATTTCTGATACAAGATCCATGTTATGTATAAAACAGTGTTTCATGGATAAAGTATGTCCATGCAACATTTTATATTTGGCTTTGTATAGATATAAATATGTAACTGTCAATTTGCTTGGATATAATTCTTTTTGTGACGGAGTTGACTCAAAACTGGGGGACAGATCTGAAATGCTCGCAAAAAAAAGTTAGTGGCAACAATTGCTTCAAGCAACAATGGAATCTGAACACCTTATTGTGTATTTTAATTTAGCTAATTAAGATAATGAATGAGTTCTTTATCTACTCTACCAAATGACCTAATATATTAGCTCCTTGCTCTGGAGACATGCTATTTGTCTGAAAGTGCATATATTGGGACGGGCCTGCACAAGTTATAATCCATCCTTTATTATCTGAGTTTGGATGGCTGGAGAACCCATGCCAAGGTATATAACTACATGTATTTGTGTAAAACCTTTAACTACTTGCTGATGAATGAATAAGGAGAGACCAGATATATAGGAAATTGCTCATTTTACTGCGGAATGACCCATAAAGAGCAGCTCTGAACTTTGATGCCAGAATCTGCAGAAACCAACCCCACACTTGACCAGGCTCAACTGGCAGGGTTTGAAATTTACAGGTCAGAGGGGCTCCAGGTCGTAACATAAAGCAGGGTCCCAAGCTTTTCATGAATTTTCCTTGAGATTTCCCCGAAGAAATTAAATATCAAGACTGATTGTTTTAATCTACTTCTAGTCTGATAGTGATACCATCTTCAGTGCTGTTAGAGTCAGCAAATTGCAGTGAAAATGGTAAGAATATTGTTTGATGCAACATACATTTGTATTGACCTCTACTGGCCAATTAATGCAAATATCCAGTCAATTGTTTTGGCAGAGTATCACTGACTGGCCACTTTCTTGTTTTCACTAATAACATTTCATTAATGTTTCTGGACTGGAAATAAATGGGATACTTATAATCTAGTTTTAGCTGGATTTTTATGATTACTGGCCCAGAAATAAGAAAACTACTGAAAGTTCTACAGGACTATGGGAACCATTGGGGCAGAAAATTACTGGCAAACCATGAAATTTAAAGCCCTTTTTAATAGCTATTTCTTTAAATGTATTAATCCTAATGTATTTCATGGATTTGTGTCAAGTTTGCTTATATTGTAATTTGTATAGCTAATGACACACCTTAACCAACAGGTTTATTGTGAAGACAACGCCAAACTTTGTAAGCCCAGGGGGGGGCTAATAGTAGGCAAATTTCATGAATTCAATTGCAGTTACATGAATTTACTTTCCAATGTATTTTCAAACTGAAAAAAAATTAAATTGATATTAATTGAACTGAACATTACCAGCCCTGCACAGAACTGTCAGCAAATTCAGGAATTTGGTGCTAATTTCCAGCACATTATCAATTTTTTGTGCATCATGCCCTGTCCATATTTCCAATGAATGGTATAAAGCTGTAGGTGTAATCTGGTTCATTTATCCTATAGCCATATCTGCACTAGGAAATAATTCCCATCATGAATTGGATTACTCTATCTGCACTAGGCTACTAATTCAAAGCAGTTTGGTCTACTGTATTCCAACTGAAGGGTGGTCTACAGTTGTTTGATTTACACTATAACTGTATTCCACCAAATAAGTGACCTTGATCATATAGTACTCCCTCATGATTTTGTGATTCATAAAAACTGCTCAGGCCCATTATTCCAAAGTGATAATTCCAGTCAGTTATAATAGTTATTATTGCCTCCACCAGGGGGTATGCGTTCATACTGATTTGTGCATGTGTTTATGTGTTAGTTCACCACATAACACAGTCATCATGAACAGAATCTCATGACATTTTCAGGGCATTTCAGGCCAATGAAGAATGATTCAAGAATCAATTAGATGTTTGGTGTGGATCTGGCACGTGATCTGGATTCTGGAACATCATCAAGGAATATTCACAAATGTACAGTCACTTATGCACGGATGAACCTGGGAATATGGCAAACACGGCAGAGGCTTGCATTCATTGGAATGCAGATTTCTAGTAAATCATATATTCTTCTTTAAATGATGACCACAACTTCCACAAATACATGATTTGAATTTGACCGGTGACAAAATGATGCATGACATTACTGGGATGGTCATTCATGTCATTCAGCCATATTTGGGCTACAAAGGTTGGTGGTGGTGGTGGTGTCTCTTTAGGGATCAAAAACTTCACTTGTGTGTTAGAACCCGGACCCCTTATTAAGTTAAAATTCTAATATGGTAGTCCATTTTATAGAAAACAGGGTCCTAGAGTATAAAGGCTAAACCATTTGTATACTGAGTAAGGCTTTTTTTGAGCTGTCGATTAATGAACACCCTTGACCACTACTTGTTCACTCTTATCTTTCCCTGGGAAATGTTTTCAAAATTATACTAAGCAATTGTATTCAGACAAGATGCATGGTAGAGCTAAAAAATAGTGGAGCACACATTTGATGATGGAAGCTGCCATTTGTAAGCTGTCCCAGCATGCATTGTGGGACAGCATTGCTTTCTCATTGTTGCAGCAAAGTTGAATTTTCTAGCAGTAGCAGTATAATCATAATTTCTACATGCAACCTGTGACATTCGTGTTTTAGAGTGTACCCAAAATGGCAGCCCTCACGAATGGTTTCGAGAAACTAGGAGAAATAAACCTGTCAGGATTTGATAACTGCAGGGAATGCCACATGACAGTTATCTAAAGGCACTGAATAAAACTGAATAAATAACAAAATATAACGGGTAGTCGACAAGCGACTATGTGTATCCGCCTAAATCAGAGTGGAACAGGTGAAGTGAGGCATGGATTGAGTGGCAAGGGGAAATAGAGTGAAGTGTTGCATATTAGCATGGATGTCTGCAGCCAAATTGTGTATGTAGGTTGCCCCCCCTACCACAAAATCCAGAAAGCCGTCCAAGTTGTATACATATGCAAAATTTAAGGCAGATAAGTCAAACCACTACAAGTATATATGAGTGATTTTAGCCTGTGGCAGACAAACAGATGGACGCTGAGCAAAAAATGGTTGCAGGTGACGCCACCAGTTTTGCGTATGATAAAGAGCTATGTGAGAACTATACACATGCAAAACTTTGGCCCAATCAGTCAAACGGTTCCCAAGATATGAGCTTGGATGTCTGCTGCATTAACTAGAATGCAGGTGGCACCACCTGTCATAAAATCAAGAGAGCTGTCGGGGCTGTATAAACCTGCAAAATTTTAGGCAGATATGTCAAACCACTGCCGAGATATGAGTGATTTTATCCCATGGCAGACAAACAGACAGGAGCTGTGCAAAAATGGCTGCAGGTGGCGCCACCAGTTTTGCGTATGATAAAGAGCTATGTGAGACCTATACACATGCAAAATTTTGGCCCAATCAGTCAAACGGTTCCCGAGATATGAGCTTGGATGTCTGCAGCGTAAACGTGAATGTAGGTGGCGCCACCTGTCATAAAATCAGAAAAGTTATCCAGGATGTATATGCATGCCGAATTTCTGGTGAATTAGTCAAGTCACTGCAGAGATATGAGTGATTTTAACCCAAGGCAGACAAACAGATGGACACTGTGCAAACATGGTTGCAGGTGGTGCCACCATTTTTTGTGTATGTTATAAAGCTCTCCAAGGGCTACATTTGTGCAAAAAAATTTTCCTGATCGGTCAAACAGTTCCCGAGATATGAGCTTGGATGTCTGCAGCGTAAACATGAATGTAGGTGGCGCCACCTGTCACAAAATCAGAAAAGTTATCCAGGATGTATACGCATGCCGAATTTCTGGTGAATTAGTCAAGTCACTGCAGAGATATGAGTGATTTTAACCCAAGGCAGACGAACAGATGGACACTGTGTAAACATGGTTGCAGGTGGCGCCACCATTTTTTGTGCATGTTATAAAGCTCTCCAAGGGCTACATTTGTGCAAAAAATTTTCCTGATTGGTCAAACGGTTCCCGAGATATGAGCTTGGATGTCTGCAGCGTAAACGTGAATGTAGGTGGCGCCACCTGTCATAAAATCAGAAAAGCTATCCAGGATGTATAAGCATGTCGAATTTCAGGTGAATTAGTCAAGACACTGCAGAGATATGAGTGATTTTAACCCAAGGCAGACGAACTGATGGACACTGTGCAAACATGGTTGCAGGTGGCGCCACCATTTTTTGTGTATGTTATAAAGCTCTCAAAGGGCTACATTTGTGCAAAAAAAATTTACCTGATCGGTCAAACGGTTCCCGAGATATGTGGGTTTGTGTGTGGAAACAGACGCACAAACGGAAGCAGAGCGCAGAGGAAAGGTCAGAGGTCAAAACAAAATTGGGGCGCAGCAGTTCACATGTGACCCGAACATAATCCCGATTTCGTAAAATTCCGCCCAGCGGTTACGGAGGAGTTCTCCAGACACCTACGCGGCAGCGGCGGCCTGAAAACATAGTATCCGCAAAACTCTGTTTTGGCAGATACAATTACTGAAAGCATCAAAATGGAGGGGTCAGCATGCACTTTCAAGGACGGAAGTTGACAACAGATGTTTTAAACTGGTTCTTTACCCTTGTTTTCCCTTGTCTTTTATCCCATAAAACGCTGGCTACATTGTTTGACACAGGGACCAGTCTCGATGTTTTGAAAAGCTTGAATACAAGAATCCTTACATTAATGTTAACTGCAGTGAACTAATCTGGCCAATACTGGCTGTATTCCAGCATGAAGGGAAATATAAATACTTTTGACTTGGCTGGTATTACAGCCGTAAATTATGAATGCAGAGTCATATAAAGAAATTAGCAACTTACTAATAAATGGAGGCAACAAGGAGGCCAAGCCCTCCGTTCACGTCTATATGTGGGAAATAACACGTAAGGTTGAAGAATACACTCAAGTAGCATGTGTCATGATATCCAATAACACAAAATTGGAACATCTGTGTGTATTATGTGCATTAAATAAAGTTTATATTGGGTTGTTTAGTTTTTATCGTGCGCAGGTGTCTGCAGATAAATCACTGGTTCCCTCATCCACAATGTTGAATAACTGAAAGGAATATCAAATTGTGACAATGACAAGATTAACAATTACAGAACACCCAATTGTACCCCATCATTCCCAATCATACCCTATCAGACCTTGTTATAAACAGATAACCCTTTGTGAAACATTTTCTCTTCAGATAATTACAAAAAAAAGGTATAATTTAATGTTTTGACAAAATGTCAAAAAAATACAATCTGTTAACGTGTAATTCATTTTTCTTGATGAATGAGGTGCATTGAGATGTTACATCTTTTCATCCTTTCTTTGTTCAAGTAATGGCAAATTAGTCTACTTGTTTTATTTTGTCCAATATATGTATTTGGAATAAATGTGTATTTTACATTAAAGTGAAATACCTTTACTTATTTACAGTTATACAAAATTATTTTTTCTCTAAACTCTGTGGTTAGTCAGTCAGGCAAAATTCACAAGTAGATAATTTTGATCCCTTTGTGGTCAGTAAACAATGCAACAGAGTACCAGGGAAGGTCATCAGCTCACAGGATGTGTTAATGAGGACCATTTACACCATTTACACCTACTTACTGTTACCTAGCCTCCTAATTTGATGTGTAAACCCCCAGACTTCAGTATTATTCTGTAAACTTTATAATACAACGATAGGAGCAACTATCATGTATAAAATCAATATCATAATTATTTCATTCAAGAAAAAAAAGTGATATCATAAATCAAACCATTTTGTTCATCAATCTAAAAGGATAAGATGATATATAAGTAAAAGGGGTATCTAAAATTTATTTAATCAAATACCATTTTATCTGATTGGGACTGATAAGCATATTCCACATTTTCACATCTTGTGTCAGCATTTGTTTTTTTCTGTCATATGAATTTGTATAATTGTTGTAATTAGGACTTTTTTTTTACTGGATACAATTGTGTACTGGTACTTATATGTCTGTTAGTTGTAATGGGACTGAAATTTGTATTTTTTCTTCTATAAATTAAAACTAGTAAAAATTGTGGTTCCATTCCAGCGTCCGATTTGGTCTGCTAGGGTCCCATTAGGTCCTTCTTGCTTCTGAAAGCAATTGTGTTGGTGTGTGTGTGTGTATATATATAATTATCTGTATTTGGAGGGCTCTTTAATTTGTAGTCCCCCCCCCCCCCTCCGTTTCAAATTTGTAGGAAAGGTTGTTACATCTCAATACACATTTCCTCTTGTGAAAATATTTTTTTAATTAACATCTTTATATTTCATGGTCTGATTTGGTCTACTTGGTTCAATTTTGTATTCTCTTTTGGTGGGTATTTGTACATGTATGGAACAGAATTAAAATTTATATTATTTTCCAATTTCACATTTACAGAAATATTAAGGGCAATCTTATCACTTGTCCTACACCAACACTGAGACAGGCCCCGAATAAGTCATGCATGCTGCATAAGAGATAGTATTTGCATTGCGACCCCCCACCAGGGTCATGCATATTGAAAGGAAAATCCCAAAAATTCTGAACTGTTCAGACTGGATAATTTACTGTGATGGAAAGATCAAATGGTATATGACATTTTGGTAGCTAAATAACATCTTCCTATTACAGTTTTTATTATAATTACCTAGAACACCAGACATGTCTAGCGTATTATCTTGTCACTTATAGTGCTAACTATCCATTCACAGGTCCTCCATATATGTGTACATTAGTGGAGAATTCAACAAAGTTTCGAAGAACACATTCAAGCATATTTATATTTGACCTTTTTTGTGTATTATGTGCACCAGATACGACTTGATTCTGGTCATTCCACTCCTAGTTTGAGTGGGCGCCTGCAGATACATTATAGGTTCACTCGTCCAAGAAGTTGTATGGATGTAACTTGTGTAAGGAATGTCAACTCATGACCACAACACCCTTTTCACAATATAAAATTTATACATTAAATATTGTATTTTTCTTTGAGAAAAACATAATTGAAACATTAAAATAGGCTTTCTTTGTAATTATCTGAAGAGAAAATATGATTCATATAGGGTTATTTGTATTTAACAAGCAATGATTGGGTCTTATTAAGTGATTAGTCTGACTCAAATCAGGTAAACTGGGTATCCCATCTAAACTAGTTGCATTTAGAACTCAATTGGATTCCCATGTATACTGTGACATATATACCTGTATATATATATATATATATATATATATATATATATATATATATATATGTGTGTGTGTGTGTGTGTGTGTGTGCATGTGTGGTTATTGGAGTGTAAAAAGACTCCATTTTAACGATCTATAGAATCTAAATAATACATAATAAAGCTAATGAAAAAGGAAAATACTTGAGAATGGCCATAAAAATTCAGTAGCTATCTGACAGCAGAATCAATTAATATGAACCAATTCCACTATTTTCCAGAAAGGTATTTGCAGTTACTTTCTGACAAACATTTGGGTTCAAACTGACTTATTTAACCATTATTAAATAATATATATATATATATAATAAATATAATATATATATAATAAATATATAATAAATATATAAATAATATATATATATATATAATAATATATATATATAAATATCATTGATTTTTCATGAACTCATAGCAATATTTATATATATATCATATATATATTATATATCATATATATCATATATATATATATATAGAGAGAGAGAGAGAGAGAGAGAGAGAGAGAGAGAGGGAGGATGATTAATACACATGTAGGGTTAGGACGTAACCTTACGCATTTTTATTTGCCTTTTAGCACCGTTTCAGCTGGATAAAGCCTCTAGTATTTTGGTTTTCTCGCAGATCTCTCTCAGGAATTATTGATCCTTGAGGTGGCCGGGTTTCTGTCAATAACCAGACCGGTCCGTGGGAGTGGATTTGTGTTGAAGGGCTTGGCCTGACCCAAGTTTTGAAAGTTTGCCCTGGAAAGGGGATGGCTTAGGGTGATTGCATGTACCCAAAAAAACTCACTGTGAAACGTAGCGTTGACGCTGAGAACCTCGGGAATCTGGCTAGGTGGTAACATCCATGAGATCTAATTAAAATCCGCGTCTGTGGAGCACTTGGTTTCAAAATTATCGGTTCAGCGCAGGTCCGAGGCACGGATTTCCTAGTAATATGGCGGAAAGGGACAACAAAGTCACGTGACCCACACATTTAGCCCGGCAGGTGTCAGCAGTAACAAATTTGTTTTTGAAATCGCTGATAGGGAGCGCTACCTGCCACAGAGGTCACACCGTCCCAATTTATCATTCCAGTAGCAATTGGGATAATGGATTTTTGGTGACATATTGCAGGGGGATTAAATAATGTGAATGAAATTTTTTTTCAATATTATTATGAAAGAAATAGGATCGGACTTTTATCACAGCATTCAATTAAATAACATCTGGGTTTAGAACCCCCGGAAAAATAAACTACAAATAAATAAAGATGTAAAAAGGATTCACTTGTGTTTGATTCGGTCATAATATCGATTGATACTTAAACCTTACCGTGCCCCCCCCCCCTCTCTCTCTCTCTCTCTCTCTCCCTCCGTGAGCGTTTTCATTGTTAGTAACGTAAAAGGTCACAAGATGGCGTAAGCTCACAGCCTGGAATGTGGTTTTGCACAGCCCGAATAATCTTCAAGCATTCAACATCACCAAACTCACCACCCGTTTCACTCTGTGTTCCTCTGAATTATAAATCTGATGCACTGAAAGATACTATTTTGATTAATCACTTTAAGACCATTGTAATATATATATATATATATATATATATATATATATATATATATATATATTATAAATCATGAGTTATAAAACGGTTCGACGGACTTTATATATTTTATTTATTAATAATAAAAGCGCCCAGGGAACGGGTCAAAGACAGTTCTAACAGGAGCGCTCGGAGGGCTAAATACATATTCAGTCAGTCAGAGATTACATACGTATTTACCTAAATTTATAGTATTTTGTATCTAAACTTACAATCATTTGCAGATCAAATTTATTATTATTATTATTATTATTATTATTATTATTATTATTATTATTATTATTATTATTATTATTATTATAAAAATTGTTTCGAAAACAAAATAACAATGTCTCTCTCAGAATGCGCCACAAAACTGGCCACAAGCCTGTTAGCGGGAAAGTAGGACATATTCTTTTAAGAACGAGTCCATTTTGATTGATAATGTCAATTGAATTATGGTGAAGGTACAAACAAGATCAGATAATATGAAATGATAGTTTGTTGTGATTATCATCATCTTTGCGTCCTGGAGACACTTCCATGGACGAAATCGGTGACCGTCAGCTTTGACGGCTGATCTATTACCCGGGACAGGTCAGGTAAATCCGTTTTGTGACATAAAAAATGCTGTTTAACAACAGAAAAAATCAAGCAAAAAATATATTATTGTAAATATTTTAGGTTGGTGGTAGGAGAATTTAATAGATAAATTTAAAAAAGGACAGTGTTGTCCTTTTTCCTTAATATCAGATGTGAGAGAAATTATATCTTTGTTACTAAGTCTAAATATTGCTTGACAAGTTAATGATATCTGTGACCAATTTAGAAGTTGCTTTTTAATATGACAATTAATGTGATACACCCATTTCAATGGAAGTAAATCAACGTTCAGGAGTTGAGCTTGAGTTTGATTAATAACCTTATGACAAATATTCGAAGGCAAATACATTTATGGTGTCGGAAATATGGTTACCTTATATGATGATATATATGTCACAGGACAAACTCCGATCCAGTAGAATCGTCGATCCTACTAGGACAAAATCCAATCGGACTTTCTACTAGGAGAAACTCCAATCAGACTTTCTACTAGTAGGATCGGCGATCCTACTAGGACAAACTCCGATCATAGCCTCTACTAGGACAAACTCCGATCAACCAGAGACCACTTAAGGACTTAAGTTTGTACAGGTATGTTCAGTGAACCAAGCTTGTGCTTGTGCTTATATTTGTAATTTTTTTTAATCAAATAAAATTGTATGAATATGTTTGAATGAAACATTTAGATGTATATCTGTGACTTGTTAATATAATCGTAGGATATTGTGTTTTATCATATGTGCTTGTATTTATTTTTCTTTATTTTTTTTTCAAATACATAAATAAAACATTTGGTTAAAATATTACTGTGTTTTATTTATTTTTAATCTCAGGTTTCAGAAATTAGGTAAATTATGGTAAGTTTCTCCTTATGGAGACTACAATCGGAGTTTGTCCTAGTAGAGACTATGATCAGAATTTGTCCCAGTAGAGACTATGATCGGAGTTTGTCCTAGTAGAATCGCCGATTCTACTAGAAGAAAGTCTAATTATGTTGTGGTCTCTGGTTGATCGGAGTTTGTCCTAGTAAAGGCTATGATCGGAGTTTGTCCTAGTAGAATCGCAGATCTTACTAGTAGAAAGTCTGATCGGAGTTTCTCCTAGTAGAAAGTCCGATCGGATTTTGTCCTGGTAGGATCGACGATTCTACTGGATCGGAGTTTGTCCTGTGATATACATCGAGCCTGAAAACAGGCCCCTCAGCCTGAAGTCCTGTGCTTTCATCGCTCGTCACCAGAGGACACTCCTCTACGTGCTTTCGCAACAATCACGCTTAGCAGTAGCAAACCGCTGGTGAAGTGTGCCCTGCTTTGTCATCATTCTCCACAAGGAAGATTTATCTGCAAATGCCAAGGATTATTAGCTGCAAATACTCTACTTGCACATGCGTGGAGGTTGATGGAAATAGACCATATCCACGAGCATGCGCACTGTGCGTTACTGTCGTCAGCTGTGTTCGAGCTCACAGAATTTGCTGGTGGCGGACCAAGGGGGGAAACGGGGGCGCCCCCGCCCCGCATTATCATAATAAAGGTATTTGGTTTTTTTTTAAAGAAAATTGTAAATATTATCACCGCTGGAAAATTTAACGTACTGTTTTGCCATTTTACAGCGCCATCTGTCGGCAACTACCATTGTGTATGAAAGTAGTTTGTTACTCTAAATCAAGACCTGAGACCCCCCAAGGAGTTTCTTGAGCATCAACAAAAACCACTTAATTTTTTTAATAAAATATGTTAATGTTTGAAGCATGGTTTTAAAATAAACTTATCTGTTGATATATATATATATATATATATATATATATATATATATATATATATATGTGTGTGTGTGTGTGTGTGTGTGTGTGTGTGTGTGTGTGTAAATGCTAGCTGTATGTTACGCCTACTCTCTGCATAATACTCATGGAAGTACGACTCTACTGATAAGGGATTGTGGATTAGAAATTCTCCACCTACACTAACCTTATATAAGGTGATAAGACTTAAATTTTAAATTACTCCGGCCATCAAATTTCGTCCCTTTCTTTATATATATATATATATTAATGACAGGTACGTCATAGGGGCGGATTCAGTATTTAGGAAAAGGGGGTCCAACCCAGGAGGACTAATGAAACCCCTAAAAAAAAGGTCCCCAGGTATGGAAAAGGGTAGGGGAGGGCCCAGGCCGCAAAATTTTGTCTGAACCCCTAAAAAAACGTTGTTTCTGATGATAAAAAAAAGGGGGGGGGGTCCGGACCTGGATCCGCTTATGTACGGTCACATAGCGGCAAATTATATAACTTATGAGATTTTAGTAAGCTACATGGGGTTCCGTCTACCTGTTCACTGAATCTTGTTTTATTTTATACCTTGTAATTGCAAGCATAAAGAGTTACGCCTTAATATATATATATAATTATATATATATCTAATGACAGGTACGTCATAGGGGCGGATTCAGTATTTAGGAAAAGGGGGTCCAACCCAGGAGGACTAATGAAACCCCTAAAAAAAAGGTCCCCAGGTATGGAAAAGGGTGGGGGAGGGCCCAGGCCGCAAAATTTTGTCTGAAGCCCTTAAAAAACGTTGTTTCTGATGATAAAAAAAAAAAGGGGGGGGGGGGGGTCCGGACCTGGATCCGCTTATGTACGGTCACATAGCGGCAAATTATATAACTGATGAGATTTTAGTAAGCTACATGGGGTTCCGTCTACCTGTTCACTGAATCTTGTTTTATTTTATACCTTGTAATTGCAAGCATAAAGAGTTACGCCTTGGCAGGGCTATCATTTTCCCCTTAATTCAGACAAAACGTATAGCTTTCTGTGCAATATCTTCCAATGTGTGAATTTGATTCATAATTAAGGTCTAATTTGTTCCATATCCCTGAACAGATATGATTCTTATATTAGGTTTACGTATTAAATGTATCAAGGCTCAAAGTTGGGTTACTTGCAGCCGTTAATAAATGACTCAGTAGGCCTTTATAATGCTGGGCTGGTAAGAGTAACGCTGAGAACGCTAGTCGTATACTCTCTAATGAAAGAGGGCCGAAATGGCGCTAGTTTAATTGCAACTGAGGATTGCATTGTTTAGCTAGGTATTCAAACTGATGAAGGTGATGCTGATGATGCTAATTTTATAGTTCCTTTCTCATTATTATAATATAATTCTTTGTTTGAGTATATGGTTCATTAGTCTACATTTAAATTTTAAATATTATTATTTTTATTATTATTATTACAATGTTTTCAGAACCGTAACTAAATATCAGAAAGACAGTTATCCAATTTATTGCAGAATTGCGAATTGCAAAAAAAAGATACTAGGATATTTGAACCTCAATTATATTCTAATGCAAAATAATAAATTCCAATTTAAATTTTTTTGTATGATATATAGAATTAATCATTCCTCAGGTGTCCAAGTATTGTCAAATTGTGCAAAAAATGTTCGTTGGGTCCTTGGGCCTTTGTTTACCTGTAAATCTAGTTGCTTTAAGAATATTATTTATAAATCACCAGCATAAACGGAGTCATTTTCCTCAATGTAGGTGTTTATATTGTTTCCTTTTTTATAATTGACATTATACTGTTTATTGAATAGGGGTTAAGATAACAATACGACAAGAGTGACTTCTTATTATAAAGCTAAAAAGCCTTCTGTATTTAAGGTTTAATATATATATATATATATATATATATATATATATATATATATATATATATATATATATATATATATATATACTAGTATAAGAGGAAGCTGTATGGTAGATGCATAAAGATCTGACAATAAACTAATCAAAGGAGGATGATGATTAGATACAAATATTGTATTACGGGGATTGGGTGTTACATGTATATATAGGTATATGTTTGTATTTATGGGAGTTTCATATACATATACATATATGTTGTTATGTCCAACAGGTCTCTTATCTGTCATTTGTAATAGTTTCATTTTCACATACCACATTCGAAATTCAGCATATACATTTAAAGTTATACAAATGACAATAAACAAATCAAGAGATCGAATACAAAATAATTTTATTTGCATGGTCATATATATATATATATATATATATATATATATATATATATATATATAAATATATAAATATATATATATGTATATATATATATATATATATATATATATATATATATATATGCATAAAAGCAACTGTATAAAGAATTTAAATTAAGAACGCCTCACGTTTTTGAAAGGTAAAAAACTAAATTTTGTGAAATACATATATACATACATACATACAAGAGATCCTATGTAATATCGTATAGTAGTTGGAATGTTCCCTTTGATGTGCTAATTGCGTGGTCGTCGAGGTTACCGTTCGGATGGCGTAATATTATGTCAGCAGTTGTAGCCGTAAAACAGATCACAGTATTTATCCTGGATAAATACTACAGGTAATGCTACCGAGAATTACAAACATTAAATACACAAAATATATTTGTGGTGCATACAGCGAGTCCAACATTATCATTCATCAACATTATATCCAATATAAAGTGTCTATGAATTGTCTATATAGCCCCTGCGATTTTGAGCGATTTGCTTTGATGCGAATCCCCTGACATTTGCTGTACTTATGATGGCGACCTAGCTTGGGCTATAGTTGTAATATGCAAATTAGGGCCACCATTTATTAAAATATATTCA
Source organism: Sipunculus nudus (assembly GCA_026874595.1). Classification (NCBI taxonomy): domain Eukaryota; kingdom Metazoa; phylum Annelida; class Sipuncula; order Golfingiida; family Sipunculidae; genus Sipunculus; species Sipunculus nudus. The sequence continues at coordinate 60,623,013 of CM049318.1, forward strand.
CCTAAATATCTCAGTAACTAACAATGATATTCAATAAACTTAATGTCTAGTTCAAGGTGCAAGATTTAAAAGGTTTATATAATGTCACATTTGCAGGAACTCGATCGATAAGAACTTGGTAAGTTTCTTTAATATCTCAAGAACTATCGATTATATTTGATCAAATATTGTGTTTTGATCCAGATTTTCATTGTCAATATTAGAGCGTATATTTACAGGAATACTCTGTGCATTTTTATGTTAATTAAATAGGAAAATTAGGCCAGCTGTTGACTCCTCTCATGGCCTCTGCAGGACCCCACCGTTTACCTGAAAATAACAAACGTAGATTAGCAACGACCCCAATACGTGACACTGACACATTTTAAATATTTTAACCGATGCGAATTTTTAATGTCCTGCTGATAATTCTGCAGTATTTATATTTACCAAATGCAAACTTTTTTTTGTCATCAGACAGGAAACTTTTTTCGGGGAAGCACATCATCTGCGTGTTCCTTCAGAATGTATTGAAAATGTGTAATAATTGGCCATGCATATAACAGATCAAAATCAGGCCATATTTCACTTATAATTTTAATCAATGTGCTTGTATATCATACTATGTCAGAAAAATATGTCGCCGGTATGAAGCAGTACATCGGTTTCTAAGTTATATGCATGTTGTCCGAATTCGGTATTAATCGCGTAGCCGCCCCTTTGGTTAAAATAAAAATGATGTTCCGCAGCAGATATTTGTATTTCATGGATTACTAAAGAAAATATTGTGTGATTAAGAATCGTTATGCAGTATAGTTATATATGTTAATTATGTAAATAGCTTAATGAAACTTTAATCCTTTTGTGATAATAATAAAAATAATAATAATAAATTGCCAACGTTGAGGCGGATCAATAATATTGAAGTGCGGACCCTGGCGTCGGCGGAGGTAAATGCGCTCGTTTGAGTGCTATCTAATTTCTGCGTATACTCACTACATATTCTGACAGATCTCGTCTTGTAGTTCTGCTGTGTGTGAGCTCAGACTGCTGTAATCCTTGACTATTATCTGCTTGTCGACTGTATATTCCAGCTCATGTCGGCCTGGCCCAGGCATTATGATGATCTCTATCAGCTTCACGCCCATCATTTTAAGACGTTCTGCTTCTTGTTTCGTTCGGCCATAATTGTTACTTGATCTTCCTGTAAAAGAAAATGTTGGCTCTCTTTATGAAGATTATGTGGAACGTTTTATTTAATTATTCATGGTAACGAACATCTTTAAGTTAAAAAAAATTATCACTCTACAGAAGTAAACTGCCTTAGACCCCAAAAAAGGTTGGTTTCTCGGACACTTTTCAGAAATATGTGGGGGCGGGCGAATTCTTTCACTTTTTTGTGATATATGGCACAACATGATTATGACATAATTGTTCTGCCTTACAGGTAAAAGAACATCACAACCAAAACGAATTTAAAAATAAATCGACTATTTTGTCTTCTTAAAAGAAATGTCCTTTAGCTCAAATCTGTAAATAATTACTGAAAATTTTAATAATAATTTTGATGTGCACATAGGGATTGGGGGGGGGGGGGGGGGGGCGGTGCCTGAGAAAACAACATCAATTCACGAAATCTTACGCTGAGCGTAAGGGATTAACCCACTTTTCTAAAAAAAATTATTTTTAGATCATTGGATGAACCACTGAACCAAACGCATGGAATGTAGCTACAGAAAGGGTGAACCAAAAGAGTAATTAACAGGGCCTGATCCAAAAGGCAGGTTCTTACAAATCTTGAAAATATTCATTATTTTACTTTAAAAAATGGAGTGGCTCTTTTAATTAGGAAGATTGGTTTGACAGGCTTGAAAGGGAAAACGACCTTGACTTACCGCTGTGAACAAGAATAACGTATCGCTCTTTAAACATGTCACTTTTCCTCATCATGACGTCATAAGTCGCCTTTCTGAAGGCCTCCCCTATATCTTTAGAGTCCCCTCCTTCAAACTGTATTCCCCTTAGGGATGACACCACTTGTGAACTGAAATGATACAAATATGTCCTGTAATTTACACTGGTCCTTAGTGGAACACTCGAGTTCTCGAGTCCGGCTTTTCCGAACCCAGTATTCGAGTGCAAAATTAGGGCTTGATTACTCGTGTGTATATGTTTGCGTGTGTGCGCACGAAGATCTGCAGTAATGTTACGGGTAATCCGTTTTCATTCATTCATTCATTCATTCATTCATTCATTCATTCATTCATTCATTCATTCATTCATTCATTCGTAGGGATACTGATCTTGAATTGCTTGTGGTCAGTTAAATAAAGATTAGACAACACTTCTTTTTTTATTCATAGTAAACCAATTGCATATTGTATAACTTTAACCCATTATAAATAGATGCCCAATTATATCTTTACAGTGTTGTCACAAAGCAACGGTATTCGAGTCCCAAGTCGGTAATGCTTCAAGCTCGAGTAACTGTGTATCAGAATGTACTCGTTTCAACCTTACTAAACAGTGGCCGATAATAGTGATTGCTGGCTGGTCCAAAACCAGTGGCCTCTAATAATTAAGTAGTCAACAAAATAATTTAAAACTATAAAAAGTTTGTTGTGTCAGACCAAGGCAGAGCAGACATGGAAGGGGGGGGGGGGGGGGAAGGATTCCGAATTTCAGCAGTGATATGTTAGGGGTAACTAGTCTTTTTAATGATATGTTATTTGATGCTGCAGTATAGGACCACATTATTTCCATTGAAATGGACCCAAATTTCCAAAAGAAAGCTGAAAGTCAAACAGCGATTTTAGCCAAAGAATAAAATGAGCGAAGGTCGCAATTTAGCAGTGAATCAATTATTTTATTCTCGTCAGCATTAAGCCAATAACTGAAAGCGGGGCCTACCATGGAGCTAGGTGCGGGGCGTGACTGGAGACATTTCAGGCGGGTCTCCAATTTAAAACTCAAGACGGGTAGAATCATAGAGATACAAAAGAAGAACTGAAAATCTTATTCGTTTATCTATTTAATCTTTATATTTATTTTTTGTATTAAATAATTGATTTAATTTTTATTAATCAATTATTAAAGGATTATCAATTAAACATGTTAAAAAAACTTTGAACATCGGAACAGGCTGTGAAGGTTTGTTTGATCAAATTATATATAGAATACGCCAGTGCGGGGCTTTTGTAGAAACTGCGTGCTTCAAATGGTTCATTTGGTTTTTCAGGAAGACTTTGAGTGAAAAACAGAAAATATTTATATCTTACTTATGTTGGTGCGTGTCCAAGTTGAAACGGATTTTGACTCCGCTTCCGACGGTGATGACTGACACCCTGGCTTTGTCCTGGTCCACGGTGAAGGCGCTGACGACATTGGTGACGAATCTGACGACAGCCTGGTACTGGGAGGGGTCCATGGCGCTAGAGGTGGTCAAGATAAAGCACAGGTCCACGACTTTGTCACACGTCAACGCGGCACCTGGAGTAGAATCAGGAATACGGTATATGGTTTTTGTCACACCACCGACATCTATTGGTGAAGACTGGCATTAAGTGTTCGGGCACGTTATTAAAAAAAAGAAAAGAAAAATCATATTTGTTTTAGCTCTAATGACAACATTAAATTTTATTTAACAAGATGTTATCCGCCGCAGGATGGGCTTATACGATGCTGTCAGTGTAGAAGGGTCAGTGAATAACAGGACTATATTTTTATAGTTCATGGAGGCAACAACAGGTGGCGTAACAGGCAGAAAGATTAATTTCAAGACGCACCTGCGCAGAGGTCAGGTAGAAGAGAATCGGATGGCAGAAGGTTCACGCTGGTGACTCGTCTGAAATTCTCATCCGCGGGTTGGGTGGCAATTCCTAAAATCAAAAATAAAATCATCATAAAACCCATAGTGCTGTTCTAAAAACGAATTTATTTCATAGGCTTAAACGAGCTTACACGTACAAAGATATTCGGAGTGGTATTTTGTTACATCTGTTTTCTTATATTGCATACTATGTGAACAGTCTCCCAGAAGTCATCCCTGTTACATTTTTTCCTCTCTGTTTCTTTACAGGATGGGTCCATGGCAAGTTGGTGCGAGTGGCTAAACTGAATCAGGATGAAGATAAGCATACGATAAGAATTATACGAATAAGAATTATTCAGCTTTCTTCACTCATGACCTGTCGTTCAAAAAGGACTATTAGAATTAGGGGGAAAGAAATCATACAACTAGAATTATATGTTAATTTTCAGGGCTTCTAGATCTCAGAATTCAGGATTATGCATGCATGTGGGTTAGATAAATCCGGAATTCATAGCAGGTTTGAGCGAATCTCCGAGGTTTTTATCGAGACTTCATCATTTTGCTGAGCTGAGGCTATGCTTGGGTTTTGATCCAGAGCCTTCGCTCTGTATACTCCACAGGCCTTGTTTTCTTTTTTTAATGGGGGGGGGGGGGGGGGGGCCAAGTACTGGGAGATAAAGTACTCACATTATAAGAGAAAACACGTATATTTTTTATATTAAGAGATAAATCCGTCAATTTGATCATAACCTCCTATCAAAAACCTCTCAGTTATGCAGCTCATAGTAAATTAAGAAAATTGCCCCATGATAAGTCATAAATGCTAGCATTTATTTTTTTGGATTTGTAAATCAAATGAAAATAACGAACGATATAGAGTTGATATTCGAGCAAAAACTAAATCCATATTACGATGTTATATATTCCATTATATATGTGGTGAGAGCGAAGTAAGTTATTACATTCTTTGAGAGGGATTTATCTCGCTTGTCGTGGGGGGTGGGGGTTGTCAGGGAGAGATTTTGATGGGGTTTCCCAGTGTCGAGGGGGTGGGGATCCTTTGCCCCCTCAATTTTCTCTGAAAACAAGGCCCATGGCCCAAAGTCTTACCCCTAAGCCACGTCCTGAACACTGATTACAATTTAAGAAAATGTGAAACAGAAACACGACGTAATAATTGCTGTGAATGGCTCACCACTGAGTTCCAGAGGGTCATAACGATTGCCCAGTCCGACAGTGATGATCTTGGCTTTCTCTTGCAATTTCTCAGCTTCCCTAAAAGAGTAATCCCGATTGGCTGAATGTCCAGACGTTAACAAGACCACCACATTATCCTTATCGGGCCTATCTCCGAACTGGGGTGTGAGCATGGTGGTATACGTGTAGTTCAAAGCCCCGGGAATGTTCACTGTCTGACTTCTCTGCTGAACCAAATTCCTGATTTTGTTCAGCAGGGCGTCAGTTTCGATATCACTGCAATGGAAAGTGAATATAATGATCAGTTATTATTTATTATCACTTATTATTCATTATTCATATATATATATATATATATATATATATATATATATATATGAGTGTGTGTGTGTGTGTTAATTCCTGGTGCGGCTTACTTAATATCCGTTTGTGCTCATAGCACGCCATGTATCCAGTGTGAATGATGATCTTACAACAAAGGCTTTCCTTACTGATGTGACGTACATGAAGATTTGCCACATGGGGACAATTCAATACAAATTAACAATGGAACTGAGTAAATTTAAAAAAAAGCAGTCCGTACAGACTCATTGATTCACCTGAAAAATTATGATTTAATTGGTATTTTCTATTTGTGGTAGTCAATAACAGAAATAAAAAGCAAATGCTTGTGTGCGTGTGTGTGTAAAGTGTCACTTACCTGCCGAGGTGGGTAACATATCTGACGTCATGACCGAAAACAGCAATTGCGATTTGAACTGTTTTCACTTCCATTTTCTTCACGATGTCGATGAGCCACTGTTTAACGCCGTCAAAGTCCTCCATGAAAACTGAGTCGTCAATCAAAAGTACCAGGTCAACACCAGCTTCACAGGCATCAACTGAAAAGTATGTAGATATGGTGTAAATAAATGTAATCTCGCTTAAAAAGAAACTTGAAGAAAAACAAGTGAAAAGTTAAAATCGGACAAAACATTTATATATAGTTATACCTACACCAAATCGTCGGAATACAGCCTAACCACCTATCAACATGTTTAGATTCACACACTCTCTCATGTATATATATGTACCTCAGAAACATTGTAACTCTTACATAACTGGAGATGATCTCTTCATGTGGCTCTCTCTCTCTCTCTCTCATATATATATATATATATATATATATATATATATATATATATATATATATATATATATATATATATATATTAAATATCATATATATGTAAACTCTTTAATTTTAAATACATTAAGCACAAAGTATAAGAGGTGACACTTACTTAAATTGAATGGAGGCACCAGGGTGGCCGGGGGACCAATCGGACCTGTGCATGCCTGAGAAAGGACCCGTTGTTTTAACTGTTCGTTGAGGCCGGAGTAACTGACAGAATGGAGATGTTCATTCTTCGGTTCTGACGCTAGAGTGTGCATTAGTTCCTCGTCCGCCATGTTACCCAGACCAATGGCAATGACCTTGACACCGGAGTCTTTGAGAGCTTGGGCGTCTCTCGTGATGGAACCCCTGTAGGGGTCTGGCGGTGAATCGTCGAGGATGATGACGATTTTCCTGGCGTCTCCCCGAGCCTGGGCGAAGATCCTCTCATTTGCTATCGTAAGTGCAGTCCCAATGTCTGACTTTCCAAACTGTAGAAATATCATTCGCAGTGTTAGATGTAATAACCAATTCAGCTAAATTTTCCATTAGGTGTAAAACTGGAATATTTTAAAGTTCATGTGATGCCACATTTTTTGGCAAAGTCCATATTAAGCTTTATTAATCTCGCTGTAACCCTTTGTTAAACATGGCCTTTTTCTAAAGTATATTACTCAGAGTTTCCTGCGAAAGGCCACAACAGCTTTTTGATCTCTGTGAATTTATCTTCGGGTCGGGGTCTAGAAGGTGGGGTTCTTCGTTTCAGGGGTTAATGTGATGTAATCGATATCTGTCTATGTTTATTGACCGCTTTAACTGAAAGAAGAACAAGGAACTCTCGATAATAGGCTATGATCTAATTTTTAATGAAACGTGCGTCGTGCCATAAAAGGGACCTATTCCAACAGCTGATATCTTTTAACGAAATATAATCAGTAAAACGACTGATAAAAATAGGCCAGATATTACTGATCTAGCCAGAAGGGCTGTTCTTTTTGTTTTAATAACATGTGGGGGTTCCGTCTAAATAATCATAACACAGAAAAAATATGAAATACTGAAAGTAGGAACAGAAATCCAGCAACAAAAGCATCGAACAGGATTGACAACTTGTTCTGAACGAAGTCAGTGCTTGGGATTTAATGCAACTTTTGAAACTGGGTTAGTCAATTATTGTACTAGAGCGCCTAGAAAATCTCAGGAACTCAACAACCGGGCACAGGTCAAAATGTGTGTATCGGAAGAACTAACAGACTTTGTACATAACTCTCTCCCGCTGAAGTACAAATATATAGGGAAGAGATAGGCGCATGAAGCTAATCCGGACTATTTTTTTATAAAGCGTATGATATTTTATCTTCAAGACTTTTTAAGATTTCCGGCCATGATGGAAGTGAAAAATGACTCTCATTTAACCAGGATTTAATAAGAAGACTTACCGGAGGACTTATGGCACGGACGTGGTTTATCATGCAGGCTGCATCAGAACAGCCATCAAAGAAGAACTGAACGCTGGCAAAGTCGGCGTAATCGATGAGAGCTACACGCGTGTGGTCAGGCCCGATCTGCACGCCCCCTATCAGCGATATGACGAAATCCTGCATGAGCTTCCAGTTCTGCAAGTTTGGTGCTGACTGAGCAATGGATGATGATCTGCTCATCAGTATCAGGATATCGGCTCTGCATGCTGGAAAAATATGTAAAACAATATAAAATGGTCTTTTTAACCAATCTTCTCAGAAGATAATTGCTTTCTGACATTTTGTTTTGGTAAAAAAAAAAAATAAATAAAAACTTATCACAAATATACCAATCAGTACACTTGCGCTGTGTTCACTTTATTTTCGTTCGGTAAGTCCATCCATTTTACCACTGTTTAATCAGAAGCAGGGTAGTGTCCAGAAGAAGAAAGAAGAAAAAACGTTCAAGACACTTCAGTGTTCAGTGTTACCCATAGCTTCAAATGACTAAGTTAAAAACAACAAAGAAAAAGTTATCTGTAAAATAATAATAGTGTTACTTCAACAAAATTTCTTCAAAATCCTATCATAATTTATTTTTATTGATTCCATTTGCTAACAGATAAATCAATTGACTAACGGCGGCAAACACATAATACATTCTTGTAGAGTGATCAACCTTACCTCTCGGTGGGGCCAATGTTGGTGGCGGTGGCGGGTCGGTCACCCGGGGTACATTGGTACAGGCTTGTTGCAGGACGGTGCGGTACAAGTAATTGGCCGTCAGTGCCAGGAACGAGTGCACCTGGTAAAAAAACTTATCAACGGGCTCTGAGACCATCATCTTCAGCGTGTCTACGTCAATGTTATCCGTCACTCCAATACCAAACACCGCTATATCGTTACGTCTGAGGCGGTCAACTGACGCCCGGAGTTTGGCTTCGTTTGGAGGGTTGGGTTTGCCGTCCGTGACCAGAACAATGGCGTTACGGTGGGTTGCCCTGTCCCCTCGGTCAGGAAGGAACACTTCATCCACGGCCGCGTCCAGCGCTCCCGAGGTGTTGGTGGTGCCGAACTGTATTAAAAAGATAAATTTAACTTTAATCTGCTTAAAATATTGATTTTCTAATTTAACGGAGATGCCGAGTTTTGTATTAATATTTTTCGTGGGGGTAAATGCCTCTATTTTTTAAATTATTTTATTCTAACTATGTGCATCTACTGAATTCCTTTCGGTTTTGGATTATACGTGGAAAGGCGGCAGCACTTCCTCTCATTTATATCCTGCTGTTTACCAGGGCCGATGACAACTTATTTATAACCAATCCTGCAATTTTGTGCTAATTTTGCTACGGACTTCCAACTGCATATAAGCAAGGACCTCATAGGCTATAATCTCCCCCGCGAGAGACTTTGCTTTGCCAGACCATAGAGCCACCTACTTCTTAAATTATGAAAAAGCTCGCCCGCCATGGGATCGCGATCAAAAGGACCAATCCAAATCCAACGTAAGAAAAAAAAAATACAATAAATGTTTTTCTAAGCCATAAATAAAAAGACCACATGCACCGCGAGACTGCTGATTTAAATATAGCAGTAGAATGGTTTTGCTTGGTGCGTACAGGAAGCGTACGCGAGTCACAAAATTCATTCGATAGCTTTGTTCATATATGATTGATACTAAAACCTGGTCAGGATTGTATCTAACACTAAAATTTGCATACTGTTAAGTAAAACAAAAACGAAATAGATGTTATTTGAGCCGTTAATATAAACGAATGTTACCGTAAATATCTGAAGCATATGCAAAGTATTCCACTTACTGGTGTTCCAAGGCCCCATACGGCTCTTTTGACGCAATCACTATCCCTACAGGTGTCGAGATTTAGAATCACGTGAGGGTGATTTGCAAACCACATGAAGGCCACGCGAGTAGTTGCCTGGCCGACATCGATGTTGTCCAGGAGTCGGAGAAGGAAAGTTCTCAAGTCGTCCATGTTCAACTCGCCACGGGGTGGATCAATGATACTGCCAGAGTTGTCAACGATCAGAAGCAAGTCCACGTCACACACTATCCAGAAAGACAAACAGAGTTTCATACTATTGCCGGTTCTATTAGGCTAAAAAAAATAAGGCTTAGTTCTCAGGCACTTTTTTTTTCATAAATCAGTGCAGGCGGGCGGTTTTTTTTTTTTGTTATCAGGCACTGTTTTTCAGAAATCACTGGGGGCTGGCGCTTCTTTAAAATTTTTTTTTGTATGATTCGATGAAAATGTCATATGATCAGAGAAAACATGATAATAACAGATTTTTTTTGCTAAACAGTTAGAAATACTACATAACAAAGGATATCTTATCAAAATTGTATGATTTTATCTCATTAAATGATGAAAATCAAAATAAAAATATTTGATGTGGGGGGTTAAAATTAACGCGGACGGTGCCTGAGAACCATACCTTTTTTTTTAGCCTTTTGCACGCATTTAATTAATTCTAGTGGATGGATAACAAGCCTTGCACCGTATAGACAGAAATCAATGTTTCAGGCCCAAAAATTTCTTTTGAAAATCAAAATAACAAGCGCTGCTTGTGACACCAATTTTGTTTTTGCCTAATCGGTATTTACAAACACACACGTCCACACCCCCCCCCCCCCAACACACAGACGCATAATAGAACTTAATTGTTGTTCATGCAATTAAAGCCATTCAGTGATGCTTTATGCGTGTTTGTTTTTGCATCCGCGCGTTTCTTGCAACAAGCATTCGTTAGGCCTATTTCTGATTGTCTGAACATTTCTTGAAATGTTAAGTGTGAATTTTCCTCGAGAAATAATGGAAATATGTTTCCATATCCAGCAACGGATAAAACTTAAACATTGTCAATAAGCACCATTTCAATAATTGAAGAAATTGTTTTGAAACCTCCTGCATGTTGGGAAAATTTAGCCTTTTGACGCTACAGGCATGGTCAAGTTACATGAGGTGCTGATAATGGCTTACTCTATAAATGACCTCTTACATGTGTAGACAAGGCGCCACATTCACGAGCGTTTTACTTTTTTTGGCTACAGGAATATCGTGAATGAAAAATCTTCCCGAATGAAAAAAAACGTAGTGTACCGTATTGTCATGGTAAAGCCAGCTAAAGGAATCATGATTTATCTTCACAGATAAATATCTTTACAAATACTAATAAGAAGTTTCCCGTGAGATTTGGATTAAGAATAATGAGGTAACTTGTTTGAATGTCTGTAAACTTTTATGAAGATTGTTTATACATTTGTTTATTGATTCCCACAGGTATTTTTCCGATGTTTGTACAAGCTTGTTATGTCATACAGGCCTTAATTTGTAAAAGGCAATGCCTAAGTTTCCGGAAATACGTTTAATCATTTAAAACCCCTTCGAAAATCTAAAATAATATTTACTATTGCATGTTGGAAATCCATCAAATCACATTTAAACATAATCTTTGTCATGTGAAAATGAAATGGGAGGAGCCGGTGCGTGTGTGGAAGCAGGGGGCACATCCAGGATTAAGGAAAAAAGGGGACTAATGAGAGATTCTTAAAAAAAAGGTTGCAAGGTCTGGAAGGATGGGGGGGGGGGGGGGGGGGCGTTATCAATGGGTGGCTGAAAAGGAATTCCTAAACCAGGACCCCTCCTCTCTGGATCCGCTTCTGTGAAGGAAAGAAGAAGCAAAGGAATTTGCAAAGATGCTGTGATGAATTGTTTTCCTAATTTCCCTTTCGTAATTTAATAAGTATATTTATACGGATGCTTGGCAGAAATATCGTAATGATCATTCATTATCACCTTCGTTATATTATATTTTTGATTTGTTCCTTTCACGCACAATTTAATTTACCACCTAATTCTCAACAAGTAAATAAGGACGTTAATATTGACTTATCTCTTATATTATCGTAAAGAATACGTACTGATAGGTCTGACTGTGGGTCTTGGGTCCACGCGGCATGTTTCCTCAACCAATCCGGGTACGACCTTGGACAGGTCATTGTAGGTGGGAACTCCAAAGAAGTTGTATTGGGAAGGAGGAGTAACCAACCCTCGCATCCAGACGTTGTTCACCCGACTTGTGACGCCGACGGCCTGGATTTTGACGTTGCGGGATTTGACGTTATTCTCGATCCATTGGAGCAGGTTCGGATCGTGCGGGAAAGGCCGACCGTCAGTGACGACAGTGATGATGTCAGCAGCGAAGTCTCGGTCACCCGGGCCGCCATTCAAGACCGATCTCATGGTCAGCATGAAGGCTGCCGTGAAGTTGCTCAGTCCCCCCTGTAGAATGAAAAATCAAATAAATAAGCTAGAATATCACTCATTGGTGCGCATACCCCTGCCAATGTTAAAAAAAAATTCCTGATGGATCTGCCCCTATATGCAGATTCCCGACAAAATTTACCAAAATAAAACAATAAATGTCTTCCCTGGCCTACCTTCCGCCCTACTAAGTTTTGCGGTATTCGTTTTAGAATTTTCTGTACATAAGGTAAAAGTGAAACACACAGTCACGGAGGGAAGCATAACAACCTCGCATAGGTAATTAAAAAAACTCATGACCTAAATATCTGTTTGCGAAGTTGGCTATTTTCTTTTAATATCAGTGAAATTAAAGCATGGAAAATAACCTTACTCTGATCATTTTATTTGTATCCTACTTGCGAAAATTATGTTTAAAAAATATTTTTTGTACACAATACCGGAAAGACCCTATGAAAAGTGTTCGAGAAGTATTATCCCAATACATAAAGAACTGCGCGGTAAATACTAATTATTTTAAAATTAATGGTTCCAAAATGAAACGCTTAAATCTACATGTAACGCTTATTTAGGACAACGTTGACAGACTGATATATACAATGGTTCATTTGGTTTTACATAACGAACGTCATGTCCCTCATTTTGTCCCGTAAGATACTCACAAAAAGGGGGTGGATGTGCCCAGAGTAAATCATTTAACCCATAAAGTTAACACAAAGGGCAGGTGAACAGCTGGATTAACTATACAAGCCCGAGGAAGTATGCTTACAGGAGCGTTAACAGCATATACATGTCGAACCATACATTCTACGGTACCGCAGACGCTCAGGTCGAACTCAAGTTTGGCTTGGTCGCTGAAGCTGACCAGAGCTACCCGGGTTCTGCTGGGACCAACGTTCAGTTTGTTAATGTAAGAAGAGACCATGGCCTTCATGGCGTCCCAGCTGTTGAGGTAGGGCGGGTTCTCTATTATAGTGCTTGAGCGGTCCATGATGATGACCACGTCCTTAACACAGTCTGAATAATAATAATAATGATGATGATGATAATAATAATAATAATAATAATAATAATAATACATATCATAATAATAATACATGTCATAATAATGAATTTGGTTATCAAACGTTATACAAATAATAAAAATAATAATAATAATAATTGTAATAATAATACATGTCATAATAATATATGTAATAATCGTACATGTCATAATAATAACAATAATAATAATAATAATAATATTAATTATGCGCATTACATGTAATGACCATCAGCAATACTAGTGAAACAAGATAGACAGAAAGGCTTCAAGAGGAACCTCGTCGTCAGAGACAGACTTAAGATTGATCCAAAACTATAATGTCCAATGCATGATAATTACGAACTGACTTGAATTCGAGGCAGAAAGATGTATAAAGAAGATCCACAAGTTGCGATCATCTTGTGTTTTATATCAGAATTGAGTTTTTACATTGTCCAAATCGCCCTAACAATTGTACACGCTTTACTTAGATGTCATACAAGCAATTTATTTATTTTTACACAGTGTCGTTAGGAGAGTGCAGTGACGAACCTCTGAGCGGATCCGGCGGAGGGGGAGCTGCAGTCGGTGCGGCTGTGGTGACGGGGTCGGGCCTGCAGGCTTGAGTGATGATGCCGTAAGCCAGAGCCGGGTTAGCCAGATTGTTGAAATAATCCACAGGATAGTAATGCTGGTTCATGGGCTCCGACACTATCGTCTCTATTATGTTCAAATCTACTTCCTTGGTAACGCCGATGACGTACACTGTTGAAAGTAAAACCAGGATACTTATTATACATTCAAGTTGCTTTATTGATTTTTATTGCAAATATTTTGTCACATTAAAAAACATTATCTTCATATATCAAATTCTTCTTTTGTCTTATTTCTGGGTTAAATTAATAAGTAGGAGGAACCAGGGGAATTGTATCCACTATCCCGGTTACTGTTAAAACGTCAGGGTGTGGGCTAAACACGTGAGCATCATTATATCCAAACTGGCATACAGCTGTTGATGGGATAGAGACCATTAACAGATGGAGCAGATTGTAATCGGTTGCATGGTTTAGTCGCTTCATTTTTGCGCTTAAGCTCTCGGTTCGGTTCGACCCCGTTAGAGTCTCAAAGCTAGACAAAAACGTGAAAATTTGATAGAACCTCGGATATTCGATTTTATGCCTGAACGGCAAATTTCAGCTGCTGGATTTTTCCTTGCCACATGCATATAAAATCTTACCTCGAGAATGCTAAGTAATAACAACATTCATTTAATCGTATTAACTGATTGTTTGAATATCTTCATCATCATTTAATAGAGTGGCACCGACGGGCCGTGGACTTGTCCTAAATATATTAATAGAACCACAATTAAGGAAGACCGCTGTTTTGTAGGTAATTGGCGAACCGTCGGGTCACCTATTGAGAGCACATTTACCCCTGTATATGCCATGGTAAAATTATTTTACAAAAACCGAGAGAGCCGCTTCACATTTTGGTTCAATGGGTTTTCCGGAGCCGTGAAGCGGCGACACCTGGTGCTCGACATGGTAAACATTTTTTCCTTTCTGTCTTATGCAGACACCTTTTGAATTTACCGGATTTTATATGGTAAGGTCAGTGACATAACCCGTTTCTGCTGGTTTAAGTGGACAGACAAACACGGACGTTTTTAGAACTACATGTATATTAGTGAGAGACACACACCAGGGGCGGATCCAGGATTTAGGAAAAGGGGGGGTCCAACCCAGGAGGACAAATGAAAACCCTAAAAAAAAGGTCCTCGGGTCTGAAAAAGGGGGGGTCCAGGCGGCAAAATTTTGTCTGAAGCCCTTAAAAAAACGTTGTTTCTGATGAAAAAGGGGGGGTCCGGACCCCCTGGACCCCCCCCTGGATCCGCTTCTGCACACAATATGAATAATAATGATTAACGAGGATACCTTCGATATCTCGTGCACGGAGCCGCCTTACAATATCCGCGATCCTGTCTGGAAAGTACGGGTTTGGTTTGCCGTCGGTGAGCATAACGATCTTGTTGCGGACATTAGGACGGTCACCCTGGGCCTCTACGAAAATCCGCCCCTCTACCGCATCCAGAGCCTGGTCAGTAACCGTGCTGCCACCCTGCAAGTGACAATGGTGGACTTAGTGAAAAATATATAAATCAAAGGAGCTTGCATTACTATTAGTTTAAAGC
Source organism: Sipunculus nudus (assembly GCA_026874595.1). NCBI lineage: Eukaryota > Metazoa > Annelida > Sipuncula > Golfingiida > Sipunculidae > Sipunculus > Sipunculus nudus. Next base: position 60,638,120 of record CM049318.1, read on the forward strand.
GGTGTTTCCATGCATACCATTCATATATACGTGTATGCGTGAACTGGCTGAAGTATACAGGTGCGTCAATACATGGGGGTGGGTCGGGGGGTTTCGGTATATCAAACAATTAATTAATTATCAAGAGGGGTGATAAATGAGATATTTCAATATTCGTATAGGTTTACAAAAAATGGCTCCTGCCCCTGTGAGTTATCCCAATCCTGGAAGAAACATTGATTCCACTGGAAGTATATAATGGTAAAGTAGATATAGCAGTTCTTCCCTAAAACAAATGCTGGTAATCCCTGAGTTAACGAAGACTCTACGCCGATTGTCACCAATATACGTACATATATACCGATGGACAGATGGAAACACCGCAGTTAACAATCATAGGGGTGATTTTTTCACGCATATATGCGCACATCGAAATACAGCTTTACATATACTCATGATAATATTATTTTCATCTGAGGTCGTACATCTAGCTCTGATTATTTTTTTTCAAATTAATATTTTTTTTTTGCTTTTTGGAACAGCTGCTTAGATATTCACTCAGTCTCACCATTAATATCTTGTCTATCGAAAAGTTTCTAAAATTGCTTTTTATATAACAATTAAATATTTTGATTTTTTTATATACAATACCAATGTGCATCAGTTTTCCATGAAACAAGTAAAACAATTAAAGAACATAAAAATATGAATTATTATTGTGAGGTACAAATAAATGATAACAAGATGAAATATGTACTTAGTATTTATTTCCAAATAGATATTAATATCATATATACTTACCGGGGCCTTAATTTGTTCAACTGCGTTTTTAAGGCACTGAGCGTCATTGCACTGTCTCAGGTACGTCTGAACGGTGACATTGTCGCCAAAGTCCACCAAGGCTACCCTGGTATCGGAGAGTCCGATTTTGAGTGAGTCGATAAGTCCCCCCAGGAATTTCTTGACGTCATACCAGTTCTCTAGATGTGGGGGTTTCTCCGTGATGCTACCGGAGCGGTCCACAACCAGGGCGATGTCGGCATTGCATTCTGTAAGTATTCATCATATTTATATTATGTTTTCCCCTCGGTTGGTTAGTTTGTCTGACAGCAACTTTACGCCAGAAGTGAAAAACGGATTTTGATAAAGTTTTGTTGAAGGTTAGGGTAACACTCGAGGAACAAACCATTTATTGTGGAGGTTAATATATATCACCTTAATATATTTTAAATTGAAGGTATTATAAATGTACATGTATATTGTGCCACAGGGCCCGTGGAGTTCGCCGAATTAATTGGTATAATTTGTACTATCATGGCCAGATTTTTTAAACAATTGACCAGATGAACCCGTTTTACTAAAGCGTGATACTGTTCGTAACATTTAAAAAAAAGGATTCTTGTTTAGTGGAGGTAACCAACTCCATTTTTTAATGCTTGATTAACTATAGGTACATGTACATCTGCAGAGTTCCATTCGGGACTCCGTGGCAGGAGCTTAAACCCGATTTTCCTGGTGTCAAACAGGCTTGATGCATATACCACTCCTGCGGGTCCTGGGTGTGTGTCATTCCCATTGCTGGGTCATAACACCGAGGAACCCCAAGGCACACTCGTTTATAAGTGAAACAGGACTGTTCGGCACAGTCTCCCCATTTAGCCTGCAGAACGCGCACCATGGGTTGGAGCCGATCGTGAAAAATCTCACCGCCTCGGCTGAGATTCAAACCCACGATTTCCCGGCTTTGAGTCCTGTGCTCTACCCTAGACCTCATGCAGAAGCAAGTGATCGCATCATAGATAAGCTTGATTAGGGAATTCTGGCGGTGGTAACTAGACAGCTTATTTATTTATTTTTTCTCTCTTTTTTGTTGTTATTGTTGTGCAAAAATTATTTTCCCCAAATAAATGTTTAGAACATTAACTTTCATGTGAGAATGATGACTTGATGCCTGGGTTCAGGGTGATTCAGTACCAGTAAACTCCTCACGCAGCCGTTACAAACTGTGTGCGTTCAAGATCTCCTTCATTTTAGCGCTGCTTTGTATAGCAAGGTTCTCCGGGTTACGCCGCTAGGGCTTGCACAGGGCAAACAGTTGTAATCAGACCAATGAGAGTATTGTGCATCCAGGTACATGATAAAAACCTGCGACACATTCTCTCGTTGGTCTGATTCTTGACCCTTTATGCCTGTCCTGGTGTCGAGATCCCGAAAATCTGCTAAGCAGAGCAGCGGTTGAAACAAAGAAGATCTGGAACGACTGGATATGTATATTGTTTTTTTGGTATATTCACAAATAAGAAATAGCCTAAGATATGGCTGCTGGTTTAACATTTAGAAATGTGGGCGTTGCCCTTTTATATCAGAGTTCTAAGATGAGAGGGGGAAAAACAAAATTCTTTAATTTTTGGACCAGCGTCAAACTCTGAAGGGAATGTTTATATAAAAACATAATTGTAAATTTGTCTAAAAGAACCTTTCATGTACCCAACAGATTTTTTTTTTATTATTATAACCCAACAGATGTTATAATATTCCGACATAAACGCCTCCTTAAAAATAAGTTAGATAATAGTTTTGTACGTTTTGAATTGACCAAAGTCGTCGTCGCTAGTGTACTAGTATGCCATAAGTGCAGTGGAATAGGCCTATTGATTTTTCATATCCGTTGAACAAAGCGAGGTTCCTTACCAATCTGTACGAGTGGTTTTGGCGCCGCTGCCCGGTTGCAGGTACTGGTTTGGATGCCCTCTATTTCGTGCAAAAGCTGGTCAAAATCTTTGACCTGGAAAGCATTCTCTGAGGCTGGATGAGACGCCATGAATTCCATCAGACCCTTGTCCACGTCCTCCGTCACACCAACCGTCAGAACCTGCAAACAGATAGAAGATAAGACGCTATCAATTCTATCACACCGTGGCCCACTTGATCCGTCAAACGTACAACCAGAAACTGTAAATGTGTAAAAGATAAGACGCGATGAATCCCATCACACCTTGGCCTACATGATCCATTAATTAAAAAGTCAGAAACTGTAAAGAAGTAGGTGTGACGTCTTAAGTTCCATCACGCCGTCGTCTAATTGACCCGTCAGAACCACTGGCATTTTAAGGTTCAGTGTTAACGCTTTTAGCTATTTACTGCCCCGGGTTTTGTCTGTCTCAGACAGAATTGAAGGCTTTTCTCCAGAGAATATGACGTATGGGCATTAGCATACTGCATACTGCATACATAATTTACATATAATAAATGCATGTGATAATGAATTACCAAAGAATGCAACACAATTAATCGTGTATGAAAGGAACAGTCATAGAAAGGCCTACAATCGATTGTTATTATAACATTGACATTTTGACTGCCAATGGCTGGCCTCTGTAACCTAGGGATAGAACACAAGACTCAAAGCCAATAGACCGTGGGTCGAGGATATAGGTGACAATTTTCATGGCCGTCCCAAACTCTGGTTTAGCGCTCTGTGTGCTTCATCGGTATACATGTATATGTTGTTCCCACAGCCTTGTTTTACATACATACGAATTCGTCTTTTTGGGATTCCTCGGTGTTATGACCTAGTGGGTAATGATTACACAACCAGCATCCGCAGGTGCGGTAGACACTTTGCCTGGGTGACAACAGGTTGTAATATGTCGAGAAGCGAGTGTGCCGCCCCGGAACGAAGTCCCAAACCGAACGGGCAACTCTAAAGATTTAACTCAGCTTAAAAAAGCATTAAAATGGAGGCGGTTAATCCCCCTCCCCATAAAAAATAATAATTACCTCGGCATTTTTGTTGATCTTCATGTTGTCCACTAGAGTCAGAAGGTTGGGGTTATTGGGTACAGGTTTCCCGTCAGTCATCGCTATGATGATGTCCACGGCATCATGGCGGTCACCACCTTTACCATTAAACACCAGCTGGTCGGCCAGCATGAACGCACCGTAGAGGTCGGTCTTCCCGTTCTGAAAGAAACAAAAAGAAAAAAAATATATAAATTTTGTTCTTTTGTAGAGAACGTTTGACAGTAATCGGAAGTCGGTTTAGAATCTATGCATTTCATGGTCCGTAGATGAATAGAAATTTCTTCTAATCAAAGCTACCAATTTATGGTAATAAATGAAATCATGGTTACCTTTTGTATTGAAGATAAAAAGATAAAGATAAATTTAAATATAAAAGCTTGATGTGTGTTTTGTCGCGTGACTAGCTGATACTCTCGCCAGGGTTCCCTAAATAACCTCTCCTGCTTATCTAACTTAGTGCTTCACAGGGTGACCAACAGGGGTCACTGGTGCCCTGGAAGTATGCGGCCCCTGTTATCACAGATGAATGCCTCTTACCCTCATTTGGACAAAACAAAAAGACCCTTGTCACAATGCTATATAATCATCTGAATTAAAAATATATTACCCCTAAATATAATGGTTTGTTCCTTGTGAGTTACACTAACCCTCCACAGAATTTCATCAAAATATATTTACAACTTTTTGCGTACATTTGCTATCAGACAAACCAGCAAACCAAGGGCAATACATAATACCTTCCTGGCGAGTACAAACTGTTTACAATGAGAAAAAAATCGATCAGGCTGGCTTACCGGGGAGTCCAGGTTCCAAATGACTTCCTGTAGGCACGCTACGTCTTTGCATTCACCTAAGTTCACGTGCAGGATGGTGCGCTCAGGGTTTGCGAACGAGATGATGGCAACGTGAGTTTTATCTGGTCCAACACCAAACCGAGTGACAAGCTCAGAGAGGAACTGACGGACCTCTATCCAGTGTTTGTAATTTTGACGATTGTCACCGACGATACTGCCAGATCTGTCAATCATGAGGACGATGTCGGCTTTATTGTGACACACTGAAATAAAAAATAAAAATAAAATATAACTATATATGTGTGTGGTCGTTCGACTACCTGATACCACCGCCAGGGTGCACTTGATTAAGTTTTCCTGCTAATCTAACCTGTACATGTTCTTTACGTAAACACACTAAATACTAATTCACGCTTCACCCCCTAGGTGGAAGCAGGGCACAGATCTGCATTCTTTGTTTTGTTGGTTTTCACAGAGTACTCTTAATATGGCAGCGGATTTAGAGGAGACTCTCCTATCTTTTTGGCAAAAAAAAAAATCGTTGAAATAGAACGATAATTAATAAACCCAGCGTTTGATTATTCTGCTGGTGCAGTTTTCTTACTTATACATCTGTATACGAGAGATGTATAAAGTATGGGACATATGTTTACCTGTGGCAGGGTGTAGACACACCTCTTTCTAAGATCCTTTATACCCACCTAAAGACATCGCTAGAAACAAGTATATACAAAACGAGAAACTCGGAGATTATATTCATTCTTTTTTTGCAATAAGAATATTCCTTTGTGACACCATATCTGTATGGTTGGGGAAAAAACATTAAAGGTTTACCCTGTCTACCATTGTCTTTTGATTCGTGCAGCGTTCTCTGTTTTGTGTATCTCCTGCTTGATTTGGTTGAAGTTGATAATAATATTTACCTCTGTCAAGAAGGTGATAAATTTAGTGTTATTAATATGTTGTTGCCCCCGCCATTAGGGTATGCGTTCATCTCGACCGTGAGTGTGTGTTTGTTTGTTCACAACATAACCCACGGAACCATGAACCATTTCATTATATTATAAAGGCATTTTTTGACGGACAAAGAGAGCATTTATATTAGCATATTAGCGAATGGCTACTTTGTAATCGTGTCAAAATGAACGTGTTCAAACCAAGAATCAATTAGATTTTGGTGTGGATCCGAAACATGCTTCGGATTCAGGAACGATTTTGGAGCGTGGTGATGTAATGGCAAAGGTGCCAGACATGTGATCAAGCGGTCATGGGTTCGAATCCCGTAATCTCTCACTTCTTCGCTAAGATCCTTAAGCAAGGTCTCAGCCACAAGTGTGCTTATGTCTACCCAGCATTACAAATGGGTACCGGATTAAATGCCATCTGCGTATGGCGGGCCCTAGAGACCTCAAAACCGTGTGTGGGCTCTGTAGCGTCCCCAGGGAGCTACCACCGGGAAGTTAATTGTAAAGTCTTCTGAGCCAATTATTGGGAAGGGGACTTAAAACCTGCAACTTTTTTTAACTTTAACGTCATCAATGAATATTCACAAATGTGCAGTCACTTATTGGCCTGGTAACATGGGCCAAATAAGTGAATGCAAACAGGGTTTCGGAGCATACAACACACACACACTGTGGAGGCTTGCATTCCATGGAATGTAGATTTTTTTTTGTAAACAGGTTTACGTAAATAAAAAAACTCTTCTGAAACGATTTCCACGAAATTTTTGTGGAGGTGTTGGGTCAGTGAAGACTACAATACGTTTTGGTGAGTATTCGGATAAAGGGAAGGAGGGATGGCGAAGGTATGCGCTCTTTTGAGTGTGCCTCTAGTTTGATAGAATTCTGGAAGATTTAAGTGTTCCAGTGTTTGTGGGTCTATTTTTAGTTTTCATATCTGATAACTGTATTTTATTCTGAATTTATGATGTAAGCCTGTGTATGTGTTAGCGAGTCCCTTTATTGACTATTCAAGTGTGTGAAAGTGTTTGTTAGTCTCTTTTCTGAGTTTTCATTGCTTATAAGTATCTTTGTTTTGATTTTGGAATCAAAGTGTGTGGATGCATGTGTTTGGGTATCTCTTTTGCTATTCATACACAAAGTATATTCTGAATGATGGGGCGTAGCGTGTATTTGTTCCTATTTGTTTCTTGCCTGTTTACTGACCTGCGTCGTGTGCGATGGTTGGTTTGTTGAAGACCCTTCCTCTGTGAGCAAAAGCGCAGATATCTTCCGTTACACGATTCTTCTTGATCTTTTTAAACGTATTCTCTATATGACAGGAACCCGAACCTGTCATTTTGACGGCAAAGGGGCTAGAACATGTCTCCTTACTCGCAGCCACCAAAAACGTGTTTATGTTCAGAGTTCGGTCCTTCTCGATCCCCTCCAATACACTGTTTAATCTTCTGTTAACGTTGTTCGGGATACGGTCAGTAATGACCACTATTGTTTTAGGTAAGACGTAATTAACACCCTTCAGCTGATTTATAGCAAGACTCATTGCTTCGGCAAAGTTGGATCTTCCAGGGGACTTCTACAACAAATTAATATAAAATAAAATAAATAAAGATCAAAGTTGGTTTAAATGCGACCGAGTGCATTTATATACAAATGCAGATCTTTCATATAAACCGAATACAAAATGCAAATGGGATTATATCTGTATTATAATTAATGGAACTACCACTCAACTTTTGTCACGCAACCCCTCTACACCAATATAATAGAAACACTCGTTGTTGGTCTCTGATTGTCGGGAACGAGGCCAAGTATGTTCTAAGGGGGTCTTTTTCGATATTTTTCTCAAACATTTTAAGATTTCAAATAATTTTGGGAAGGGGCCATCGCAGCGCCATATATCATGAACTATACTTGAACTACTTTAGCAGATGGTACTTAAACGGTAAATTCTGCCAGGATCATTTTTGTAATTGTCGAAACATTTGGACGTTACAGTGGTTTAATTATGAACACTGACAAATCAGAAGGATATATTGGATAGGAGCTGTTAAAGATAAAAAAGAACAAACAAAACAAAAACACTGAATATTAAGTGGTCTGAAAGGGAATAAAAATATTTTGTGATTAGAAAGAATGTGGGAGAAAAAAAATTATAATAAGATAAATGAAATTGAAAAATGTATTAATCCCTAGCGAATGAAAAGCTTGTCACTGCAGGGAAGAATTTATTTATTATTGTAAAAAAATGATAAATTTAATACATTATATAAGGCCACTTCTCAGCAGATATACAGCTGTATTAAATATGAAATTGTAGGCTTTACTTTAAAGTCCACACGGCTAAATATATGATTATATACGAGTTTGACTGGTCATCAGTATGCTTACCACCAAATCAGGTATTTACAGATGTGAAAACTCATCATTTTCAAAATAGATTTTTACAGAATATTCTTGTTACTAATTATTGGCTGGGAAAATGGATGATAAAAGAAGATAATGTTCATTTTATCATTTTTGCCACTGAGGATATACCTCATCTGTTCTGGGAATGTAACATAAAAAATTGATATCTTCAGAAAAGTGGAGTCAAAATAAGATGAAATTTGATCACTTTAACATGAATATGAAAACAGTATTGCTAGGAGACTTAAATGGTGATGATTGGAACAATTGTCTACTCATGTTGGGAAAAAAGATACATTAGGAGATGTAGATGTAACTAGAAAGAACTGAAAATTAGAGGAAATAAGTATTATCCTAATCTTTACATGAAGACAGAATATATATTTGCAAAAATAAAGGGAATACGTCTGATTTAATAGAAAATTGGTCTGTATTACAATGTTTATTATTAGAAATGAAATCAGACGAAAATGTTAATACGGTTTATCTTTATATCTTTTTATATAAGGTTGGAGGTGTGTATTGTATAATATAGAGGTAGTTAATGAGGAATTTATGTACGTCATATATAATGTTCAGAGCTATATATAGATCTGAAAAGCTTTGTGAATTAATTGTTGAATAAAGGTTTATTAAAAAATGAACTACTTGAACCATGTTATAACGGGCAATAGGGTATAGACCAGTACTAGTTATAGGCTAAAGCTCAATATGTCCAAAGAGTTAAGACTGGCTTTATTGCGTTCACAGCGCACTTACACAACGTATTGTAAAAACAGGCATAACCACTACTAGATGTATATGATGCCGGCCGCTAACTACATGGTATTATAGGTCTTCCTTCAGATTCAGGCAATTATCTTGTTTCCTAATTTGTCGCCTTCCAGTGTCAAAGAAAATCGGCCGATTCTGTTGGACGATTAGTGAAAAAATGTGTTGAGCACAAGAGAGCGACAATAAGTTCAGCACCATGAACTAGGCAAACCAATAATATATCAATTAAGGACAGACATTTTTTTTATTGTAATATATTTGATAAATGACCTGCGATCTTTCTTTGTCAGGGAACAAAAACCGAACAGTTGGTGTCAATCTTCAGTGACAGGTGTCGCTAGTTAAGTAAAAAAAGAGTATTAAACCACTGTTGCTTCAGTTTCAATAAGATCTGAAAAAATATATACCCCCATTTGAATGATGTCCATGCACTTATTTTGGATGTCAACGGCAACTGTCAACAAGACAATTAATTTATTAGCGGCAAGGACAAGTTTTAGTAATTTTTTTGGGATGTCATCCCTTGGTGGCAGCACCTTCCAGAAAATAAAAACAGACATCACCCTTGCATCTCCATTAATATTAACATTAGTATTGTTTGGAAATGGGACATTTACCTCAAACGGCATTTTTTCAACACTACTGACGATGCATCCGATGTCGCTGCACTCACCGATACCACTCTCCACCTTGGCGCCGTTGCTCGCTGACACAATCCCTAGTCTGTTGGTTAGAGCATTATGAGATATCAAATGTAGAATGGTGTTGATTAGCAAGTTTTATGCATAAAATATCATGGTTTTCTGTGTCATTATATTCACTGATATACAATCATTTCTTGGTATATAGATTGCATCAGACGTATTAAAGCATAAAGAAATATGAAGGAAAAACATAAGGAAAAAATTTATATAGGCCAACATGTATATATGAACATCCATATATATATATATATATATATATATATATATATATATATATATATATATATATATATATATATTGTTACAGGTGCTCTTTTATTGTGTGACTCGGGCGTAACTCGTGTTGTTGTTAAATTTTATGTTTAATCTGGTTGAACTCTCGTTGTCATGTGAGCCATGGGTTTTCACGCCTGGTCGTGGGTTACGTGATGAGCCTGGTATGTGTAGAGACACACGGCTATGTCTTTCTAGAGAATTCCTGAAACGCGTGTTTACTGTTGAGTAGGGTCCTTATAGACTGTTCGAGAAGTGGAAAATTCCCGGCTTGGGATGTGAAGGTATATAAAGGGCTGTTTTCTAGAACCAGGTGGCAGAGCAGAGCAGATTCCAGCGGACGCAGAAGCGTGTGTCAGGACCTTTTCCGACGAATGCGGCAATTATAGATTTTCAAGAACTTCCGCCTGGATTTTATACATTTGGACTTCAGTTTACTTTCTGTGTTGTTGCAAGAACTTTCCACTGGACTGTCATTCTCCGAGAGTTTACATTCAAAGGACTTATTGTGGTGACGGTGTTGGTATCGATGTACTGTACATCTTTCTGTGTGATTATACTGACTTGTTGATATAACGCTGTTTTACTGTATAATTGTATTGATTTAGTGAATTGTAATGTAAGGGTAGTTTTAAGAATTAATTATAGTTATTTGTTAACAGAAAACCACTGACTTCTTTATTCATTCCCCTAGACGTTCAACACTGCCTAGTGTTACAGAATCTGATTTTTTTTAAATCTCCATTACAAAATTTGTGTTCATCGCGCATACGTGATCTGTTTATATTAGGTTCCGTAACAATATGTATGTGTGTGTGAAAACTATTTGATTATATATATGATAAATATTTGAATATATATATGATAAATATTTAAATATATATATATATGATAAAATAAAAATAAATTAAAATCCAAATAATAAATAATAATAATAGTTGGCATTTTACAATTATAATAATTAATTTAATAATATATATTCACAACATATAAAAAATGTCTTAATAACTGTTAAAATATTAAAAAAATACTATATTCTATACATGGTATCGACCTACTTTTTGGTGCCTGTACCGTCCATTATCCAGATCGCCATATCAATATAATAATCCCGAATCTCTCTCTGTTGTTCGTCTGTCAACCGGTTCCCCATTTTTGTGTCCAGAATTAAAACAACCGGCATTCCCGTACTGTTACATTCTGAAATAAAAATGAATACTGACGGTAGAAAGACGTTCGATCTCTTCGCACAACAACTCTTCTCTTCTTGTACAAAAGTCACGCTGCATTCAAGTTAGTCGTATTACTTCGTCCACTTTACTGCTGCCTTCTATAGCAGGTCGAGGTGGATCAAGGGTTCAGGAAAAGGAGTGGTCTAATCTAGGAGGACGAATGAAAAAAATTTAATAATAGGCCCCCAGGTCCAGGAAAGAGTGAACGTTAGTGTGTGTGTTGGGAGGGGGAGGGGGGGGGGGGGGTCCAGTCGGCAAAATTTGGTGTGAAAACTTTAAAGAAAGGTTGCGGCGTCTGAAATAGGGGGTATTTGGAACCCTTGGACCCCCTCTGGATCCGCTTCTGTATATGGAGAAGGTTTTGCAAAATATCGCCCTGGTGGCCCAGGTCAGGCGATATTTCGCAAAATTTGCTACAGAAGGCAACAATAACGTAGAATTACCCAAAACACTGGTGTTTTGGGACATTAGACGAAAAACTATGAAACACCTATATTAAGCGTTTATCTTTGAGAAAAACACAGCAAATTACATAGTTAAATTTTATCACAGTAAAATGGACAAAAAATCAAATATGTTAATTTATTCACAAAAAAAAGGAAATCAGTTAATCAATGAACAAGGTATAAAATCAATGAAGGTTTTAGACTTTCTCCAATCAACTATACTTTCTACGTATAAAACATCTAAAAATTTATATCAACTTCATCTACGAAAAAAAAAATTAACACGCCAGTATAGGTCATAAACTGGGAGAGGTGTCTTACAAGAAAATTTATGAATAGATATTGAAATTTATTTTCATATGCACTTAGTTAACAATCCCTTTGGGAGGGGGAAATTGAATACCTCAGTCGATCAAACAAAGATATATAGGTGTTTATCGGTAGATCAGGGAATAAGTTAAATATACAGTCGGTTTAATACGCGGATCATAGGGGAGCATTTATTTAATCTTTTCTCTTTTTTTATTCAAGGCTATATGTAAGCATGGGTAGCTCATGATCGGATATTGGGTCTGACCCTTCTTAAGTTGGGCGACCTAAATTGCTTTCGATTATTGGGTCAGATCGGAAGATGGCGCTCAACTTCGGATGTTTGTTTTTACGCAAATATTGTCCATAGACAGGTAGATCTGTTCTTGATAATGATATATATATATATATATATATATATATATATATATATATATATATATATATATATATATATATGATTGTGACGATAGTCAGGTTAACACATAATTCAGAGATGCATTCCTGGATTATTTATAATGTTCCTACACTTTAGACTTCCTTGTTCATTATAATCTATGTAGAAATTTAGCACATGAGAGGAGATTCGCAATTGCAGCCTTTTTGTAACACTTTTCATTCATTCACTTTTCAGGTCACGCATCGTAACAACAACCTGTAATTTGACTTCTGAAGATTGACACGCTTGTCTGCAAACAAACGTTGCGTGTCTTTAACATTTTTTTAGATCACCGTCATACACAATGTCGGTTCAGCAACACTTCAAGCAGGTGTTTTCATGAATTGTGACTGTGGATGTGAAGTTGTGTATAAATTACAGTCATTTTCTCCCCTCATCATCCCAAATATATACTTACGATTTATTTTCACTAGCTCCATTTTTCAATGGAGAAAGGCGGCTTGACACTGGTGTAATTATAATATTTATTTTCCATAATATAAAATACACAAAAGACCAAAGTTTCCTTCAATATTTTACATAAACCACTGACATTTTCACGGTCTATAGAACTTTAGAATGAATAATGCATATTCATTTTCCTAATTATATTAAACAACGTGGGGGGGGGGGGGGGGCGTTACGGGGGGCACGTGTTCAGATTTTATAACTTGATATAATCCTCATCATCCAAGGTTGATGCAGATAAAAAAATCGGTCTAGGTATACATTGAACGGCGATCAGCAAGGAACAGCCAGAGCACGACGTGAACCCGCATTTTTCATTAAAGATTATAGGTTCAACGATTTGTATACTTCTACTATGGCACTATACTATATGTAATACACTTAAATTGTTGGTCCCCCGCCGTAAGGAGGAAGGGCTACTAAAATGGTCCGCGTCTGTCTTCCGGCCGTCCCGCCCAATCACTGACGCCACGTTTTCCTAATTATACATATGGCGGGGTGGGGGGGGGGGGGGGACTCTTTGTACCTCTAGGCCCTTGTCTTATTGGTAAAATAGGATAATATAATTGACCTAATTTTCTTGACGTGTTTTGTGTACGCGGCGTCATTGACATATTTACCAAAAGTATATGTTCATCATGAACAAAACATACCTAATCAAAGGGTACAAACATGAAGTGAACCCACATTTTATCATCTTAAAGGTGGGTCCAGTGCTTTTAATATGCTTCTGTATTATGGTAATATAAATACATGTAATATGTACTAGGATCTACTATATATACTAGTGTTATATTTTTTAATATACAAGGGAAAGTGAGGGTCACTTTTTGTCATGACTTATTTTTTCTTGATGAGTGGCGCGTATACTTAACGAGACTTCACTGGCAACGTAGTAAATGTGGAATCCCGAATTAGCAGAGCAAATGTGGGTTCTCTTAAAATGAAAAGTACTCATACTTAATGGCATAAGAGTTGAGGATTAATGCTCAATTCCAATGTTTTAATACCGAATCAGCCCTCACGAGCCTCCTTTGAGGCAGTAAAACCATTAGCTGACGGACATGAACTTTGACCTGAAAATTTAACTAGGCCTGAAACTAGATCATCATTTGTTGAAAGGAAGGTTTTGTAACGCTCTGTACTTGAGTATGGTTAATCATTTAATTATACGCCTGAGGTTTATATGACCTCCAACGGGACCTTGGTCATTTTGACAGCTTTTAACGCACATGCCCGTGACGTAGGATTCATTTTCGGACTTGACCTCGAGTCCGGCCTCGAGTCCACCTTTTCAAGGACTGACTTGGACTGTGTGGTCCTGAACTCGGCCTTGTATTCGGACCAGGCGGGAAAGACGTGAGAAATTAGGCCAGAAGAAAAACAGACCCCGCCATTAGATGTAAACATGGTAAACATTTTGATAATATTTATCAACACACCCAGCGCATGTGCGGACCACTTTCCAAATACTGGAAATTAGAAATTGTAAACAGTATCATATGTTATATATCAGGCGGTGCCTGAGAACCATACCATATATTTTTTTTACCTAACATGTTTGTTTAAGAAAAAAAAATGGATTCGGCTTCGAGATCTGTGTTTACAGACAACTACTCTGAGAAAACTCGGAAAGACAAGTACTCGGAGAAGACAGTTTTTACTCAGGGAGCTTGACTCGGACTTGAATGAGGACTCGGATAGAATGGACTCGACTAGCACACTGACACGTAAAATTATAAAACAAAGTTCTGAAATCACTTTTACTTAAACACACAACCACTGTGTGTGTGTGTGTGTGAGAGAGAGAGAGAGAGAGAGAGAGAGAGAGAGAGAGAGAAAAGGGAAAGAGAGATACATATACTCCCGTTGTATTCAATCATTTGGAACCCTATGGATGCGTAGAAATAGTTTGCGCCCGCTTAAATGTTTCAACAAATAATGATTGTGTTTTTTTGTATATCAAAAGACATAATACAATGTAATTTTAACTTTTCATAATTTTTTAATAAATTCCATGCACATGTCAGTGTTCTTTTTACATATATTTTTAGGTCTTGACTAGTTCACTAGTTTATTCTTCCTCTTCACTTGACTTTAGACCTTGTCAGAGTACAGGTCAGAGTCCAGTTCTGTCGAGTCCAAGCCCGAGTCCTTGTAAAAAGTGGACTCAAGTCCAGACTGGAATCCTGCATCACTTACGATACACTGATGATGGATAAATCAGCGATCTTTGAGGAATGAGAATAAGTGTTTATTTCTTTATTACCCTATTCCAACATTAATCAGACCCTGACTACTGTGGTTAAACCTGTATATAGCCACTGTAGGCGGAGAAGTTGAACTGCTCTTAAGTCATGAGCCTTACATATATCCTAGGTTCTTGTCAAGACATAACATCCAAGAATACAGATGAGTAAGAAGAGGTCACAGGTAGACATGCGCATGCGTAAAAGCCTGTCTGTCTTTCAGTAAAAAAAAATTCTAGAAGAGCTGTGTGTGAAACATAATAACCCTGTTCCATTATCAATGTCAAGTGCATATAAAAAACTATATATCAAATACATTTAGTAGTTATTTGGATGGTACCGGCAAGATCTCGTAGATAAATTGAATTCATTTGAATAACACTTGCATTATATAACAAATGTGAAGCCTGTATTTAGTATAGTTTTTTTTCGTTTGTAGTTCATCATATTACTGCGTGGAGTTTAATCACGTGACATTGATTGATGTACAGACAGGTTGTTACGTGAACCATGAGCCGTGACGTTCGTGACGTAAGCGGCATGAAGCTTCCAGTAACAGGAGCACCTTGGCACCAACAGACAACCGACATCTTCAATAGACACACATCAGTGGACGTATACGGCCTTTACTTAATCAAATACATAAATACATATCATAAAATATGTCTCCTTTTTGGTTTTCGTCCGCCCGTTTGTCTCTCTCTCTCTCTCTTTCTGTATTCATACCGTTGGCTGCACAGCGCCATGTAATGTTTTTTCTTAATTATGTTTGCTGTAAGAAAGGTTGGGAATTTAGAATATATATAATTTTTAATTTCGTTGAATTCGTGGTTAAATTAGTTCTGTCAATTTAAAAGAAACAACTACAGTGACATAGAACAACACATAATCATGCGTTTTACTCTGCTTAATTGTACATGTACGCACATTAACATCCCGGAGTATTAAAATAATTAAAATAAAAAAATGCATT
This sequence comes from Sipunculus nudus, assembly GCA_026874595.1. Taxonomy (NCBI): domain Eukaryota; kingdom Metazoa; phylum Annelida; class Sipuncula; order Golfingiida; family Sipunculidae; genus Sipunculus; species Sipunculus nudus. The sequence continues at coordinate 60,653,935 of CM049318.1, forward strand.
AAGAAATTAAAACAAGATTTCCTTTTCTATACTTTTATAGTTCTTTTTATTTTAGAATTTATACTATTCAATGCATCTTGTGTGTAAACCGAGCAATAAAAAAATGAAATTTACCACCGAATTTACAACACGAAATAGTTTTTCCACAGTGCAAAAATTAGCTCTTACACTATTCTGGTGTTTAATAAACCTTAAGTCCCTTCAATGGAAATTTTGGCTAACTTTTGGCTGAAGTTACAGGAATAATGTCTGTATACTTTGTCATGGATCATACAACAATAAGCACAATATAAGGACTCATCATAACTCGTACATAGTTTTGATATGTCTGACGCTATGTTTTAGCAGACCAAACAGAAGATTGATCATTTTATCATTGTATGGTATTTTGTTATAAGGCCGCTTGTTACTTAATTGGCCCTCATCACTTCAGTAAAAACTTTAAGGCAAAGGAAAGGATGCAACAAAACCACGCATACTTCCCTCAATAAAAACACTAATATAGGTTAATATAGGTATATAAAGATGTTTATCGGAGGTGGTATTTTTACGGTAGTATTTTATCCGACCCCAATTAAGTTTACAAGATGCCATTAGTACAATAATATGCAGTCCTTTCTTTTAAACTCAACATGAATATGAGCATAACAAGCCCGGTAAAAATATCCCTGCTCTAATTAAAGATTTCGTGAATTTATCATTGTCAAAACGAGGGTTCGGTAAATATTTCTAAGATCTGCTATATAAATTCTGTCAAACCTCAAGTCTGCTGGATGGATTTTATAATTTCTCGCGCTTCTTAACTTGAAATGCTTTACTTTCCTGTTTCTGTCTGTTTTCCTGTTTTCTCTCTTTTTATGTACTTCTCTTGCCTGTCTGTTTGTCTGTCTGTCTCTCTCTATATCCATATATGTGTGTATATATATATATATTTGTGCATGTATAGATATCTTTATATATATACACATATAAATATATATATATATATATTGTATTTATGTATGTTTATATAAATGTATACTGCATTATGTATATACACACTGGTATATATATGCAGACACATATAATTCATACATATAATTAAATGCGAGTTCGCGGTGTACTTACGTTTTAAGGCTTCGGAATAGCCGGCGAAAAGAAGAAGAGCTAGTAGACCCCGCCACATGGTGAGGCTTTCGGTAGGAAATACTTCTTCTGACGAAAGATTAACCAGTATCTGTAGATGTGTTCAAGATATTCCGGCAGATGATCAAGATGAACACCAGTGGAACTGACAGAGAGGAGGCGCCTCACTAAGAATTCTTGGCTGGATGGTTCTCCCTGGCACTCTGTTTTTATTAATTAATTATATCAAAAGGCCTCAAAGTTGACTTTTAAGGCGTCCAGCTGTGACTGAGAAAACACCGTATCTGTCTGTCTTTAAAGTAAATCTAGTGTCACGGCTGGGTTGGCATTTAGAACTTCTGAGTAGGTTGAAACTGAAGCAGCCCGAGACGTCTTACAACGGGACTGCCATTGAACGTGAGTCACACGCACGGCTTGTGCGTGCGTGGTACGAAGCGAAGCGAGGACCGACTTTGTGCCAGGCGACTCCTCTGAAACCACCAATCAGTTCATAGTTTATAACATCATCAGTATTATCGTGTGTTAATGACTGTGGACATATTGTATACCAGTGCCTACGTTTACCTGGTACACGTTACGTACATTAGATTGGTGCAAATGGTATATTGGTCACAAGGAAATCATGCATGCATCCCGTGGTTGGCGGTGTCACGGATATAAGCTTTTCAAATTTAGTGATCATACATATTATTTTTTTATTATTCTCTGTGGGTACTACGATATGTTTGAGTGCAGCCATATGTTCATTCATAACATAATGGACGCGGTCAAAAGAACATACCTTTTTATTAATACCCGCACGCATGAGAACCGGCAACACACCCATATATAGCAACCGGCAGTACCCATTAAACTCTATACAACATCAGGCACCGAAGGGTACAATCTGGTACGAGAAAAAGACCCTCTCTTCTTCTTTTATCCCAGAAGCACTAAAAATATTTATTTTTCATTTCACAAAAAGAACATTTGCAGAGTAACTGTTATAATATAAAAAAATGTGCTGTAACAATTTTCCGAATTTCCCACCGGTGCACATACACAGCCTTGCGCAGGGCTTGAGAAAAAAAAATATTGCAAGTATTCTGATGTTCTAAATGAAAGGATAAATGATATACACCGGCTAAAATTATGGCTTAACTATAGTGGTTGTAACTGGCAGAGTCTTCATTGGCTTGTCTGGCTTTGAACGATATGCTTAATAATGTATATAATATTAAAAACAAGAAAATTAAATATAAAATATTATTCTTGAAATTGATATGCAATAATATATTCTGTATATATCTTAACGTTTTAATATTGCCAAAAAGGAGAATTTACATGATCTTTGCGTGTGGGTGTATTAAGGGTTCTTTAGCATAAACAATAAATAACTAGCCAGTTGTTATAAATTGTTATAAGTGACTATAGGCAACTGTTAGAAATTGTGGATAAAAAGTGGCCGATTTACCGGTCGGTTGTTGCATATATTCAATTAAGGGACATCAGTGATATATATGTTGCTACAGTAAGTATCGTATAACCATAACTGGCTTGGTTATCAAGCAGTACAGTAGGGTGGGAGTTTACCCAACGGATCGTTGGACGGATCTATCCATATGCGTTATTCATCATGTAGCGTGAAGACATGCACTAAATGACTGATACATATCATCAGGTTTTACAATGCATCAGTCACATTTTGGGCGGGTTTAATTACTACGTGCTACTAGACCAGCCATTATTGGTAATTTCGAAATTTTCGAGGGCGAGTCACAGGCCAGGTTAGTACACAGACCTTAAGTTATACTTGCTGCAGTATTCGATGCAGATTTCCCGGACATGTGTTATAAAGGACATTAGTTAAGATTGGTGTAACATAGGGCACCCTTCCCGAAGAACTGTAAAGAGCACTATAGTTTACATGGTTAAACACCCCTAGGCGGGCTTACAGGACAGCTACAATATAGGGGCTTAGAGGGGAACTTAAAGGGGCCTATTCCGATATCTAACATCTATTAACTAAAGATAATCCCTTGAACGTTTAATCAAATAGGCCAAGAAACCGACGACCCGATTGTGCACAGGCAGTGCGTTTTGTTTATATCCACGTGATTATAGCATGTGGGGGGCCCGCAAAAATAATCCAAACACATTCAGTAAAGGACATCTAGCAGCAAGTTAGACGGACAAAAGTCTTGCAAACGGTTTGTTGCAAATGTTGAGAGCTCAGTTTCCGCATATATATAATCAAGCACCTTAGGTTTCATGGTTTTTCCCTTTGTCAACGTACATTGTTGTATTTACTGATATCCTGTAAATAAACAAGCTCATACACATCCGTCACAGAGGCATTAAATGAACTTTTCGGTGATTATAGGTATAGCGTTCTTTAATATGTAGGCAGAGTAAGCCAGAAGTCACTTAAATTATATGTAGAAAATGTTGATGAACAGCTGGATCTAATAGGTGGTGCAACATTCGCAGGGGCGTCAATATAGGGTGGGGATGGGGGGGGGGGGTAATATATCCCCCCACTTTTTGGCAAGGGGGATGGTCAATGTAATTATCCCGCCCCCACTGTTCAAAGAATAATATTTATATCTTACAAATGAAAAATATTAATTAATAGATGTATATACATTTTGGTTCCATTTATGAGTTTATTATGAAATATTATATCTAAACCTGGGTTACATGTGTGTGTGTGTGTCAGTGTGTCTGCGAGTCATCCCCCTCTCTGGATGATTAATTGACGGCACTGAACATTCGAGTCCGGTTTGAGGGGACAGATATTGCAGAGCATTAAATACAAGTAGCGTAACATTCAAAGGTATGTATTATTATATATACCGGCTAAATATTACAAGACACCAAATTTATTTGGTTTAATATTTGATACTCGCATGCAGATGGCATAAGATACAGAGCAGTTGTCACACTGAATCGGAGTCACAAGAAAAAAACTCTGCTGATTAGGGTTTCTGTGCAGTGAAGAGGGTAATGTACTCCATTCAAACACGTTTGAAAAGAATGTTTTCAAGCAAATTTCTCTAATCTGAATATATTTTTGTGACAAGAACTTCAAAGAATAAGAAACATTTTGTAGGCATGCGCACGTGAAAAGTATACAGAAGATGTTTCCTTGAAATGTAACAAATTTTGATTTTATAGTTTGACAGCTGACACAAGTAGTCCCCGCAATTCCAAAAGGAAGAAATTAATTTTTAGTTGAAACGACATCTGCGGCAGGGTGGGCAGTTGAATTCGTGTGATATTACAGAATTGACTTTGCAGATCAACTGATCGAGCTTGATGTTGTTGACACCACTACTCTATTTCCTTCTGTTAGGACCATGTAAGCCCAAAGAACATACCATATATTTCACTAAGCACACCTTTAACTATACGTGTCGAGACCTTGTTGCGGAAACTACAAACTATAAATAATGATATATTCGACGCTAATGTAAAGCAGCCAAGCAAATCGGAATCATGCGTCTTAGGACGCTACAACGAGGCGAAGGAGCGGTGATTTAAAAAGAGGAATTAACCGAATCAGCATGCGCAGATTAGGGTATGAGATCTCATTGGATATACAATGTATTTCCGAGCATGTTCAACATATAGAGATAACACTGCTACTGATGTTAGTAGAATGAAAGAAAATGAAAATTATAGGAACCATCGATTTAATCTGTGTCCATCTTTCCTTTGAGGGGATAATTATTTCTTTTTATATTCCTAAGTTTTTTTATATTTTTGTATGTTTTCAGTAAAATTTACTAGTCACGTGGGAATGGCAGCCTAATTATATCAGCCATAAGCATTTGTTATTGCATCAAAAGTTATGTTTTATAACTTCTTTCCTATTATGTTAATATCTTATGTGCCCTAAACGAGCACACATATATGATGTTTCAGCAGGTTTTAATGTTTAGAGTTTAAATAGAATTATCGAAGCGACAGCTGTCAAATGTGGCCGTTTTTGCATGTGCCCAATGACCAATGCTATAAAATGTGGTTGTGATGTTGTGATACATAGTCTTTTTTCTTCCAGTTTTTATTTAATTGGATTTCTTGAAAAAAATGGAAGGTAGGTGTTTTTTTCCGGGAAATAAGTTCACGCCTTATGTTTTACTTTAAACATGTCTTTTACAATAAATTTTTGCAATAAATATCTTGTAATTCTTCTCTTTTTTTGTTGGAAGTTTTTTTATTGCTCGCAAAATAAGTACCATATAAGCACAATTCACAATTCCATTTTCTGGTCCGGACTACGTGGCGGGGCGGCACACGGTTAACCTGGTGTCAGCCAGGCCCGGTGCAGTGTACCTGCTGGTTTTGGGTGTGTAATAATTTCCATTGCCCAGTCATCACAAAAGAACGCCCCGGAATGGGCACTCGTTCATAAATGAAACACGACTATGCATGTCAAACGGTCTTCATTAAACCTGCAGAGCGGTGCATGCGTGCAGGCCGACCGTGAAAAATCCCACCGTTCCTCGGCTTAGATTTGAACTCATGATTCCTCGGCGTAAATCGCTTTGAAATATATTGATATCGATTGATAGCTAGGATCCGGCGATCGATTAGTTATAATGAGGGTTTATGTTTAGGGAGATCTGCTAATAGCAATAATCGACACGAGATCATCACATGTTAAGTTTTTTTAATATAAAAAGGGGTTTATAAAATGACCTAAGGCAGGGGTATTTGTGTCATTACTCTCATATTTCAAAATCAAAGGATTCTTATAATGCCTCTTTGGCGGACGTATGAGCTTATTTTCCTATAAAAGCTGTTGGTAAACACAGTTCATGCGCCAATGTTCACTAACAGGAATACCATGTAACCATGTAACGCCCTTTGCAAACTCCGGTTTGTCTGACTTGCAACCAGATGTCCCTTTTTAATGTGTTTAGATTATTTTTTGCAGAACCCCAACAGGCTATAAACATGAAAATATAAACGAAACAATGAGCTTGTGTGTGGTTGGATCGACGTTTTATAACCTTTTTCAAATAAAAGGTCAAGGGTTTATCTTAAAGTTAATAGACGTCAAATATCAGAAAGGACCCCTTTAAGACATCAGGACACACGTATACTTACACAGAAATTCCATCACACGCATTCACTGGACAACATATATACATTTATATTTGAAAGCATATGCATGTACATATAAATATATATACATATGAAAATCTAATGGACAGACCAAACACCCAATAATGTGGTAATATACAAATAATTTATTCAGCAATCTGAATCAGTATCATTGATGATATCAAATCGATATACATTAAAATACAACTTAAATATAAAAAAATATGGGTACATCATTTGTGCTGCTTCATCAATCAGCAGCTCCTTGTAAAAATTAGAAGTACAAAAGTATAAACACATTCAGGCAAGTAGCATCTGTATGTTTGTCTAGGTTAAGGAACCAACACTGTGTAAACCTCGGCATCAGAGTTAAACGCGCTCCACTTGTCTTGTATACAGATATATCTTGTCAGGATACATATCAATAAACCACAGACAGAAGTGTCGATTATGTTTAGTTGTGCTTATGGACAGAATGGGGAAGGGCTGCACATGAGCCACTGCAGATACAGTTGAACCTATCTGAAAGACAACCTATCTAATAAGAAAGGTCATTGGTTGAAACTGACTTGCCTATCTGCTAATGAAGATCACCTTTCGACGCTCCCAAAATTGGCCTTTTGTACAGGTTTCACTGTATTTTATACAATATACTTTTCCTCGAAGTAGCATTTGAGCTAGCATCGAATTTTGTGTCAAAAATGAAAATGAATACGTTTGATGTTCAAACATTGCACTACTTTTAAAGGATAAGGGCAAATTATGCTTGACTGATATTCTATATTTATGCTTGGTTCTATATACTTCATATATGTGATGTTGGATACATTTTATATTTTGCGATAAATTCCCATACCATACTTATAACGCTTCAAGTACTGTGAATCCGTATATTAAATTAGTGATATGCACCGGGAAAGCAGACAAGACGCGTTATTATTGCATATTGTAAAAAAAAAAACTAAAAAAAGACTGCCAACAATGTTTTAGAGTTCATTATGAATTAAATGAAAACAAAGGTTGGCCATTATGATAAATGCAGTACACAGAACAAACAGACGGTTTATACCGTCAGTGTTTGACTGTATGTAGTAAATCAGTTGTTTGATACATCTGAGGGTTGTTTGTCATGGCGTAGCCCGCAGGATCCCCTTCTTCGTTTCATCTCCCATAAGTTCACTCGTCCCAACTAAAAGACGAAAAGATTACATACGGTAAAATCTATTGACATTTAGAAAATGATGAACAAACTACATTTTAATATAAAATCCATTTATGACACAATTATTTAGGACTATATGTAACATATATTCATTAATAATATGTACTTGATTTAACATATACTCATGTCTTATATTCATTTACAAACTATATTCATATATTATGCAAAGAGAATATCGAGATGAATCGTTGAGAAGATATGTTTATTATTGACCACTACCACAATGAACCCAAATTATAGTAAAGCTCGGCGTTGAAAAACATGTAAAAGTAATAAATGAAATAATAATTCATTGCTTGTCACAATGGAATCCCTTTGAAAATCTAACTCTACAACAAAGTTGGTTGATCTCTTTGGCCCAAGATGTATAAACAATTAGACAGGCGCGGATTTGCCCCTCTTCTTTACTGCACTCATGGAATCATGAAATATACGCTTAGTACCGAAAAGTAGGGCCGGTCTTTGCGCCTTGCACCCTTTCTTCCCTATAATAAAAATAACGTATTATAAAGTCCACTGCATTCTCGGCAAACTTATTGTGACAAGGTTGATTAATATTCTGTATCCTCCCCTGGTATATGTAAATTGGGAAGATATTTGACTTACCTTTCCTTACAAATCATGCCTTGCACGTCTGACACATACGAGTTAAGGGCGGCGTAATCTGGGACTGCGATTTCATACGTGGCATCTACCAGCTCGTTGACGACTGGGCCCGGCAGAACATTGACGACGATGAGTTTGACGTCACCATCCTGCGTCAGTAGCGCAGCTTGGCGTCGGGTGCGGTAGTCATTTCTTGACATGCCTGTTATACGAATATGAAACATGATGGTCAGGAAACATAACAGAAAAAAAATTATGGTAGGCTACACACAAAACAAATTATACTTCGGACTTGTCCCAACCGTCAAACTCGAAATCAAAATAGGTCATAGTTCAATGAAACGCCTTTTGTTCCCACTGCACATGCGCATGCTTACAAAATATTTCTTATTCCATGAAATCCTTCCCAGAAAATCATCCATGTCATCCATAAAAATGTAATTTTCCTTGCTACGATTATTACCCTAAATGAATTTATGGACCTTTTTACGCTCTTTACTGCATTTAAACCTACTCCGCTGGTGTATTTAGAAGCCCCAGTGCATTATGGGGAAAGGATTTCTTTACCCACAAATCCTAACCAGCAGATTCGTACTGTTGAGAATTCAATTCTGCTCAGTGCGGAGAAACGCGCGTAATTATCGTCTACTTTCGTCTCGCAGTATATGAACCTGCACTCTGTATATTTCAAGTGAAATCAGCTGCACACCAGGACCCCCTACAGGAACTTTACCGTTGAATATAGGACAGATATTAATTCATTAATTTTATTATTTGTTTACACAACACTTAGTGCCAGTCTTTGCTGACAGGTGTCGCTAGTGTAGTGGTAAATTTTTTTTTTGGGGGGGGGGGGGGGGGGGGTGTCATGAAGATCATCTGCACTATGACATCAAAGCCTAGCAGGTTTATTTCACCCTGTTTTTGAAACCGCTCATGAGTGCTGCCATTTTGCGTACATAATAAGACCTCGATGTCACAGGTCTAATTTCGAAAGTATGGGTACCGCTAATATTATCTAATATTTATATGAATTTATGAGATGTTTACTTGAGATATATAAGTAACGCACTGTTTGTTATGATGACGACGTATTTGTCTATGAACATCCGGCTGTGTTTTCGTATGACCTCGTTCCTGACTTGCCTCAGAGCTTCCCCGAGCTCCTTATCCGCTCCTTCTTCATATTGTGTCTCCCTCAGTGACGTCAGGACCCCAGAACTGAAAAGTGATACACATAATGTTACAACCTCAGTGACGTCAGTACCTCAGAATTGAAACGTAGTACACATAATGTTACAACCTCACTGACGTCTGTACCTCAGAACTGAAACGTAGTACACATAAAGTTACAACCTCAGTGACGTCAGGACCTCAGAATTGAAACGCAGTACACATAATGTTACAACCTCACTGACGTCTGTACCTCAGAACTGAAACGTAGTACACATAAAGTTACAACCTCACTGACGTCTGTACCTCAGAACTGAAACGTAGTACACATAAAGTTACAACCTCAGTGACGTCAGGACCTCAGAATTGAAACGCAGTACACATATTATGCTGCAACTCAGTGCCGTCATGACCTCAGAACTAAAACGCAGTACACATAATGTTACAACCTCAGTAATGTCAGGACGCCGGAACTGAAATGAAGTAAACATCATGTGACAACCTCAGTGACGTCATGACCTCAGAACTGTTCAAAACGTAGTACAAAATGATACAATCTTAGTGACGTCAGGACCTCAGAATTGAAACGCAGTACACATATTATGCTACAACTCAGTGCCGTCATGACCTCAGAACTAAAACGCAGTACACATAATGTTACAACCTCAGTAATGTCAGGACGCCGGAACTGAAATGAAGTAAACATCATGTGACAACCTCAGTGACGTCATGACCTCAGAACTGTTCAAAACGTAGTACAAAATGATACAATCTTAGTGACGTCAGGACCTCAGAACTGTAAAACATAGTATATGATGTAACAACCTCACTGACCTAAGAACCTCGAAATTGAAACGTAGTACACATAAAATAATAATGTAACATCCTCAAAGACGTCAGACCCCCTTACAGAAACATTGTGTCACGTGCACTGTTTATTCATGTATCATATTATATTTTACTGTAATTAAATGTATATTATACATAAAGTAACATTTTTTATTAACATGACTCCATATACATCGAAATGGATCTTTTCAGTAGAATAAATTATTATTTTTATTGTTATTATAATTACATATAATGTTACAACCAGGGTTGGGTCCAGGTACAAGTGAAAGTACCTAGGTACAGGTACAGGTACTTTAGAAAGTACCTAGGTACAGGTACAGGTACATTTATTTTAGGATCACTTCAAAGATGTTTTATACGGATAATAATAGCGGCATAAATTAATGTATATGCTAGTAAACATTTCTATCAAACAATATTGAAGTCATTTACTAAAGTATATTTTATTAGAACTTATTATTTGTATGGCACCATACATTCACAAACATGATATGCGATTGTATTAAAGTCCATTAAGTGCACCAAGTAGAGTATGACACCATACATTCACAAGCATGATATTCAAGTCTACTGAAAGTCCATTAGGTACACCAAGTACAGTATGACACCATACTTCACAAACATGATATTTGTGTACTAAAAGTTCATTAAGTGGACAGCTCGAATGATTTGCTCAGTTAGAGGTTAGAGCTGATTTCACAGTTGTGACCATTTTGGAGGTGTGATAACAATTCAATTCATGAGCAGTTTATCACATTGATGGCTTGCTGATTATTTTACACAACAGGTAACCAAATTTAATACTAAAAAAAAAAAAATAAGAAAAAAAAGAGAAAAAAAAAACCTGAAAATATGAAAATGCACCTGGAGTACCTTGTACCAGGTACAGGTACTTTAGTTCTAGTTCCAGGTACAGGTACAGGTACAAGGTACATCCTACTCATGACTGGCAGGTACAGGTACAGGTACAGGTACTCTGAAATGTGTACCTAGGTACAGGTACAGGTACAAGTACCTGGCCCCAACCCTGGTTACAACCTCAGCTACCTCAAAATCCCAGAGCTGAAATCCCAGGCGCTCACCTGAAGTTGCCTACCAAATGGTAAAGCAGTTACAGTTTAATTTAATAATTTAATTTAGTTATTACACCAGGTCGGATCTGAGATATAACCCATGGATATATAATTTGCCTTGAAGCAACTCTTATCCAACATAGTTGAACGAACTACAATGTCCTCTTCACTACCTACGACGCCGGGGTGTATGTAGATATAAGCCCCGGTGCATTGTGGGTGACAGATCTTGACGCCTGCATCCATAACCAGCAGATGCGTAATCTTTTGAGTCTGATTTTGCGCAGTGTGAGCCCAAACATTCAACCCGAACATTACACAAGGTAATCCATAGACTGGGATCCCGCTTTATTATGGCCTTCAGCCGGTCATATGACTGATAGAGAAATATTATAGAGCGGGGTACCAGTCTAGGTAGTCCGTAAGTTGACATTTGTGGGGAGAGTGAATTGTGGGGCTTTGATTGCCCGCAAACCCTAACTGGCAGAGTTGTACTCTTGTGAGTCCGATTCTGCGCAGTGTTCAGTAAGGGATACATTTAGCACTTACTTGTCCCTGAAGTCCTCCAGATTAAATCTAATGTTGACGCCATTGCCTGTCGTGACGAGCGAGATACGTGCCCCGTTCTCGTCCACAGTAAAGGAGCTGACGATCCTACTGATGAACTGAATGACGTCCTTGTGTTGAGATCTGTCCACAATGTTAGAAGTGTCCCAAACGAAACACAAATCAACAGGTTTCTCACAGAGGAACGTAGCTCCTGGTAACGATAAGAGAATTATTACCATTCTTATTTATATGAACTCAATTCTTTAAAACCATTCATTGATCTGACAGAAGGGGAGAATCTAACAGAAAGGACAGAGGCGGATCCCGGGGGGGGGGGGGGGGTCCAGGGGTCCGGACCCCCTTTTTTTTAGCAGCCACGACTTTTTTTTACAAGGTTACAGACCTATTTTTCGGCCTTACCCCCCTCCTTTTCCGGACCCGGGGATCTGTGATTATAATTCCTCCTGGGTTGGACCCCTCTTTATCCAAAACCCTGGATCCGCCCCTGGAGGATGAAATGAAGGGTCTGGACCCCCTTTTTTTAGCCGCCGCCACGAATTTTTTTACAAGGTTACAGACCTATTTTTCGGCCTTACCCCCCTCCTTTTCGGACCTGGGGATCTGTGATTATAAGTCCTCCTGGGTTGGACCCCTCTTTATCCAAAACCCTGGATCCGCCCCTGGAGGATGAAATGAAGGGCTCTATTAGGTCACCCGTAAAGCAAAAAGAAATGTGTTTTTTTTTTCTTTTTTATATTTTTATGTCATGTTTTACAGCTGATTAAAAAAAAATGATCTTGGGTCAGAGTGGTGGTAACAAGTGCCAGATTTGCACCTCGTGTTTATTACTAAACTTGATCATAGTTTCAAGTCGTGACCTACACAGCATGTTTTAGAAAAATATTCTTGTCCCCTTGGAAACCTGTCCCCTTGGAAACATTTTATTACATTACATAATATCACGCAGTATCAAAGATCAAGGCCATACAGCCTCCAGAAGTTTAATACTTGCATTAACACCTCTCACCTGTTCTCTTATAGTATAATAATAATTAACCAAATTACACAAACAATACGCAAAGGACGATTCACATCAATTCATGGCTCCCGCTAGGCTCCCAAAGAAATGTATGAATTTTATAGGAGAATTTGGGACAAACTTATAGTAACTGCAGGAGTATTCTCTATTCAGTAAAAATTAGAAAAATTTATCACTGCACCATGTTTTACTTAAACCATCAATTCTCCGAGCAGCATGTTAAGGCCTTGTTAATTGGTTCAGAGCGCTGTATATGTATAACTGCAACATTTAACAATCATTTTACAGTAATAACAGTTATATATGATGTACGATTGTGCAGTGTAAAAAATATTAAAAAAATATATATGAGATCATTGTCTAAATAATGGAAATATATATGAAATTATAGGAGACATTTTAAATAGGAAAATGTAGAAAAATTCAAGAAATACAGGAGTCCGCTGAAGCCCTGTACAATACCTACTCATAAATGCATTAGTCGGATATTGCTGTCATGACTGAGTGGATTTGTCCCGAGTACATGTACAAATCGTTTTGTTTTTGTTTTTATTTTGAACTTACCTGCACACAAGTTTGGCAGGAGAGTGTCTGTAGGTAGTAGGTCGACAGTGGCCACTCTTCTGAAGTTCTCCTTTGCAGGTTCACTACATATTCCTGTGTAACAAAAAAAACACCCTCAAGGACTAATGTGTTAAGCAACCGCTAGGTGGCAGCAACATCAATTTATGTTGGGCTGCGGCACAGCTTGCAAGACTCCATAAAAAAAAGAAAAGGGCGTTTCATATTACATACATGTATTCATAGATTTTCCAACATCGTTCCATTGTTAATTTTATTATCATAGAATTTACTTTTATGGATTTTTTTCGTTATCCATAAATCAAAGATTCATGTCATAAATAATGTGAAATCATTTTAATTTTTAAAATCTTTTAAATAATGAACAAGAATTTCCACTGGTTCGATATTCTTTTAGGTCCTCGTAAAATCGCTGAGAATTTTAGCGATTTTTTTTATAATTGATATCATAATGCATATTTTCATATTTAGGTTACTTAACAATCCGATCGCGAAATGGGAACCCTCGGGAATGAGTGAAAATCGTGTAAATTCAGTCCTGCAAATAAGAAGCGAAATACAAGATGCACACTTAAATTGTATATTCCTCATCCTTTTATGCAAAAAGTCTTATGTAAAAAAGACTTCCGGTTACTCTTGAAAACGTCAACACCAAAGCGCTCTGAAAGGCTGGGGGCTCTGGTATTTTCTTGAGCATAATTGTAACTTTAAATAATTTTTTTTAGTTTTCTATTTACTTTTATTTCCTAATTACGAAATGTAGTCATGAGTTTACGTTAAACATAATATAGAGGCAAAATTGAAGGGACTGAGATTTAGTGTCCGCATAAGTGAGTTGTCCGCCTTCCTGAGCTGTCCGCAAGTAGGAGTTTCACTGTATAATTTGATTATATACTGCCATTTTACTTTTATGTTCCTAAAGCACATTATATTTCTATGTTATTTCTCTATGTATACAGGGTTTTTATATCATAGTAAACTATATTTTATTTTGCTAAAGGCTACACCATGGCAGATGTAAAAATTAATTAATTATTTAATACACACTGGTTGAATTTAAGTTTTATACCTACCGGCTAGCTCAGTCGTGTCGATTGAGTTAGCCAATCCGATGGTTATGATTTTGGCTTCCTCTCTCAGTCTCTTGGCCTCACTGTACGAATCGTCTCTGTTCGTGTAGTGTCCAGCCGTTACCAAGACGACGACGTTATCCTTCTCCAGCCGGTTACCGTGAGTCTGGGATAACATGGTCGTCCGGGCGTAATTCAGGGCGTACGGGATATTGGTGATGGTTCCACCCTTCTGGACCAAACCTTTGATTCTTTTTTCTAGATTGAATGCGGTATAATCGCTGAAAGACAATAAAACATGGTAATGTAAAATCGGCGCGATTTACCTGTCCTATAGAATTTGTATTGGTATAGAATATGTACATATATTGAATGTGGCCCAAAAAGTATACATTATACCGTCCAAAAAATGGAATGTGTAGGTAATGCCACTGAATATAACCCTGATATTACCAATACCCGTTAGAGAAAATATTTAAAGAAACTTGTTTAACAAAACATATAATTATTTCCAATACCATATTCACATTTTGTTTGGTAATGCTAACGGTAATTAGTATCCGTGATTTAAAAATCTCTTTGTGACAAATCTTGCAGTTTACATCATCTTATTTAGTTATAATATCATATTATATTTTAATATTATAGATTATAACTCCATGATCATCTTCATATTTAAAAAATTATAGTATATGGAATTAGCGAACTGCTTTCCAACATATATCGAAAAGGTTTTTGTAAAGGAAATTACCACAGTAATGCACACCACCAAATGTTCAAATAAAAATGTTGTACCTATTTAAATGACTGACAACTCTGACGTCATCCGAGAACATGGCAATAGCGACCTTGACGCTCTGGATGGACATCTTCCTGACTAGGTTAACCAGCCATTCTTTGACTCCGTTATATTGAAGCATGGACATAGCGGACGAGTCGTCAATCAGCATAATGAGGTCCACGCCAACGTCACAGGCGTCGACTATAATCAGAACAATATGCTCGCTTATTGTAATATATATTATATAAAATAATAATAATCATAATCAAATCGGTTTGCTTTTCTTTTCGATAAATCACACTTCGGGTGTTTATGTGCAAATATCGTCGACACACATGTTCATGTCTTCTTGATATATATACTGGAAGTGTGTGATCGTTGAAAGAATCCCATAGTGTTCTATTATAGTCTTTTCCAGAATAGGGTGCCGATTGAAATTTGGCAATATTTTATAAACTGTCAGATTAAATCCAGATGGTATGCTGCAATAAAAGAATGGGGTATTGGCCTTATTACCTGTTATTTAATTAAAATCATATCTTGCAAAATATAAAGTAATGCATTTTCAATCATTACTAAGTAAACAGTATATTTTTTACAACACCTCAGCTCCATCCATGAAGTTCAAAGTCACTGGTCAAACGCTGAAACAACTGCACTTGAAAGCTCCCGATTGGCTAATAATTGGTCATAAATATTCTAAAAACAATGTAGTTGTCTGCAACCAATAATAGACGCCATGTCACTTGACCACAAGATTCAGAAGAACCAGAGGGTTGCAAAATATAAATGTTGGTTTTTATGACATTAACATCTCATAATAAGCCTTTGGTTCCTCAAAAGTTTTAAGATCAGACTGTGTAATAATTTTTAGAGTTTCAGAGGATAATTGCCAAATTTCAATGGGCACCCTTCTGTGGAACAAACTAGAGCAGGTTGCTAAGAGTTGGTAACAGTATTTATGACGAAAATGGTCAGTCGTATATCTTCAATTCAATTTAAACATTTTTTAAGAAAGTAAAATTTACCACCTTCATACGATTTTAAATTCTATATTGCAAATTTATCCGATGAAGAAATTAAAGTTCTGTTACGTAATACTTATTAATTTCACACTTATCAATACACAATGATAATCCTGGCCCGGAATTCAGGAAGCGGCACCGCAATGTGTATACACGTACATGTACTCTACTAGTTTGCAACTGCCCCCTCCCCGCATTGAGATGAGATCTTGCCATGCGGATCACAGCCTTGTTCTAGACGAGTTATCTCATAAAGTGTTACTTTTGTTGTTTCAACATTCGACAGAACATTAGGTTTAATATGAGAATACTCCTAAGCAGAACAATAGAAAATACTCACTCAAGTTGAAGATGGGATTGCCCCCTGGTGGCAAACCCATTGAACCGGTGCAGGCCTCGGCCAGAACAGTTCTACCAAACTGATCGGTGAGTTCACTGATATCTTCTTTTGAGAAATAATTTGCAACTTTTGGTTCAGACGCAATAGCTCGCATGAGTTCGGGGTCTGCCTCTCTGCTCATGGCTACTGATATAATCTTGACCCCCATGTTTTTCAAGTATTGAGCGTCGGTGGTGATTGTGGGAAGGAAGGGTTCAGGAGGGCCGTCTGCCAACACGATCACAATTTTCCTCGCTCCGGCCCGAGTCTGAGTGAACATCTTTTCTCTGACCGCCCGGAAGGCGGTACCAAGATCCGATTTGCCATACTGTCAATAAAAATTAATGAAACTGTCGTCAGCATGATGGTATAGAATGTACGTTAAATTTGATTTTAATTAAAAAGAAAAAAAGTTATATTTCATTAACATGCAAAAATTGAATTTCTTAGCAGTTTTTAAAGCAAAAGTTTGTGATCTGATTCCGTTTTCAACCCTATAGAGTTGCCTTGGATTAACAATAATGTCTCTATATATAAGGTATATGCAATGCTGATTACATCCATCCTTAGAAAGCCATATTTAAAATTATTAAATACAAAATGTATATATGTACACTTATATGTGTGTGTATGCAGCATTGTCTCAGGAGTCTGCGGGTAAACCATGAAGTAATTGATATATAATTAAACTAAACGTAGGTGTTTCTGTTCCTACAGATAATCTTCATTTTAACAACTTTCACATCGTAAATTCTTCGCTGGCCTTTATATTCTGTATATTCCGAACGAATCCAATTCTAGCCGAAAAATGCGGTGAGGGAAAATAGAGTATATTTATCAGATTTGACTTACCGGAGCAGGTAGGCTTTGGATATGCCTGACAATGCATGGAAAATCGTTGCAACCATCGAAATAAAAGTGAACCCTGACGAAGTCCGCATAGTCCAGCATTGCAAATCGGTTGTTATAAGGCCCGACATCAACGCCACCTGTTAACGACACGAGGAACTGGCGCAGCAGATTCCAGTTCTGCAGATTGGGTGCTGAGCGGGCGATACTCTCTGACCTGTCCACCATCAGGAAGATATCAGCAAAGCAGGCTGGAAAGAAATGTTAAAAATTGACAAGTTAGCGTCCCAAGATCAGGAAAAGTGTCATGCTTAAAGTAAAGCGTACACAATAAATAAAATTGTTCACTGTCCTTATCAACGTGAACACGTGCAACGGAAACTGAATAGGTTTATAAGCCTTGCTATGACTGGTCAGATTCTCGACAATGTCTCTTATTTCAAGACCGTGACCTGAAAGAGAAACAGATTTATTTACTTGGTACAATGATAGGTTCGTAGAGGGAGCGTACACAAGTCACATGATTGGTCAAGTTGTCTTGTTAATAATTCTTGATTAAGCAGGCACGGTGGCTACCTGAAGCAAGGTGTCATCGCGACGGAGCGAGAGACCAAATTATAGGAAGATGGTATATGAATGAGTCAGGACTGTATTCACTCACGTTGAGGAGCTGTTTTTGGCGTCGGCACGGGCGGTTCTGTTGGTTCGGGCTTGTTCATACATGCATGGGACACCACAGTCCTGTACAACTGGTTCGCTGTTAATGCTGGGAAGGATTGCACTTTGTAGAAGAACTTCTCCGACGGCTGGGATACGATACTACGCAAGATCTCGGAGTCGACACTTTCCGTGACACCGACACCAAACACAGTGATATCGTTTTGGCGCAGTAAGCCGATGGCTGCACGCAGTTCACTCTCGACTAAGGGGTTGATTTTGCCGTCTGTGACTAGGATGATGATATCACGGTGGCCTCGCCTATCGCCCTTCTCCTTCCTGAAAACGCTGCCCACCGCCATATCCAGAGCAGCTGCTGTGTTTGTAGTGCCAAACTGTCAGAGTAAACATAACCAGTTAATTAATAAAGAGATAGTATTATCTTATATATTGTATTTGCTTTAGTCAAACAATATTCAATAAACTCCATAAATTATGTATAATTGAAATATATATATGGATTTCACATATAGAATTTCTCATAAGTTCTGGTAAAGATACGCCTAAATTCATTAATCTTTACAAATTTAAATATAATACATGTAATAACATGATGTCCTAGCCTCAGGTAACAGAATTACAATTGTCAGTAAATATATATTTCACTGCATTGAAATATCTCAGTTTACCAGAATCGAGGAATGTTTCACTCAACGCCGATATATATTTCGCAAGTTTGGTTATTAAGAATGTGTTATTTCATTACGCGACAATTACTAGTGTTCAAAATATATGTAACTTTGATTTACTCTATGTGAACATTTCTTCTACTCCTAGACGTCTGAGAAAACAGCATTTATGCCTTGCTTATGTCGGATATATACAAGGGAAGTTGCGATTGAAGGTGTCATATAAAACATCTTACAGGACCAGGCATGCCCCAGAGAGCTTGTTTGACACAGTCTCTGCCTCGGCAGTCGTCTAGGTACAGGGACACAGTTGGTTGACTGGCAAAATACATGAAGGCGACGCGGGAGTTGTCCTGGGAGACGTCAATGTTATCCACGAGTCTCAGGGCGAAGGTCCTCAGATTGTTCATGTTTAGCTCCCCCTCAGGTCTCTCTGTGATGCTAGCCGAGTTGTCCAGCATGATCAGGATGTCGGCGTCACATTCTGTGAATAAAATTTAAGGTAAGGGCAAAATAAAAAAAGGTATGGTTCTCAGGCATTTTTTTTCAGAAATCAATGCGGGCGGGCGGTTTTTTTATTTTTAATTTTTGGTATGTTTCGATAAAAATGACAAATGATAAGGGAAAAGAATGATAATA
Organism: Sipunculus nudus; assembly: GCA_026874595.1. Lineage (NCBI taxonomy): Eukaryota > Metazoa > Annelida > Sipuncula > Golfingiida > Sipunculidae > Sipunculus > Sipunculus nudus. Next base: position 60,673,336 of record CM049318.1, read on the forward strand.
ACAGATTTATTTTGCTAAACAAGTAAAAGCACTACATAAAAAAGGAAATTGTATAATTTTATCTTCTTGAAAGAAATGTCCGAGGGGTTGCAGCACAAAATTGACAAGTTTCTATAGAAAATCAAAATAAAAAATTTTTGATGCGAGGATTTAAAATTGATGTGGGCGGTGCCTGAGAACCATACCTTTTATTTTTTTGGCCTAAACTGTCAAACTACATCATTAACCCCTTACAGGAAAATCCCTCTTACCATAACCTTTGGCATACCGCTAATATTGACAAACGACCCCTTTGGGCGGTATGTGGCAAACACAATGAAGAATGAGTTAGAACGAAACTGACGTCACCACTGCGGAAGCAGTGACCTTACGAGCATGCGCAATGTGGATGAATGTGGTCTTTCGTGTTAAGAAAAAATAAGCCAGCATCGCGAAAGTATTTTAAAATTAAGAAAAGGGTTCAAGTTTGAGACCCTGACACAACAATTGAAAGTCTGTGTGTTAAAGGTTAGACAGCTAGTCGCTTGAATAATCTAAGATACAAGGAAATGTACAGGGGATAAATTATTCTAAGATGAGAGAAATGTGTGTCATGGTTCACCCACACGATGACTGCATGAGAGGTAAGCTCTGTCTACTAGAACAAAGGTGGCTTTAAGTATGCGATATCGCCTTAGAAAGTTTACTCCGTAAGTCTTCCATAGAGAGTATTACATTTCATGTAATAATGTTTGCCACTTCCACTTATACCTACGAAATGAATCTGGTTAAAAATCCTTTAAATAAACTATTTATCTGGGGATAAGATTGTTCGTTAGATGTTACCCTAATCCTGCACTAAAGTTTATCAAAATAAGTTCAAACATTTTGAGTTACGTAGAGGGCAACCAGCCAAAACAAAAACGCAATACAGTGGATCCTGTCTGAAAGACCACCTGTCTATAAAGACCACCTGTCTATAAAGATCACCTGTCTATAAAGACCACCTGTCTATTAAGACCACCTGTCTAATAAGACCACCCTTGAGTGAACCAAAAGTATTCACATTGGTTATAACTGACCTATTTCATAAGACCACCTGTGACTTAAGACCGCTTTGTCCAGTCCGACGGGCGGTCTTAATGGACAGGTTTCAATGTACCTCCTATTTAAAAGGGGAAGGTATGCTAGTGACGCTACATACCGACAGGGGGAATGATCTGCCTGTCTACAACGCGGCATGTCTCCTCAACCAGGGCGGGAACCACCTTCTCCAAATCGTCATAACTGGGGACAGAGAAATAATTATACTCGGACGGAGCAGACACCATGTATCTCATCAACACGTTGTCAACTCTGTTGGTGACGCCGACGGCAAGGACTTTGGTGTTTGTTGACCTGACGTGGATATCCAGCCACTGGGGTAAGTTGGGGTCGTGCGGGTAGGGGCGACCGTCAGTGACGATAACCAACACGTCAGGAGCGAAGTCTCGGTCACCCAAGGCGCTATTAAACTGGTTCATTCCCATTTTGAAAGCCGCAGTGAAGTTACTCAATCCACCCTGAAAATATACACAGATATCCACGATTACGGTAGGGAATAAAGGAAGGGACTGCGTGGTTTCTGCTGTTGAGAGTTTATTATAAATAACGCAATGTTCGAGCAAATATACTGAAAAAATGTCAAAATATGAACAGTAAAACAAAAGAATATACAGTGGAAAGTAAATAAGAAAGCCTTTACATCAGAAGTGGTTATATGCAACTTGGAATCTGGGAAGCAAAAGGACCCAACCGTGTCAGACACAACTTCGGAAGTGTTAATTTTTTGTTTAAACTTATAGAAGATTCAATTGACTTTATTCTTTAGCATAATAACACGCAATGAGCAAGCGGCTGAGTTATTCCAACAGCGACATTTTAAACTTCAAAAAAAAAACAAAAAAAAAACACACACACAACTATAACTATAACTATATTTATTTCGTATAGCGCTATTTTTACACGTATGTTTCAAATGCGCTTTACAACTAAAACATCATACTTAAAAATAGAACCACATATTTACTAAATTATCAATGACACTAAAAAGCTAAAATAGTTATATCGGTAAAAAAAAAAATAAAAATATTTAGGTATAGTATTTTCTAAAAAGGTAAGTTTTAACGTCCTTCTTAAATTGTTCAATACGTGATACTGCTTACAGTTCTTCTGGAATGCTATTCCATAGCTCTGGACCACAAACACTGAAAGATCGCGAAGCAAAAGTTTTCCGTTTTGTAGGGGGTACTACGAGCCTTCTTACACCCCTGTCAGATCTAAGCCCTAATCTGCCTGGTTTCTGTACCTCTATCAATTTCTTAAGGTAATCTGGTGCAGTTCCTTCTAAGCATTTGAAGACAACGGTCAAGACTTTATGTTCTATGCGAGCACGAATAGGTAACCAGTGTAATGCCTTACGAGCTTCCGTTGCACTTTCGTATTTTTCCTTGTTTAATACTAATTTTGCTGCAATGTTTTGCACACGTTGTAGCTTTTTAATTGATCTTTCTGGTAAACCAAATAAAATTCCATTGCAATAGTCAAGGTGAGACATGACTAGTCCACGAACTAATGTGTGGGTTGCTTCCATCGTGAGTATGGATCTGATCTGCTTAATTCTATGAATATTATGCATTGCAGTTCTACATTTCAATGAAATGTGATGTTTGAAATTTAGCTGCTTGTCCAGCCAAGCTCCCAAGTATTTAATATTATCTGAAAGTTCAACGTGTTCTCCGTTTACATTTAACTGAGATGATGTGCATTTTGACAACTGTCCATTGTTACCAAACATAATGAATTCTGTCTTAGAATTATTCATTTTCAGTCTGTTTGAGTCCATCCACGTTTTAATGTCTTTCGCACAAGTTTCCAGTTTTCGGATGGTCATCTGCATATCCATGAAGTTGGATGTCTCCTGGAATAACTTCCTGTATTGTACTGGCATACGCCAGATAAAGGATTGGCCCTGCACAGCTTCCTTGAGGAACCGAAAAAGTTAGGTCCATATTCTTTGAAAACTTCTCACCTATTTTCACTTTACATGATCTGGGTCTTAGGTAACTGTCAAACCATTCCAGAACTTTTCCATTTATACCGAATTTATTGTATAGCACTTCTAATAAAATTGAGTGATCAACCGTGTCAAAAGCGGCTGACAAATCTATTGCCATCATTGCTGTAATTTCCTGACGTTCCATCGCCCATAATATGTCGTTAGTCAGTTTGATTAGTGCAGTTTCACACGAGTAATTAGCTCTGTATGCTGACTGATAATCTGGCATTAATTCTTGACTCTTAGTATGTTGATTAAATTCAGACAAGGCTGCTTTCTCGAGTACTTTTGATAAAAATGGTAAATTACTCACAGGTCTGTAATTTGAAGATATTAATTCAAGACCAGTTTTTTTCAGAAGGGGACGTACTATAGCCTCCTTCCAACTTCTAGGAAATCTCCCTTCAACCAGTGAAATGTTAATAATGTCTGTTATTTTTCCGATCACTGCTGGAAGCATTTTCTTCAGAAGAATAGTTGGCAGTGCATCTGTTTCACAGCTCTTACTTGGCAAACTATTGATAATGGCTGTAACTTCTCTCTGAGACAGAGGCCTGAAATTATTTAAAGATTTTACATCTTTTCTTCTAGGCTGATAATGTGGAAATTTGTCCAGACTTGATCTTATTTTGTTTATTTTACTCAGGAAAACGTCGGCAAATTGGTTTGCTAGGTCCTCATCACATAGCCCCTTTGGCAGTGGATTGTCTTTATTAACACCTGTAATCTCAGTGACAAGCTTGTATAGTTTCTTTGTGTTATCTCCGCATTCTTGTATCTTTTCACTTAGTGTTTTTATTTTTGATAATTTAAGCATGTTGTTATATTTCGCCCGTTCTTATTTTAGAGCTTTCAATGTAAAATCTGTCCTGTATTTTTTCCACAACCTCTCCCTGCGTCTTAGTTTTCTTTTTTGTTCTTTAATGTCCTCATTATACCATGAATACTTCTTTCTGTTGGTTAATTTCTTAGCTTTAAGTGGGGCATGTTTGTCATGAATGACACGGAAATCATAAACTTGTTTACTAATATGTCAATGTCACTGTTTTTATCAGACAATGTGATTTCATTTAGATCCTTTTCCATCTCTGTTGTGTTTATTTCATTTAACTTTCTATAGCAACACACCTGTGATGTGATGTCATCTTTTGGAGTTGTAAGTTCACAGACTACAGCACGATGATCGGAAATAAAAGGTCCAGGTACACATTTGGTCACTCTGATATTACTGCCCGCCTCAGTGATTACCACATCTAATATGTAGCCAGCTGTATGAGTATAGAAATCCACGTGTTGTGTGAGGCCTAGGGCACACAGTGTATCCCTTAGAATTTCACACAAACACACTCGCATGCACCAGGCATACACTCACAATTAAGATTAACCAAATCTGTTTAGTACCTATATTTGGGATACCAAATCTTATTTTTTCCTGATACGCTACACGTTTGCATCCCGCGTTGCGTCAGCAATATGTACATATTTCTTTACTGATTGAGAGGCTCTGTAGGACCTTATAGACATTACTAACTCATATTTCCCTCTAAAATATGACGGCAGAGTTTGAATTTAGTAATGTAATTTGCTACCAGATGGCAACAGCTATGACGTCTATCATATACTGCCATACAGCGACATATAGGCATGCCCGACTGGGACAGTCTAATCCTCTGCATGCCTGCTTCTTATATAAAGAGGACGTGTAATTAATATGCATTTTAGAACCTGTAACCTAAATATTTATTATACTGTTTACACTGTTTAACGTTACAGCGTGTGGGGCGATAACTTTGCCCTGTAAAGTTTGATCATATGTGCCTAAAGTGGTTCAGACCACGATATTCGTCTTTTAGCTTGAGAACATTCAGTACCCCTTACATACGCATAATTCAGTGTTTCAGGCTTAGTTGGGACATAAATTGTAGCTGAATATTCAGCATGAATGAAACTATTGGCTTTTACTCTCAGGGAAGTCAGATAGCATTTGTCTCTACCGGGCTCCTGTTTTAGGTTTTTATGGCATGCTGGGAAGGCTAAGGGGATCTGTTCTTATGTGACGTGATGAGGAAACCATAGTTAAACAGGTGTTTTGACAAAAATGGCATGACCCCCACCTGTAAATTTGCATAAGGTAACTGTTTGGAATCGGATGGAATCACAGGAGTAAACGTACTATTCGCTACAAATGTTAATTTTCGGGCCACCTTGGTGAATACCCGGGCTGAAAGTTCTGGCTAACTCACACTGCGCAGAATCGGATTTACAAGAGTTTGACTTTGGGTGCGTCAAAATCTGCCACCCAGAATGCACCGGGTATACACCAGCGACGTAGGTATAAATGTAGTGAAGGGGAAATATGTTTGACAAGAATCATTTCAAGCGCAAATTACATGCACATGTTTGTTTTAATGAAAAGGATTTAAGTAATAAGAAATATTTTTCAACATAGGCATGTGAAATGTAAACAGAATGTATTTCCTTGAAATGTATCAAATTTTTATTTTAAAGTTTTACAGCTGAGACAAGTATTCCCGGTTCATCCACGGAGCCTTACTTGAAGAGGTTCGTTTTGAGGGGGGGGGGGGGGGTACTTACCGGGGCGCTGACACCATGGACGCGGCTGATCATACACTCTCTGTCACTGCAGGTTTGAAGAGTAAACTCCAGGTTGGCTTGGTTACTGAAGCTGACCAGGGCGACCCGGGTTCTGCTGGGACCCACGTTAAGGTTACTGATGAAGTTGGTCACCAGACTCTGCATCAGTTCCCAGCTGCTCAGGTAAGGAGGATTCTCTATAATACTCCCAGAGCGGTCGAGCACGATGACAACATCCTTCACACAGTCTGAGGTAAAAATAATAATAACAATAATAATATTAATAATACTTTTTTTACTTCTGCTAGTACAATTTCTACTAAAACTTCTATTTTTTTAGCTACTACTACTACTAGCTTTAGGACATGCATATTACTAGATATGGAAGACTTGCATATTATGCCTACGCATAATTCAGCTTCGCAGACTCAGTTGGGACATAAATTGTACATAATACTTAATACTGTTAATACAAGTACCTTTACCGGAAATACAACTACATGTGCTACCTTTTACGCCAATACTACTACTACTGCTACTACTACTGCTACTTCTACTAATGATAATAACAGTAATATTTTTATATGATTAATTAATAATTCATAATCTTCTGCAAAAATCAAATTTATATCATGATCACCTCCCAAATATTACCCCCCCCCCCCTTCCTTATTAAAGCGCAATAATTCCAGATTTTTCCTCCAGATGTCGTACTGTCACTACTGTTACTAAAGATACTGAGAAAAGTGTAAGACCGTGTTAATAAAAACATGTAGTCCTTTTTCCTTGATAAGAATTTTCCTGGTCTTAAGATTCGCTCTAAATGCTAATTTTGTCATTTGTTTTATTAATTCAAGTAAAACAATCAAACCCTGGCAAAAAAATCTTGAAAAAATGTAGCTGGTAAACTGTTGCCAATTAGGCTAAACATATGCGCAAAATATATTGAGAATCTTTTTGTTGTTGCTAAGAAAACTGTATACACACGCAGCACCATAACAACTCACAAATGAAACACAAAAAGGAAATGTAAATCGTAAAGATAGACGAGCGGAGCATGCGCATCGTGATCGTTTGTAGTGTTCGGATCCAATGAATCAGTATTGTAGTCTTGGTCAAAGGAAAGTTGATACAAGTCGGACGCTTCTACAGAAACCTCGCAATGAAGGACAAGGTAGAATTTTTACTTCCATCATTGGAGATAATAATAAAATATGATCTTTCGGGTCATGGTTACGGACCCGACCACTCAGTGCGACTTGTCCCTTTTAGGTGGCGCTAGTGAAAACCATCGTCCGGGGAAACATCCATGAAGGAAGTGATAACATAACCTATATAAATCCACTGTGTGTAGAATGTAAACGAACTTGTCGTACCTCTCATTGGGTCTCTGGTAGGGGGCGCTGGCGTCAGGACGGGGAACATGGTCGGCTCGGGAATGTCGCAGGCCTGGGTGATGATGCCGTAAGGCAGGACGTCACTTGTGAGGGACGTAAAAGACTCCACGTGGAAGTAATGCCTCGTCCACGGCTCAGACACGATCGTCTTCATAATAACCTCAGAGACGTTCCTGGTCACGCCAATACCATACACTGGCAAGAAAAGGAGCAATGACATACCGTTAATACAATAAAATAGTAATATTTATTAAACACGCCATCTGGTGGCATAAATGGAACAAAATCGTCTCCTAAAATTTAAAAAAAAAGCTTTAAGACGCTTTTGGTATGGGATATAGTACGATTTCAATGTTGCATCCCACTCCTTACGCAGTGAGCTTATTCCATTCCTTCTAGTTTATTCCATTCTTTCACTGTTCCCACTAGTGCTTTTTTTTGCGGAGACCGCCGTGTAGACTGGCGCCTTGAAAAGCATGACTGTTTGGGTGATCTCTTAATTTACACAAGGATTTGTGCCCCGCCCTCATAAGTCGAAATATTTGTGCACTGGGCCAAATGTTTCGACCAAGGAAAGCTGGGCATTCCTGTGTGAAAGTCACGTTTTAACGCCTGACACGGCGCCAAAATACACGGCTCCCCTGGAGGAGATCTACGGCAAAGGTTCCCCGTTAAAGCAGTGGGTAAAATGAAATGGATTACTAGGAATGGAATGTGGCCTCTGTGTGTGGAGTGTTTGTTTTAATGTAAGTATGTTCACATTATCAACTAACCGATCAAGATAATTATATCCACTCTCTTTGCCAAGGTTCCGCACAAAAGAGATATGGCAAAGAATTTCTTACATGTCCTAGCACTTATCTTGGAAATGAATAAGAAAATAGATACAAAACCACTGGTAGTTTATTTAACAGGATATGAGTCACCTGACAGATGGAAAGGTCTAACATGTCAATGCAGTTTATGTAAATTAATCATGACTTACTTTCCATTAGGGTACAAGTATACTTCTGTATTTGCATGCATATATTTTCACCATAAATGTTATCATAACCATTTATGCTGCATTATTTTTATTTTTTTATGATTTTATTTTATTTTTACCCGGCATAAGTTGCCGTCAGTGCTCATGTTTTATACATATTGTAAAGCTCCGGCTTTTAATAAATCTATTTGAGCTGAGTTGAGTTGAATGTAAGCCGGTCTTACCTTCTATTTGTCTTTGGTTAATTCGCCTGACAGCGTCTCTGATCTTTTCCTCATAGTAAGGGTTTGGTATGCCGTCGGTCATGAAAATAACAATGTTACGATGGTTGGGGCGGTCCCCGTTTCCAGGTTGGAATATCACTCTCTCCGCGGTATCTAAAGCCTTGTCGGTTGCCGTCCCACCTTGCTGTTAAAATTTAAAAAAAAAGTAAATTCAGCTTTAAAGTACTCATTCTTTTTTTTCAGGCATATTAGGTATACATGATATGCAGTGTTTTCTCCAGGAAACATAATAGTATCTGCCAAGGTTTCGTTATGAATAAATTTATTTTCGCCAATGCACTATAAAAAAAAAACTTGCACTGGGATCGACAATTGGCACAAAGGAAAACCTAAACATAACATCCTGCACTAAAAAAAATATTAACATGGCGATGAAAAGTAAAAAATCTGATTTATATGCATGTGAATCCTGACAAGCAGTTTTTTTCTTGCAAGTTGCAAGTATGGGTAATATCGCAACCCGGGTCACGCATTCTTGGTTAAGTAAACAGACACTCTGGGATCGATTATATATCAAAATACAGAACTAAAAGAGATGTATGAAACACAGTGGTCCTGTCATGCGTGTTGTTCTGCAAGGACACTTTTTATTTAGCTAAAAGGAACTGTTAGCTGTCGATTCTACGCTTTATGGCAAGGGTGTAAGTACTTTTAAAAAGTGTTATAATGATAATAATAATAATTGTTAATAAATAATTGTTCATTGGGCGTAACTCCTACACTAAACAAAAATTCATAAAAATTCATTTAAGGTAAAAACAGAAAAAAAAACAACGAATCGAGGGCAAACATAATTATTCGCCCCGGTGCTGGAGGTGTTGTAATGTTTGATAAATTGCATTAAAAAGAAAGTGAGTACCTCCTCTAAAAAATCAAAGGAAATGAAAGGGAAAACAACAGAGAAAAAACTGAGGTCTTTACCATATCATTGATCTTTTTCACGATATGATAAAGGTAATATTCACTTGAGATTAAATATTATTTATAATATATTAAAAAGCAATAACTACCGGATCTTTAATATTGTTAACGATTTCAAAAGGCAATACTCATGGGATTTTATTAATATTATTCACAGTATCATAAAGGTAATACTACTAGGATCTTTGGTATTATTCACGATAACAACACTATAATGGGATCTATGATATCATTTGCGATATCACAATGGTAGCACTAATGGGATCTTTGATATTATTCACGATATCTTAAAGGCAGCAATAATGAGATCTTTGAAATAATTTAGGATATCAGAAAAAGTAAAATTTACAGGGTCTCTGATATTATTCAGGATAATAAAATGATAATATTTAAGGGATCTTTACTATTATTCATGATATCATAAATGCAATACTTACTGGTTCCTTCATATTATTCACGATATTAATAAGGCACTGCGCATCCCGGCATTGGTTCAACAAGCTCTCAATTGTAACCTGGTTCTCAAATGTCATCAAGGAGATCTGGGTGTTGGAGGGACCAATTTCTACAGAACTGATCAGGCCTATCAGGAACTTTTTGACATTTCGCCAGTTCTCCTCGTATGGCGCTTTTTCTATTATACTTGCAGAGCGGTCGACAATTATCGTGATGTCGGCATCACATTCTGAAAGTAAAACAATTTTGGAAATGGCAGACACATTGAGACATCACAGGGATCAAGTTCCTTCTATAATATGGTCCCGATCTACATTAATTTACACTTTAGAAGACATTTTTTATTTGTATGAAGCACCTTTATTACGTGCAAGAACTGTATTTTGGCATACTGGCATGCTATGTAAGACGCCTTCTCTGTTGTCCATTTATGTCTGTATATTTGTTATGATGATAAAACGTTGGTCTGTCCTTATCTTTCAAACGCATTTATTTTTACAACGTATATTTGAATCTAAATTGGTATTGACGAAGGCAACACCTTTGTCACGGAACTCCTCTGGTATTTCAACGCCACGAAAATCCCCATTCTTTTTTACCTTGAACTGATTAGAACGATGCAAAGTGTGTCTAAATTTTCCCCAATATTTAATCAAAAATCTTGAGAATTATTTAATAAATTAAGGGATTATTGCAGCGCCGTCTATTAGAAACTACGCGAATCAAGCACTTGGACTCGCCCTATGGAAAACCTGGATTTTGCAAGTCGCATATCGAAATCAAGGGATTACCCACGGTAGATAGAAGGGCTCCTTTAAGTATCCTAGAAATTATTTTTCTTGTGTTTTTCGAATATCATCACTGACATATTTTCTTGTAATATTATATTGACAATAATAATAATGTAACCAATTTTGTAACAGAGGTTTGAAATTTGCACATCTGTGATTATTTTTGACTCTGTTACACATGACATCAAATATACATATATACTTATATAAAAACAGACATAGACAAACATTTCTGACTTTTAGATAAATAGGACCTTTGTTCTTCCGGTGTCTTGAAAAGTTTCCTCTCGTAACATAATTTCCATAAAATAAACTAAACATTGCAAACTTATATAAGTATATATGACTATACAAAAAAGTAGAGCTGAATGCACTGTTACGTCTGAGTTTACTCGGTGTATCTTTATGTAAAATTGCTGTAACTTACGGATTGTGGGGAAAGGCGTGGGCTTAGCCGCACGATTACATGTTGTTGTCTGGATCCTTTCCACCTCACCCAAGAGGTTTTCAAAGTCTGTCACCTTGAAGAAATTCTCTGTATAGGGGTAAGATGACAGCTTTTGTAGTTCTTCAACGTCTACTTCGTCTGTTACCCCGACCCCTATCACCTGTAAATCAAAGACAATTTATTGTGATTGATTTTTGTTCGCGAGGGTTTCAAATTCGCGATAGGGGAATTATTACGAAAATAAAGCCTTCGTGAATAAGGGGTCCCATCGCCAAAGGCAAAGTGGAAAAGTATAGAGATCGCGTATGTTCAGCGATTGAAAATTTATATAATATCAGATATTTCCAATTATCTGCAATTAATGAACAATATTTTTTGTTTATAAGATTTTATGCACATTATATTTGATATTATTGATTCGTATAATAATGGTGTTAAGGTTTTTTGTATTGTATAATCGCGAAAATGGAACCCTGGCGAAACATTAAAAATGTGGAAATCACGAAAATTTAACCTCGTGAATATGAAGCTAATTACTTTATACAACCAGGTGTCGGTGACACAAAATCCCCGCCGGGATGATCCTCAAGCCAAATTCTAATATCGATAACTAGCTCTATTAGAATAAAAAAAAAGCCGTAAGAATGGACAGAATCCCTTGCACTAAATGTTCTATGGTGATCCTTGGCGGTTTTCTTCCAAAATTAAATAAATGTTCATTTTGTGTTTACCTTACCCTCCACCAAATTTCACAGGAATCTGTTCAGACATGTTTGCGTAAATTGGCTGACAGACAAACCGAGGGTAAAGTACAATACCTCTCGCCACCTGGCGGACATTTAATGATACACAAAAGTACTAAGACGCTTGGTGACATTTTTCGGTCACCGTTTGAGAGAAAGGCGTGGCCAGTATTGATTAATCGCCAATTTATCCACCAGATGTCGCTCCCTTACGCTTGTCGAATGACACCAGTGTAAGGAAAAAAAAATGCAACATTTTTGCACAGTCTGCAAGCTGAAATATTTAAAATGTTTTAAAGACATCGACAAATCAACATCTGCTAAAGGAGGCTGTCTTTGCATGTGACCTGTGACCCTGACCGCAATAAATGAGGCTGAAATGTTGTGAAAATTAGACCGATCTCTCTTGTTTTTAAATAATTCTTTTTTATCTTATCATGATGAAGATAGCTCATTCAGATACTTAGCTGAGACTATTGGACCAACCAAAAAAAAAGATTTTTTTTGTTTATATTTTCTAACAAATCCCCATTATGTGCGAATACGATTCCGGTGTAACTAAGCATTGTAGTATAAGTTTCCCTGTAAGTTTGTAAAAATTTCTAACCGTATACAAGCGTGTCTTTCACTGGTGATGTGACTGAAAGCCAAGTCGTGCAAGGAGCAGGGACTAATGGTAGTGAGCATAGGGGCGAGGTTCACGCTTTAGTTTTGGCATTTATATTAATTTTATCGTTTTAATTACTAAGTCAGTGGATATATGTGCAGATCACCTTTAGTGTACAGCGCCGTTTTCGACATGCTTTGAGTCACGACTGAAAGTAGGCCTTATCGGTCATACCTGATGAGTCGTACATGAGCGTTTTTAAACTTACTTGAGTTCTCTTGTTGATCTTCATGTTGTCCACCAGAGTCAGAAGGTTCCTGTTTTCTGGGACAGGTTTGCCGTCAGTTATAACGACAATAATATCCACGGCACTATGGCGGTCACCCCCTCTACCGTTAAACACCTGTTCGTCCGCCAGTTTAAACGCGCCGAATGTATCGGTCTTCCCATTCTGAAAAGAAGAGGAAATGTGTAAAAAAAGTTCCGTCAAAAGATATTTGTATAAATTATATTCATTCTTTTAGAGTATTTAAAGTGATTTTAAACAGTACTTAATGTATTAAAACCAGGAACAGATACATCCGTAAATACGGTGTGTATTGTGTTGAAGATGGAACAGTTAAAAATGCTGTTCCTTCTGCAATAAGACTCCCCACGGGCCGTCCTAACCCATGGGGCACATTGAGCCCATGCCCAGATACGCTCTCGAGGCAGCGGAAATCTTGCGCATCTAAAGAAGCTACTGATTTTCCCGCTGCCTGCTTTGACCGTTTATGATGCACTTAAACACAAGGTGTTGCACATAGGCCTGTCTGCTAAAAAAACTGCTGATGTGACGAGCAGCCAACCAAATGCAAGTCAACAAACACTCGACAGGCATCAGGCTCCGCCCAGAATCCACGCTAAGGGCAGTTCTCTCTGAGCATGTGGCCTGTTCAAACGGTCGCCGGGGCGATGAGCTGTCACTCAAAACGAAATGAACAACACTGGCTTCGTGTATTCCTCGCTTGGCTGGTAAACCGTTTTGTCTTCAGCACAGGGTCTCATCTGATTGGACCAAAATACAGTGCTCCCCTCTGGTGTAGAGATTCAGGATACAGGGTCATAGCAAACAGCGTTTACAATATAGGTAGTTGGCCTATGGGTAAAGCGCTGTGTAAAGAGCGTATTGTCAAGATACGCACGGGGTTTACAAGGTCCTATGCACGCACGCACATTGCTTTTATAAAAGGAGAAGAAAATCCCGCGCGCTACAAAAGAATCCATGCAAGGGAAAAGCAGGCAGATGTTGCTTAATGCATTTGCCATGACATAACGGTATGCTTAAACGCATTTACTATAAAAACATGGCAATATCTTATTTCTTGTTACTCTCAAGACAAGTTACAAGTAAAGTGTAACCGGCGACCACACTGCTAAGCATGTAACATTTGTCAACTTCCGCTTCTCTACATATAACATTTACTTATTCTCCAGGCTGATTGCTGATCATGTTTTATGTGAAAGCATGCTTTTGACCAATTTGTTGTTGATACGCTGGATAAGGAAATATGCCTTGTTTGTAAATGACTTGTTGCGGAAACCACAACTGTAGTACCCCGTTGAAGTAGAGCACCAGAGCGAATCGGAATAAAGCGTCTTGGGACGAGACAATTATCTGATTAGACAGGTTCCTGCCTTTCGCAAAAAAATCTAGCCCTAGCTCCCGTGCTCTCTGCCTTAGCTCCATACAAGTTTCTTTACTATAGATTAAAACTGATAAAGAATCAGCTGCGAAGCATTATGGGACAGCAGCGTTTCAACTGACTTTCTTTAAGTTGGATGGAAAATGATACCCTGAAGACCATTTATTTTTATAAGCCAATCATAAAACAATTTTCTTAAAAGAAACGTCGCAAACATACAGTCATGGTTTTATTTAATTAATTTGATAATATCCAAACCATAATTGGAATTTCGTTTTTATTTTTGTATTTGTAATTTTGTCCGTATGAAAAAAGCAGTGGTTGGTACGGAAAAGCATCTCAAATGCCTGCGCAGAATGAGTAACTCCGCATTTGATAAGGGCACGGAAATATTTTATAAATATACAGCAGCGACAGTGCACTGCATACCAAGGTGCAAGTAGCTGCGGAGAGAGTTTCGCTGTGATTGGACCCGTGGCGACAGAGGACCCGGTTAAAATGGCAAATCTTTGTAAAATTACCGGCAGGGGAAGATTCCATATTACTTCCTGCAGGCAGGCAGCGTCACGGCACCCGTCAAGGTTCACGTGAATCTTCGTGTATTCCGGATTCGCGAAAGTGATGAGGGCAACGCGAGTTTTGTCCGGACCCACGCCCAGACGGTTCAGAAGCTCTGTTAGGAACTGGCGGGCTTCTATCCAGTAGTAGTAGTTCCTGTTATCATCTTTGATAATACTTCCAGATCTGTCCAACAAGATGGCTATATCAGCCTTGTTGTAGCATACTGAAAAAAAAAGGAAAGAAATCTATATTAAAATTGGCGGTGGTGTCACATTTACGTTGTCAAGCAAATCCTCTATGCCCATTCGAAGAAAATGCCTGTTTTCTCTGCCTAAAACGATGCATGGGTATAACCTTAGAGAGTCATTTTCAATATATTATTATGATATAAATCCTGAGATATTTTAAAATTTATTTTACCGCGACGGGGCCATAGCAGCACCATCTATAAAAAAATACATGAACTCTGCCAGACGAGCCTGAGTGGGTCATTTGTTAGTTCGGAGATTTCAGCTTTATTTATTTTACATGAAAGGTAATGGATAATATTGCACATGAAAGGCAATCATTAGTATTGCTTTGTCAACCTTGTTGCAGTACACTTTAAAGATACAAACATTATACAGTGTACGTAAATTGCTTTGATGTATCATACTAAAAATAATCCAACGACAGGGTGAATCCATACGCCTTTTTATAAGCACGTTGAAAATATAGTGTTCAGTACAATGAAAGGCAATCGACATAAGTCATTTTATACCAATCTTTTAAAACGAGGACATAGAACCACTCATAATGGCAAATGACTTTTTTTCAGCTTGGTCTTTTTTAAATCAATTTGATCATAATAGATGTAAAAAAGCATTATATGTGTGCATTAAGTTTACCAAACTGCTGCTGTGCGTAGCACTTCCTGGACATTCTTGAGGGGGTACTACGCAAGAAAAAAACAGACCTCCTTTGTGGACATTGGTTCTGTATTTTAAG
Source organism: Sipunculus nudus (assembly GCA_026874595.1). Taxonomy (NCBI): domain Eukaryota; kingdom Metazoa; phylum Annelida; class Sipuncula; order Golfingiida; family Sipunculidae; genus Sipunculus; species Sipunculus nudus. The sequence goes on from CM049318.1 coordinate 60,688,872, forward strand.
TCATGAAACCGCTAATTGACAAACAAACCAACCAACAAACAAGCAGACAGGGGTAAAAACATAACTCCTATGCCGAGGAATTGATATACTAGTATGTACCTCCATATCTGGGATTTTGGTAGCTTTAGCAGTGAGCCTAGTGATTGTGCTTGCTTGTGTGTCTCTGTATAAGTAGGTGGGTATTGTGTATGTGCGTGTGTGTGTGTGTGTTTGTGAGAGAGAGAGAGAGTGTAGGTAGGTATTTTTTGTGTAGGTAGGTAGGTATTGTATGCATAGGTAGGTATTTTTTATATGAAGGTAGATATTGTGTCTGTAAGTGAGTTCGCAGGTAGGTACTGTGTGTGTGTATATGGGTAGGTATTGTGCATGTGTGTGTAGGGAGGTATGATTTGTGTCTGTATGTAGATAGGTTTTGTGTGTGTAGGTAGGTATGTATTGTGTGTGGAGGTAGGTATTGTATGTACGTAGGTAGGTAGGTATTGTGTATGTAGATAGGTATTGTGTATTTAGGTACGTAGGTATTGAGTGTGTAGGTAGGTGGTTATTGTGTATGTATGTAGGCAGATAATGTGTGTAGGTAGGCATGTATTGTGTGTGTATTTAGGTAGGTATTGTGTCTGTGTGTGTAGGTAGGTAGGTTTTGTGTGTGTTGTTAAGTAGGCATTGTGTGTCTGTAGGTAGGTATGTATTGTGTGTCTGTAGGTAGGTATGCATTGTGCGTGTGTAGGTAGGTATTTTGTGTGTGTGTGACACCACTTACTTTCGTCTGGGCGTATGTAAGGAGGGTTAAACACCCTGCCACGCTTGGTGTACAGACATATGGTGTCCGTCAGCTGGTGTTTTTTTACGTCACTATATTTAGGCGCCGCCATGCAGTGGTCCTCTGTTGTGACGTTAGCAATAAATCTCTGGTTACATTTCTGGTACGTTTTGGCCACGACGAAGATTTCCAAGTTCAAGCTGACATCTTGTAAAGACCTGATAGCACGAGCCAGACGGGGACCGACGATGCCGGGCAGCTGATCGGTAATGACCACCATAACCTTGGGCAAACTGTGCTTGAGTTCCCGGAATTTGGCATTAGCAAGATTAAAAGCCTCCACAAATTCCGGTTTTCTGTTTGCATTCTGAAAGAAAATAATGAAATCTAATCATTATTTTTTCATATTTATTTTAAATTACGCATACCGGTGACCTTCAGTGTTTGGTCATATTAGCCAGCATTGCTCGTTTTGTCAAATGAAATTAAATAAAAATCTATGTTTACCTTCAGTGCCCTCGTCCTGAAGGCTTATGTAAACACGACCTTTGTTGTCCATATAACGTACCCGACCACTTAATGTCATTTGTTTCCGGCAGGGGCGCTGATGAGGTGGAAAATGTCTGTTATAATAGCGATATAAAGATCAGTTCAATTTTCACAACAAGAGTGAAAGCTATCTGATCTCGTAACAGAAAAAATAGCTTAAGGTAACCATTGGACCTTTATGCTTTTGATATATTTGCTTGTGATTTGCTAGATGTCTACGCTCCTCATGCAGCGGTCAACACTGCAGTTGTTCAATATCTCCTTCGATTTAAACGCAGCTTTGTTTAGCAAGTTTTTCGGGGTCTCCGGGGACACCAGGGTTTGCACAGGGCTAGGAATCAGACCAACGAGAGCGGGTTGTCACGGATTTACAACTTGGAGCTGGATGCACAATGCGATCCCACGCTCTCATTAGTCTGATTACAATTGTTTGCTCTGTGCGGGTCCTGGTGGTGTAACACAGAGAATCTTGCCATACAAAGCAGCGGTTAAAACGAAGGAGGTTCGGAACGACTGCAGTGTATAACTGTTGCGTGAGATGTGCACTCGAATTGGAGGATGACAGAATATCGAGACTGCATGACAATCATCTAAATGGGCAGGTAGGCACAATGTGAGAATTGTCCCTCATGTGTGCAAAAACTGGGCTGGCCGTTAGCGTCGGGCTGACGGTTTGCGTGTCTGCATTGGAGAAGCTCGGGCCAAGGGAACGTATATAGGAGTGTATTCGCGCTGGGCGGATACTATATAAACACATAAACCTATGCATGTCGTATGTAACGGCTTTTTCACGCATAATAAATTTATACCCGAAGTTGTGGTTGGTTGACGTGTAGGAGATAGACACTTGAGCTTTCCGGACGGGAAATAGGGATAACGATTGCGATGAATAACGATGTAGAAAATTCGCACTGACTGTTGGAGTACTCGAGATAATGGCACTTGCGGTTTGCGTGCCAGATATGCAGGATATCGGCTGCTGTGCACGAGATGCTGGCATTGGTTTTGCGTGAGGGATATGCGGGAAATAGCCGTTGGCGTGCGGGAGATGCTGGCTTTGGTTTTGCGTGAGGGATATGTGGGAAATAGCTGTTGGCTTGCGGGAGGTGCTGGAATTGGTTTTGCGTGAGTGATATTCGGGATGGCGGTTGGCTTGCGGGAGATGCTGGCACTGGTTTTGCGTGAGGATATGCGGGATGGCGATTAGCGTGCGGGAGATTCTGGCAATGGTTTTGCGCGAGGGATATGCGGGATATTGCGGTTGGCGTGCGGGAGAAGCGGGATGCCAGGTTTATATACATATATTTCAAAGCAAAAGCAAGGAAGGGGATGCGGGTAAAGCAAAAGCAAGCAAACCTGATTTCTAGGCTGTGCTACTCCGTCATTGGGTAACTGGCCGTCCTGTCCTGGTCCCTGTGATGCCTGTGGTGATGTCTGATTCCCTTGTTCGTTTCCTGTGCTGTTTTGGGCGACCGCATCAATAGCGGCGTCCACCGCATCAGTATCAGCGACACTGATAGCCTGCTCCGCGGCATCTGTCACGTTTCCGGTATCATTTCCGGCTGGTACGGTATCATTTCCGGCTGGTACGGTATCATTTCCGGCTGTTACTTTAACAAATGAAGCGTAAGCTGTGGTTTGGTTACCCTCAGCACTGTTATCGGTAGCGGTAGCGTTGTTAGAGGCATTCGCTATATCATCTATGAAGTGAATGTTTGAATTTACCTTATCAATCTCAAATTCGATATCCACCATTTTTCTTGTTGAACAACCCAGGTTGTTCCCGCACTCACCCCAATCGCTCACTACTTTGGCAGTCTTACCAGCCGTGATGATAGCGAATCTGAAAATAAGACAAAAAAAAAAGGTCAGGCTCAAAAGCCAACCAAGACCTTACAGGGCGCAGGTAATAGTACTAGTAAGTGCCAGTAGATTATGCAAAACAGATACATTAGAGCTACACAAGCACTTTGACCCCAATCTTGGCCAAAATTTCCATCTTGTAAGAAAAGCTGAAAATGGTTAGTGAGGAAACCTTTTATAAGTGATTACAGTGCATGTTATTTTTGCTTCTCATAAAATGCGAAAAAAAATTAGATAACATTTATTTTTTTTCCAAACACCAATTCGCTATTTAATTATGAGGCACTAAAGTTAATTTACATGTATTTTCTGGTGCCTTTTTTTCTGATAACTACGTTTACTCCTTTTATTTTCATGACAGTGACTGCACCACTAACTGAAAACACATTTCAATAATGAACAAGTATAAAAAAAACTAGAAATTTGTCAAAGAAAAAAATGCACCCCTTCGCTAGGATCCTAATTAAATTTCGTGTGTGCCGCACAGAATAAAACAATTCACGCTTCATCAGCTCCTTGGATGGTTAGCTCTACTTCCTAGAACAAAGCCCGTCTCTAATACCCATGAATGGGTCTGGCCATCGCTTGTGATGAACAAAGTGCCCTGTCTCACAATAGTAGAGAATCCATAAAAAATATATATAGTTGCGATCACTTCCATAATTAAATGGATATTCTTTGGCTGTCAACAGTAATTTGATGTGATAAAATTCCGTTGTTCAAATTCAAGTAAAATTTTGCATACATATAGAACAAAAAAAAAATAATAATAATATAGATTAAAATATTTAAACTTATCCAGTTCTCGTTTCCTCAATCATCTAAGACTATCTTGGTATTTTCTATAATGAATGAATATAGCTACTAAAGCTAGTCACCAATACCGAATATTGTCATCTGCTTGATACTCCCATGTCTGTATAAGTTCTTTTGCGTGACTAGATGATTTTAATTGTATTATGATACACTTATTTATATCATATCATTTTAGTTTATATATCGTTCAATGTCTGTCATCATATATTGCACATTTTATTAACATGTATGGTCAGGTTCATGATATTGACATGTATTTTCTTCTAGCACAGGGCCTCAGGTGTAACCGAATTACCCTTGTCGTACCGGCAACCCTGAGTAATTAATAGATAAATAGAAATAAATAACAACCAAATAACCAACTACGATGGGTATATAGTGTCTTACTCTGAAGCATTTGTAGCGTGTACCGCCCACCACGCCATGTCCATCCAGAACATCCTGGTCATTGCCTGGTCAGCTTGGTCATTATCATCCTCCAGCGTGTCCAGGACAAACAGAACAGGGAGGTTGTTCCGGCGACAAACTGTAAGTAAATCACAATTCATGGAACACAATCACTCACAAAAAAAAACCACAAGGCAGCATAGAAGTTAAAAAAGCACTCAGAGCGCTGGCGGTAGGAATTGGTTTAAAACGATAAACTATAATTGAACAATAAAATCAACCGATGATCGATTATTTATCGATTATTAATCGATTATTTTATGTACTTTCTATATTACCTTGCTGTATATACTACTACCTAAAATACTGACATCGGTATATAGTCTGTCCGACAGGTATATACATTGGTATTCATAATGAAACCATAAATCCACCCGCATATAAGGTCGACTTGCCGTCGGACGATTGTTGGTTGTCCAAGGTTGAGAGAGAGAGAGAGAGAGAGAGAGAGAGAGAGAGAGAGAGAGAGAGAGCACAGATTAAAAAAATATACATCTAACAGCGGCCTTCGTTGATTGTGGGTCTATATTTTTTAGGACGTGTGCATGGCCTGGCAGTGGCTCTGCCTACTAAATAAGGGTGAAGGTATCCATACGAGAAGAATGTACGATTATAAGAATGTTATTATTTGGCGTTCTGGACTCTAGGTTATAAAAACAAAAGGTTAGGAATAATCCATAATTTGTAACCTGTCGTTAAGGCATTAGAACGAAAGGTTCTATCAAGAAATCATTATTTTGTCTTTACGGCTGCATGGTGGGGGGGGGGGGGATAGAACTGGGGACCATCTTCAGCATAAAGTCAAACCGGGGCTAAAGGATCTTAAAAAAGGTAAAAAAATTTACCGGTAGTGAGAGTGATAGAAGTATAGGGGATAGACAATGGTGCTAGACGCAAAATCCTGATGTCCAGTATTAGGCATATGTTTCATTTTCCTATAATTTTGGGTCGAAAAAGGGGGCCCCATCTCTATATCCGCCCCACAAACGCCTAGAGCAGAAGGCTGCGTCTATCTCTAGGCAACACTCATCCTATAGGCTCCATCTCTTTTTTTTTATCATGAATCTTCAATACTCATTGTGTATAAGGTGCATATGAGAATGTATTTCATCATGGGTTTTGTTATTTGACGAGAGCATTGCGTTTAGAGCGGAGACCGGGCTCTGACGTGATTGGCTGGCGCACTTGTGACGTCACTGAATGGATTAAGAAGAATCTAGCGTTAAATATTTTATTATTTCCTGAACAGCTGCCGTTGACCTTGTAAAAAAAAATACTTAGCTTTTATAGAGATCCTCAAGAATTCGTAACAAGAGGTATCCTCTGACTGACGTCAGTGCAGAGTTGGGAGTGCTTACGGCTTTTTAACAAATCACAAAACCTCCATTATGTAAAGGTAAAACAATTGGGAAAACATTCTGACAGGAAGTGAGGTCTGTATTAAAATTTTAATATATTATATTTATTAGAATTTGGAGTATATTTGCTTGGCCCTTTGTAAACGGAAGTACAAGATATAATAGCAAATATTTGAATTTTTTGAATGACACTTTGCACGGTAAGTTAACTCTATATGACTTTCCTGAATGGCTCCTTTGTATAAGCGCATCTGATTTGAGTGATTTATTACATATTCACCCTCTGCAGAGTACACCTGAAATGATCGGGAGTGTACACGGTTGGACTATAGTATTCGTAGTAACAGGAACGCCTTGGCACCGTCACGCAGTTTATGTCCACATCAAAGGCGTACCAGGAGGGAGGGACACTGTAAATGACACACCATGTCCCCCGAGAGCACCTTTCCCTTGGGAGAAGATGAACATTGACGTGTATCTTTAGGATTAGGATAGAGGGGGCGAAGCAATGACCCGAAGTCTGAAGTAATATATATATATATATATATATATATAATTTTTTTTTTTTCAATTTGGACTGACGGAATATAAACTTTCTATTATGCGACGTAGAATATAACTGTGAAACCAGGCCCGGTTAGATGTTAATATTATAATATTATATGAAGACCAACGGGGCACATGTTATTATGCGAATAATGAAAACACACAAACACACACACGTACATATATATATATATAAATCAATATATTTATTTATATATCATAAATGTCAGGTATGATTTATATATATACAAGTATATATATATATATTCATATATAAATATATATAAATATGTATGTTTAATATATATGTCTAATATATATATATAAATATGAAAGAGAGCGAGAGAGAGATAACACTTTGACCGGAATATTAACTGAGAAAATACCACATATATCGAAGACGTGTAGGAATTCTGTGCAATATCTCATACTAACAGTATGAGTTTTATAGATACACTTGTATGTATAAATATCGCATGACAAGCAAGCATCTTTATAAGTTTGAAAAAGTTCAACACGATTTTCATTCAAAATAATGCAAATAAACACGATCCCTTAAATGGAATACTCTGAGACCAACATATTGGACTTATTTATAAAAAATATAATAAATTATTGATTTGCCATTAAAGATATATATTAAGGAACATATTCATATGGACGGCTGTAGACGAATCAAGGAATACATATTATTTTACGGAGTTTCACAGATATACTTGCAGAAAGAAAACAGTAATGATCATGGTTTATTTTTCACTAGGTTTTATATTTGTTACTGTTAAAGTGTTTCGCGAAGTCGATTTTCGCGGTCTCACCGTGTGTGTATATGATTAGAATATACATGTATATGTGAACTATTTTTGGTCACAGAGACGGAACCAATAGACTTTTTATTTCTAATATGGGAGCAGTGTATTACCAATTCAACAAGGAAACAAAGGTAAATTGAACAGACAATGGACAGACAATGTAAAACACCTGATATATTTATAATACCAAATCACAGGAAACATAAAAATATGTTACATAATTTTTATGTCAATTATCACCGACTATTGACGCTGCATGCATAATTTACAATATATGCCAAAATGCTTCTGATATCACTGTTCGCCGGCGCTGATGGAAAGCTTCATTTTCTAGATACTTATACTTTTTTTATATATCTGTTCGCGAAGAGACTGAATTAGGACCCTCTAAGACATTAAGGCAACCACACCCACCATTTGCATATGATTAAGAGCACAACCTGATCGGTTGGATACAGGATTTATAAGAGGGGGGGGGGGGTAATTTTGAAAGGAGGTGGGGGAAGTTATACACCCTCAAACGCTGTGGAATTTTTATTTTTTAGTAAAGGTGTGTGTGTGTGTGGGGGGGGGGGGGTATAAACTTGTGTCAGTCTAATCCGACGTTGCCTACCTGATTGTTCGGCCCTGTTCATTCATTTAGCTTATCTCAACCCACTTAGGAGCAAACGACCCAAGCAGCCATGAGAGGATATGGAGGGTTATTTTCTACATTTGCCAACAGCCAGTACCAATTCACTCTTGGGCGGGGAAAGCGCACCCTTGTGGTAAAGACCTTTCCTAGGAGGAGAACAGAACGGAGCGCGAACCCACAACTTTGCGGTAACAAGTCAAGCGCCCTAATCATCAAGCCATCATGCTCCACAAAAAAGGTATTAAAAAAAGGCAGGGGAAAAAAGCCAATAATGTCAAACATTCAATGTTCTGTATTACAAGGTTGTAGGAACGAATTCAGGATGAAGGAGAGAATAGGTCTGAGAGCATGGTCCACCAGACAAGTGAAAAGCGGGATTGGAGGTGTTGGTAGTGGTGGTTTCGGGGGGGGGGGGGGGGGGGAGCTCACCTAATGGTATACGCATCAGTCAGAATATGCAAGCGAATAAGAATACCTTATGAGCGGGGGGGGGGGGGGTTACAAGGTAACGTTATGAACAATTTATATTAATAACCAGGATTATCTAGGATAATGTCGTACATGTGTGTTTTTCAAATTATTTCTTTAAACTTTATTTAGCCCTAAAACAGTTTGGATGTCCACCTTCAGGAGTTTGCCTTTGGGTTAGAATCTCTTCCATCACCACTGTGTAATCACTGAGCTGTTAATTAAGGACCAGGACACAGAGAACTCTTGAGTTGTGAAGTGCGGAGAGGTAACCGACCTGGAAACCACCCTCCTCAAGCCATTTAATACAGAGAAAAGGGAAAAGGTAACCACACCACACATTATCATACATTGGCATGGTATACCGTACCCTTCCATTTCACAGTGGTTGAGTTCAGCTGATTGTATACGACTGTGTCACGCTTGGCTAGTTTGTAAGTGTTATGCTGTTTTGAACACAATTCAGAATCGTTATTATTGGGCTCATGTAAGTGACAACAGAGTTGCATGCGTGGGTGATATTAGAATGGTAGCCTAACTTTGCTCGACACAAATAAAAGCTCATACCAGGGGCGGATCCAGGATTTTTAAATGGGAAATATTTAACGTTTTCACCGAGAGATTAAAGGGGATATTTCGAAATCTGACATTTAATAAATGAAGGTAATTTCTTGAACCTTTAAAAAAAAGTAGGCCAGAAAACGCCGACTGACCGCACTCAGGCTGTTCGTTTTGATTATACCCGGGTGTTTATAACATGCGGGGTGCCCGCAAAAATAATCCAAACACATTCAACGAGGACATCTGGTGGCAAGTAAGACGAACCAGACTTTTGGAAAGAGCTTTTTCCAACTAGTGACTGCTCAACGTCTGCATATAATCATCCAACCTACTCAGGTTACGTGGTTTCTCCGTTTGTCAGCATTGCTGTGTTTACGATCAGTTGGTAGATAAATTAGCTAATAAAACCGTCACAAAGAACTTTCCTCAACATGAATTATCTAGAGTTCATTATTTGTAAGCAGAATAAGTCAGAAATATTGTATAAAAAGGTGGATAAATAGATGGCTATAATAATCAAGCAGGGTCACATCTCCGGGATGGAGGGGAGGGAGGAAGATGCAGGGAAGTCATGCAAAATGAATCTATAACGGATGTTAATATCTCATAAACCCGCCCCTCTGGTTCCGCTTCTGGCTAACCAGGACCCGATGTTAAGACACGGTGTTTAGTTTCGATGCAAGAGCTTTTATGTTTGTGAGCGCAGAACCATTGTTGAACCTATGGGAAGTTCAACTGTCACGAAGTAAAGTGTATTCTGATATGTAAATTCACTCTTAACCCTTTATTGTCCAGAATAATGAAGATATCTAACAAATTTTGACACGAACATTTTTACATTAAACGGGGCAATTCACAGCCAGTTTTCATTGTATAATTTAACAATTTTCAAGAGATACTGTAGACACGGTTCGCTTTAGGTAATTTGAAATCTCCAGAACTGAATATGCAATATGTCTGGTCTGTGAAAATGCAACTATATGAGAGAGTTCTAAGTATATGAGCCTGTGCAAGGAAAAAAGCATATAATTCATAGCTTTTTATAATAATACTTATTTAGAGAAAATATTAATTGTACATTTGAATTTCGATGTAATTTTATCTCCATTGAAACGTGATAAACATCAAAAGCAGAAAAGTCTTTTTCGCAATATTTTTTTCTAAGAAGGCTCACGCCTGCAGTAATATATAATGATCCTTATGGTCAATCGACGTGTATTTTAAACAGGTCTAGAGGTCAATAAGATGACAGACATAACAAACACGTGCTCCCTGGTGGCAAAGTCAACTTTGACCGACTTTAATATAAATCTAATATTAACTATCTGCATGATATCTTATCTTATGTAATCGATCTTTGCACGATGCATGTCAGATGTTTCGATTAAGGTGTATATTTATTATATTATTCAAGTTGTAATACAAAAATTCATTAAGTTGATGCCGACAATGATAAAACCAGAAAAAAAGATGTTTATATGCAAAGCCAGCGTGACTATGGCTGTTGTGATCAGAGGTGTGGCTAAGTTGCTATGGATATCCGCGTGCTTGTGTGATATAAGCACCAGCTCGCAAACTTCCCGTCAAAGGCATGCATATGAATAATGATTATGTTTGGTGTGGCATGGCAACTGCTTGAGGAATGCCTCGACCATATATATATATATATATATATATATATATATATATATATATATATATATATATATACATATATATATATATATGATTGTGTGTGTGCATGTGTGTATACATTCATGAGAGAGAGAGAGAGAGAGTTAAAAGGGGAGAGGGGAAAAAATGTTGGAGATCTTGGATTTCAATGAACGCTGTATGAATATATTAACACTAATTTAGGAAATGCCGACACAGGGATTTATTTTTTATATTCTTGCCACAGTAATGGTTTTCCACGGTAAGGTTAGCAAACAAGACGTACAGAAGAGTTGTCAGAAACGGTCAATCAGAAAACATTACAGAAATACTTCAGAGAAAGAAATTAGAAAACTCAAATAAGAGTGGTCACTATAATAAACTTATATTATGAAACATGAATATAAAAACGGTACTTACATCCGTGGACATGGCTTGTGAAACAAGCAACCAGCAAAATCGTCAAAATGCACAGCCGCATTAGGATTCCTCGTCTCTGCACCCTACAGCTAATACAAGATTGATATCGCTTTTCTGAGCTGATGTCCGTTTGTTACTGCTTCTAGGGTAACGTCTGGTCCCCTTTTTGCTTTCAGGGCTGATTGACCTTAACGTCGGTCCACCGAGGTCAGGAAATATCGTCGAAGATATCCGTGTGGTAAATTTAGTTGTTATAGCTTCCTGTAGAAGTTTTGAATCACGTGACCCAGCAGTTGATACTCAAGCTTCTGGAAGGCTAACGTTAGTTGGGTTCTTCTGTTGAACTCGTAATCTTGTTTGAGGGACCGCATGGGGTATCGTTTCTTATAAAGCTAAGGTTCTGTCATGCGCGACCTGGTAAGGAGAATCAGCCAACCGAGATGACACTGGTAAAGGTCATCACGTGTTATGAATGATACAAACGACGACACATCTGATATATTTGTGAGTCACGTATCAATTTGGCAAGTGCATGAATTTCGTCCCCATCATTATCACCCCCATGACGCCATGCAACCCCTAAACGAGGCCGTCTCAGAATACACCTCACATCAATGCCACGGTCTTATAGTAATCATTGTAGAACACTGCGCCCATGTTTGACCTTCTATATAATATCTTATGTCGTGCTGCTGCATATTTCGCATTACTATTTTTCCGAGACCTCCCACCAACCAGTGCTCTGTTATGTATTCGTTTGCTTCTCTTTGTTCTTGGGAGGATTCTGTAGCTCGTTGATATCCCATAATATTCAGCTTCTTTACAAACGTTCCATAATACCAGTCATTTTGACCATTACGTGGATTTCGTGTCTTTTAGTTGATTATATTGAGTTTGCATTTGATTATATTCTGGATAACAGGGTCACATGCTGAGCACACAGCCTGCCTGGTGGGGAAATCGTTTTATGGGACATGTAGTTGCGTGTTCCTCCCGGCGAAGGTGCTAACCAGGTATCGCGAACCTTCAGATCTGAGAAGGAAGTTTTAATTTCTAGAACCATTAAAGGTTCTTTAACGTCGGAAGTTGTGGATCTTAAATTTTTAAGAAGAGCTAAAACTGTCCCTCTGGTACATCCATCAAGGAGATACGCTAAGGAACCAGCCTGGAACTTTTAACTTTTTTCTTTTCTTAATAAATAAAATTGCAGGAGCACTGGCATGTGTAATGAAACACTGCTCATATATTCTATAATGCATGTTTGCCACCAAACCAAGGAATTGCAATGTCATGTTTTATTCCATGCCCAACAGAAAGAAACTCTGTACGAAGTCTTTACTCAGATGTATATTGTCAGTGATGGTCATGAGGTATAAGCTCGGGCTTAATCAATATACCGATATATCGATACGAATTAATACGCAACGTCGATATGATGTATTGGTCGAGGAAAAAAAATAATGACTTCTTACAAATATAAAGACAAGCTTTACAGATTTAACTTTGTTATTTAGGCTGTTAAGTCTTAAACCAGACAAATAGTTTGTCATATGATCGATTGGATAAGAAATGTATATTAATGTCAATGACAAGCCAGCGCGTGTCAGCGATACAAGAGGAAAATCACGGGCATAAGCCTTTTTTTTGCTCAGAAAATGTGAGGGGAACAATCTACCGGATCGGAGTACACGGGTAGAAGCCCCTTATCCCGTTACCCAATCTAGGGCAAAAGGACCGTTAATGACAATTACGACAGTTTAGTCCCCACCATCAATATCAGAATTATCTTGATATAATTTCCCAGCACATAATACGGTATATACGTGAATACATATTTTGCTGATGAAAATAATTACTGCTCAGTTTCATCTGTTTTTGATTTGACCATTCAAGATAATTCTATTGGCTAAAATTCGTGATGATTCATTGAAGCCACCGAAGCAAGCGATATCCTAAATTTTTGTATAATCAGATGCGCAGTTGAGAGAATATTGGTGTAAATATGAGGAAACTAGAAAGTGGAAAAACTGATCTAGAAATTGCTAAGTACAAATGTAGGTGTTTTGTTCCTCTTAAAAAAGAGGGGGACAGATGATACTTTGTCCCCATCATACTTTATCCCCCATCATTAAAAAGTAAGGGGAGGACCCCACCCCCCCCCCCCTCCCCCCAGAAACGAGGACCATGAATACTGACTTTCCTCGTCATTGATGAAATCAATACTCATAATACATATGGCTACCATAAATTAATTATATTATTATTTTGTTCTTCTACTGTAATCACATTAGTGAATGTATTTCGCTTTATGATCCATCGTTTTACCTCTACTTGATTCAGGCCTTAGAGCAACGATTTTATGAGAGCAGCCAAATGAGGTTTTGGCTCTAGTTATTTTTAAGAAACATATGCCTGCTTGAAATGACTTCATATATATAATAAATGTTTGAGAAAGGTCTTTTTATCAACTTGTCTTTTTTATTGTTTAATATCCAGCACAAGTGCAAAACAGAATAAATATGCTGTATATTAAAATAAAGTAAAAAGCAAATTATCATAATCGGATTGTTTCATATATTATTAATGCAGTTCGCTAGGGATTTATTAGAGATATATGGCTTATTGAAACTAATCGTTTTACCTCTACTTGATTCAGGTCTTAGAACAACGATTTTTTGATAGCAGCCAAACGAGGTTTTGGCTTTAGTTTTTTTAAAGAAACATATGCCTGCTCGAATTGACTTCATACATATAATAAATGTTTGAGAAAGGTATTTTTATCAACTTGTCTTTTTTATGTGTTTAATATCCAGCACAAGTGCAAACCAAAATAAATATGCTGTATATTGAAAAGGGAGAAAAAAATTATCTTCAGAGCTTTTATTCAGAAAATATTATGCTAAGAAACATGGAGTGCATCGTCAATACGTATCGCGTATCGAATTTAGTGTATCGCAATACGTATTGTACCTTGATAGACATCAGTGATAGCCAGCCCTAGTATATAAGCTCTAAACAATAAAATCACAAGGCGGATTGATTCATATATTATTAAAGCAGTTCGTAAGGGATACATAAAAGATATTTGGCTAACTGAAACTAGACACATATATTAAGGAGAGCTTAATGTTCACTGAACATATTTATTAAAGTGACGCATTTATTAATGTTAATAAAGAACTCTTCCCACTAAGAATTGATATTAAAGAGTTATAGATAATCCTCACGAGGTCATTTATTTGTTTCTTTAATGGAATCAGTGTTCAATCCCAACTATTTTATCATTAACTCGCTGCCGGGTTTGTAGTGTATGTTAAAATGGTTCAAATAACAACATAACACAATGCGGATTAGTTATATAGAATGATTTACAGACTATTGGAAGCCGCATGTTGTACCAACTGGTTTACAGGAAGGCAATGCATGTTTTTCATGACTGGTCTGTTACAAAGAGTCATTTATTACTTATATACTTAAAAAACTTAGGGTGTCATTCCTGGGAAAACCCTTTGACCTTAAACCGATTTAAGTTGCTTTGAATATATTTATTGAACCCGATAAAGTATATGTATCTTTAAACATTGTATAATGATATTTCTTGGGGTATTTGTATTTTTGAAATTTAAAAAAAAATCTAACTCAAAGGGTATTCTTTTCAAGTAACAGCAAGGACTTTAATGGATTAAATTAAACTACGTGACAATATACTTTTTTAGGTCTATATTGAATTTAAAAAATGACTGATTTAAATGAATTTTGATTTCCTATAGATGCTATCACAGTATAGACTTTTGTTTCCCAACATAATCCAAAGCAAGCTTCATATCACTCTTCGGAAAAGTAAATTTTTAAATGCCAAAGGTCATTGCAGAATTTGTCATGCCTGAATAAATCATATCTGATAGGACTACTCCTTCATTCAACTAATGCGGACTTTAGTCCTTCTGTTTTGTAATGGCAATGATATTCAAGGGCGGGAACAGGATCTCAGAAAGCGGGTTGGGGACTTAACACCTTTGCATAGGTAAACAATGGTGTCCGTAGTGCTGGTAGAAATACTATAGAGGTGGCTTTATATTCGCGAGATTATAATATCTCGATTTTCACTCTTTCTTCGTTTCGTGAAGATTCCTTTTTCGCAATCTCCCCATAATCTAAATTAACCTACACAGACTTTATATGTTATTATATGAATTAATTATATTAAATAATATTTGCGCAAAACGCTCTAACTGGATCGGGGTCCAATGGAAAATCGAACGAGGAGAAACTCATATTAAGTACTGGCAGATAATTTGAAAAATAGGATATCAGTTGTAAAAGGCATTTTTGATTTACGGGTAACATAAATGATTCATTTTTATTTGTAATATCAGTCTGTTAACTTTTATTGTTATTAATCCGTTTCCTGCTCAGATGGCCACTCAGGTTTACCTATTGCCATCGAGAACTGCCTAATTTGGCTATATTATATGAGGTCAAACTAATAATATTTGTTTTCCGTCTTTAGGATTTCCGTGGGCAATCCCATTCAAAATTGAATGCCGAATATGGTTACAGATACAATGGGATACCATTTAATGGTTACCTGAAATGTCAATGAAAGGAATGTCAGAATTTGTCCGAATTCTAAAAGAATTCAAAGCGAAGTGCAAAGTTAAGTGTTAATTTTCAGTGGAACAAAACTATATTCGTTGTTTGTTGGATATATATTAAGATTGTTTTGTTTATTCAAAACAAGAATTCCATGGATGGAAATTGTGCCAGGTAAAAGGAAATTTGATGATATAATGTTTATCACGGTCCACTGAACCGGTTCATAGGGGTAGCGTCTGGCGTCTGTACCAGCCCGTGAGCTGGCGTGACAAACTCCCCTCAGTTTAAAGGGTTAAAACGTGATGAATGTTCTGTCCTTGTCTCAGCTCATCGTGTTTCCTGTGAAGGGTGGGAGCTGTACCAACTGCCGCCAGCCCCCTCCGTGCCCCGGGCGCAGTGAACCGTGACTGTTACGCAGGACTGACAACGATGACGTTACAGGTAGGTACGCGGCGTCAGTCATGCGTCACAGAAACTCATGCTCTGTCAAAGCGGGGCCCAGTGGAGCTCCTTATTGCGATTTGTAAAGGCAGGGGTGAACCTAGGGTTTCAAGACGGGGGCTTCGGGTGAAGTTGGAGAATAATTTGGCATGGGAAATAATGCATTAGGAAATATACCATACATATATGCCATACATATAACACTGAAATGGGCATTTGCCAAGAATCAGCCTTGGAATTCAGTCTCGCCCAAGCGAGTATATATATTCATAAAATAATTTCTAGTTTTTTTTATTTGATTTTAACGAAATAATATTACTGTGCGTCAAATGAAAACCTTTAATATTCACAACAAATGCAAATT
Source organism: Sipunculus nudus (assembly GCA_026874595.1). Taxonomy (NCBI): domain Eukaryota; kingdom Metazoa; phylum Annelida; class Sipuncula; order Golfingiida; family Sipunculidae; genus Sipunculus; species Sipunculus nudus. Next base: position 60,705,157 of record CM049318.1, read on the forward strand.
AAGAAAATTTATACTTGAAATAAGTTCGGCACGCAAGAGGCACAGGCTCAGCTATTTAGTTAAGAACAGGCAAAATCAGATATGACCTTATTCAGCTCGACGACCGCTTTCTATAACAATGAAAAAAAAAATAATAAAACACAAAACAGTAATAAAACTTAATAAAAACAACCAAGGTAATCATGTTTGAAAAAATCTTACACATTGAAATTTCTTATCCAACAAGCAACGTTTATGAAACCTCATGTTCCAGAAAATTCAACATTAATGGTGACCCACCCCGATCCCAGGTCACGTCCCTGAAAGGACGGAGTCACCTTTGGATGAGGTGGTGTTGATTTATATGACCTTGATGCATATCACTGACCACAGCGTTTCCTCATATCACCGGGAGAGGACATCAGTGGGGTTGGGTTACGCTTCACATACCCTAAGTAACAACTGATCCCATGCCGGGACTGTCAACAAGGCAAATTAAACTATAACCAAGATGTAATGACTAAAGAAGGAAAAAGATGGCTCGGAGGCACTGGATGGTTACAGTAGTCTTGGTCCCCACCTCCAGGTCATTTATGTTCCCCGGGGTACCTTTTTTATCCGGTACCTATGTTCCCAAAGGAATTCAGCAAGTTTGTATGCTATTATGGAAACGTTTTATGTCATGATTTTTTAAATGATTTTATTAAAGGAAGTAACCGCCTCAATTGTTATGCTCGCTTATCTAATTCATAATCTAAGTGTGTACTTCAACAGAGTACCATTTGGGTTAGGGACTACGTGACAGAGCTGTAGCTCTCGCTTTCTATCTTTATATTTTGTATCCTTGTCACCCAAGCCCGGTGTCTACCGCATCTTCCGACTTTGGTGAGTAATCCCCATTGCTATGTCATTACAACGAGGAACCCCCCAAAGACGCTCTCGTTTGTGAGTGATACACGGCTGTGGGGCACAGCCTTTCCATTAAGCCTGTAGAGCGCTGACTTTGGGTGGGAACCGACCGTCAAAATCTCATCGCCTCTGCTGAGATTTGAGTCCTGAGCTCTACCCCTGAGCTACAGAAGCCGGTATCTTGTGTTTTTACCATTGGCCTTGTTTCAAGGGGGGGGGGGGGGCAGGGAAGAATGTCCCTCAGAGTAACTTTTGTCCCCCTCCTAACATTTTATAAAACAAGATTAAACAAAAACATTTTAATTTTACCGTCAATCAATTTATAATTTTGTCATATTTTCCTCAGAAATATTTCCTTTATGCAGATCTTATCGACAAATTTAGGATACAAATTTAATGAACTGTTCCTAGGGCGTTACCCTATAACCCTCAAAAATATAATAAAAATCCATCAGTGTGTTTAAGTAAAATTGCCAACAGATAAAACCACCAATATTTTAACAACTAAATAAAAAAAATGACGCAAGCATCTTAATACCTCGGTATGATAAAGGATGTATTTAAAGGAGGGAGCTCCGTCTTGGACAAGATGATGGCGTACCTGGTACTTGGGGTGACGATACGCTCGGCTTGTCGTGACCCTATACATGCAGCGTACAGTGACCATGCTTTGTTCTCCCTCGGGTTTTACCATTATAAAAGATGTCACGTATCTGGTCTCATCCCATACTATATATGAATCATATGACCTCACTGGCGGCCCACTGGATGTCAATCAGTGAGGTGTTTCTCTCTCATCCTCTCTCTCTTCTCTCTCTCTGTCTTTCACACGCACACACAAACACACAGAGAAAATTATCGGTGGTTTCACACGTTCCCTGAGACTTTAAGAAATTATTGTCTTAAACATTACCCACAAAATGTAAACAGCAGCGATATATACATTTTAATTATAATATACTTACTGTATTATATATGGTGTTGTACAGAAGAAATTGGGATTTCAAGCACAGCTTCCCATATATGAAGTGTCCGAAGTGATGCCTAGTGTGACTCTAAAGGGGGATGTCATTCCCATTTATTTTAACATAAATCCTAAGAAATTTTAAACAATTTCGTGAAGAGGCTATCACAGTGTCATCTATCAAAATCGAACTACATAAACTACGCAAGAACGGGTAATATGCTAGTAAATCTCAACGGCAAAGATGAAGCCATTGAGACTGTATCAATGGGAGCAATGAAACTGAAGCATCCAGAAATTTCTTCTTTTTAGGGTTAGAAATCTGTTTTCGCGTCTGTTTTTTTTATCATTGTTTTCTCTTAGGTTATAATTTCGAATAATAAAATCACAGGGATGATTATATATAAATAAATAAATAAATAAATAAATAAATATATATATATATATATATATATATATATATATATATATATATACGGAGCCATCTGGTGGACATACGAATAAAATATTATTGAAACACTTAATCCAATAGCTCATTAAAAAAAATCTTCCTCTTACCTAGTATCCAAAGTAGCAAACGCTTTCAATTAATTTATTTTTTAATCATTTTAAAATATATAAAAAAATGAATAAACATTTCCTCAATATATGAACACTTTCTATGAAATCTGTATACGGGGAATAAAACTGAAAAGTATCAATGGGCCTAAAGTGAAAGTAAAACAACTTTCTCAAACATAAAGTGAAAGAATGCTACTTTACACTGAATTAACATCATTTTAACTCGTTGCCTACGAAGTAATATTTACCACCGCAAAGGTAGGTAATACTTTTACTCATGTCTGTGTGTCTGTTTGAAGGATTATGCAAAAACTGTCTGATTTCCTGAAACTTTGTGGAGGCATGGGGCAAAGAAGTAACCATTAAATCTTTATGTAGGTTCGAATACCGGTCGGATTCAGTTGGAGAATAATACCTTAGCGGGGGTAGGCGCTCTGATCAGTGCCAATTTAGTGGTTTTTTTTTATCAAATAAGCGAATAACCGGGGAATCTCAGCCAATAACATTTAACGACAGGCGAAAAATGGAGTAAGTCTTGAAACTGGACAAGATATATAATTCAGAGATACACAAACATACTATGCATGCATCGTAGTGGGGATTCCCCTTATTGAGCAAACCAAATATTGATTATAAAGTAGTCAGAGACTACAACCTTCGCAAGGACAATAAAATAACTTTGGTGTGTACACAGCTCTGCAGAAAATGTGTGTCACTCTTATGTTGGAACACAGGTTTCTTTGTGTGAATAATTTTTTTTTTATATAAAAATTCCGTTCTTTACTGACAGATGAACCAACAAAATACCAAGGAGAAAAAGATGATACCTCGCCACCCCCTGGAGGTATAATGAGCAGTATGTCTGTGCATCTCGTGAAGTGGGTCATCCAGGTTTGTTAAAAAAAGAAGCAAATATTACATAAGTAAAATCAAATCTCTTTTAATGATATCGCGCTTGAACAGTCTTTCGAAGCTTTATGACCTCTGTGATCCTATTAATTTGGATTCATTTGTCGCGGTATTTTTACAGCTATAAAAAAAAACCTGATCAATATTTAAAATTTATAACAACAGGAAAAATATATATAAAATATTAAGCTTGCAGCATATGGGTCTGGCAATAAGTACGTCATAATATGACGTCAAAGCAATCAGACTCTACGTGACTTTTTAAATGAAGAATTCTAAATTGATATGTGGTTTCTTGCTCCTGAATTTGTGCAGGCATGCATGCAACCACCTAAGAACTCGAGACTCAAGGATGTAATCTAGAAACCTTTCAGTGTATTTTCAATATGACTTAGCTCTGCTGCTCAATAAAATACGCTTACCCCAAGTATTATGTTTATGATGTTATAAAACCTGACCAAACCAAGCAAGAGGTGACGTCATGGTATATATCCCGGTACATCAACATTATAGTTACTAAGAATCCATTGAAGACCCCCACACGAAAATTTAGCCTGTTCACGGTTCATTTATGTTTCATTTGCGCAGTGCCTGAACGATAGGAATTCCAAGATGATCCTACAGCCATATAATAAATAAAAACTTTCAAAAGAGCCCCATACCTGAGGTATTAACAGATGTTTTAAAGGGAATGTTAATAAAGTCTCCTGTCATAAAAGAGCCGTGCATGTCCTACCTAATGTTCAGATACGCTTCATCGTATATATCCATTAGGCAAAAAAAAAAGGTTTGGCTCTTAGGCACTTTTTTTCGGAAATCAGTGCGCGAGGGCAATTTTTGTTTTACCCTTTTTTCGTATGTTTCGATTAAAATGTCATAGGATCAGGGAAAAAGCATGATAATAACAGAATTGTTTGCTAAACAGGTATAAGCATTTATATTATTTTATCTTCTTGAAAGAATTTCCGAGCGGCTGGTGCTCACAATTGGTAATTTCTATTGAAAATAGAATTTTTTTTAAATGCAGGGGGTTAACATTGACGCGCGCGGTGCCTGATATCCCTACCTTTTTGTTTGGCCTTAGATGGCGTCCCAGTCGGAGGTCGAACGCTTACATCCCCGAAGTTAGCAATTAAGGTCTGTCAGCTCATTAATAATTCATTACGCAACAGTTAGCATTTTACTGAAGAGGACATGAGTATTTTTGAGTGATCTTACATCAGATTTATTATTAGTGGTCTAATCTCAGGTATTCTGAGATAGGGATGCATGGGCTCATCAGTTTAAACATTACCCCCGCAAAAGAACGAAATGGGACAAAAGCTACCTTGAGAAAAAAATATTGTTGAGTTCAAACATATGCAAACTAAAACCTCACTTATGTGAATATATTAGGGCATTTACACACATGCTACAATATGGACTATTTAATTCAGACAGTTTGTGAGACTGACATACGCCAGTAGGACTTCCGTTATTTTGCTATTTTGGAGAACTGAAACAATGTATAGCAGGAACTCGTTCATCTAGACATCTTGGAGGAACTGACACATAATATAGGAGGACCTGGTTTATCCGGACATCAAGGGGAAACTGAAACACATTATACATTAGGATCGTGTCTGTCCGATCATCTTGGGCACTGACACAAATTTACAAATGCTGAAGTGGGCCTTTGTTTATCTAGATATTATGGGGAGCTGGCACATATAATGATATATTACTACTGCAGCGCTTCGGTTTTCTGAGCATCTTATGGCACTGACACAGATATATTACATTAATAACTCGGTTATGCAGACGTTTTGCTGAACTGACACAAGCTGTCAAGTTGACCTTGCTCGTTTTCTGTGCGAGACGACATGTTACGCTGAATTATTTTAAAAGGAAAAAATGCTCTTGATTCAATTTTTATTACATGTATATCATTGCTCATTTTCTTCATCATTCTCAATCTGCAAGTATTCATGCATACTTTACATTCATATTCAATGTCCCTGCATTCCGATTTTACCCAAAGACAGTGAACGGAAAGAGAATGACATGAACATGTTTACAGGGTTTGCTTAGCGCAGGAGCGTTCACTCTAAGTCTATGACTGTTAAACACGTTGACATATTACATATTAACAAAATTAAATTATCTAAAGTATAAGCATCTCAAGTTAATATATGAATGTATTCATGAATAATATACACATGTACAAACGGACAAATAGATAACTGGACGGTCTGTATTTGAACAATACGATATATCAATTTTGATTCAATGCAAAGTGCTATTCACCAAAAATAGGGATTTTGTGACTTTAATTGGTCCCAAAAGGAGACCGGTTAACATATACAATAATGAAAAGTAGAGGTATGGTAAAATTAAAATGATAATATATTTTTTAGTTGCCTTTAGAGTGCAGGGCTCGATATTAACCCTCGTCTAGACGCCCGATGCGAATAAACCTACCGCCAGGAAGAGATTTCCTTTTGTCTTAACTCGTCCTGCGGTCGAACCATCTACATGTATATAATGAAAAATACCCTATAAAATAACTAATAAGCATTAATGCAATCAAAAGATTTTGGGCCTCAAATAAGTGATGAAGCAGAACAGGCTCCGTAAATGATTCAAGCTGTGTTTAAATTATTTGCGTTATGTAAATGAAAGATAAAATACGTTTTAAGGAATATTGATTTTCCTGCGAGGTCAAGTGACTTTATGGCTTTTTTTGCTGCCATGCCAAGCCCTCGAGAATGTTAAAAATCACGAGGTTATATACTTGTTCTATCTAAGGCGGCTGTGACGAATGACCCATATTAAGCATGAATTCACTCAAACCTGTCAGTAAGGCTGGACTATTAATTTTTTTTGGTTTACGAACACTTTAGGGAGCAGCTGAGGACAGATGGACGGAAGGGATATATCTAAACTCTAAAACAATTCTCCTCGATGTTTAATTACCAACCACTGAAACAATAAATAAGGGCAAACGTAAATGGCAATTGTAAAACAAGAGGACCATTAGTCTTATGTCTCAGCTAAATTATCAAGTCAGCAATACCAACAACTGCAACCAATGTAAATTTTCAGTTATGTATACTTGTACTATTTACGGACTGCATAACTGTATATAATCAGTCGAATGACAATAACTTTAAAATTTCGTTTTTATATACATAATTTGTTATGGTACTTTCAAATATAAAGGTTCGTAAACCAAAAAATTATTAAAAAAGTCTGGTCGCAGTACCAGTACGTTCGCTCTGGTAAAGCTGCTAATTATCAAAGGCGAGGCAGAGTTTGGTTTGTATCAGGAACACGCTCTTAACTATTTTTACTGCATCAATGACATAATCTTACTGACTGTTAGCTAGTGTAACTAATTAGCTCTCCAACCATGTGAACAAATGGGTCTCCATGGCTGTAAGGTCATAGGGATGTTACTGTCTCCCTGTACACTCATGAGTCTACAACTGTTACCACAGACTTGATTGCGATTTCCTATACAAATCTAATCCAAATTATTGAATAATACACGCCCTTGACTTCTGTGCGGTTTTGGCCTTTGCAACAAATCTAGCTACCTGCATGGCTGCGCCCAGCCTTGTGCTGTTTTCACTGGCTACACCGTTTGCTTTAGAGGCTAGACCAGCCCCTGGATAGAGACTGCTTTGTCTGCTAGGAAGCATAGACAGGAACTCCTTACTGGATTCTGATTTGGGATCTGCAATGGTCAGAGTTACTACACTACCATCAACGGCACCCAGAATGATTGAGGCGCCACCTTGTGTGCTCGCCATTGCTTTGATTTCAGCATGTGCCTTAAAATCCGCAATCTTGGTCCCATCCGACACCCTGAAGACCCGGATAGACCGATGGCCAGAGTGATAGTAAACCACATTTCTGTCATTCTTCGTAAACAGCACATTATTACTGAATACACCTTCTGCAATTTTTGGGATCAATGTATGTGCAACTTTCCCGGTTTTCAGGTCCAGCAGTTCGAGTCCCCCTCTTGCTGGGGCGTACAAACCAAGTTTACCATTCTGCGTGCACTGGCCGTTCCACTTTGGTATAGAACGCACGAAACATTTTTTCTTTACATCCCATAGATTGCCCTTATCAGGATCTATCAGAGCAACGTAAGTGGCCTCATTGGGCATTGCAACAATGAAGTTATATTCCTTGAAACCAGTGTATTTGGGTGTCATCTCGTACATAAATGTACCAGTTTTGGCATGGTATAGGCTCAAAGTGTCATGGTTTTTCCCGGCAGTTGGTACCACGAGGAACAGGTTATCACTCGTCACAACCGCGTCTTTGAACTTTTTGAACGTGAAATCAAACTCGTAGATCTGTTCTCCTGAGGGGACAGCCCGACATACACACTTCCCCTTGTTGACAGCGGTCTTTGACAGAACTAGGCACTTGTTATCCTCGTCTGTCAGGAAGAGCTGCAGAACGTCAGTCTGAGGTTGAGAACACAACGCTTTTGTTTGATCCACATCCCATATAACAATACACCCGGATTCGGCACTGACCACATGCTTGGCATTAGCAGTGATCACCGAGTGGCTCACGCGAGAGTTGTGGGATCCATTCGACAGCGTTTTAGTCAACTTCCCGTTTTCGAGATTCCAGATACCGACACAGTTTCTCGTGGTTGTTGCACCGATGTAGGCGTTCGCAGCTAAACTGATCGACTCTATTGGTTTCTCGTGGCGGTCTATGGAATGAACATCCTCCAGTATGTTGTCGAAATTCCACACTTTGATTGTTTTGTCAATGGAGGCTGATATTATTTTATTGGTTCCACTTGAGTGGACTGATTCCAGGGTGATGATTCGCCCGAAATGGGCGTCTAATGTTTTCACCAGATTTCCAGCCTTTGTGTCCCATACATACAGATTTTTCCTGACCGCGGCTACTAGGAATTCACCATTTTTGCTAAAAGTCATGAGACCTGTCAGTTGGTTTTTCGTAGGTATATTCCTGATACCAGTTGGGAGTTTGAGGTACAGCATTTTGTCACTGCGTAGGTCCCATAGTTTATAGCCAAGAGACACGGTTGCTACCAAGTAGTTCTCATCTGGTGACAGTGACATTGAAAACACTTTGTCTATGTTGTCACCTAAAGTCCTGTCATACTTCCACGCTTCTTCGTGCTTTTTATATACGGCTACAGCATTGTCACTGATGGCAATACAGGCACACAACATGTCCCGAGCCTGATTGATCGCGATAGCACTGTGAAAGTCAAATGAATCTGTGTTCCCGTTCTGTACCTCTAACGTCATGTCGTCATCGTCCTCCTCCCCACTCTTCCACACCAAATACCTGACGTCAGCCTCGTTTTGGGATCCCAGTTGCAGGTTGATCAGAGCAATATTGATCTTGCTCACGTGTTCTTTGCTCACAAACTCTCCTGAGATAGTGTACAGATACCACTCGTGCATAGTCCACACGACGAAGTGTGTGTTGTTCACCGTGGTTCCGGTGATATCACCCTTTTCCACAGGCTTCTGTAAGACTTTGAAGTCCCCAGTCATTATAGAACACACGATGACTTGGTTGTTATTGGTGTAACTTATCGCATGCTTGTCGTCTGGAGAAATGGTTAGGTTCTGCATTATTCCTTGCACCCCGGGGGTGATCTCTCTGAACACATCCCCTGTTGATAGATCCCATATGATGAAGAGATTAGAGACTGATACAAGGTACCTGGCATCTGATGTGACCCTTACCCCGAAAGGGGCGAAAGGATGGCCTTCCAGGGAGTTTTGCAAGGGTCCGCCGGGCGTGTGGAGACAGTGGTACGACGGAACCAAAGCGCAGTCACTTATACCAAAAGAGTCGCATTGTTTTATGAGTTCTCTAATGGTCAGGTGGGTGTGGAAATAAGGAAGCAACCTTCCGACGATCTGAGGACCCAGCATATCAGGATGGTGTGTCAGCACCGAGGCCGACAATCGCAGCGCATCCGCGAGGAGCTTCACATCCTTGTCAAAGTGATGCTGGAGGGCGTCCTCAAAGTCAGACAGCAGAGACTGAAGGGGCATGCAGCTGAGTTTTGCATGGAGGAATCTATAATTGAACAAAACTTCCTTATACAGGTCCTCAAACCGCCTGGACCTGACAAGATGGAAGGGAAGCTCACTCAATTTCCGGAGGTTGAATCGAGTCACTTTGCCGTTCTCGTCTGTAAAGTAGTACGGTTGTTCGGGGACTTTTCTGTCGCTTTCGCCGCTTTTTTCTTCAAGAAAGAATCGCTGTCTCTGGAGTTCTGAGTACTCGAACGGTTTTGGTTTTCCACCCCATATTCCCAAAAAATAATCCGCAATATTACTGTGAATTTCAGCTTTGTAGTTCAAGTTCTTGAAGTAGCGCTCCTTTGACGCCTCAATGAACTGACGGTGATACCAGTTGATTACGTTAACGCCATCAGCCTCGCGTTCACTAAAATAATGTGGCAGGTCACTTCTGATGCGTGTCCATAACAAAGGCGGGATGCGCCGCACGGGTGGAATGTGATACTGGTACACGTCATTGAGAACTTTCTCATCAATAGACAACAAGTCCTCAAGTTCTGCCTCACTCAAACCACTTTTAGCGGCCGTTACGTAACCAAGTGCATGGGACACTAGAATTTTTCCATGCTGGTTTTCAATCTGATCAAAGAGTTTGTAGATGCTATCGTGAATGTCAAAGGCAAGGGTTGTCATAGCAGGTTTGCTGTATGAGCGCCATCTACATATTTCATCAAAAACCAGTTTCACAAACAGTGGCAAGTTGCATTTGGAGATTGCATCCAAAACACACGCCCACTGGCCGTCCGTTACGGAGCGGCCCGCGTTGGTTAACCAGGATTTTAGAATTACATTGCTCAGGTTTTCCCCAAGCGGTGTGACCTGGACGTAGTTCTCTTCTGGTTCGATCATGCGCCTGAGTGTGTTCAGAATGTTGTAATAGTTCGGAAGTGTGGATACCACAATTTTGACATTTGGCGGGAGTGAGACTGGTAACCATGCCAACTGGTGAGCACCATCTGCAGCCGACAACTGGTCCAGTGAATCCAGGAAGAGCACCAGGGGTCGCTCTGGCGTGGCTACAGTCAGTAGCTTTTTGAAGTGCTGGGTAAGGGGCGAGAGCTCATCCGGGATTTGGTCAAGTGGCTGGTCGTAGTTCCTGGAGATCTGCTGACAGAGGCTGGTTAACATGGGTACGATGCTGGACGAGTCAGGCGAGGTGCCCAGGAACCGCAGCACCATGACCGGGGAGCACGTATCTGGGAGCCATACAGGTATCTGAAGATAAAAAAACAACATGCAGTTTGTACTGGACTTTTCCCACTACATCAGCGACATTTGCAACTGACAATGACTGCTCGTGTCCGAGAAGCCATACAGGTGTCTAATAAAAAAAAACATGAGACATGGACTTTTCCTTCTTACCGGTCTGTTCGGATTCGTTATATCGATCAGAATTTTTTCAAAACATATTTTTATATCTCAGATGATTAAACATCATCATTAATGGGGAAGTTTCTTTCCGAGTGTCTGGTTTCTCAAAACCTAAGATGCTGGCTCATTGGACCAGACACAGCAGAGGTACTTAACGCACAATTCTAATAAAATCTCCAATTATAAGCAAATACTCATACTAAACTTATATCATAACAAGAAAACCACAGTGTGTAATTCACCAAATCTGTTGCAGTATAGATTTCAAAATATTTTCAATCTATCATCTATCACTAGCAATTACCCGTGCTACGCACGCTTTGGGGCGAGCAGTTAGTTCTGCTTTCAAATAGTCTTTCACTGTTGAATGTCTTGGTTGTACAACGGTGGTGTCAGAAAAAATACGGAAAATTACACGAATCGCGTTACGCTATTAATATATAAATCCATTATATGTAAGGTGTTTTGAATAAAAATCTTATTAAAGCCCAAAGATTAACCGGTAAATTTTTCGTCGAAGCTGATATGATAAATGAAATCATTTTATATGAAAATACATTATGTTGATCACCGCTATTTAAAGTTGCCCTCCGAGCCCGTCCATCCGTCAGTAAAAGAAACCTGTTATCTTGCATGGTAGAACAGTATGGCTAAGATGTGATAACGGAAATTGCATTACCTTTACACTCACATGGTCGGTCAGTCCCGCTGCGCAAACGTTCGTGGTAGCATTATGGTATGTGGTATATTTAATGGCTGTATATTTTTTTAATATCAGGCACTCCCAAAGACCATTCCTGTTTGAAAGCTGAGCCAGTGATTTCCAGTGAGACAGTCACTGCATTCGCTAGTATCTTTTTAAAGATTCCCTCTCTGAGAAGGGATCACCAATGGGGTTTATTCCGGCCAGTGAATGCGAATTGCACGAAAACCCTACATAGGGCCCCCGGAGAATGCCCCTTCCCGGCATCACACACTCTAGGGCCATTGTGTAACTAGGCCCGAAGATACAAAGAAATGAGGCGCCTGCAGGGGACAAATACTTTGATTATCAATTATGCACGTAATACGCAAATATTGCAAATAAACCTGGATCGAATCTCTTCGGACAAACCCAAAGCATATGTATGTCGAAAATCAAGGCAATCCGTACAGTGGTATCTGGGGAGATACGGAAATCACAAAAATCGCCTTAAGCTATTAATATATAGATGAATATATTAAAATATAGAGGAAAAAAAGAGAAAATAATGCGACACTTACAATATCGTTCGGTCAGGCAGCATTGTTTTCATTATTTTTTTTTTCATATTTTGTTTTATGTTATTCGTAATTGTTCACCAATTATCGAAACTTACAAAAATATTTTTATATCCAGTGTCAGCCCAAATGTTATACAAAATCCGGTTGCCAGCCATAACACAGATATGTTAAAGCAAAAAAGGGGTCCCTGTAAGCATAAAAAACAAGCACTTGGCAAAATAAGCATGTTATCTGGGCGAAAATAGATGTATTACAGAGTTTCCCCCTTCCCTACTGTTCAGATTATACGTAGCACCAATAAAACTAGACACCCCAAGGAAAAACTTTGTGCGATGACCCTAGGGAGAGAAACGGTAACATTAGCTATAATCATGACCGGCAGGGTTTTGGATCTCAGCGGAGGAGCAGTGAGACTTTTCCCTCTCGGTCTCCACCAAAGATAGCGCTCAGTAAGCACAACCATTATCCCTCGCAAACGTATGCACCTTGGGCGTTCCTGGGTGTTTCGATCAAGTAAACAGGGTGATTAGGGGTGAATATACACCGACACCCGCATATGTGGTAGTCACCAGGCCCGGGTAACACAAGAATACCTTTCTCGCACTCCCAAACCGAAATGGAATCCTGCAGATGTAGAGATGTTACTTTTTTTAGAAAAATATTATAAAAAAAGGAACGACAGGGAACGGAGTGACGCTGTAATGCTTCTATTATCGCACAAGATATTGTTATTGTGTCCAGTTCCTGTGGCATGAACACACTTTCACTGCGTGCACCTACCTGACTGTAAACTTTGGCCAGTAAGGACGTCTTTCCACAGCCGGACGCCCCCCACAGGACGAGTGGTAGGGTGGATTCTCCCACCAAATATGCACTGATCTTCTTCACGACTTCCTCACGCCCCTGGAAGATCTTACAAAAGTTCCGACATGCGTGCAAATGCTGGAGTATTTCTCCATACACAGCGTCACTGCACATCTGTTTTGAGGCCTCAACCCCTTTGTCCACAAGCTCTAATATACGGCGGTGAAAGTTGTCACAAAATTCCTTGAGGTACTCAGCGTGTGTGTCCTTCTCTATCCCTTCCTTCCCGCTCCAGTCGACGCTGAAACGAGAGATGTTGGATTCTGGGATTTTCTGTGGTAGTTTTTCATCCCGCAACGTAGCCAGGAGCTTCTGAGCTTCAAGATCCACGTTTCTGGCAGCCATGTCTATGAAGTTTCTGGCGAATCGTAAGGCGGTTGTGTTCATGTTGTTGATGTTCCTAATGTATGCCAGTGTGTGGTGCCGGGTGCCTTTAGCGGTCAATATACCCTTCGTCACCTCCCGTTCTGTGACTGCAATTGATAATAATAATAATAATAATAATAATTGAAGCAATCAGAAACAACAATCTCCGACAGGATCCTAACAAATTTTTGTACACAAGTTACAACTCCGGGGTTGGATCACAGATCAGCTCTAGTACAAAGACGACCCCTAATGCAAATGTACGGCCCTCGCCCTTAACAAGGCTAACGAAATTGTCCTATCGCACACTTGCAAAGATCCATTTAAATTAAAAAAAAATTATAATATGATGATCCAAATAATCACAACGTGTTAAGAGTTGTACCAGAGGGATAATCCGTGTTTGAGGGAGAGTGAATTTGTGTCGAAACCAGCTTTGTAACCAAATACTACTTTTAATTACAAATGAGCGGACGCAGTTTGTTTCATTTTCATCATAAATGATAAAACAATGTAAAGGGATATTCTAGACATGGGATCGGAATCAATTGAAAATTACTACCTTAAATATCCGTTGCTTATACACATTACTTGTACTTAGTTGCGGATCCAGAAATTCAAGAACGGGCGGGGGGGGGCGCTAATATTGGGCTGGCGGACAATTAAGTTCGTAAATTGTGCATTTAATTGTTTTCTTTTTGGGATGGGTGTTATTATATATATATATATATATATATATATATGTATATATATATGTATATATATATATATATATATATATATATATATATATAGTTACGGGGTGCTTTCCTAGTGAAGCGGTTTGACCGCCGGACATGGGCGCCACCGACATGGGTTCGAATCCCGGATCGGCCAAATATTTTGCCCTGACAATTTGTCTTCGTAACAATATATATAGGTGTATATAAATAAATCAGATAGCAATAAACTGTGAAAAGCTTAACTTAATGATTTAATTGCTAGGGATTTATAAAGGGATCTAGAAAAATCACGAGTGAATGGGAAAGACACAGATAATAAGAGGTGTTGCGGGGAGGGGGGGGGGGGGGGCGCCAATGATACTTATACCAAAGGCGTTCACTAACACAAGCACATTGAAGACCGCGCAAGTTCAATAAGTGAACAATAGAAAAATACGGACGATAACACGTGATCGTGACAGCACAAAAAGCCGGCATTGACATATCTAACCACATATCTCTGTATCCACTGCAATGTCACGTCTCCTGTATTCCTGTCAAATCATTCAGGATGTTTTCACATTGACACGGATCCGTTTATCTATTATAGAAAAGCTTATGTACCATCTTGATTTTGCATCTGGTCAGCATATATGACAAACATTGGAAGGAAAATGTAGGACTGAAACTACATTATGTGACAACGTCATTTAGTCTAATTCTTGATAATGAATGTTGAATTAATAAGTCGTCTGAGGACAACAGAGCTCGGTACGGGGCATTCAGAAAACAAAGAGCAGCGCAGGGATGCGTAATATGCCCATCATATTTCTTGTGACCTCTGACCTCATTTAATATGCATATATTTTGGCGGGAATCAAACTTAGGAGAGAAATTATATTTGTTAATATTTCTATTTAGTTTCATGAAAATCAATTATATTCCTGCTAAGTAATAACAGCGACACCATAAAGTAGGCTGGTGAACTCTGACCTCATTGAATATGTGAGGATTTTGCCGGGAATCAAATTTAGGCGAGATATTATATATTGGTTTATATTTCTGTTGTGTTTATTAAAATCCATCAGAGTTCTAAAGAAAAAATCTCAAAACTTTAACCTGTGCTGGGTTGGGATCTGTAAGAATTTTGTTCGTTAAGTGCTAATTACTGGCCCAAAAATGAAATATGGGGAAAAAATCTTATAGCTGTGATATTGTCACTGTAAATCAGAATACAAAGTTTAATTGAAATATCTTCATTAGCAAAAGGGCCTCATGAGCAAAAGGGCCTCACTAAAAAACTTTAACCCGAATTTGTTTATGAAAACGGGTTGACCTCTTTCTTTGACCTTTTGACCGCCAAACGATAGGGGGATTCCTAACCCCATACACTAAAAAAAAAAAAAAAAAGAAAAACCAGATTGGTTAAATATATAACCAATTTAATTGGTTTAGCCAGTTTTGGTTGTTTTAACCAAGATATTGTTTATCTTAACCAATGATTTGTTAAAGTACTAACCAAACCAGTTGGTTGTTTTGACCAATTTTTATTGGTTAACAGAATAAAAATACGGTATGTAAGTTTAACCAATATATTGGTCAATTGATAACCAAAATATTGGTTACTTTAGCACACATATATGACCAATTTGTTGGTTGAGATGATATTGGTTGATTTAACCAACAAATTGATAATTTCGACCAACTTGTAACCAAACTCATTGGTCATTTTGACCATTTTTTATTGGTCGACCGTTTGGTTGCATATATTTAACCAGTTTTCTTGGTTGATAAAACATTTGTTGATTTTATCAACATATTGGTCATTTTACCAACTGATTGGTCAAGCACTGACCAAATCGATTGGTCAGTTTTAACCATCAGACACAAAAGTGCTCCAAATCAGATACAAGAGATGTAAACTTCACTGGCTGAGGGTCAAAACGTCTGACTTGAATGTGAGCGGTCACAGGTTCGATTCCAAGACCGGGCGGAATTTGTGTTTCCCCTTGAAACCAACACCAAAGCAACCCGAAACTGGAGGATAACAAACAAGAAGACCTTCAATCAATCTGAAGAATAAAACAACTGAAAAGGGGACTAAAAGTAGCAGTGCACACATAAATGTGTCCACTAGTCTGATCAATTTGAATTGGTTCATTTGACCAATTTATTATCTGATTTAACCAATTGGTTTTGGTTGACCTCAACCAAAATACATTGGTTGAGAATAACCAAATTATTTTGGTCAAACGGACCAATTTTGTTGGTTTAAATGATCAGCTGTGTTGGTTGCTCTGACCAACATATAGGTTGATTTGACCAATACCTGTTGTTTGATTACAACCAAAATAAATTGGTTGTTTTGAACAATAAATTGTTTGGACATATTTTGACCAATTAAATTGGTTGGATTTAACCAATTTTTTTGGTTGATTCAACCAATCTGTTTTTTGACTGATATACAATACATATATATGATATATGAAAGTTATAAGAGTGGTTGTTGAGTTTTAAAGAGTTATCTCAAATCTTTAACCTGAGCTGGGTTCGAATAGTTAAGTGCTTATTACTGATCAAGAAATCAAAATATGTGGAAAGATTCAATTGTTGTGCTGGGTATTGTCACTGTACATCACTATACTAAATTTAATTGAAATATCTTCATTAGCATATGTAGCAATGAGCCCAACAATAAAAAAAAAACTAAACGGACTTGTTAATGAACAACCGGGGCCTGTGACCTTCACCTTTGACCTTTGTATCACTAAATCATAGGTGGAGGTGGGGGGGGGGGGGAGGGGGGAGGATTCCTACCCCTACGCAATACATTTGTGAAATATAAAAGCAATAGGGTAAGTGGTTGCCGAGTTCTAAAGAGTTAACAGAAAATTTTGACCTGAGGTGGGTGGGGATCTTTGTTCGTTAAGTGCTAATAACTGGCCCAGAAATTAAATACTTTTTATAGCTGTGCTCGGAATTGACACTGTACATCAGTGTATTATGTTTAATTGAAATTATCTTCATTAGCATTAGCAATGAGCCTAACAAAAAAACTTTAACTTGATTTATTCCTGAACAATTGGGACCTGTGACCTTGACCTTTAACCTTTTGATCCTTAAAGCATAGGTGATATTTCTAACCCCCATATAAAATACATATATTAAATATTGAAGCAATATATGGTAAATAGTTGCTGAGTTATAAAGAGTCAAGTAAAAACTTTAACCTGAGCTAGGCTGGGATCTGTACAAATTTTGTTCGTTAAGTGCTAATTGCTGGCCCAAAAATTAAAATATGGCGAAAGTTTTAATAGCTGTGCTAGGCATTGTCACTGTACATCAGTCTACTTAGTTTAATTAAAATATCTTCATTAAGTATGGAGTAATGAGCCTATAACGAAAAAACTTTATCTGATTGGTTCCACAACAACGAGGGCCTGTGATGTTTACATTTAACGCCGATATCATTGGGTGGGTGGGGGGGGGGGGGATTCCTAACAACCTATACAATACAAATGTGTAAAATGTAAGCAATAAACAAAAAAAAACTTTTTACATGGGTGCTACGGACACCCCCCGACAACGCCGGGGGTACGGTATATAAACTCACCGGAACAAAGAGCTAAAAGGTGATGTTATTGGGAATATATTTAATTTTTTTATGGTATAAACATATCTCATAAAATAAAAAAAAAATTAAAGCAAAAAAAAAAAAACAATGTTCCAAATTGACCATACAGCTACCTTCAATAACGCAGACGCATTTAACGCATATTCATGTTTTTTTTTTAAATTGCATGTTTCAATGCTAAACACGTTAGGGAAAGAAGGTATGTTGGACATAAAGTATGAAAAATAGGACTGAGACAAAAAATATAGGAAAGGTAGGACAGCCGTTTGGGTAGTAATTCAGGTAATGTGCTGATATCACATCTTTGAATACATTTTTAACCAGGGGTAATGAAAGGTGCACTTTGGTGTTTATTCCAATGTTTTATGTATAAAATTCAAAAACGTGTAGCCATCTATTTTAAAAATCAGCATTAATGTCAAAGGGGGATAAAGAGAGGGCTCGGGGGCGCCCAAATATTTTCGTTAGTAGAAAATATAATAATATTCGCTTTATACCGAAAAGCATCGCTTGGTTTTGCGTCTGGTGCCTTATTCTTCCTCACATACTTCTGGGTGCGAGAGTTATGTATAAACATTAGAAACTCCCGGCACATTTTTTTTACCTGTACCAGGTTGCTGAGCCCCCCCCTCCCAATATCCTGTGATTTTTAGCTCAGCTGACTGTAAGTCATCTGAACTATAGCGATCACTCTTTGTCCGTCGTCCGTCTGTCTGTCCGTCCGTTAACCAGGCACATATCGTAACCGCTGGACCTAGAATCTTGTTACTTGACATTCTGAGAGGTCCATGAAAAATCTCCTTGGAAACCAGAAATTAGGTCTCTGTTACCCATATCCTTTGAGCTATGGGGCCCCAAAGTACTCCCCAGAATAGTCAAAAATTTCATACAAAAACTTCAGTATCTAATTAACTGCATCACTGATGGTCATGATTTTTGGCATACATATTGATCAAGATGTGTTCCATCAGTTCCTGCAGACTGGTGGCGCCAACAGTATTTTTTCGAACACAGTGAGAGACCTATGAAAAATCTCCATTGAAACCTGAAAAAAAGGTCTCAGTTACCCATATCCTTTGAGCTGTGGGGCACCCAATTACCCCCAGAATAATGGAAAATTTGAAAAAAAAACTACAACATCTCAATAACTACAACACTGATGGTAATGATTTTTGGCATACATATTGATCAAGATGTGTTCCACCAGGTCCTGCAGACTGGTGGCGCCACTTGTATTTTTTCAAATTTGTACATTTTTTCTCTCTCTATTTTTGAGACCTTTAAAGATATGAACATCTGTTATCAGGGCACAAATCATAACAACTGGATCTAGAATCTTCATTCTTGACACACAGGGAGACCCATGAAAAGTCTCCATGGAAATCTGAAATTAGGTCTCTGTTACCCATATCCTTTAAGCTGTATGGCTCCAAAATACCCCCCAGAATAATGAAAAATTTGATACAAAAACTGCAGTATTTCAATAACTACAACACTGATGGTCATGATTTTTGGCATACATATTGATCAAGATGTGTTACATCAGTTCCTGCAGACTGGTGGCGCCACTTGTATTTTTTCAAATTTGTACATTTTTTCTCTCTATTTTTGAGACCTTTAAAGATATGAACATCTGTTATCAGGGCACAAATCATAACAACTGGACCTAGAATCTTCATTCTTGACACACAGGGAGACCCATGAAAAGTCTCCATGGAAATCTGAAATTAGGTCTCTGTTACCCATATCCTTTAAGCTGTATGGCTCCAAAATACCCCCCAGAAGAATGAAAAATTTGATACAAAAACTGCAGTATCTCAATAACTACACCACTGATGGTCATGATTTTTGGCATACATCTTTATCATGAGGTGTTCCATCAGTTTCTGCAGCCTGGTGGTGCAACCTATATTTTATTCAATTTCTCGAATTTTTTTCTCTATTTTTGAGACCTTTAAGGATGCTGTCATCTGTTAACGTGGCACAAATTGTAACAACTGGACCTAGAATCTTCATTCTTATCATGCAAGGAGGCCAATGAAAAGTGTCTCTGGAAACCTGAAATTAGGTCTCTGTTACCCATATCCTTCAAGCTATAGGACTCCGAAGTATCCCTCAGAATAATGAAAAATTTGATACAAAGGATGAAGTATCTGAACAACTAATGCAGAGATCACCATGATTCTTTGCATGGATATTAACCATTAAGTGTTTTTATTAGTTTCTGTAGACTGGTGGAGCCACCTGTATTTTTTTAAAGTTTACGCATTTTTCTCTATTTTTGAGATATATAAATACAGAAACAATCTTGGCCTGTTGGTTAATCTGTTTGATGCTTCAGTTGAATGGGTTTAAACTACCATTCAGATGATAAAATTTCCTTTTGCGAATCTCTTAATCTGTTTGATGCTTCAGTTGAATGGGTATATACTACCATTCAGATGATAAAATTTCCTTTTGCGAATCTCTTCCCAGTCAGCTGAGCGTCATGACCCATGGGTCACTTGTTATCATTCCATCGTCAATTATTTTTCGTGAGATAGCACCGAAAAACAGCATTTGCATTTAAAAATGATTTTTGACAACGTGTTTTTACACTCAGCTTGTTTTCTAGGACATTGGTATGATCAGTAAGCCTGGAATATCACCGCATGTGAACAATAAGACCGAAAAATTAATTACGAAACCTACTTACCAAACTTTATACCTTATATATTCATATTTAACCCTTTGTATTGAAGTAAATGAAGGCTGTCGTAGTTAAGTGGGGTATACAAATATAACAGGACAGAAAACTGTAATGCAATAACAAAATCAATTAACAAATGTGAAAGGAGCAGTTTATTCCTTCTGAAGTGGGAAGTCTGCTTAGATATTTAAACAAACTGTACGGGACATCCTTGGTACGGGAAAACTGCTGACATTGCGGTTTCCGTTTGCCAGGATGTAGCAATCAATGTCGTTACAGGCAACAGGAACAAATACTCTGTTTTCCCTCCGACTCGTTAGTATGGTTTGCTACAAAATCCATAACAGTGCTTCAGAAGTTAATGAAATGAATTTACAGAGTAAATGTTATCCATAGAAAGTAATATTGAAACAACATTGAATCCAAACACGCAGTGTATGGGGTAGGTAAACTTTTTTCTGACGAGCATTGTTTCACTCGGTCTGGGTGAAGTGTTTTGTTACCGGTCTGTGAAGGACACGTCGTGCACTAACTAATTAAGTAGTCAGGTTAATTCAGCAGAATTCATTTAATGGGAACCGCGGATGCTCGATGTAACTTACGTACAGTCATTCTCTAGTAAATGCAGGTAAATTTCCCATGGCAGGTGACTGATGAGCTGGTCATTCATTTTGTTGAATTAAAACTCAAAAGGTTGCGCGCGAGCTTCCATGAAACTAAATTATTTGACAACGGATTCACATGTACACTGACATTACAGTACATCTCTCTCTCTCTCTCTCTCTCTCTTTATCTATCAATTGATCTTTCTCTTTATGTATATATATATATATATATATATATATATATATATATATATATATATTCATTTGGTCTATAAATTATGAAAAAAATGCAAATAATAACACACACACATATATATATATACATTATAACTTACATAAGGTACTGTGTTTTACCCTTATTTATTTCTCATCGCAATTTTATTCAGACATTTGATGGAATTTTGCGGAGGGTTAGAGCTTTACCCAATTGACAATCTACCACATTTTGGAGGTAGTGGATCACCATAATTTGTTCCTGATAAAGCATCCTGTTCCACTGTGTAATAGGACAACTCTTTTATCCGAGGGCCATTCTTTGGACCTGGGGTCGCCTTCGTTCTGTAGCTCACCTGTCAACCGTGTTTGTGAATCGCGCTTATTTTTAGCTCAGGTAGTAGGATGATAAGGATCCTAGCGAATTTATACATGTAGGCTAGTACTGATTTCTAGTTTCCACCATGGGTCCATTGTGGATAAGATTTACAAAAACATAGCTTAAAAAGTCGAGACGTTACCTGACATGAAGTAATTGTGCATCCGTTCCTTGTCCATTTTCCGGGCTAATAGTAGTACCTGGGCGGCCTTCCTCAGCATTTTCTGTAGTTTGCCCATTATCTCCCACCACTGGTTCTGGTCAGCTTCCATCAGCCGCTGGTGACGCTACAAGAAGCGGTCAAGGGCGTAAGTATCTGGTATTTCTTCTTTGAGTTCGAGTTTTTAAAAGCGGATCCAAGGAAGGGGCCCAGGGGTCCACCCGCCCCCCCCCCCACTTTCTTTTAGGGCTCAGACCAATTTTTGCGGCGCGGACTTTTCTTTCGGGTTTGTCATAAGTCCTCCTGGGTTGGACCCCTCCTTTTCCAAAATCCTGGATCCTGGAGTGCTTTACACAAATTGAACTCTTTATTTTTACAATCTGTCTTGAAAGGAGAGCCATCGTTTTCTTTGAAGGTATAATCCGTTAATATTGAACATAGTAATTGAATAGAGTAATTGTAAAGTCAGTAAACTAATTGGATATTCTGAAAGTGTACCTTATCCACAAGCATGCGAACTACGGGTCATGATCATCTGCTATGTTTGGGACTAATAAAACATTAAGGTTTTCTTAGTTGTGAGGCTTGAGATACAAGCCAGAGATTCTCACAGCAATCTCTCCCTTAAAGAGCAGGCAAATTCATTTGTCTAAAGTTGATTAATGATTAAATGTGATTTTTTTTAAACAATGCTTGAGATTGGAACGGGTCCATTTTGCTGAAAAGTCCCCTCTGGTTTGGTGGTGAATTATTAAGAAAGAACATTTGTATCGGAATTGGGAGGGCGAGCCATCCATTTCATGTACTTTGGACTCAGAATGAGAGAGAGTAACATTTTGCATACATAGCCCTTAGTATTTACTCGTATGCATTGTCTTTTTTTACCCCACACAACGGACTGGAATGCCAAATTTGAGATCTCGGGCAATTATAAGCTGGAGTTATTTTCAAGGTAGTTAGATCTGGCATTATAAAGTAAATAAGGATATTTATTACTTATAGAGTTCTAGTGTGATTATCTGATGAATATTAACTAGTAAAGTGAATCCTTTGATACTGAATTTGTTTTACGGTCCGATGGTCACACTTGTACAAGCTAAAACATTTACCGCATCGCTTGATGCAGTGAAGCGCGCTCGGTTCTTTGATCGCATGGTTCTTTGAGCTACTTACAGAAAGGTTTTTTGAAGTGTTCTTTGTCAGCGAAGATAACAGTTCAAATGGTCGGGACAAAGGTTAGGAGTTAAGGTGAAGATTAAATCCATAAAACCCCCAGGGCAGAGTCCTAACAAAGGCGGTATAATTCATCCATATAATACTGCCGGCTCTACGTGTGGTTTGTGTTTCATCTGTTACACAATGACTCGCTATGTTCCTCCATTTAAAAAAGCTGAGTTGAAAAATATCTTTCAGGCAGATAGATTTAGTGATCACAATTAACACACTTGAACATCAAAGTAATTTTGTGTGTTAACGGATGCCAAAGACCGCTGTCTTCGACGGTTTCTGTATTTAAGAGTATAGATAAATACTCTGATCTCTACTTTCAGTATTGGGATCTCCTGAAGATCGAAATACCCTGCATTTCACAAATATGAGAGGGTAGATATACTTGAATTAATTCTAAGACACATATTACAACCCTTTAACCATTTCTGACCTTAAATATGTGGATTCAATGTTAGTAAAATCCTTTCCACAAACCGTGAACGTGTCTTTATTCTGGGAGTATTTTTTCCCAGTGGAATATTCCTTTAGAAAATGCATTACAAAGAAAAACCCGGAGGCGTAGACCCAATTTACAACAAAAGAGATGAATAACTACTTTACTTTTCACAGCATATAATAAATATGAATGATTTAAATATCAGAAATAAATAAGTCACAATGAACAACATAACAGTTCCCCTTTTGTCGCATGGGAAAACCCATAATTGACAGCTGTACAGAGCTTTCTGGAGATCTTGGACCTTTTACATCTCGGCCCACACGAAGTCGGACCACTTAGTACAATCTCGGACCACCCCGTCGACGATCTCGGACCACATTCCGTACCATCTCGGACCACTATAGCGGACCCGTTCAGACCTCGATCAGACTCATGATGTCGTTGTCAAATGTGTATGTTCCGTCTTCAAACGATGTTAAAGCTAATTATTAAAACGTTATTACTCCACGCATAACTGTTGCCTCTCTCTCTTTATCATTCTCTCCATCATTAATCATTCGCTACATATCGTCTTAATACTTATTTATAAATAATTCTGAAGTTTGTGCATTTGATCGTGTATTAAAGGATACGAGTGTGTGTGATAAAGAATGAAGGAAAGACAGAATAAACGTACGATTAAATGAATGAAAGAATGAATAAAAGATTGAATGAGAGAAAGATTGAATGAATGAATGAAAGAAAGAATGAACGAAAAAAATTTAATGAAAGAAAGATTGAATGAATGAATGAATGAATGAATGAATGGATGATAGACAGACAAAATAAATGAAAGATTGAATGAAGAAGGAAAAGAATGAATGAAAGAAAGATGATTGAAAAAAATAATGAAAGAAAGATTGAAGGAATGAAGGAAGGAAAGAATGAATGATAGACAGATTGGATGAAAGAATGAATGAAAGTTTGAATGAGACTAAATGAATGAATGAATGAAAGAAAGAATGAATGAAAAAAGATTTAATGAACGAAGGATTGAATGAATTACTGAAAGAAACATTGAATGATAGACAGGAAAAATAAATAAAAGATTGAATGAAGGAAAGAAAGAATGAATGAAAGTAAGAAAGGTTGAATGATAGACAGTTTGAATGAAAGAAAAATTGAATGATAGATAGACAAAATGAATGAAAGATTGAATGAGAGAAAGATTGAATCTCGTTTTTATATTGTATATATACGAAATTCTAATAAACTTTTATAGCTCTTTGAGTTTAAATATGATGTCAATTCCCACTTTTGAATTTTTGTTTTATGTATATATCTAAACTACAACTGTTTTCACTCTTTAATATTATCTAGCACAGTAGTTGAATGGTAGATATGTAAAAGCGATACACCAGTTCTGATTCTTTGATTCACATATGCTCACTTGTACATTTTTAGTTTATGGAGTTTATCACAAATTTCATATTTCGGTTTTCATACCTTTTTAATATTGTTTATATTAAATTCTAATAAACTCATTTCCCTTTGAGTCAGAATATGGTGTCATGCGTTTCACGCAAACTATTACAAATTTAGTGTAATTAAGAGTCTGTGCTTGTGTGTGTCAAATGTTTTCTGAGTGGATATACATACTGAGCTATGTCGTAGGCCTAAGTTGTTCAAATGGAATTTTTAATATCTGATTTGCGCGCAGACGAAATAATGTGTATTATGAATTTTAACATAACATCAATTATTTCATAATAGTTTAGGCGGCCAGGACATGTATGTTACTTTGTTCCGAGATCGTAGTTGCCCGATCGCAAAGTGGTCCGAGATCGTAGTGGCCAGATACGAAGTGGTCCGAGATCGTCGGCCCAGTGGTCCGAGATCGTAATGGTCAAATCTGAAGTGGTCCGACTTCGTGTGGGCCGAGATGTAAAAGGTCCGAGATCTCCGAGATCTCCGTGTATACAGATGATGTCATGTAAACACTTAAAAATGTATGACCCGCTTAAATAAAGATGGCTTATCATTCATGGACACATTTGATTTGTCATATCAGTGGAAATAGTCCAAAACGTATTAAAACATACACTTAAGATTTATTTTTAATTTCTTTATGTAAAATTAGGTCTTCACTTAAATAATGTAGTTTTTCGTGAACTCGTTCTAAAATGTAAGCTTTTAAGAAAAATATCTCCATGAAACAGTTTTTTTTAAAGCTAGCGGAATGGAACATAAAGTAAAAAAAGGAAACATAAGCACTGAACTTTGATACAAATGCACATATCGTATTGTTTTCCGTATGTTCGTCACTTTATACGGCGATACTAGTAGGTAGCAATGCCATTTTCGTATCAACAAGCAATGGTCTTGGGACGGGAGACGTTTAGTGCCCCAAATATATTTAGCAAACCCAATTTTTCATATATTACCTAGAGTACATTAATATGTACGAAGAGTAATCCAGATATCACATCAATTCTATGAACAGCTGGCTTTAAGGTTGTATACATATAGGTTGGCTGACCTTATTGTTGAAGTTGGTCAGTATGGAGCTAACTGGCTGCAGGACGTACACGGCTGGGATGGCATTGTCGTCTCTCTTGTACCACGTGTCAAGCAGCGCCGCGTCCTCCGGAATCTCCTTGATGACCTCACGAAACATGTCTAACTCAGTGGCGGGAATCAAGGTCGGGATTGGCCGGTATCCGTACTTCTGTCCCAAAAATACCTGCATACAATATACACATGCGGAATAGTCTTGAAAATTTCACTGATGTCATATTTTATTTTTTCACATTATTATATTTTTTATTCAAGAAAGGATCGGCCGGTACCCAGACATCTTTCAAATAAACACCTGACTTACTTTTCACATGTCTTTGACTTGAAACTTCCACTGATGTCACACTTTCTTTTTTTAACATTATTATACTTTTAGGAAAAACGTCTTCAGGATGTGCCGGTACGCGTACGTCTGTCCCAGAAATACCTAACACAATATATACCCTTGAAAATTTTAGCGACTTGACGGCATATTTTTTTTAAAACGTATATTAAAATCCATGAAATTTCTTGAATATTATCACTGCGATCCCGAACCCTTTTTTGACCTCCGACCAAGTTGCAACTGTGCGTTATCAAACCATGGAGACTTAATATTAAATATCCTTGAATATTGAATCTCCTTGATCGAAATAAGTTATTTGTACACGCTCATAGTGAGTGCCATTGAAGTGCACAGACTCCTTTTAAAGTTACTGCTGAGACGCCAAAGTTAACTGACGGACGGACAGACGGACGGGGAGCTGCCAACACCGTAATAGGAGACATCTAAAAGACCGGCAGATTTTTATCAGCCCGCACAGTCCAACCGTTTGGTCCCAGAGTCTGAAGAACGATTCATTGTTTTGTTATTGTTGTTCCAGCGAATAGGACTTAAATTTGCACCTTTTAAAGGAAGAGTACTTTGCCCAGACTCTGCGACTTATACTCTTATCAAACGACTCGTATGAGCCAAAAAATTGCCATCTTGGTTTAACTATCATACCAAGCCCTATTTTGGGACCGATCGTAATTAACAATATTTTAGAAATCATAATTTATCTCATTTTTATATGATAAGAGAAAACAACAACGTTTTGCAAAAATCATAACAATTTTAAAAGTGCTATTTAAAGGCACTGCCTCAGTGTGTTTATATAGTGCTTTATTTTAAAAAAATATTGTATACGTACTGTGTGTATGTTAAAGGCACTCTGTTACGCGTGTTTGCTTAAAGAAATGAGTAATCATGGCAATTTAAGAAATATCCTTCATCAACATTAATATATTAACTTCTGCACGAGTCGTTCGGTTGGTCATGTTTTCGACTTTCTTCGATTTTGATAATTATCAATATAAAATACATGATTAGCCCAAGAAAGCATGGGGTTTTGTTACGGGTGAAGTAACACAAAGAGTATCACAGTAGTAAATCTTTCTACATTTAAGCACCAAACGAAGGGAACAATAAAGTCTATATGAGATAGTATTTAGACGTCCCGTCTATTTCCTTGTCGATCGAAGCTGTAATTACAGTTTAAGTGGCCTGTGTGTTAATCCGCCAAAGTTAAACGTCACACAAAATCGGCATCAATAGCAATTCCCAAGAAACCCCGGCGTACAGTCGCTTGTACAAAATAAATAATAATTACCTGCTCTGAAGGTATTAAACACAGCTGAAAGCGCAATAAATTATAACACGCATCACTGCGATATTAAGGAGAGAGAAATGCTGCCTCAAGTCTATGTGTATTTGATGCCTGGCAATCGATTATTCATGGTAAACCTGTGAAATGAGAATGTTATGAGACCAGTAAATACGTCAAAGTTGAGGCTGGTGGTTTAGACTTTTTCCAGGATAGTCCCAAGGACTATTAGTCAGTGATGTGGTAAAGTCCAACCTGTGAAATGAGAATGTTTTGAGACCAGAAATTACGTCAAAGTTGAGGCTGGTGGTTTAGACTTTTTCAGGATAGGCCCAAGGACTATTAGTCAGTGATGTGGTAGAGTCCAACCTGTAAAATGAGAATGTTGAGAGACCAGAAATTGTGAAGGTTGAGGCTGGTGGAATAGAGATTTTCAGGATAGGCATACGGGCTATTGGTCTGTGTTGTGGTCCACACAACCATTCAAGTCCGAGTGCAAGTCCGAGTCCAGGTTACTCGAGTCCAAGTCGGAGTCCTTAAGATTCAAGTCTTAATGCACCTTCAGCCGCAACCCCAGCCTAGGTCTGAGTATGAGATCAATACTATTAAATTTCCTTATTTAAAAATCAAACTGGAATCTGAGATTACCATACGTATTTTTATGCTAGTTTACAGTAACCTTACACATGCATTTTACTTGAATTAGTTAATACATTTAAATACGTGCAAAGCTCAAGAGTAATGTATATGATTGTGTCTTTTTTAATTATGTTAATGGTTTGGAAATGTATATAATTTTTTACAGTATGTCACAGGGACAACAGTTCTGTGACCTTGACCTCTGACCCCGTGACTTTCAAATCTATTGGGTTCTTCATCTATAGATGGATGAGCCACATGCTAAGGATTAAAGGTTTTAGTCAAACGGTTTGGCATAAAATGGGTCAACTGGCTTTTTCAAGAAGTGAGCCCTGTGGCCTTGACCTTTGATGCCTTGACTTGAAAATCTGTATGGTTCTTTGTGTGTGGGTGGTTGAGCCATATGTGCAAGAACGAAGGTCTTGGTCAAAAACCTTGACGTGAAATCAGTCCGCAAGACAGACTGAAGCACGAGCGGGGGCGTAACTATATATTCTCCGCTGCAACTTTGTTGCGAGGGCATTATTTGATAATAATAAGCAGCTATCAAGAAAACAAATGAACTAAAAGGTCAACGTTTACTAAATATTGCATAATGACCAAGGCGGTCACTTCGAACATAGAAACTGCAGTTAGCGTTTTGTAACAGAACAATCAGTTTCATGCGAATGACTGACGTTATAACGCAAAAACAATATTTACTGATCTTGTACAAATTCGAGATGTAACCGTTCTCGAGTCCGTGGCTTAGAGGTCAAGGTATAGACGGTTTGAATAGAAGAATAGACAGTGGCAAGTATGATCAATACTTACATCAAATACCTATATATATATATATATATATATATATATATATATATATATATATATAGAGAGAGAGAGAGAGAGAGAGAGAGAGAGAGAGAGAGAAAGAGAGACATCTGATCAGCACAGTGACATAGAAGGGGGCACTAATGGTGCAATTAAAAAGCTCTAACACAAACCCTTATAGAGCTTAGTACATGCAACCACACAGGTCCGAATGAATAATCGAAATTTAGGATGATATCTCATCGAGACTTTTTGGCTAAATAAATCTTCTTCTAGAGGATCTGATGGCGTTAAATGAGAAAAAAAAGTAAGGGATATTTTATGACGAAAGGACGCTTTTAGATGTGTTTTTTAGAGAAAACTAAAAATATCCTAGAAACATCCACGAATCCAGTGTGTTGTATTTGTGTTTCGATGAGAATTTCGGCAAAACAAATTTCTTCATATTGATTAAATATACTTTTTATTACACTCATTACATGAACAAGATATGCTAGTCAGTCCGAAGTTCCATATTTCACGTCAATATCATTCCTCAAACGGCGGGCAAGTGGCTCGGCCGACATAACTTATTGGCCTTGGTAATTATAACAGCAAAAAGCGACTGACAGAATATTGGCAAAACTGAGTGATTAGGTACCAGTAGCTAGGGGCAAGATTACTTTTACCAAGAAGCAGGTTTATATCAAGAAAACCGTGGCTCCACTTGATTAAAACTTGCCCCGGGCAGCCTCCCGCCGCCACCATTGACGGTAGTTATTGACATTGGATGTGTGTCAATCGACCGCCATTACCGATTTCCTTCACAGTTGCGGGTCGGTTCGTTTGATTAGTCGATTGCTTTGTGGGCCCCGGATTCTGTTGTTTGAGAAACTGAAATTAAGGGACGCTGAACGATCTAAGTTTGCGAACGGCAGAAAACGAACGATATAAATTCGGGAATTGATTGTCTTCCAAGAAAATTCATTCAGGTAACAGCACCGCGTGACGTGATAAGAGCTGTATTAATCAAGGTATATAATTTGTTATTACTTTTGTTTTGTTTTGTAACTTGGTAACTTACCACAAAATTTGGACCAACCGAAAGACGTTGACAATTTTCGATTTCTTTCATGCATAGCTCGGTGGTCATGTGATCATCCGTCGCTTCGTCCCGCACGCCCCATCTCATGTCAACAACCTGTAACATATAATATTTAAATGAGAGAGAGAGAGAGGGGGGGGGGGGGGGGGAGGGGAGGGTGATGTGTGTGTCTACAAGCTTAATATATTAATGTATATTCAATGTTGCAATTTAAGGTGAAACGCATGGGCGGATCCATGATTTTGGAAAGGGGAGGGTCACGCCCAGAAAGACTGAAAGAAAAATCTTAAAAAAGTCCTCTGGTTCCGGAAGGAGGGGCTCAAGGTCGAAAAATTTGGTTTGAAACCCTAAAGAAAAGGTTGTTTCGGAACAAAAGGAATGGGGGGGGGGGGCAGGACCACCTTGACGCCCCCCCCCCCCCCCACCCACGCCTGGATACGCCACATTGGTATGAACAAGCTGAAGGGCAGCTTATTGGCTTATCGTTTGCACTATGGTTTTGAAATAAATTGTATGAGATTAAATTTAATCATATTTTTGTCTACAAAGTTTAATCTAATTTATAATATATCCTTTATGTATCATTGTGTATCGTATCGTGAATAAATTACGGAGATACGATTCGTTTCGTCAGAAGATGTAATGTTGCTGTCGTAATACATGTATTAGCTTACCATATTTTATACTATATCTAGGGTAAAATATATTTAAAAATACTTAAACCGTCACGGAGATTTCGTAACCTATGCTGGACCTTCAATTTAATATACTAAAAACGTCACAAAGATTTCGTATTCTATGCTGGTCCTTCAGTTTAAAGTTTTTTATGGAAGATTGTGAAATACCGAAGACTTGTGGAGGTAATTGTTACCTGGTAATCCACACCGTCAGTTTTTAAGGAGTTTATAAATATATGTCACAAGTCGGGTCCGAACTGCATTACCGCTATTGTGTCACATATCAATTAGAAAAACGTTCAGCTCGAAAATATAATGTAACTGAAAAAGTTGTCATCGGGACAAAGTGGCAAGGATTACATGTTTTCCTAGCCAAGATAACATTAATATGACTGTTTATCTAACTGCCTCCACATCAGTTTGGAGTTGCTTAACAGGCATTTCGAAGAGGTATCCATGACAACTTGAAATGAACGCGCCGGCTAGCGGCCGTGTTTGCAATTCGTATCGCTTACCGATTTCCTGGCTCGTTCAGGGGAAATGTATGGATGTCAATACTGACTGTGACAACATAGGTCCCCTGTCAAAATGCAAATCTCATTCAAACATCGATTCGATAAACTTGCCATGATTCTTACAGGTCGTCTTTCTGTGACCAGAGGTGTGACAGGTATACCATGCACCATGGAGAGAAACATATTATAACACACAAAAAAAGTTTTAAAGGCTTGCATTACTTTCCTGAATGACTTTATGGCTTCATAACCAACCGTGAATACTCGACTAGAAAGTTTTTTTATTAGACTGATAGGTCTATATCAGTTTATCCTGATAGTCTCTCATATGGCGGAGGGAACAAATGCTGCTTGTTCCCCCCCCCCAAAAAAAAATGGGATTTCGCTGATGGGTACCTTCACTGTCAAAAGTTTAGATGTAAACTGTGAATGTCAGGATAAACAGAAAATAATAAACAAATATCATTAAAATTGTTTCAAATTATAAAAATACCTTTTTGGTTAAAAATAAATGTTATTCATCCGTGTTTTGCAAAATTATGCATATAATGACCATCACCACTAAAAATGATATACTTAGTTGAAAGTAATTTTTTTGGCGACAGGGATGAAAACCCCTTCCCCATAGGACAATCTTCGGGTCAAAGTTCAAGTATAAGTAAGATTTTAATTACTATTCTCACCTTGACCCCTTCTCTTTTGCGTTTGATTTAGTGCACCGTAATAGTTTTTCCGCCAAGGGAATCGCTATGTAAAAATGAATTATTATGAACAGATTTATGAAGAATAAACGCGGCAATGACAACAAGGTGCCCTAGCTCTTATATGCAGCCCCCATCCAAAAAAAAAAGAAAAGTTCAATTTGAGAGTATCATGGTTATAAATCAGACATGCAGGCACACCTGAAACTCCAGACCGTGCTTTTCTCTGCAGTATTCTTTGATCTTCGGATAAACATTTTCCATAAGGGCATTCCGCTCCACGGTGGTATCTGCAATTAAGTAATATAAAACGTTACTCTATTTGCAAAGATGTGAGCATTGTGAATTAAGGTCAAGGATGTTGCCATGGTGATGAGTACCAGGAGTGTGAAACAAGAGGTCTATAATCGAAGGGAACCCGAACACTGCAACTCCAACGCCCGAAGATTTCATTTGTAAGGTGACTTTAATAGATTTTAAATCTATATCATTTGAGAAACGACTAATTTTCAAATAAAAACTTTACGTTTAAGCAAATAGAATTTACACTATAAAATGATTTGAATTTCATATAAAACATCAATTGGAATTAAATCTGATACATATACTGTCTGAAATATTAACTATTTCTTTGAAGTATTTTTTTATTTTTTTTTAAATATCCTTTCTTCTGTGGTTAAGAAGAACAACACTCAAACTTTAAATTTATAACAGAGGTTTTCCTTTTTAATTTCCACTATAGATTATAATACAAAACATGTTCAGGCCTGTCATGTTATCCCAGACATCCTTAAATCGGGTTTAGGTAATCTGAAGGGAGGATGAAATCAGTTCTAAATAAACCATGGGTAATCGATTTCATGATACCCGATTTCAGATTACTCATTAAACTCTTATTCATGCGTTAAAACAAAATGACCCACTCCCAAAAATAACTAGTTAATATCGTTGTATATTTTATGTTTTAATTAAATATGTTAAAGGGACCTATCTGACCTTTATAAATAAAGGTAATCCTTTAGGGCTTTTATAAAAATAGGCCAGAAAACATGGATATCACCGCACACATGCTGCTTGTTTTGTTTATATCAACGTGTTTATAATATGTGGGGGCCCGCATAAAAAAACAAACAAATTCAACAAGGGCATCTGGCGGCAAGTCAGATAAGCCAGAGCTTTAAAAATGGCGTTTTGCAACAAGTGACTATTCTAGCTCCGCATACATGCAATCCTACCACTTTAGGTTATACATGTTTTTCCCATTTGTCAACAATGCTGTGTTTACAAACATTTTGTTGATAAACAACTTCACACATCCTCCAAGAAGGCCTTATAATGTTACACAACCAAACTTATCCTTAGACCATAAATATATATACAGAAAAAATTGTTTTCAATAGGCAGGTGAATTGGCACCTTTAAGTGCTTTGAACTAAGGTAGGGCTAATTTTAACTTTGTGCGACGTTTAATTTTTTTCATACACTGAGATATTTTCATCTTGTATATTTCCTTGGTTTATTCCATTATTACATTATGCGGTATAAGCATAACAATACCATTTCACCTAAATAAGCAATGAGGATAATCTTGACGGTGCAGTGGTAACATAAAATCCCCGGGATATCCCCGGATTTCATGAAATGTAATTCAGATTACCGAGAGTTGGCTTGGAATGAGTCTATATAATTTCGCGTACGCACGTGATAATTAACGCGATACTAACGCGTGAACAAACGAGAGTATTTTAAGAAGAATCGATAGAGTTAATGATGTGTGTGCTTTAGGAGCCATCTTAGCTTCTAGATCGTGACTAGTTTTGTTGCTTTTTCCACCGCCTCGGAAATGTACACTATATTGCCAGTAGACAAGGCTGCCTCGACGACTTCCCACCGACTTTCTCTGCTTTAATCTTCATATTCATTTCCGTTTTCTTAATTTTTTTGGGTAAAGTTTACATTAATTTTAAAATTTTCAAGACATTTAAACTGATTTTTATCTTCTTTACCCTACACAATATATTTCTT
This sequence comes from Sipunculus nudus, assembly GCA_026874595.1. Taxonomy (NCBI): domain Eukaryota; kingdom Metazoa; phylum Annelida; class Sipuncula; order Golfingiida; family Sipunculidae; genus Sipunculus; species Sipunculus nudus. The sequence continues at coordinate 60,739,108 of CM049318.1, forward strand.
TAAAGCATCAATCAACTCTATGTACCCTTTTGATTTCATTTGAGTCACTTTTCTTGAATTAGCACCGGACATATCTTGCCTCTTGTTGTACACTGTATATTTTACAATATTTTCCGAATATTTAAGACTTAAACTGAAACTGATGATTATTTTCTTTAACATATACAATATAGTTCTTAAATGAATGTAACAATTAACTATAAACAGGTTTTATTTAATTTGAATCCCTTTTCTTGAAGATGAACCGGGCACATCGTGCCTCTTGCTGAACACTGTATATTTTACATTATTTTCAGAATATTCAAGACATTTAAGTTGAAACTGGTCATAACCTCCTTTACTCAAAACAATATATTGGTCAAATTAATGCAACAATCAACTCCATGTACAGGTTTTATTTCATTTGAATCCCTTTTCTTGAATTACTATCGGACACATTGTGCGTCTTGCTGAACCCTCGGCTTGCCAGGCAACATGACATCAACAGGTTGTAGTCAGCTGTGAAGTGCTGGTTTCCTGTGTCTGCTCTGAAGGGACCAGCAACAGCCCTGTACAGCCATCTGTCCTGGGGAAAGCCAGAGGAGAAGGAATAAACGCCAATCAGGAGATAAATGACAGACATATTGGAAACCTTAGCGGAGCTGGCGCCCCACAACCTGGGCTTCACACGAGTGTTTGTTCTGGGTATCAAAGTCGTCCAATATTTTATCAGACCTGTCATGCTTAACCGGGTAATAAGGCTCTCACGGGCTGCCCAAGCTCTGCCAACAGCAGTGCTGTGATACTGAGGTAGTCGTGACCACCGCAGACCTTACAAGATCACGTGATAAAACGTTAATGGGCAATCTGTCCGCGGACGTTATATTTTGGCATATTGTACATGGACGTTATGTCCTGCAGCATTTCCCCATGTGAGCGTTGGATCTTGTAGCAATTTGTCTGTGCATGTCTTTTTACTTACATCATTTTCCTGTTTATATTATGTCAAGTGGCAAATTTTTAGTCGACACTGGACATTTTATCCTAGGACATTTGCACTTAGACGATCAGTCAATGTCACTTGACATTTCTTTTCCGTGGGCGTTGTGTCCTTTCACACTTTGTCTTTTGACATCATGTCCTTTGACTTTTTTCCCGTGGACCTTATGTCCTAAGGCATTTTCCCCTGTAGACATTATGTCCTACATTCTCTGTTTTCGGTATGTACCTTTAGTTTTGTGCCGTGACATGGTGCCTGTAGATAATCTTTTTAGCTTTCATCGGAATAATGGGTACGGAATAAAGGTTTAAGTTATTGTTTCAGACTTTGGGTGTGTCATGACGATAAAACCACCACGGGTTCATGTTTTATGCAGAAAGTGTACAAGAGAACATCATAATACCTTAAAGGGACCCAATCACCTATCAAGCATGTTGAGTTAACACGAAAAATAACTTCTTCCTTTTAAAGTAAATCTGTACCTGCCAAAATATTGCCTTGAATCAATTTGCTTACTCCTGCAAACGAGTGTTAGAAACAGTGAACCGGGCGCGATCGCATATATGTCAACATAAACAGCACCGTGTGCAGCGCAGAGCGAAAACGTGTCAATAAGGAGATGCCCTGACTGACTTGGCCAATAAAATGTAATGCGTGTTCCCGATGGCTAAAACACCGCGTGTTGCTGCTCCTAATCGGTTCTCCGGTCACGCAGCCTTGTTATAGTAAACAGACATACGTGGACAGTGTTTACCAACACGCAGAGCCATAACAAGGTGATAAACAGCTGTGTGCTGTTGCTAGGGTGATCTTGCTGGGGAAACTTTTGTATAAAGCAAAACTAATCTGATAGTGTGAAAGATTAGCATAATATTGCTCCTGATTGTGTCCCTTTAAGTGTGGGCTAAAACAGCCACAGCATGGTCTCCTTAGTAGAAAGTAGTGACATCTTCTCAATCTAAATAAATGCGGCAGTTCCCACATGGCTGCTATTTATACCATAACCTGTAGTCATTAGAAAGTTCCAAAGCACTCCAAATATGTTCCCGCCAGATGACAATGTTAATACTACTGGTGGCCAGACAAGTTTTGTTCCATCATTTACTTACAGTACTAGTCAGGGGGCTGAGGGGGTCCTGTGTGCAATCGTATGTCCCTAATTTTGACTTCTGATCCAGGTAGGACACCTTTAGAGAAGTAAAAAAAAAACTTGAGTAGACATCCATGGTCGCGGCAGAAAGGGTGAAATTCAAGATGGCGTCCAAGATGGCCGCCGAACCATTGAATCATACATAACTCGAAAAGTAATTGTGGTATGGGATTTATTTTGGTGTCTTTGCCTATGTTTTCAGGGTCAAGGAATCTATTGAAACCATTTTCAAGACGGGACCGTATTTGGTTACGGTGATATTCAATATGGCTGCCAATATGGCCGCCGTACCATAAAATCATACATACCTCGAAAAGTATTTGAGGTAGGGGAATGATTTTGGCGTCTTTGCTTATGTTTTCAGGGTCAACAAATCTATTGAAACCATTTCCAAGACAGGATCGTATTTGGTTAGGGTGTTATTCAATATGGCTGCCAATATGGCCGCCGTACCATAAAATCATACATAACTCAATAAGTAATTGAGGTAGGGGAATGATTTTGGTGTCTTTGCCTATGTTTTCATAGTCAAGAAATCTATTGAAAACATTTCCAAGAAAGTACCGTATTTTGTTACGGTGATATTCAATATGGCTTCCAATATGGCCGCCATACAATTGAATCGCTATGACAAGCCAAGGAATCTAGGGAGGGGGGTGATTTTGGTGTTATCGTCTATGTTTTTCAGGGTCCAGGAGACTATTTAAATTATCTTCAAGACTTTTCTGTTTTTGATTCTGGGGATAATGAATATGGCTGTCAATATGGCCATTGTATATTTGAACATGTATGACACTCCATGGAATAGAGGTTGGGGTATGATTCTGGTATCTTTGCCACTGTTGACAGGGTCAAAGAATCTACTGAAACCAACCCAAAGACAATACCGTATTTGGTTATGGTGATATCAAATATGGCTTCTTAACAGTTGAGTCATGTCTGACAAGCCAAGGAATTAGGATTGGGATTCAGTTTGGTATCTTTGCCTATGTTTTCAATGTCTGGGATTCTTGAAATTATTTTCAAGAAATTTTTTGTTTGTTTTGGTGTTAGTTAATATTAGCTGCCAATATAAGTTTCTTTGATAACTGCTAAAATTCATGTACATCTCACATTTTGTGTGCTCAGATCATGTTCTTTCACAAGTCTTGGAGAACATAGGTCCTATTGACTTTATTTTTTTTATGTCCAAGGAGACATTACAATGACCTCCCTTTACTTTAGCTTAGACATTTTTTTAATTTCAAACATTTAAGACTGATGCTCTGTCTGACTTTCTGGGTGCTCAAAATTAGATTTGTTGCTTTTAGCTCACAAAATATAGATCACCATGACCAAGTTTCAATTGTTGATGGAGATTTAGGGTGGACCTAAAATTTTATGTGAGAAGATTCTAGGTCAAACTGTATTGATTTGTACCAATCTGACTTTCAGTGTTAAATTCGTGTTTTCCTTTAGCTCACAGCATTAAGATTACAGTGATCTAGTTTAAGGATTCGACAAAAACTTTTCAAAGACCTCTCTGGATGTTATATTAGGATGCTCTAAGAACTTAATTTTAGGTTTCAAAGGAGCTTTGCCCAGAACTTCCCTAGATGTTAGGTTAAAATATTATAGGGTTTACGGACACCATTTGAACCCAGTTAGACTGCCTGGGTGTTCAAGATTATCTTTTAGCCCTGTAGCTTGCAGAATATATGTCACGATGAATTAACTTTAGATTTCCTTGAAGACATTTCCAGAAGCTCCAATGTTGCGTTAGAGGATTCTAGGCCTATTAGATACTATAAGTGCCAATCTGACATTCAGGGTGCACAAATCATTTTTTTTTCTATTTGGTTCCTATAGCCGGTAGAATATAAATCACAGTGACCTAATTTCTTGTTTTTAAGGATATTTGCCTAGGCAAAGGACGTACAGTCTGCTGAGCTAAAAGAAACATCAAACATGAAAAATGACAGAACTTGAGACAAATCCAGAGCAAAAGATGTTCTGCCAGTGGAACAATCGCATATGCCAACAGGCTGTGTTGTTGGTGTCATGACATAAATAATAAAGATCAATGTTTTCACCTTTAGGGAACTATTTGAACAGTTCCTGAGCTTGGTGCTCGGATATGTGTCAAATTGCACAACGTATAGGTTTCCTTTTTTACACTTAAATTAAGGTATCTGTGAAAGACAAAGGCGCACATTGAAAACTCCTGTTCTTGTTCGCAATATTTCTCTGGACACCAAACAACTGAGGGTTCCGGACAGTTTCTCTCCATCATCAAATAATAAATTTAAACTTGAAGCTTTCCTCAGAAAGTGTCCAGTGAAATATTTTTTACTCAGAAAAACCTGAGTGTACACTTGTTAATATTTCCCTTAAGACACAGTCGGTCAGAAAATGGATTGCTCACACATCATTCTGAATTAGTCTCTAATCATGAATAGGCGGATGTCCCAATCATTCCTCCTGTCCTCTTTTTGGGTAAGAAATGAGCTGAAACAGATCGTTATCATCACTGGTAAAACAGATGTGATTGTACTTGTATTCAGCTTTTCACTTCTGTTTGTGTCAAGTGGACTTAATAAACTGTGGCTCAGAGGGAGAACTGGAGACCGACCAGCCAGCTTATATTTATGTTCTTCCAGCTATTCGTGTCTTGACTGGAAATGGCGTTACTAGCAAATTTGGACCACTGTACGAAAGCAACAACAATAAAGCAATTGTCTCCTATATCCTTTCTTAGAAATTTCAGACGGATGAATGGAAATATACAAGACTGTGCAATGCAGAAAACACCTTGTTCAGGTACTAACCCGTGGAAATCATAGCAACTGTCGATCATTAGCGGTACACAATGTAGCATCAACGAACAGGAACTTCACTTCATGATCTACCACCTACAAACAATTCTAACCAGGGCCGTACCTTAAAGCATTCTGTAAGACGTAAACTAGTTTCTCTAGTGTGTATGGTCTTGCAGGAAGCAGAGACTTCCCTGCATCATATTCTGCAAATTTCAAGGAACTAAAACGCACCCATGTAAAATCGAAATGTGGAAAGTTGCACACAATAAACCTGAATAAGTTATGATGAACTTGGTACCCATTAGATATGAAACTTGCATGCAAAGAGATATGTATTATCCGTTGATATATGTTGATTTCATAAATTACTTTACATCAAAAACTTATAATCAACTATTTGTCAATGTAGCTCGAGTTCTAAGGATGTTACGTTAAATGTTAGGACACTCTGGCATATTGGCACTATATTTCGTCATTATCAAATACTTTATCGACCATATAATTTCAAGAGATACCTTGACCTTGAAGACCCCCAAATCAATCACCAAGCTTCATTCCTTGGTGAATTTTGGATGATCCAATGACATGGCCGCCATATTGGAGCCATATTGAATTCCACTTTAGCCTGAAAAGATACCGGCCTGATGATGATTTTGGTATTTTTTCACCATTGAAAATTTAACAAAAGACAACAAAATCAATCTTGTCTCGATTCTTTAGTGAGTTACTCATGATTCAATTGTGCAGCTGCTATATTGGTAGCCATAACGGTAACCATGTTGAATTTTACCATAACCCAATACGTATTGTCTTAAAAATGGTTTCAATAGATCCTTTAACCCTCAAGACATAGGCAAGTCATCGAAATATCATCCCCTACCTTAATTCCTGGGAGAGTCAGATATGGTGCAATGGTACAGTGGCCGTAATGGCAGCCATATTAAATGTCACGATAACCAAATCCGGTATTGTCTAGAAAAAGGTTTAAATAGATTCCTTGACCCGGAAATCATAGACAAAGACATCAAAATATCAACCCCTACTTTAATTCCTTGGATTTTCATACATAATCCACTGGTTCATTGGTTGCTCTCTTTGCAGCCATATTAAATATCCCCTTAACCAGAAACAGTATAGCCTTGAAAATAATTTAAGAGACTCCTGGGCCCTAAAAACATAGACGATAACACCAAAAATCAACCCCCTACATTGATTCCGTGGCTTGTCATATCAATTCAATGGTACAGCGGCCATATTGGCAGCCATATTGAATATTACCCTAACCAAATAGGGTATTGTCTTGAAAATGATTTCAATAGATTCCTTGACCTTGAAAACATAAGCAAAGACACAAAAATCATTCCCCTACCTCAACTACTTTTTGAATAATGTATGATTTTATGGTATGGCGGCCTTATTAGCAGCCATATTGAATATCACCGAAACCATATACGGTATTGTCTTGGAAATGATTTCAATAGATTCCTTGACCCTGAAAACATAGGCAAAGACACCAAAACCATTCCCTTACCTCAGTTACTTTTCGAGTTATATATGATTCAATGGTTCGGCGGACATCTTGGACGCCATCTTGAATTCATTTTTCTGCCCACGATGTCTACCCAATTTTTTTTTTACTCCCATAAGGGTGTCCTACCTGGATCATAAGTCAAAATTAGGGGACATATGATTGCACACAGGACTCCCCTCAGCCCCAGGATTATACAAATAAAATAAGTTATTGGTAGGCATTTCGTATATATACGTCCATTAGCCTTAAGAATCCTAACACTTCCCTTCCAAAAATGAATCCACATAAATCATTTCGACAAAACTATGAAGATCTCAGAATCAATCATATCCAACAACAGCAAAACCAGTAAAGGTTCCCAGTCCACTTAAAAACCTTTTGAGGGTTATGAAAAACCTTAATAATGCTTCAGACGGAACCCTTAAGGTTCCACTGAAGAAGCTACAGAAGGAACCAATCATTTAAATATCTTAGAATGATTTCCATGCGGTCCTATCTGAACACATTTAAAGGTTCTAAAAAGAACCAATTTTTTGCAGTGTGTGTGTGTATATATATATATATATATATATATATATATATATATATGCAATTTCATATAAAAGATGAAGTTGTAATATCTGTTTATCATCTTATGACTGTAAATTCTGATTAATTTTTTTAAGACTTGTGCGATGGCCAAATCTCTACGGTAAGAGTAACCTGAAGATTAATTTATAATTTATGTCAAGCAATCATAATGTCAGAAATAAATTAATGATCAGCAAACTAGCAATGGAGAGGGCCCAAGATCTCGTCCAGCAGCAAGGACAAACTCGAGAAGGCCAACATCAACAAATATTTGAGACTGGAATTCCTGGCCATGTCGTCATGGAAACCTTCCCAGAATCCTCTTTGACATTTCACGATGAGGTCTAGAACAAGCCCGTGACTAAGGTCGCTGCCCAGCAGATCTGAAAGTGTGATTCTGAGTAAAGTAAATATGAATTTTATATCTCCGTCTGATGGCAGGAGGCAATGTTTTACATCCCTTTTCTATTGGCAACTTTCCACCATGTTCTCGGACGAGTAATAAAACGACCATGACTTGGATCCTAGAGGTCAAATCAGCTGATTTAATATTCATCGTCTCTAGAAGTCTTTGTGAATGGGATAACTTTTTGAAGTGTTGCATATTTTCTCTAAAATTTTACAAACAAGCTGTTTTATCCAAAGTCTCGGAAGATATCGAAAATCAGTGATCTTGACCTTGATCTTCAAGATCCAATCGATGGAAATCTAGGATTATTGTAAACCCCCTAGAAAGTTTGAAGTACTGCCGATGCTTTACTAAAATATGACACACCAGTTGTTCCCGTCGCGTCAAATTCTTGGTGAAGTCTGGAAATTTGTTACCTGAACATTGACTTTTTAGGTCACGTCTTCTGAAATCTAGAATCATTGTGATCCCCATTACGTTGACAAAATGCAGATTCACCCCTTAAACTTTACAACCTGTTGTTTCCGCCAAGTTCTCGTCGGACTTTGAAATCTGGTAACCTTGACCTTGATCTTCAAGGTAATATATGTAAAATCTAAGATTTCTGTAAACGCTATACATTTTGAACATTTTGAGATAGTGTATTTATTTCCTCAAACTTAGGGATAAGGGTTATGGGAGAGACATGGGGAAGACAATCTAGTTAAATAAAGGTTTTAAATTTCTTGCAGAATGCTATCATAAAAAGCGCTTGAAATCTTAAAGGAAAGATTACATTTAATTTTTTTTCTTTGTATCAGAAGGTCTAATATGGGAGGTTGCCGTTACTTAAGGTTTAAACTTTGCAAATTTATTACCAAACCTACAAAAAACTCTCAGTGATAAAATTTTACCTATGATGTTACACTATTTTTTTTCATACTTATACGTTATTTAAATATATTTTTTCTTATGTCTCTTTTATAGAGTTTATAACTTGACTTTATTACAGTTTTGGATGGCGTTTATTTCTTTCATTGTGACTGTTATGCTTTCTCAGTAGGTGATGCGAGGGTTAGCAGGTTCTTGTCATTGCCATTTCTGCATTGGTTTCTGCCCGGCAGTTACCGGAGCGACAGAAAAGGTGTTTATGTCCTTGGTTCTGAATTAATGGCAGAAATATCCTTAAACCTGTGATAACATATATATATATATATATATATATATATATATATATATATATATATATATATAACACATATGATAGCACATTTATTAAACTGAGATGCATCGAATACACGATCAATGTAAGCATTGCTTTCAAAATCTGAAACTAGTATCTTCCATGTCAGAATCATAGGGGCGGATCCATCATTTTAGAAAAGGGAAGTTCCAGCCCAGATTATTATTAAGAAAACCTATGAAAGGTCCTCTCATCCAGTCGGAAAGGGGGGGGGGTTCAGGCCCCAACAATTAGTGTGTTACCCTCATTAAAAGGTTGTTGCGGCCGAAGGGAGGGGGAAAGGGGGCTCCGGTTCCCTTGCACTACCCCACTCTGGATCCGCATCTGTAATAACACAACTGGTAGGCAGGAACAATTTTAGCTTTGATTACTGGGCTGTACGAGGGCAGTGCTTCCTGGTGGAAAATTTATTTGTTTACTTGCAGATGACTTTATATACTCTCAGTATGCTATATGTGACAATTGACATTATGTTCCAAGGTGGCAAAGGGAAGGAGCCTACACCGGTCAAATTCTTTCAAAGTGACATCCATTATCAAAGGGCAAATTATAATTTTATTATCTATTAAAGATGAAAAAGAGTATGGTTAAATACATAACTTAAAATGTTTAAATTAAAATGCAATATATAATATACTTTTCCATAAAGTTTGCATGATCATGTACGGGTCTGATCATTGTTGTATGATTTTCTTAGCAAATCCCTCATATGTTTCTGAATGATTATTATACATGATTATTTTATACATGATTTAGTCGTCAAAGGCAAGGTAACTTAGCATGTCCTTAGGCTATAAGCACCATTGGTCATCTTTTACTATTACTGTTACTTTGAAAGTTGTATTTGTCTGTCACTGTTAGTATTATTAGTACCATCCTATGTCTGATCATTGACTGATGAAGGAAAAATAATACTTCTATGTATTTTGAGAATTATTTGTATTTAAAGCAGGAATAACATGCATATGCTTAATACAAACTTTCTCTAATAAAGTAATTAGTTTTAGTTTTTAGATTCGCCCCTGCAGTTTCGTCCCTTATTTGGCTTCTAGCGAGGCTTTTATAAAGCTATTTGTACCCGCATTTTTTGGCACTAAATGACCAATAGTTGCTTTTTTCCGGTGTTATTATGGGTGTGTCCGCCCGTCCCTATGCGTTTTGTTCGGTTTTGTTGCGTTTAATTCGAAATATTTTTAACGTAACCAAAATAGTTCAGTATAACGCGTCTCTGTTCCCTGCTCTTTCTTACATTATATCTGCGTTCTAGGGCGTTTGTGTTCGTATTTATGCGTTGTCATGCAATTCGGTCAAACGGTTATAGATGATTTCACAACGCGCGGCCAAAACACGAGGAAAACGTCAATGTGTGAGGGCCGCTTCAGTGTCAAAATTTGTGATTATATAATAATAATAATAAAAATAATTATACCATAAATAATATTATATTTTGTAAAGCGTAAAATCCACGATAATGTGTCCTAAACGGTATTACAAGCGAGCAATTACATAAAAAATAAATAATTTTGAAAAAAAAGTTCCATAAAATAAAGACGCAAAACTTAAATTTATAATGTTACTTAGGCTACATAAAATGCACATAATTCAGTATTATACTATGCTCTGACATAAAACCCATAAAAAGCGTTGACAGAGAGATCGTATATATATGTATATATATATATATATATATATATATATATATATATATATATATATATATATATATATAATATTTAATGCAGTAAGGTTGTTACGAGGTCTGTAGTGTAAACACAAGCGTGTTTCATATCACAGATCGGTCTGACAATAGAATGAATGAAGCATTGTAATAGTACGAAGTTGCTCAATTTACCGGTGGCGCGGGGTCTCATAAAAGAATTGAATTACATGCGGTCCCATAATCCTGTTATATATTTGCTCCCATGCTTATAAGGCCATAATGAACACTTCATATAGCCTTTGGCTAACTCAGTTGAGAAAGCTTTCTCTGGCCAGAAAGCCCTCTTGGTATACATAATATATAATCTGACGGCGAGACCGCTGTAGATAGAGATACAATGAATTGTGTGGGGTAGTTGCCCTCAAGGGTTTAATATAAGACTTGACAGGTATGTTGAGCGGACTATTTATTTTGAGGTGGTACACTTTCTGTTAGCAGGCCTGACAACTTTCTCTGCCCTGTCAACAATCTCTTCTCCACATCAATCAAGTATGTAGATTTTAAATATGCAAATGAGAGCTCTCTCCTCTTAAAACAGTATACCTTGTATAAGTATTTAAATAATGGTATTTCACTGATTATGATACTATTTTTTTATTAAAATAATGGCAGTAGTTTAGTTAAATTTATAAAAGTAAAAAAAATAATAATAATAATAATAATAATAATAATAATAATAATACTATTAATTATTATAATAATAATAAAATTGGTATTTAATGTCTAAATAAGGGAAAAAATGCATAAACGAGTCACATAAAATACACATTAATAATTGTTATAAAAGCCAGCAACCACACCATGTTTGAAATGTCTCTGCAGCTGGGATAGAATAAAGCCAAACAAAGTCCTATTTTAAATTTAAGAAATCAACCAATCAAATCACTGCAGACTCATGATGTTACATAATGCGTGAAAAATTTGTAATTACGTTTGCCCTCATTTATACATATACCTAAAAGACCTCCGTAAATTCTGTATTCTTACCCGGGGTTTCTCAATGCCATTGTTGCAAAATCCTCTTACATTAAGTCAAACATTACAATACCGGATAATAACGACATGGGAAGATTAACTTCTACTGTGTTTGATATATATGGGTCTTAATACATGATTTTCCGTTGCTTGACAAGGTTGCCTCAGAGGACGTGTGTGCCTCGTAAGCGCGAACATTTTTATTTGGTATAATAAATTCCAGATTTATTTAACAATTTATTCCTGATGGTAAATTTATACAACTGAGCTAAATTGTAAATAATGCATTTTTTAACCCAGTGTAATTGAAACCATACTGGAAACACGACCAGCTATATTCTGTTACGTGAATATAAATAAGTTAACATTGAAACTCTGTTCGAAATACAGATACTTAAACCATAAATAAATGCCAATGACTCGAAGTCGGTTACTTAAGGTATGACACATTACGTTACGTTACGTTACGTTATGACACTTAAGTTAATATATTCAATATTTAGTTAATATTTTACCTAATCCGTTCGGTTATATCCAATATATAATTGGATATTACCGAACAGATTAGGTAAAACATTGCATATACCACACAGATCAGGTTTATGCATAAGATTGTTACCTGTGAAGGTGGATGAAGTGAAGATTCGCACGATCTTGGAACTCAGTGATGGCAGATCGTCCAAATATCCCTCAAACACCTTGATCATCTGCTCATTTGGCGGTTCATCAATTTCCTCGCTATTTTCCATGGCTGGCGGTTCACTTGTTTCTTCGATAAACAAGGGTTTTCAAGTACTCCAAATACTTGTCAACTCTCCATCTTATTCAGACTCCATCTATGGATGCCCCGCTTTATTATGTTCAATGGATTCTGTTCTCATGTGAAAAAGCTGTGACCCCGGAAGCCAATATATTGTTTTCTTATTGTCAGTTGGGGAACCAAAGGATCGCGAGTTCAATATATTTGTCTATCAAGATCCATCAGTCTATAGTAACCAGGCTGCAGAGTCTCTCACACAGAGTCCAAAGAGTTCGTTGTTTTGCCCCCGTGCTGAAGACTGCAATCGGTGTCGTTTGTACACATAATCCAACTCCAGGAGTGCAAGTTCACTATACCGCCTTTGCTAGAGGTCTTTGAATAACCGTGGGGATTATCATTTTGGATAATTCACCAGTCGCCAGGTGTTGCTAACCGCAGTGTTTACACGTTCTTAATAGCTAGATCGCCGACACCTGTTGCCAAGTGAGCTCGTGTCGTGTGCGCGTACTGCACGCGGTGTGTCACCGACTGCTGGTGTTACTCGCTGCGGGCTGATGTTTTCCAGAGCTGCCTTGACTGCTTTCTGCAGCTCACAGTCCTGAACGACAAGGTAAATAAGCCGTACCTGTGCTGCGCTGAATGGCAGGTACTTGGCTCTGTTCGATCCGTCAATAGCCGCGCCGTGTGGCGCCGGATTGATCCCGTCTTCCAACCACGGTACGGACCTTTCTGAATGGACCTCTCACTTGCATTGAATCCTTCAATATCGCCTTCTGTGGCGGTAGTATAAATAGTAGAAATACGACAAAAACAACCCAAACTGAACAGGCCAGAACATTTCATTTGGCACGTACGTTATAAGTAGTCTGAATACTTAGCTGGATATTATTTTTACCCGAGATGCTGAAAAAGTGACGAAAAAGTCATCACGGAGAAATAAAACATAACTGGACATTTGTGAAGGACGTCACACGAAGTGATTACGGTGTTGCCATCTAGCGGATATCTGAAGAAGCTCGGACTTTGACGTCATCAACTGAGGTACTCTCATCCACTGGTCGGCCCACCTGATTTCCTCTTAGGCAAGGACACTAATAACACAGTAAACTTAACATAAAGGGACCAGTTCATAAATATAAATCAAGGACGCATAACACAGCAAACCTAATGTAATGGGACCAGTTCACAAAAATAAACCATTCATTATATCTCTTCAGCTGGTGAAAGCAATGTTTTACCCTTGGTTATTTGGGTTGTCTGTGTACAATTTTACGCTAAAAAAGTTTTGATAAGATTTTTTTGGAAATGTTTAAATTTTGTGGATGGTTTGGAGAAAACCCATGGGACATTCCATTTCATACATGGAGGTATTCTAAATCACAATTAGGTGTTTTTAATTCAGAGGATACTATCCCATTGTTACATATGGTTATCAGTGGCGTATCCAGGATTTAAAAATAGAGGGGGCGCAGCCCTAAAGTCGGGAAAGGGGGCTGTTCTGCAGTAATTAAGTTCGAACTCTAGCCAGATGGAGTTAAAAAGAAATAAAGATCTGACCTGAGATAATTAAAGTACATAAACACAAGAAATATTTGAAGTGAAAAATACTCACTAACAGTTATTTGCATACCATTTTCATATTTATATTATTATTGAAAATTCAGCTTTCAGACATAAAGCCTGGCCATCTAGCTCCAGTGACAGTAGCTGAGTATTTAGAGGTGATTTTAATTACCCCAGAATCAAGAAACCGCAAGCTTTCATATAAAGTCTCTCGGTGTATTCAAGGGTAAATTTTAAAAATGAGGCAAAGCAAGCGTCTAGTGGAAGTACAAATAGCTTGCATGGATTGTTTAACAGTTGTTGGCCATCCAACATCATGTTACAGAATAATCATAGGGTTTGGAGACTTCACTTCTGCAAACAAACAAAATAGAAAAGAGAGATATTAAAAAACATGAGAGAAATGTGTAAGTATATAATCCTTTTACTGTTTAGATTTATTTTAGAAATTTTCAAAGTCTGACACTCTTTGCATTTACATTACAGAAAATATCTTGCTAAGCTTTTGTTCTTTCTTCACAAAATTTCAACAAATCAACAAAACTAGTTTCTCTTTAGGTCAATAGGAATCTTTAGAACTGATAATAAATATACATTATTATATCAGATATATATATATATATATATATATATATATATATATATATATATATATTAACATTAGAGACAAGATCTTCTTGTTTTACTTCTTTCTTTTCCATGTGGGAATAACATTACCATAACCGTGCACAGAGAAACATGAAATATTTATTTACTGAAATATTTATTTACTTTATATACTTATCTATGTGTGTGTATACTTAAATAATCCAACATAAAGTAAATTTGAGTAAACAAACATAACACTTGCCAGTAGCTGACTGGTATAAGTGTTAGCAGAATTTTAGGTGGGGGGGGGGGGGCGCGCCCCTTTGCGCCCCCCTATGAATACGCCCCTGGTTATCTCATTATAACAGAGCTATAAATTGATATTTGGGGACAGGTTCGTCCTGGAGATAGTCTTGGATAGGCTTGTGAAACCATGACAGACACGTCCCGAGTTGTTTGGTTGGGATCCTGACGGAGGATGTGGTCTATGACAATTTTTTAATTACTTGCGACAGGGGATATCGTTTTGTCTTTGTTTGTTGGTTAAAATTTTGTAATCTTAGTTTGCAACTATGTCAAACAGGTTATGGACGGATTTGTAAAGCCGTTTATATAAGATTAGGGTGATATATTAAAGATTCCGCATTCAGTAATGTGAGTTACTCAGTGAACACGGAGGTTTCATATTACTTTTTCCCCAATATTGATGCGTACCATTAATTTGCTAAGGTTTCAGTATCCTCAACCCACCTTGCTTCAATTTAGTTTAAAATCTATATGGAAATAAAGTTTAAAAACATATTTGGAATTCTCAGAATATTCTTTGTAAATACTTTAAAAAAATTGTTGGTTTGAAATTTTTATAACGAAAATTATTATTTTTACAAAGAAACTGCGCGATATACCACGCATCTTGCAGAAAGTCTTTTTGATTATACGCCATCTCTTTAGAAACAGATATTGGGAAAACCAGCGTTTCCTGATAGTAAGTGAGATATATTGGCTGAAATGTTTTCGGAAAATGGCTAAAATTTGTTTGAAAAGAGTAATGTCATTTTGGTTGGTTAATGAACAATGAATACAATCGACCAATATAATATAAATCTATATTAGGCACTTTATCATAAAGAGGCGGAGCCTATGTTCCCATTCTATGTTCCTGTCCAGTGGTAATCAGGACCCCATGCTGTCCAGGTCCATTAATAAAGATAAGCAGTGCTAAGCTGAAAGACTTAATTTGATATCCCTGGTCACACTCCAAGCTGTCAATCAAGAACACAATCTATTCAATATACCAACTGATGAACGTGTTAGTCAATTCAGGATACATCTGGATACACCCGACTTGAGGCTGACAAATCTCTCAAATTGTACTATTGTGTGAAATGTAATGTCAACAACACGTTTTGTGACAAGATGATATATATTAATGCCCTCTAGTTCAAAAGGTTTATGAAAGAATGGAAATTTCCTGATTAATACATGATGCTAAGCCCTTAAAATTTGTAGCATAAATAAAGAAAGCAGTCAACTAGATTGTAGTCATAGACCACATGTACACCTCCGCAAACGTTATTGATCACCAGACGACTATATGGAAGAAGATTAAATTCGGTCACACTTTTCACTCAATAATAGTGAATGCTGACGATCTTGACTGCTTTATCTCATAATGGTAAATGATCAATAAGTAAAACATATTTTGGTGAACCAGATACGACCAAAAACTAATGACTTGTTGTTCTAATATTATTCAAACCAATCCCAAATTTTACAAAAGAAAGAAAGAAACGTATAATAACCGTGATTTTACGACATATACATCAGTACGACATTACACTGTCATATTTTTGACACCAACCTCAGCTATCACACGGTGACACCAAACTCGGCCATCACACAGTGACACATCATTAGGAAATCACACGATGGCATCACACTTGGACATCACATATTGACACAATACTTGGACGTTACACGGTGGCAATATGCTGCGACGTCATGCGGTGACACAACACTGGGACATCACACGGTGACAGCAAACATGGCCATCACACGATGACACAAAACTCGGCAATCACCCGGTGACACCAAACTCGGCCATCACATGATGACAGCCGTTAGAGCATCATATAACACAGTGACACCACACTTGGCCATCACATGGTGACACCGTACTCTGCAATCACACGGTGAAACCAACCTCGGCCATCATAAGGGACACTGCAATTGGACATCACCCGGTGGCATCACACTCGGTCATCACAGGATGACACCACATTCGGCCGTCACACGGGACACTGCACTAGGTCATCACACGATAACATCACACTCGGCAATCACAAGGTGACACCATACTCGGCCATCACACGGTGACACCAAACTCGGCCATCACACGGGAAAGTGCACTGGGTCATCACACGATGACAGCCGTTAGAGCATCATATTACACAGTGACACCACACTTCGCCATCACACGATGACACCGTACTCTGCCATCACACGGAGACACCAAACACGGCCATCACACGGTCACACCAAATTCGGCCATCACACGGTCACCAAACTCGGCCATCATAAGGCACACTGCACTTGGACATCACACAATGGAATCACACTCGGTCATAACAGGGTAACACCACATTCGGCCGTCACACGGGACACTGCACTAGGTCATCACACGGTACTATCACAATCGGCCATTACACAGTGACAGCACACTAGAGCAACATCTTACACGATGACACAATATTAGAGCAACATGCCACACGGTGACACCATACTAGAGCATCATATAACACGGTGACACCACACTTGGCCATCACACGGCGACACCAAACTCGGCCATCACACGGTGACACAACACTCGGCCTTCTCACGGGACACTGCACTGGGGCATAACAAGGTGACACTTCACGTGGCCATCACACAGTGAGATCACGCTCGCAAACACACGGGACACTGCACTGGGTCATCACACGGTGGCATTACACTCGGCAGTCACACGTCGACACCACACTCGGCCATCACACAGGGACACTTTACCGGGTCATCGCACGATGACAGCCGTTAGAGTATCCTTTAATCACCGCGCTCGGCCATCACACATTGACATCACACTCGGCCATTACTAGCGACACTGCACTTGGTCATAACACCGTGACACCACACTCGGCCGTCACACGGGACACTGCACTTGGTCATAACACCGTGACACCACACTCGGCCATCAAACGGTGACACCACACTCGGCCATCACACGGCGGCATCACACTCGGCAATCACACGGGACACTGCCTGGGTCATCACACGGTGATATCACACAAACACATACAAATTAGGGAACTACACAATTTGTTTACCTATTTTTTGTGGCCTGAAATGAAATATTTCTGCTTTTCCAAGATAAGCCATAAAGTATTAGTATTTTGGTCTTCATACCTATTCAATCAATTCCTTAAAGGAAGGGAAACAAACATTTGTCAATTACATGCTTTGTATATATGATTTAATGCCAGTCAAAGATTGTCTTAGGAATTTCTGCATGCAGCCAATCGCATCAAATTTCACAGGAATATTGATCATGTGATTGTTATGTCATTTTAGCAGCAGGTGGCGCCACCTGCGTCCATTAACTCTTTAAATGGTCTTTTCTTCATTTTTCAAAAATAGTCTAAGTCATAAAGAATTAGTTTGGATTTTATATCTAAGTTAAGAGTAGCTAAGAGGAAGGGAAACTGAACGAGTGTAAATTTAGCCAAATCATTTTCAAGATCATGATGGGTACACAATATGAAGCCTCTAGGGATATAGGATCCACATTAAATTCTCAAGGGTACGTGTATACACCAAGCAATTAACACAGTTCATTACCGATGATACAATTAGGTAACTAATAGGCCTGTAAATTGTGAGGGACCTCAGAATCAATTCAATCCTTGATTCTTTACCTTCGATTCAATTCTTGATTCAATTCATTCTTATGTAGTAAATTTCAGACTTCTGAAAAAAAAATAAAAGCAATTTTTCCAAAATGGATGTTAGTAAATTTCAGCAAATGAAAGAAATATGGGGCTCTCACTCTGTTTGTCACCGCTATATATGTTTTTCTGCTCGAGTGGTCCACCAGCGAACGGTTAAAGAAGATTTAGGGCACATACGGGATAAAGAGCTTCAACGTTGCAAACTGCTTCGTTAAATCTGAGAGCTCACAGAGGACTTAGTGATGCTACATGCAAAAAAAAAAAAAAATAATCGATAAGCATAAATCCAGAGGTTAATAATCGTTTACAATTTAATCGAGGCCTTGCAATTCAATGCATCGCTTCCTCGATGCGTTGTGACACACCTAATAACTATATAAGTACTTTATTTGATACAATTTTCATTTAATTTTATACAAGTTTTTACGTTCTCACTGATTAAAATGCAATTCAATTATATTAAACTCTCCATTATCAATCAACCACGCATGCGTGTTGTCAGAGGAAAACATTCCTGGTCAATATAGCGGTCGATTAATATGGATCATATCGGAACTGCACATGCCCATATCTGCCTTTATTTCATATAAAAAACAGAATGACTGCACATGTGACAGATACAAGCAAGGTTATTCAAGAAAATTATTAAGAACCTTTTGATTGAAGTTTCATATTGGGCTGAAGGCGGCCAATATTATCTCTGGTCAATATGTACGTAATATCAATCAAAACCCTTATGACATATATTATTAATGCATTTTATTTGTTAGTATGTACAAATAGTAATATGCAAGGATTATTAATATTCACACACATAGTTTAATGACTGACGTCGCACATATATACATATTATATTATGCAGTCACTCTACATTAAACATTATTGTATATATGGTTCAATTACAAATACTTAACATGGCAAGAAATTTTAGCATCAGTAGTAATAATATGCCGTTTCGAACTTTTTCATCCACAGGAGGTGAAATTTTACCTTAAATATTGTCACACTTTCTTCTTGTGTGCCTGATATGCGCAACGATCCGGTCTTAGACCACTACGCTATAAAAGCCTTTCCCACATAACTAGCGACACCTATCGACGGGGACGGACACTGATATGTAATATACAAACTTCCAAAAACAAATCTGCTTCATCTTCTTTTGTATATGTTCAGTAACACAGCATCAACAGATACACTACGAGGAAGAAATGACCAAACCGCTCTAATTTTGTTGTCCTGTCGCCATTTTGCTTGATAAAACCGAGATGGAAGTCACGGCGAAACCGAAGCTTGCTATTGAAAATGGTTTTGCAGTTTCACAAATATCAGTTATGCTTTTGCTAATGAGGTAATTTGCATTACACCTTGCGGTAGTTGCTCCGGTAACCATTAATGGTTAGCATTTTGTTATTTGTGTCGAGCGCGCATGCGCAGAATAGAAAGTTTGAGGTCAAGTTTGCATTTTGGTTTTATTGAAAGTTAAGTACAAAAGAAACAGTTAAACACAGTCATAAACTGAATGCACTCCTTGAACCGAACACACTTTTATACTTTGGAGGAAGGCCGAACAGGCACTGCTGATATAATATCAATAGACCCTGCTAAATGCAATCAGCTATGACTGATTTAAAACAAGTGTGAGCACCGATGTCTTGAATAATGCGCATGGAATGTAGGGTGATTGTAGAAACACATCAAAGACAAAATGTCGCTAATTGTCTCAGGTTGATGTTGTACCAAACCAGTAGTAACAATGTAGGGATTAGATAGTACATTCTGTCTGGATGATCCGTCATTCCCCCGTTGGCAGGTTTATCTGGCTTAATGGTGAATTCATCACTGAAGTTCTCTGATTGTCCTGTGGGACAGCCTGAAAATAATAACAGCAATATACAGTCGGAGACCTCAAACCTCCGCCAAAATAATCCTCATGAAACGTTGCTGCGGAGTTCTACACACCTGTCACGGTTCAAAAACCCCATCCGAGGTCACCTCCGCTGATACCTATCAATAGCTCTATTAGTATTACAATGAAAAAACCGTTACGATGGGTCAGGCTCCTTTTATTTATAGTGATCCAGATTACTTCAAAAATTGAACTGATTATTATTCAGGTCTTTTCCTAACCCTACACAAAATATCAACAAAACCTTTTCAGAAGCATTTTGCGTTATTTGATTGACCCAGGGTTAAGTGTAATACTTCTCGCTACTAAGCACGAGTTTGTCCAAAGAAGGTTTATTCTTGGATTGTGACGAATTTTGATTTCGAGGTTAACCCTTTAGACAAGAAGTCCTATAGTTCCCATAATTCCTGAATGGTATTTAATTTTGTTCATAAGCCGTGTTAAGAGACAATTAACAAAACTTTGTGACTTCGACAAAATCTGGCGTGATGTGAATTTTTTTTAATGAAAGGATGCAATTATACAAGGTTATATTGTATTGTAAATATGTGAGCAACACGAATAGCTAATGGCGGACTGGGCTAGTCTGTTATAATGCAGGAAATACTCACCCGTCACATTTAAAGTTACTCTTGTTCTAAGAGCCAAGACGGAAGGCGCACCAGCATGGCAAGTAAGGGGCGCATCTTGATCCGCACACGTGACCAGCCATCTTCCGGTAAAAGCCAGTCTACTTCTGACGCTGGTTTCATCCTCGTCGAAAGGACCAGGTCTGTCGACCCTGTCAGGTCGCACTTGTAACATTTTGATAATTTTTTGCCCTTTGACTGAAGCGACCATGACGCCGTCGTTTCCCGCAGCCCTAGTTTCGCAGTGTACCGTCAGATGAGTGCCTTGTTCTACTGCTATAACAGTGTTGTTTTCCACTGGTTTAAAGTTTATAGTGTCAACGCTGGAGTTGACGGTTTGGCTGAACTCAAAGCTCATATCGATACTGCCAGGTTGTTCTGTATAGATATATTATGTTTATTAATAACTTCACAAGTTCAAAGAAATTGTGTAAAAAGTGAGACAATAGGATTATTACAGCCAATATATGCGTCACATTTGGCTGTAATGTTTACCTGTAAATAAGTAAAACAAAAATTGCTGAACACTGCAGACCGCTGCTAGAAACTCAGTATGTACAAATCTATAAACAATTGTATTCTATCAATGTATAGTACATAATACAGGTTTCTTATTCCCAACCAATTACGTGTGTTGAGAAAGTTTCGTCCACTCATACAGGTAAGCAGTACTTAGCAGTCCGCATAGTAGGCATTTATATAGGGCTTGTAAGCCTAACTTGATACAAGCCATATGGAGGAATACATTGCAATGGTCTTCCATCATGTTGTGTAGATAATGTGGTTAACAGCCTATAATTTTAACATGAGGAAACGAATGATGAATTAACACATAAGGTTTCAGTCGCTCCTGCTCAAATGTAATCGTTTAATTGTATATCCCGTTTAATTGTATAAAACAGTGCACTCCCAACCCAAATTGAAAATTACCTTTCTCTACGGTAATGAGTCATTTCCTGTATGAGTCAAATCGTTTAATCGTCCGGTAACCCGTGAGAGCATGCGTTCATAAATTCAACAAAAATGCCGAGGGGTTTACCAGTATGCTGAATTAAAATGGAATTTTTTTTCACGCTCATGGTAGATGTTGTAAGAAAATAAAATAAAAAGCTAACGATTGGCCTAGTTTATGTCAAGTGACAGGGTACCTGTAGACCATGAAAATATTTGCATCCTCAACCCTTAAAGTGCGTTCCTCGTTGAAGGATGTGATGGCATTCTGACATCCAATAAGCTGGTCGTATGGACCCTTTATAAGTCAGAGGGCCAAACTGGAGCTATGATATGAGTAGACGAAACTATCACAACAGCAAGCAAGTGGTAAATGATCTCAATCTACTTTTAAGTTCTGAAATATTAATCGTTACATTTTATGTCGATCTTGGTTATATCGGTTGTCAAAATACAGTATAAGAAACGATTTGTCCCGATGAAACATGAGCTTAACATTGGGAACCATATCGGGAAGGATCAAGAAACATCGGGTGGATATTGGGAAATCCGAGAAAGATTTATTAACATTCAAAAGAATTTCCCGATTTTTTTTCTGGTTCGGTAAGGCGTCGTGGAAATTAGAGATAAAATCGGAATATCCGGATATATTAGTTGACAATAGTTAACATCGGGTGTACATCTGGTTGCCACAATATTATCCCGAAGTGTCTCGATGTTGTACCGATATTTCCCGATTATTCCCGTTATTCCTCCGAAGTGTCCCGATCTTGATGATATCTACAATTTACGTCCTGTTCCGATTCTTAATTTTTGCGCCATCGTGACGATATCAGATCACCTGTAAAATATGAAAAAGTACTTTTCACATATCAAAAAACATATCCTACCTGCCACGTCCAATGACCAGGCTTGTCTGGGGCCAGTACCATCATCTCCCATACGAACTTCAAACTTTCCAGCATCGACAATTGTCACATCTGAAAGATAATTTCATAGCTTTTACCAAAGTACGTGAACACGAGAACTTCAGTTAATATTATATACAATGGCACCATAACCATGTCAAATTTCCACTTATGGGAATAAGCGTTAACCAAGCGGTCCTGGTGTGCGTATACCTTTGCCCTGCTGCCATCTAGGCAGTGCAGGGTGAACTACAATATGATATACATGTAAGGCCAAAAAAAAGTTTGGTTTTCAGGCACTTTTTTCATAAGTCAGTACGGGAGGGCGATATTTTATTTTCACCTTTTTTGTATGTTTTGATAAAAATGTAAAATGATCAGTGAAAAGCATGAAAATAACAGAATTTATGGCTTAACAGGTAAAAGCGTTGCATAACAAAGTAAATCTTATCCAAATGGTATTATTTTATCTACTTGAAAGTTAAAAATCAAAATAAAAATTTTTGATGCGGGGGTGAAAAAAATTGAGACGGTACCTGCGAACCATACCTTTTTATTTATTTTTTTTTTTTTACCTAAGAAAGTATTTAGATTTCGGATCAAGATCTTCGACAAGGACCGAGACATACATACGTACATAATATATAATATGTTCTTTAAACAAGGTAAAGTAATGAATACGTTCTATAGATAAACATTTATATGGGTATATTAGCAACTACAGCAACGACCGGAACTCACTTGTTACTGTAAGTGTGACTTGACGGCTGAACCCTGAGACCTTGACATTGACGCTGTACCTGTCAGGAACGTCATCAGTAAAGGTTTCTCTGTTGAGGATGGTTTCTAGTTGACTGTCCGGATGTGGAGAAGATTTCAATACCCGGAAGTCTACATTCTTGTATTGTGGCCATGGATACACCAAGCAGGAGATTGAAAACGAGGCTCCCGCCATAAGCAAAACATCGTCTGGTTGTTCCTTTCCTTGGTACTGAGTGTTTTGTGTTTTGAAACTGCATTGCATCTGATCACGATCAGACAGAAGACCACCCACTGTAAAAAAATATTGATTTACTCAAGATTTTGGTCAACAATTAACCTATTTGTCTTACATGGATTGTAGAAATGATTATAATAACTAATGCTAGGCACTCTCCGTGACATATATGGTGGCGTTTGGTAGCCTATAGGTATTTTTTCATTTGCTGTTTATTTATGAATAATATACTACTAGCTGGAGTACGTGCTTCATTCATTGACAGGTTTTAAAATATTACATATCATTTGTACTTCAATATCTCCATTTTAAAACTCACTCTATTTCGGCCGTTACATTATTATGTCTAAGATTACGGCTGTCTTAATTGGACCAGATTTACATTTATTAACATTGGAACTCACCCACGGCGATCTGGTTAAACTCCTCTGAGTGGGCAAATGCTACATCATCATATGCGTCATTAAACAGCTTCATCAGCGCATCGTTCTTGGGCATCAAAAAATGACGATTATGGATCGACCTCCCTGAAAATAAGTGTTTTCTTTACTTATTTAAGCTAATTACGTGCACCAATACATGACAAATGACGATTTGCTTCATATTACGACGATAGCATCAAAATGACCCCAAATAGCAAATTTTAATTTATTAGTATATATAGTGGAAAGATTTTAAAGTGATATTGAGAAATATATGTGCTGAATTATGACTACTGTCAGATCTCAAGAAAGACATGTATAGAAAGTGGTGTTAAGCATAGGTCGTTAAATCATAATCAATGATTCTAAAACAAAGGCAACTGTTGCACATTTAAATAATCGAATATTTCATAAACATGTACCTGCAAGATTCAGGGTTTTCGGTAGGGAGACAGAATAGAGAATTAAGGACGCCTAGACCCAATTTTTATGAGGATTTTGAAGCGGATCTGGATCAAATGTAGAAGAACCATTTATTTTTTACTTTACGTTATTATTGTGTCTTATAATTATTAGATATCGTATTACTATATGATTATTATACAACGATATCGCTACCTATAGATAACGTAACCAATGATGATCAGATAATAAACACTTTCACAGAATGGTATCAACGCAAGTACTCTTTTATGCTAGTTACCATTTTTCTGTAGAAAATGGTTCGGCTTTGAGATCTTATGGCTTGCAGACACAATCGTTATATAACTGGTATATTTACCTGATTTCCAGGTGATAAAGTTGCCACGTCGACTATCAAATCTGAAGCAGGTGTAGCGCACATCGCTGGAAGAAAAAAAAAAAACAAAGGATACGATCCGGAAAAACAAAGGATACTAAAACAAAAAAAAAACAAAGGAAACAAAATAGAAAACAGGATACTAATACAGATAAAAACACTGTTTGGCAGTTTTATTCATAAAGTCGACCAGGCCTCGGATAAGCCCCATTTAAAAAAAATAATTGATCAGCACTCTCATTTTTTATGTTGAGATCACACCAAATATTTTATTTAAATCAAAGAATACGGAGTTTCAGTGCCACTTGTTCTTATATCTAGAGCCAACCAAAGGGAAAACAATATTATTCACTGCTCTGTATCGATAAATATATTTTCGGACCTAGTTTTGTTCTACAGGTCACCGGGCCCTATCAAAATTTTAATATTCATGAGTTTAATTTTTACATTCTTCTTTAGGAGCGCTTGAAGGGGCTATTTTGGCCTCACTGTATTCGTGATAGAGCTGTCTGGAAACTATACATGGGCCGGAGGCAGACTTTTCTACATACCCACTACGAGGGAGCCTGTGTATAGAGAATGAGACTCTCTCTGGTCAGACGTACTGATTTTTTTAATGGCCAAAGCCGGGAAAGACCTCAGAAGACTGATCTCTTAAAATAAATTAAAACATGGTTCATGACATTCCAAGACACGGATATACATTTGACAGAATTTTATTTTTATTGCTGAAGAAGGTTGTTAGGTAAACAAAGAGATCTCTTTTGGAGGTATTCCCGGCATGAGACTATTGGCATCATGCCGTGTGCTGGAGTGAAATGGCTGGAGGGGATCCCTTGCGCATGCCAAACGAGACTTGGCGACCAGTAACTGCTGCTCTGGTACCCTTCCGTCAGAGGTCGTTTCAAACTCTTGAGAGTCCGAGTCTGCGCCGTGTGGCGCACTGCCTAACATTGGTAGCAGTACCTTGTATCTGTTCGAGAATCTAGAGTAATAGTTTCCTTCATTCTTCCCACATAAGACTACTATCTAATAAAGTCATGAGTAAACTTCTTCTGACGGTCATTCGCTGAGCCGTCTTTACGCCGAAATCGAGCAAGAAATTGTATTTTTGAACTAATTAAGTAAATGGTGCAGATGAAGATCATGCATCGACAACATCTAATCCATATATAACCAAAAAGTATCTGTCATTTAAAAATAATTTATATTTTGCCAAACCTGTGGATCTATCTGCCGTGACACGGCAGTGTAAATATAAACATAACCTTAAATCGGTACTTGATATGGTTTAATATTTTACGTGATATAATTCAGTTTCAAGAATTGTTGAATTTGTAAATCCTATATGATGATGCAGTGATACATGAACATTATGCAAAGGAATAACCTTGATGAATTCGGGGATTAACCATTATTGTAAGCAGACGTAAGGAATGGGAGAACAGCGATCTCGAGTCACATGTTGTTCGAAGTATTGGCCATGAAACTGGGTCAGTAACTGGGTCAAATGTCAGGTTTAAATTTGTCTACTCATATATGCTCTACTCATCACTGACCTTGACCCAGCGCTGGAGGTTAAGTCTCGTCGCTCTTAAACTTCTAGTCACAGTGAGTAGTCGTAAAAAACAACTCCTAATTTCTGGCATTTCATAGATGTTATATCAGGCAAATTTTAATACTGCCCTGTGTCCGATAAGTTCGTCGACCAACTCATGAATATTAATACAACCCGATGACCTATAAGCCGGTACTCACCAATCACCGACCGTTGACGTTGACATGAGGAATTTGGATTCTTGGTGGAGTCTGCATGAGTGATAGACCTGTCTGCTGGTGACCTGGTTCAGGGTTGTCATGGCAGCAATGGTCGTGTCATTGATGTTGAATTTACTGGCGATGTCCACTGTCGACATCCACTCCCCTTTCAGATCCCAAGGCAGGTTACAAGACGAAACAAGAGGCTCTGGCAAAACTAAAGAAAAATTATAACAATGATGATAATAATAATAGTAATAATAATTAAAATAAAAATAATAAATTAATTATTAATAATGAAGGTAAAGATAAAGAGCAAGGTTATCAATTTTCCAATCTCTCCGAGAACATTGTTGAAACGAGACATGTTCTGCGACATGTCGCGCGACAAGTCGCACCATGTATGGTGGCGTTATTGTGACCACAGTCTGAAAATCGGATGGATTTTGTAAAAAAAAGGGCAAAGAGCTCCCAGCTGGGCCGATTCTGTAAACCTGCCGGGCCACAGCTGGTTATGTGACACTTAGGCGTAACGGATATTGTTCAAATGATACCTGGCGTAACCACCATGCGGATGTCGCCTTCATATGGTGAACGCAGTGTCGAGCAGCTTGCGAAACGTGACATCACGAACCGACGCTTTTCACCAAGAACCATGACGTCACCCTGCGTGAGCTGTCAATAAAAAACACATAAAATATAGTTAGACCTGCTAGTTTACCGACAATAATAAACCACTGGACAGAAACATATTGTTTATAACAGACATGACTTATAGTTAGACAGAAACCCTTAATAACTAACACACCATGCAAGTGATGATAAACTGTTTTTAACAAACCATACACATAATATAGGCAGACAAATGTTGTTCAAAGCAAGTTTATAATCTAAATAACAGCAAATAATTAAGTTGTACTGGGAGCAGAAACACGCCCGCTCTTTCTTTGGGCACGAGCACTTTCGTTGAACCAACTCAAGGAGGAAAACTATGATTCCTTGGTCATATACCTAGTGAAGTTGTTAAGCAGTAACAACAATTGAAATCACGATTCCTAAAGTTATGTTCTGATGCCTATACCCGGCACCTATACGGTATCCTGAAATAATGTCCTGATACCTGTCAGGCAACTGATGCGATGTCCTGGAGTTACATTTTGATCCCTACAGGCACCTGATGCGGTATCCTGAAGTTACGTTTTGATACCTACAGTGCCTGAAGCGGTATCCTGAAGTAACGATTTGGTACCTACAGTTACCTTAAGTGGTATCCTGAAGTTACGTTTTGATCCTTACAGGTAGCTTAGGTTGTATTTGGAAGTTACGTTTTTATACATACAGGTACCTTGAGTGGTATCCTGAAATTACGTTTTGATACCTACATGTACCTTAAGTGATATCCTGAAGTTACGTTCTGATAGGTACACAAAACACCAAAGAGGCATCCAGAAGTTAGTTTGACACCTACCCGGCACCTGAAATGGTATCCTGAAAATACGTGTTGATACCTACAGGCTTAAGTGATATCCCGATCTGACAGGTATCGAGCAACTGAATTATTATGTGATACATACCAGGCACCGGTAACGGGTTCTTAAGTCAGAGTCTCCAACATCCATTACGGCTCCCCAGTAGTAATCAAAACCATATGACTGCGCTCTCCATGTTCCCAGACAAACGTACCGTGTCCTTCCTTTTGTAGCAAATCGAACAAAAACCACATCAGTGATAAATTTGAAAGATACTTTGGTTTGCTTCATATCAGCAAAATCTTAAGAATTTTATAAGATCCCAAAAGAACGTATAAGGAATGAAAGTTATTATTTTTAGAGATAATATAAAAGATCTGATATCATTTTACAATATCAGTCTGTGATTTACTCATATGATATGTATAATATTTTGTTATTCAAATCAATTAACTTTTGTTTTTCAATTCTATATATATGAATAACGAACCTGGGATGTCAGTGAGGCAACTACATGGATAAGTGTGTTGATGGAGCGTCTTATTCACAAAGCTTATCACTTTCGCTGTAATTTAACTAACTCAATATCGCGAATTTGAAACCCTAGCGAATATAATTTCAACCCCATTTTGATTATCTTCGCCGATAGAGCCTTTGAAACCGGTCTCGAATCCATTCTGTATCACTATAGACATTGACATTTATCAGATGTTGTTGGTTCCGGTCTCGGTTTCGGAGGTTGTTATGTCGTTCTATGGTCTCGAGGTAAAATGGGTCTGCGGTCTCTATTCACACTGTGGAGATTCTTACTAATAAGAGTACAACTCTGCTGTCAAGGGTTTATGGGCGTCACATTCTGGCTCCCAAGATGCACTGCGGCTTCTAAATACACCAGAGTCGTAGGTAAAAATGTAGTGACGAATGTAAAGTAGTCCGCTCAACTACGTTGGATTAGAATTGTTCAAAGGCAAATTACATAAACATTGGTATTTTTGTGGTAAAGACTTCACACGGAATAAGTAATATTTTGTAAGCATACGCATATGAAAATGTAAATAGAAGATGTTTCCTTGAAATGTAACGAATTCTGATTTAAAAGTTCGAAATTTAAGATTTGTAGTCCCGGCTGTCATACAATGCTTACCAGGAAGAGATTCGTTTTGAGTAGTAAACGACCTCTGGTGGAAGGGTGGTCTTCCTTGTGATCTCGTCTTTAAAACCAGGAAGTTATTCGGGTTTTATCAAGTACTCACAATTCGTACATGTGTGATTTGCTCTTTTTTAATTTATTTTTCTTTCTTCAACATAGGAGCATGTATGTTCCCAATGTCTTTGTTTCGGGTTTGCCAGTTTTGACTTTTGACTATATCAATTATATGATTTACATTGAATCCAAGCACAGTTGTGGATAAAGACGCCCTTTTCGAAACAGTGCTCTTTGGCATCTATATAAAACATCAGGTATAAATGTAGTGAAGAGGGAAGATATAATTGATCAAAATATATTGCATTTGAATTGTTTTAACGTAAATTAAAAGACTATGTAACTTCGTTATTCATATTTGTTCCCGTTTCGTCGACCTTTCATGACTTAAAGACTGTTTTATCGTAGCCATATTATTATCTACGTCAAAAGGGGAATCGGTCATCAAACAGATAAAAAGACCGCCCAAGGGCCAGTGTTGTTACATTTTGTTTAAACACTGACAGCGCACTGGGCCGTTACCATCAAACAAAATGACATTTTCGATTTATTCAGTAATTAGTCTCTGGACAATAAAGATCATGGTATCCAGATACTTGTTTTGGAATGTTTTGAGGGGTCAATTTTGCTTTACTGCATTCAGGTCTGAAATTTGTGAAAATCAGTTCTACGAGCTACAGATTTCTTTTTCTTATCATTTTTATCAACACGTTCTCGAAAGAAAACAGCCTTTATATAAGATTTTAGTGGATTGGCACAATTTTATGGCTTTTATTGATGCTTTATAGACATATCTATACACTCCCCACTGTTGTATCCTACCTTGCAGGAACTGACACCCTGGCATGTTTAGCGTGAATACCTCGTTGTTTATGTAAGGCGAGCCTGGCTCCTGGCAGGCTGTTAGCCGGTTCCTATCATTTTCACAGTTTTCTAGTGACGCCGAGGACTCCATTTCGAGGCCATACACTCCATAAAACAATGTCTTACAGTTTACTCCGACAGCGTCCTTGCCTGAAACGTGAAAGCATTTGAAATATTGAACGAAATCAGTAAGAGAGTGGGAGAGGGAAAGAGAGGGTGTTCTTAATTTGTAAGTGAAGGAAAGGAAATTAAATTTTCTTATTTCAACACAGGAATGTCCTAGGGCCTCGGCGTTACCTACATGTTCTATAGTCGGTACCAACAGAGGGTAGCCATTTTTTTAAAAAATAATTATTAATTCAGACTTCAGTATAATCATACATATTGACACTGACGCATTTTCCTTGGAGCCAGATCTCTTCCTTCGTTGCGTCCTAACGTCTTGCAAGAGACCCTACATCTGTGGGCACCGGTCCTGTTATATCATGAATTTTTAACATGCGCACACGTGATAGGACCGAAATCATAACGTCCAATTTGCTCCACATTATAAACAGTCCATAGAAATCAAAACTGTTCACACGCCTTATCAACAAGAACAAATGCGCCGGAAGATCACAGGTTTACAGGCCTTTATATGATTGGCCGGATGCCCAATAATGTCTCCCTTCGGCAGACGGGTGATTTTAAACAGACAGCAAGAATACCATGCTCGGCGAGTACATGGAACTTACACGCGGGTCACCTGATTGGTACAGTTGCCTTGTTAATAATTACTGAAACCCGGGGGCTCCATGAAGCAAAGTCTCTGCGCAAATCAAGTCTTATATGACATACAGCTGAGCGTTGTTTATTAGAAAAGCTCAGGAGCTCAGGGCTTTTTTCGAAGAAACGATCGTTTGGTTAGCCGATCTCGTAGGATTCACGATGATCGCCAAATATCGGACGTTATCAGATACTGACAGACATGACTTACTGAAGTAAGTCCAAAACCTGGGCAAGACATTTCGTGACTTTATTCATCAATTTAAGCAATCTATAATGTTAGATAATTACAATTATTGCTTATTGTCCTGTAAAATAAATTTTCATTAACAGCTGTTACGAATCGGACTATCTTTGACACACATGTTTTGGGTTTTTTCTTTGCTGGGATATCGGATAAACGATAAAAATTTCGGTTTATCATGTTTAAACTTCGGAAACACGATTTTCGGATTACTGCTCTTCGGATAAACGTTACTCTACTGTATATAACATTTAAAAAACATCATGACATGAGGCTAGTATTTATAATTTACCAATTACAATCATCTGGGTTCTAAAATATTCTTATCCAGAAGTGATTTTGCATCCGCTACAACCTGCCAGCCTCACCGTGATATTTACTTTCTAAAATATTTATGACTCCAGACAACCAATCAGCGGCTTTAAGTTGTAGTTCTTTGTGCATGGTGCATGTGATCAATGAACTGGACACATTTAAGAGGGTAATTGTTCTAAATAGAATATTTTTTTCAGATGGAAAATTCCAATAATAGGGAAAATGGGAAATACAAATATAGAAATGCACGTGTTCAAACAAAAAAATCGTACCATAGGTATCACAAAAGAAGAGACAAACACTGAGAAACGACCGAGTTGGTGACTATTTGCAGGGCTCAGTGGTCTCTGAAAATGTATGAAAACTTAACTGATGCCGCCTGTGTGGATACAAGAACATGAGCGGGTTTCTTTCAGCTTATTTGTCCGTATATACGTTCCATGCTATTTTAGTAACTATTGGTGGAAAATACCATACTACAATGTGTTATGCATATATATATTATTTATACTTATATTTTTCGTCAGCAATAAATATTGTGTCTGTCGTGCATCAACTTATTTGAATACATGACACATCACGTGACACGTCGCGTGATATACAGTCACGTGACAGTTATGATGAATGTTGTTAAAGGAACAAATACACATATGTATTGTTACTCACGGAATAATGTATGTATATCAGAAGTTGGGCTGATATCCATGCACGCCTGATTCATTGTGGTTCTTTCGTCTGATATACACCGTCCTGCAACAGTTTCACAATCATCATAAATACAGTTTATCATCATGTATTATTCCTGCAATAATAGTGAACGTTCTGTAACTTATCTTATACAGTCTGTATCGGTTAACTTCGACGTTTTGTTCATTTCATTTGATTTAACGCGTTTGTAATATAATACGGTCGGTTTTATGTTTGTTTCAGAGGATTTGCTTACTTAATTTGTATCTGCATGATTCCGTATGGCTAGAGGTGAATTCAGACAGTTTGCTTAGTGAGTTTGTGTTGGATTCCGTTTGGTCTGATGTTTGCTTTTGAAAGGTTTCTGACTTAATGTGTATTGAAATCTTCCTGGTTTGGCGTTTTATTTAGATTTTCTTGCTGAATTTACAAGTTTTTCTTGTTGAGTTTGATATTTATTTCAAAGTTTTATGTCGTATTTTGTTCGGTTGTATGATTATCGGTTATGGTCCCCTTTTGTTTACTTATCGCATTTTGTATTACTTTCAGTATGAACGTAAGTTTTACCTACCGCTTATGTATTGAATTGTAACGTTTGGTTTTATTCTTGCTGTAGCTATGGCGTTTGTATAATACGTTTAGTTTATATGCTTATTTGGAAGGGTTTACTGCTCGCGTATGAATTTGATTATGTTCTTTTATGTTTATTATACCATCAGTTAACTTATCGCTTTTTGCATTGGTATGCCTTTTTTTTTTATTAAAGTTAGTTTACTTACTGCGGTTTGGCTTTATGTAATTACAACAGGCATATTTACAGCGTCTGCATCATTACGTGTGGTTAGATGTTTATTTCAGAGGATATTCACACTGCGTTTTTAATTTTATTACACTCGCTTTCTTTAACTTTTAAGAAGTTTTATTTGTAGCATTTATATTGTATTACTGGTGCTGTTATGTTTATTACAAAAGGTTTTTTTTTACCTTAATTATGTCGTTTGATTTATATATTTTTTCAGGAGGTTTAAATCGCATTTATATTGTACGTTGTATATTACGTTATTAAACTGACCACGTTTGTACTGTATCACTTTTGTTTTTATGTTAGAAGGTTATTGTAGAGGGTTAACTTGCCGCGTTTTTACCGTTGTACGTTTGATTTTACGTTTATCACAGAAGCTAGGTTTACTTACCGCATTTATACCGTCGTACGTTTTGTCTTTGCGTTTATTGTAGAAGGTTAAATTACCGCGTATATAATGTATTACTTTTGTTTATTTTTACTATAGAAGGTTTACTTACCGCGTTTGTACTGGATTACATTTGTAGTCCTCTTCGTGAACTCGAAACAGTTGTAACATTGATCTTGGCTGAATAAACATTGTTCAAAGGGGTTAAACCAAACATGAGCAAACTGTTATTTCACACACACACAACTAAAATCACAAAGAAAACTTAACACACACACACATGTTAACTGCTGCAGGAGTATAAACACATGTAACTCTATATGAGAACTTAAAGCAGTCAACAACCGTGCCGCCAGAAATCTTTTCAAAACGAACCTCCTCCAGTTAGCGCTATGGGACCGCCGGAACTAAACTTGTCTCAACTGTATAACTATAAAATTAAAATAAATGTTATATTTCAAAGAACGACATTCTCTTTACAATTCACATGCGCAAATATTAGTTATTCCTTAGTACTTACCACAAAATCATCCATGTTTATGTAATTTGCTTGAAACAATTCTTATCGAACGTATTTGAACGGACTGCATTACACTTTTCACTATATTCATACCTATATATACTATATTTATCTATGTTCATTTCTTAATACTCACGGGAAATACAGGAGCATGCGCAGTGCGGTTTCTCCTTTTTGGTCAGGGTTGATTTGATATGCCTGTTCTCGACACGTGGCGTCGCTGCTGTCGACGGTCAACTTTGAGCCGCTCATGGTCACGTGAACGTCTTGTCCTAATGCCAAACCATACCAGTCTCCTTGATAATCGCCCGGGAAGTTACATTCCGCATCTTTAAAAGTAATTTAAAAATATTTTCCTCTTAATCCAAAATATAAATATATGGCTGAAACGGTAAACAATTTATAGACTCAAGACCTCAATATACATATTATCCGAGTACTCATAACCATAACGACTTCAAGGGTATAAATTTAAAGTAAAAAAAAAAAAAGAAATGATAAAATGGGAATATTTGTTCTTGTAATGCATGGAGTGATGTGATGAAAAGGAGAGAGAATTCATTAATTGAGAGGTTTGTTGGGTGTCCTGACTCTACACATTCTGAGTTCGAACATATTTGACCGCCCCGTTTGGCATCAATTTGGTCACTGACAATGCATGACAACTATATACATACCTTTATACATTTTATGAGAGAATATTTAATATAAAAACCTTTAATGGTGACGACAATGGGGCAAACTTAACTCCCCAAATATCAATAACCGTCGTTCGATATAGAAATACGAAGGGCAGAAAGCCAACTGCTGAATATTGCAGACAAATCTTTTACTGTAGTTAAAACACAATGCCCTTACAACTAAGATCGAGCGCCGGGGTTTTATGACCCCTCCCCCTTTATGACCCCCCCCCCCCCCAACGTGGAAATCGCTAATGGAAAGGGTACAGGATGTCTGCAGGGTTTAAAAGCAAGGCGTTGGGCTTCGGAGCTGAAGGTGCAGGGTTCGAACCCCAGTAGTTTGATGGTGTAATTTGGTTAGTACCTAAGAGACTTAAAACTGCTCTGATGTCTTAACAAGAGGTAATACTCCTGGGTTATTAATAATCCCGTGCATATAAAACCTGAAATCCGGAAGGCTTAATAATAACATTGCATTCTTATCGTATGGATACCTTCATCCTCATCCAACAGACAGTGCCACCAACAGGCCATGGACCTACCCTTCATAGAAAACCCTGGACACCAGTGGAGAGGGCATACCATGTTACCACGAACTGGACTGTTCAGGTGTACCCCAGCCCCCCCCCCCTACATTTTGAGAAGCTGCCCGAACCCTCTTTTTCAAACTTTGATATTGATGTAACGCCCCGTGTTCCCATAGCCTATCTAGACCTGTAATTACCTTTGTTTACCGGACATTGACTTACCTGATTGAAGTATCATTGCATAAAGCAGGAATACAATCTTCAGTACCGAAGCGACCCCAGCACTCAGGGTGGACACCGCAGCGGACATCTTGGACCAAATAACTATTCCTGGTAGATCTACGACTAATCCCCTAGAGTTCTGTGTGTCATGTATACCTTACTATATAACACTGTCTGGATTGAAAGTACTCTTCACAGTGAACCGTTTGCAGCTGCAAATTGTACAAGTCAAACACTATGTTGCACAGTCACGCTTCACTGCTGGACAAATAAGTTATTTA
This sequence comes from Sipunculus nudus, assembly GCA_026874595.1. NCBI lineage: Eukaryota > Metazoa > Annelida > Sipuncula > Golfingiida > Sipunculidae > Sipunculus > Sipunculus nudus. The sequence goes on from CM049318.1 coordinate 60,774,694, forward strand.
GTCCCCAAGTTCAGGAAGGTGGCGCCTCCGGTGACGTTCACGCAATTTCACCCAAGAGAGTCACAGTCAGTGTTCTGTATACATAAACCACAATACTCCCGATTCAGGTACAGCGCTACCGTCTTTGTATACACATGTTAAATATTCAGCGGAGCAGAGCTTCTCATGACGTCCCACGGGGTATTTTGGTGGCTGTGTATTTTTGTAGATGTGTCGCCATCAAAGCCACTGGGGTCACGATTACACATGTGCAACTTGGATATCTGATACCAGGCATTTCCTAAGGCAGTGCTTGCGTTCTCATAGGATCACCACAAGATAACATATACGGCATAACCGTAGCCCTGCCAGGGCGTTAGTATTTTTGTTTGCTACTAAAATGCGTAAATAAAACGTGATTCCATGCACCGATACACGTAGCTCCATTTGCCGCAAGGTGGCAGTACCGACACCAAGCGTTACAAGACCGTAAGAGCACGTTTAATTTCTCTGTCAGAGGCAAAAATTAAGTCATAACCATTTCATGGACTGAATCAGTCTAAGCATAACAGATATATGCATAGACTCCAAGTAAAACAAACTGAGTTAGGAGTTCTCTATTATACTACACACCAACTATATTTCATATATAAATAGTTTGTTGAGCAGTATCTAAATATAAACGCTTGTTTCCTGATATAAGTGTCAATGACAGAACTGCTTTTACTTGTGTACCCATCTTAATGTAACCCCCCCCCCTATAAAAAGTAGGGTCTCGTCGCCTAAACTTCATATCCGCCCGCTCCCCTTTACCCCGCCCCTACATAAAAAATTCATGAATATATATAAAGGTGTGAATAATTACAGAGTTTATTAACTAAATACATTGTAGATGATCCAAATAACCAAACGAGCACGTGAAATCCTGTGTAGAGGATGGCAACCATATGTTTTGTATCATATAAAAGGATCACGCAAAGAAAGCGCTCAACAGCTGAAAACGTTTACCCTAGGCCCGACTTCCCGGCTTATTCTTTCACAGAGAGTTGTCACGACTTTATTATAAGAAAGTATTTGCGAGAACCGGCCAAATTATGGATCTAATTAATTAACTGAGAAACTTAATAAGATAAGTGAGAAATGATAAATCATTTCCTTCTTATAGTAATATAATCTCATTAAATGGCACCGATGACGGTGCCGGTTTGAACCACTTTTCTGTCAGCGGTGGGGCTCCTTTATAATAGTGATTGGGTCATTGACTTGTATAGCGAGTTTAGGTTTAAAAAGGCCTGATCACCCTTCTCTTTCCTCTTTTTTTTTGTCTCTCGTTCTCTTTATTTCCGTTTTTCTCTCTCTGTGTCTGTCTGCATGTCTCTGTATGTTAATCTGTCTGTCTCCGACTCTTTCCTTGTCGATATCTCTCTCGATATATCTTTCTCTCCCTCTCGATCTCGACACCTAGTCTACATCTGGGTTTTGCTGAATATCTTTCTCATTATTTAACATAGACCCTTCTTGACCTTGTTTTAAAACCTTCTTTTTCTCCACACAGAAATACACCGGGGGCAAGCTTGGCCCGTGTTTTATACAATTTGTACCATCGGTCCGCCGGGAAGTGTCCAGGCGACTAATGACCAAGTCTGTCCCTGACCTGGCTGTCCTAAACCACTCATGCAATAAAGGCATACCAAACCGGTCATGGACCAGTGAGCTCTTTAATGCTGCCCACCCGTCGCCTGCAGGCACGGTGTTTGTCTGGATATAGTATACATACATTATCCCTTGTGCCTTGAGGTGGTTATGGAAATTGTCTATTCGCAACCTCTCGACCTTGAACTCAAACCATAAAAGCAGGGAGCGCAAGTGTCGTCTAAAGGGTCCAGTATGAGTCATTATCTTTCACAGCTTTATTCGTATTTCGGAAGTCAATTCAGAAATGCTTTGACATGGTTATCATGGTCTCGAAGTTCACTTCTGTGATGCTGGTTGTTTAAATATTGGAAAGTAGTAGTCAGAGACCACATCGTCCATGCGCCAGGATCATAATCAAACTCGGCAGATATTGTACACGGCTGTACAAAAATGTGTGCCACGGTCCAACAATTCTCTGATTGGATCACAGGTCAGTGAAAAACCAAAGGCGGTCACTAATGCCAGTACATAGCCCTGGTCCTTATCGGGGATTTAAATCATAATTGGAACATCAGTTTAATTACACTTTAATTTTAATTTAATTTAATCAAATCCATCGACATGACCTCCAATTAATTATTCCTTGCGTGATCCTTTAAATTTCCCCAAATTCAGTTCATTAAAAAGTTCAAGTAAAAAAAAAAAAAAGAAATAACCAGGTGAAAACATAATACCTTATATATGGTGGAGATATAACGATAAACTAACTCACTTGGTAGAATAATCCACTGGAACTTTGCTATTTTATATCCAACCATGAAGTCAACATGTTTTTAGATTATTCCTTAGGTGGCAGGAAAGGGGAGAGAGGAAGCAGGCAAAATCAAATATTAAAATTAATTATTATCATCATTGTCGTTAATATAATAATAATAATAATAATAATAATAATAATAATAATAATAATAATAATAATAATAATATATTTATTATTATTATTATTATTATTATTATTATTATTATTATTATTATTATTATTATTATTATATAAGAAATAATTGATTCTTAAAGAACAATAATCATATTTATTCCGTTGTTATGGTACTGTCACAATGATTATTAATTTAACACTTCATGTCAGAGAAATATTGGTTGTCAGCTCTGTTGATTTCGAGGGCGACCTCACCGGGAGAAACATCATCTGCAGTGAGACCTCAGTGAGGATCCTGACCTCACACCCGCCTTGTTAACAATGTCTGTCATCAAGCGCCATCTGCTGGCGATTCTCTGGATCACCTGTTGTTGGCAGCAGCTTTCGTCTCATTTAAACTACATGCATGTATATAATTTAAAGATGAATTGGCATCGCGATCAATTTGTACCTCAAAGTCTTGACTTTCTATTTGTATATGAACGGGCTTTGCAATCAGATAGAAATCTGGAGTTAGAAAACTTGTGCCTCGTTGTTTTAATAACACATCTAGAGTAAATCAAATTGTGCCTCATTGTCTTCACAACTTATCTGGAGTTAGTAAACAAGAGCCTCACTGTCTTAACAAATTATCTGGAGTTAGTAAACATGTGCCTCATTGACTAAACACTGTATCTGGAGTTAATCAACTTGTGCCTCACCGTCTTAACAACTTATCTGGAGTTAATCAACTTGTGCTTCATTGACTTTACAACTTATATGGAGCTGGTCAACTTGTGCCTCATTTTCTTAACAACGTATCTGGAGTTAATCAACTTTTGCCTCATTGTTTTAACAATGTATCTGGAGTTTATCAACTTGTGCCTCATTGTCTTAACAATGTACCTGGAGTTTATCAACTTGTGCCTCATTGCCTTAACAACGTATCTGGAGTTAATGAACTTGTGCCTCATTGTCTTAACTGTATATCTGGAGTTCGTCAATGTGTGCCTTTTTGTCTTAACAAATTATCTTGAGTTATTCAGATAACGTATGCCCCATTATTTTGTGACTATACGTGACTGTGTTTTTGCCCCATCTTCGTGACCATCCATCTTGATTTGAGCTGGCATTGCGATCATTTTGTGCCTGCTAAAGTTGTTTTTGTAAGCTTTGGAAATTCACATCACTCTGTCCATTGTTTTCAGGTACGTGTGCATGAAACGCTTTGTGTTCGGAAATATAGACTGATCAGCTTCCATTATACAACTGAAAGGTACCTGTAATTGTTGTCATGATCCAAGACAAACCGGCAAACTCAGCTGCTCGTAAATCTTTTCAACACGATGGATTTTCCTGCATATGTCAGAGACTGTTCGGTTTTGAGAATATTGCCAGATCTGCGGAACTGCTTGTGTTGCTTTATCTTTACTATAGAGCGATGATCTTATGGTCGGTTTAAACTTCCGCATAATAAACGATGCTGGTGGCGCCACTAGTCCTCCGAAACCAAACGCTATCCAGGGTCCAACATCGAGCCCTATTTAGGCAAGCGCGCCCTAAACAATGTTGACAATATAAAGGCGTCGATGGCTTTTTCAAGGAAAATAAAATAACATTTAGTTAGCTATTGTGAGAGGCTGTAAATCAACCCTCAAATAATTTCGTCAGTGTTTCGTTAAAGAGGCTCATTCCGATATCTGACGTCTGTTATATAAAGATAATTTTATGGACCTTTGAAAAAAGCTAAAAAGCGGCGATCCCCAGTTGCTTTGGCTGTCAGTATTGTTTATATCGAGGTGTTTACAGTAACTGGAGGACTTGCTGAAACGTCCGCCGATCGTTATCCAAACACCTCACACAGAGACATCTGGGGGCAAATCAGAATCTCAGAGATGACAAAAGATCAGGGGCGCCAATATAGGGGATGCGGGGTTGGGGGGTTATAAACCGCCCAATTTTTGGCAAGGGGGGTGGGGGGGGGGGGGGGGGTCAATGTAATTCTACCACTATTCAGAGAATAATAGTTATATTTTGCAAATGAAATATACTAATAAATACGTGTATATAGATTAGATTTTAGTTCCATCTCTGAATTTACCATGAATATTTGATCTAAACTGTTTTTATAATTAACTAAATACCTTATTTTCAGAAACCTTATACTTAATTGTAATATATTTTAAATATTGAAATTAGTCATGGAGACGCAAAAAGGTATATATGTATATATACATATACATATATGTGTGTTTGAGAGTCTTCCTCTCTGCCCTGGAAGATCAATTGACGCCATTGCAAAAGATGGCTTACCAAAAACAATTACTGGCATATCAACGTCCGTACATGCGCAATCAGACATCTGCGGTAACATGTAATTTTTAATTTTTTTTTGCTATTTGTCAACGATCGCCCCTATGTTAACTAACAGCATCCAGATACACAAGCTCATGCATACGTCCTCGGTTATAAGAACTTTTCTCAGCCGGAATTGACCTCATAGTTGGCCAGCAAGACTCTGAAAAGTCCTCTAGAATTATTTTTAACGGCATCGCGTGTTAATAGCAGGCATCCATGTGGGATCTGACCAGTAATAGGAGGTAAAAATGATGTGGGTGGATCTTTCATCGCGAACTTTGATTTGAAGGTCATTTTGAAGGTCATCAAGGTCACAAGGTATAAATTTTTTTTTCTTGTTTGGTGTAATATAGGCCACTTTTTTAAATATATAATATTCATATATCAATTTGTTTTGTTGGCTGCAAATGAAAATTTAATATTGCAAACTGATAAACTTGTAATTAATAAAAAATGTTGATAATTTATATATAGCACTGTGATTTCACTGAATTTGTAATCGTGTGTATGCGCTGTACAAAGTCTGATCGACCTGTCCGTGGGGTTGTGCGTTTGTCTTTCACTCACCTCTGAGACGTCTGAATGCGCACACATAAAACCTAGAGTCATTTTATTGTGCATGGGCCACATAAGCAAGCTATTGTTTGCAATACGACCCTGGCAACCAGGGGGCGCTGACGACTATGACACGGCTACGTTTTGTTTTGTTATACATGTCTGTTTGTTCTGTGTGTTCACATGTTTTGACAATTTGACGTGACAAATCTATGACTGATTAATCGATTGCATGCATGAATGAAAGTCCCGGGTGTTTGAAACCACTTAAGTCATGGAAATATGATGACAGTAATAGTGACAAATAACAAAAATAATACTTTGTAATTTGACTGTTATTGCCCTCCAGAGCTATACCTTTTATTAATAGAAAGTAATTAAAATATATCATACACATATTTGGTAATATACAATACACTATTTTTTAACTTGTTTGTTAGTCGACCTGTATGGTGTTTATGTAAGATTTTGTGTTTATTTGAGTAAACTTAGTTAACATTCCTATTTTGTTTCGTTTGACCTTGAAAATGGCATTGAGAAAGTTACTTGGACTCTTCTCTATGTATTCATCACCACACCAGTGCTATATAAATTAAAGGGCCCACTTAAAAGGTATACAGGAGATAAACGCTCTGTAGATACGAACACGAATACCCTGGTCCAACGGATTAAATACTCATAAACTGAAGCACATTTTACTGTGTACATGCTTTGTATCACATTTCCGCTGTGTGTATGTCAATTGAAGTCATTATCAAAAGATACCCCAAGTAATTTTACAGAATTATCATAATTATGATTGCAATGTGTTGGTTGTCGAACTGCATAATTACATGCAATCTATTACAAATGTCGGAAATTAACGTGGATCAGCTTATCAATTCTACAAGTATAGCTCTAAATCATTTCAAAGTGGTAGATGGTTCTGACAAAGTATTTATCTTTTAACACATACGGTTTTATCAGTATGATTATAAAGGCCAAACCCCACTGACATCAAGCGTAGAATCTGGTTAAAATCGCTTCACTTTATTTAACAATATATATCTTGAGCAATTAATCTGCAGATCTGACAGGCACACCCTCCAAGATGCCTGCTAATGATATGCGTTGATAAGGAAACAAAAGTTGCATTACGAAAATGGATGTGGTTCCCTATCATCTATTAAAACCGTGTACATGTAACCATCGAAAGATATTTTTTTAATAAAGAAGGAAAAGATGGCGCTCGAGCACCATAGTTGAGGAAGTCACGGACCCCCGCCCTAGGCGCTCCTTCTTCAACGATAAAGATGGTATCTAAGTGAATGTTTAACTTTTATCTATTTACTATTAGGCCCAAAGATTAGGAGAAAATCAGAGGAGATGGAGATAAAAAACTAAGGTCTGTAAATAGATAGGGTCTATAAGTAATAAGCTGGGTGCAAGGTAAGATCAAGCTGACCTGACAAGACTGCTTGCTTAGTGCATGGATGTGATGTTATTCTCTTTCTACATAGGATGTGATAGGATTATGTCTAGAGAAGAAACGAATTTGTTTGGCTATTGTATGCTTGTGGTCATTTGTTAAGATCTGTATTTAGTTTATATGTTTTATCTTTTTGTAAGTGTTGACGGATTGTTCTATCATGTAGTATTTAACAGTCGGTGTGTTTATGCGTGTTCTTAGTTCTGATTTTTAAGTGAACCTGCTAACTCTAAGGCCGCCTTTCCATACATGCGGATTTTTACCCGCGCGGGACCCTCACGGGCCCGTATGCGGGCAGCCCCTTTCCATACGTGCGGGTCCCGCATGCGGGTTGTCAATTTCACGCGGCAAAACGAATGGTAAAAGCATGCACTTATATAGTAATAATCATAATTTCTTTAAGTTTAGTGTTCATAATATTCTAATCCAATATTCAGTTTAAACATTTTATATGTAATACAAGCCAGGCATGGCTTGCGACGGGCATATCTCTCCTGCCACGTGTCTACGTTACCTAGAGTTGGCCTCTGGGCCTAAGGGCCTATTTAAATCACGATAAAAACATGTCGTATATTAGGCCTGTCTTTTATTCAGTCTAATGCACTAACAGATATTTTATCTTTTCCAAAGTCAAGGAAAATACAAGGAACTTATATACCGCAGGTGGCATCCGCATGCGGGCCCCCGCAGAAATCCAACACTGCTTGATCAGCATGCGGGACCCGCGCGGGGGCCTGCATGTATGGAAAGGGGACTGAGATAACACACGTGTTGGATTTTATCCGCGCGGGGGCCCGCATGTATTGAAAGGCACCCTGAAGGGAGATTATATGTGTGACTTAGCTGAACCTAAGAAAGCTATGGATCCGAAAATGTCTATAGGGCGGATCCATTGTTTATATAGGTGTGTAACTGTCCACAGTTTAGGTCCGCCTTTCTTGTGGCACACAGCCTTTAGAGCATTAATCCTCCTCCACATCAAAAGATATTAAAGAGCCTGCATTTATCTTATATGAGTATATTGGCTACATTCTCGGATTTAACAAGGCAATTATTATTTTTTTTTCAAATTATTCTGGCATCCTATGACAGTAGCGAACCCTGAAATATTGGTTTCCTCGAGTGCTGGGTGCAAGCATGGTGGCACATATTGTGTCTTACCGTGCTTTATTGTGTCAAATCCCTTACATTAAGCATGATTGATCCATGGATCAGTTACAATATTCTTGTGGGTACCTGAACAGCTTGTGTTCGCGATAAATACCACCGAATGATACTATTAAACTAAAACATAATGGTCCAATAAAATATATATATTTTATGACTATTATATAATGATATAGAAATCGCCTATTTCGTCATTGGTACAGCTATTTTTAGAGCCATACTGAATGTTTCATTATGCCTTTTAACTTTAAATGTGAAACGTGCATAAAGGGTCTTCTTAAGAAGCAGATCCAGAAGAGGGTACAAGGGGGTTCGGAAGTACCCCCCCCCCCGCCCCCCCCCAAAAAAAAAGTTCAGCTGCCGCAGCATTTTTAAAGGAATTCAGACCAATTATTGTGATCTGGACCCCCCTTATATGGACCTGGGGAAATTTTATTTCACGTTGTATCTTTTGTTCTCCTGAATTGGAGCCCTCCTTTTCCTAAATCCTGAACCCGCCCCTATTCCGATTCCCACAACTCGCTCCCAAAACAACATTATTATAAACAAATATCCGTTATTCATGGACCTTTTATCCTGCATTTTACAAATGTGGCCATGTTTTATTCTATTATCATTCAAAGTGTATTAAAGACACTTTGAGGAACACTTTACACCGCTTCTATATGTCTTGATTCAGAGTAGTAAAAACACTTAAAGTTTTAAAGTTGTACTTTTCTTACTTTTAAGTGTAAGAAATTATGAAAATTATTATTACGTGACTTGGGTACGTTCCACTTGACACAAAAATATCTCTGAAGCTTAAGGGTACCAAATATACCTTGGTTTTGTTGATTGAGAAACACTTTACCCGTTCAGGTTCAAATTTCTTTGGTTTGACCTTATAAATGACCTTGAAAATGACCTTAAAGGTTAAAATGTAGGATGCCATCTCCCTATACTTTTACCATCACTGTTTAGTTGGTTGATCTGGCATAAATGCCGGATAATAAACAAGCAATGTCCCCAAAAGAGAAAAATCGACCTTGGCTGGCCTTTTATCTGTTTGACTTTAAAAATGACCTTGACATTCAAAATTTTAGGTGGCATCCATCCACACTTTTTTCTTCACTCTATGCCTGACTGATCTAGCATGGATGCCTGTATTAACAAGCAGTGCCCTTAAAAGTGAAAAAATCAACTTTGGCTGGCCCACTATCACCACCAGAGCCCTTGTGCCCCGCCCTTTTTAACTATTATAATGAGCCCCAAAAACGCTCCTACACAGAAGGTCTTCCTTCCGACAGCTCTTAACGAGGCAAAGATGACGTCACAAAGGCCGACGACGTAGACGTCGCTTTGACTGATTCGCTGCACTGATGAATATAATCATATGAACCGTCTGGCAATATTTTTGGATAATTTGTCTCATAAAAATTACGTGCCATGCAGGTAAGACTGTGTGTCTGACATAGTCGGAGGAATGGCTCCTGCAACCTTTGGCCTAGAACCTTTTATACTGTCTTCATTGTATATTAAAATATCCCGGAAAGCATGCCGAAATGGGTACTGGTACAGACTATAATCAAATATCATGCTATCAAATGACACAGACCACATCGGTTCCTTCTCATAAAATCATTTTTGGTCGCATTTCACAAGGTGGTCCAAAAAGTGTGACATGGGTCAAAATGACGTTTTTTGGAAAAAGTTGATATGTTCAACGTCTGCCTAAGGTCTACTGAAAAAAGTAATGTCCAAGGTTAAAACCCCTTAATTAACCAAATATGGTATAAAAACATATTTAAATGCTATATAATATCATATAAACTGCAACTTCAAACTGTTTTTCTCCCGTTTGTATTTCTTTATAATAAACTGATGTATCTCAAGAACTATTTAAGATATTTAACTGAAATTTTCAGGATTAACTGAAAACATTATTTTCATTAACCTTTAAATTTTTGTTTGGCCACATTGAAATTTTCATAGGTATGAGAGTCAATGTTTTTGGATACATGTTTTTGTCAAACAACAAAAATCGAAAGGGGTAAATTAAGAATTAAAAACATGGAATCATTCAAAATTTTGAATTTTCAAGTACACAAATGTACATGAATTAAGGTCTCACATCAAATAATATAACTAAAACAGTACACTGCACAGGTATGATGTCTTGGTGGTCAGTAATGTCCTAAATGAGGTCCTACCTTTTTATTGGACATTGCACCAGCTCCTTACATACGTAAGGAAATCATGGTGTATATTCATCTCTCTTTTGTTTAACCTGTAAATTGACCCAGATTTCATTTCTCTAAGGAAAGCAAAGTAGTACCAGATAAAACATCTGATCCTTAATGAAACAGTCCCATTTCATCATGCTAATTCTTTTGTAATGTAAGTGTAGTGTCAGACGAAACCTTAAATAAGAAAGAGGACCAGACCCATTTAACAAAATGCTCATTACCTTGGTGTGAGTGTCCTTGACTTCTTGATGTCACATTCTGATTAAATTCATACAAATGAATGGCTTTATAGATTGTTCTAAAAATATTTTGTTTGTTGGTCAGTATTTAATCGAGTGGTGTGTAAGGCACATGAAAACAAATATTTTTTTTTTATTTTGTCGATGCAAATATTTACAGGTGAGCACTGGGTTCTTGGGCCCTTGTTTATCCTCCACAGCTCTATCCTAGATTCACTAGTCTCACTGCCACTCATTATAAGATGACTACCCTGATAAATAAGGAGTGAATGGAGATATAATTCCTCAGTCCAGTAACATGCTGATTTAAAAGTAATTTTTTGAGATGTAAATAAGGCGTTACATTTCATTCACCGATTTTCAGGAGTCTGGTTTTTACACTTGCATGATAGGCAGAAGGGCATATGATATATCAAATTAAAGCTTAATTTATGAGCATTTGAGTGGTAGACTCCATTAGCAAAAATAACTTTACTGGTTGAAATGTTTGGACAAAGTAACAGCTAACCCCTCTTCAGTTTTATAAAAAAATTGGTTGAGTTTCAAAGCATTCACCGGAACTGAGACAGATAGTGTTAAACCAGCAATGAACAACAGTAATTAATTTTTACTTTTCCTAAAAGAACAACTTATGAGCATTGTGTTATGCACAATTCTAAACCATATAATGAATTTTGAGCCCTCTAGCAACACTTTGAAAAATTCATTTCATTTTAAAAAATGAATCGGGACACCATAACCTTGAAGGGCTTTTTGGGTAGAAGCTTTTTCTTTTAATGATTTAGAGATTAGTAAATAGTCTTAAAACATAGTCAATACATGTAGGTCCAACAAATAATAAGGTATTATGTTGTTACTGCAGCATTTGTCAGCATGTCACAGGGGACATTCAGAAATTACATCAATATGGAACTTTAGGGCCTCCTGTTGACTCTGGATCTTTCCATAGCTACCTGCAAATAGCAGCACTAGAAAGAGTATGTTCCAACCTTTCTATTGATGTATAAAACATGCACTTTGTCATTCAACAGAGGCATCAGTATTAGATTTTTTGTGAGAAAAACCTAATATTTTGTGAAAATGGACCACCTTACGAAATGTGACCTTATTCACCATGAAAATAATCCAACGTATTTTAACAGTACCCGTGTCCGCATGTTTTTCTGGGATCATTTTTCCTACAAGTAAAGCAGTGTAAACCTTTCTTGTCCAAAGGTTGCAGGAACTATTCCGCCGACTACCTGCGTAAAAAGGATTGCCTTACCTTGCTTTGATTTTGCACGAGACAAAAAATCCAAAATATAACAAAACAAGTTACAGCGTTTACGACTTATCCCTTGCCTGAGAACTGGCAATAAACAAGCCAGTCAAACTTATGACGTCAGTCAATTGAAGGTGACGCGCGACCGATCACTGTGACGTCTTTGTGACGTCACTGTTGCCTAACAAACACCAAACGCAGTCATATAGGCATGGAAAGTGTACCATAGAGGAATACTTTGTCTATCAGTGCCAGTAAAACGCCATCCACGGTATTTCAGCATAAGAGTCGCAAAGTAAATACGTTTTTCCATGATATATAAAAACTTTTCACATAATATCTACTTCAGGCCAAAGGGCATTTTTGAAGAATGTTCTGAAAACAATTATCGCGAAAAAACATGCGGACAGGGGTTTCGGGACAATATACACGTTTTCGGTTTAAGAGAGGTCACCCAAATTACGCCCAAATTATATTACGGTCAGGCGACTCACGGTTTTACAGTAACATCGGCGACCTGATTTGCTGCATAGAACTCATTATGCTCATTATTATTCATTAAATGAATATGCTATTAAGGTTACATAAAGTTCTTGGTGAGGTACATCAAGGGAGGTCCTGGGCAAATCTCCTTGGAACGGAATGAAAACATGGTTTTAAGTACCCAGACAGTCAGACGGGGAACAAATTGTTTCCATTAGGCCTATAATCCTGTAACGTGACATTTACGGAGATCCTAGGCAAATGTCCTTGGAAACGTTAAATTAGGTCACTGTGACCTATATTCTGCGACCTATAGGGAAACGATTTCAGATGAGCACCCTGAAAGTCAGATGGGACAAATCGTATCTGTGAGGCCTAGAATCTTCCAACACAATATCCTGGGAGTTTCTGGGTAAATCTACTTGGAAACCTGAAATTAGGTCATGGTGACTATATTTAGTAACCTACGGGCTGAAAACATGAATTTGAGAACCCAGACTGTCAGATGGGGCACAAATTGTATCCATTATGCCTAAAAATTTCCTACATGACATTTAGGGATGTTCTAGATAAATATCCTTGGAACCTGAAATTAAGTCAATTTGACCTATAATCTGCGACCTATAGGAAAAAAGATGTTGTATGAACACCCTGAATGTCAGATGTCGACAAATCTATCTTTTAGGCCTGGAATCTTCTAACACAATATCCTGGGAGGTTCTAGGCAAATCTCCTTGGAAACCTGAAATTAGGTCGTGGTGACCCATATATTTGTGACCTACAGGCCGAAAGCATGATTTTGAGCACCCAGAAAGTCAAGCAGGGCGCACATTGTCTTTGTAAGGCCTAGAATCTTCTAAGGTGACATCCTGAGATGCCCTTTGCAAATGTCCTTGGAAAACTGAAATAAGGTCACCATGACCTATATTTTGTGACCTATAGGAAAAAATATCATATAAGCACCCAGACAGACGGGGCACAAAATGTATCCATTAGCCTAGAATCTTCTTACACAGCATCCTGGGAGGTTCTAGGCAGATCTCCTCAGAAACCTGGAATTGGGTCATGTTGACCTATATTCTGCTAGCTATGGAACAGAAACATGATTTTGAGCACCCAGACAGACAGGGTACAAATTGTATCCATTACCTCTTGACTCTTCTAACGTGACAGTTAGGGAAACCCTTGTCAATTCTCCTTGGAAACCTGGAATAGGGTAATGGTGACCTTTATTCTGCTAGCTATGGAACAGAAACATGATTTTGAGCACCCTGACCGACATGGTACAAATTGTATCCATTTTCCCTTGAACACTCTATTGTGAAACCAGGGGGTCCTGGGCTTCTATGTATCCTGATTTTTTTTATTTTGTCTATTTTCCCAACACAGTAACATTAGCCAAAGGCTATTCTCACAGACAATATATAACATTTATAAAAGAAATGAGCACCCAGTCAAAAAAATCTGAGCTACATGGCCATTGGGCCACTTGTTATTGCAGTCCTGTCAGATTATTAGTTTTGCAGTCATATATTTAGAACCAAGTGGGAGGGCCATTTCCTCATAGCTTTCATATGCTAATACATAAGAAAAACAATTACAATAGAAATGAGCATATTTTGCATTTGAGTGCCGTGACCAAGGGGTCCCTTTTTTTACAGCAGTCATGCTATCTGCCTCGGTATGTACATTTCCTACCTCATGTTTAACTTAATCAGAAATTCTGCAGTTTGATCACTTAAGAGTTTAGAGTTTGTATTCTATTTCAATCAAACAGTGGTTTTACTTCTTCTTTAAAGTGTGCAAGTACACACTGTCCAGTCCAAATTTCCCCCAAGATTGAAAGCAAACCACAAGAGGGTATAGGTATTAAGGCTATGTTTATCACACCCACATTTATTCATATTCTGTCATTGTACTTAGAGCATACTGAATCGTCTGAGGCAAATGAGGATCAGTGTCAAAATTATCACTGAGGCTTGAGGTATCCTCATACATTTAAAAAAATAATTCATAATGAATAAGAAAAACTGAAAACAAGGAAATATGCAGAACACAAGTTTATTCATTATAACATATTCTCACATTTACACATTATTATGATCATTGGGAAGACACCTTGTATATCATTTTATATCACACTATACCAGTGTCTTTCATTCACAGTAAATTCAGTCACCTCGTTTCACTTATATTGATAAGCCTGAGGAAGTGTGATCAGACAAACAGAGGGTTGTCATACTTCATAAAGTTCATTCATTGTTACATAATCTTCACGTCATATTTCATAAAAAAATAACTGGAGGAAAATATCAAGATTTTCCAATAAGTGAAGCATACAATGTAATTTCAGTTTTCATTACAAGTATCAGTCTTCTCAATGCAGCACTGTAAATAAGGTCTCTGTGACCTAGTTTTCCACAAGGACAATGGCAGTTTGACCCAGTGTAATCAGGCACACCACTGGACGTTTGTTGTGCAAACAGCAAAAAAATGTGCTAAATAATGTTTAACTTTTTAAAGTCTCTTCAGTTTTAAATTTCACAAATAACACATAATAACAATTTTTGAAAATGGCAGTGTTACACAAGGTTTCACATTACAAATGTATATATATCATATATAAATATGGTCAGTCCAACATTCACAGAAATTGGTTCTATTTGACTTATCTTTTATTACTGTATTGTAAATATCGGTTTACATTAGAAGATATAAGTCTAGCTAATCAATTACAGTGTCTCAGTAAATAAGGGTTTATTTTTTATCCAGTTTTATCTATACAATGATAATCTATGACTAAGTGTGATCAAACACAAGTCTGTAGTGCTGGCAGCTGTGAGTCATGTCATGTATTGCTAATGAATTATACATTAAAAAGTATGAAAAAATCCAAAACAAACCATGATGGATTGCTGACTGATGCATACTATAGTGTAGTAATTTATTACAACAGATGAAGCAGTAAAAAATTGGAAATGTCAGTCATATTTTTGCACCTAATGTAAACACATTACCCATGGACCATTCAGCTCAATCAATGATTTTGGTTACAGGATATCAAACTGATGACACACAATACTGAAGATGTGTGCCATGATCTTATTATTGGTAGTTGAAGGATTGTGATGCCCCTGTCCAAGGTCTTCAGCAGAATTTTCTACTCCCTTTTCCCAGGGGGTAATGGGACACTGGTATTACAGTTCACAAACAAAGACCGGTTTACCCTGTATCACCTTATATGGCTGCATTGTGTATCACAAGAAAAGCCTTAAAATTCCCAAACCAGGAAAAGCAGTTACCGAAAATCCTTAACATTTTTCATGGGGGGGGGGGGGGGTTAGAATGGGGGTAGAAGATCGGGGCAGACTGGGTAGGAAATAGGCCCTGGAAATCAAGTGAAAGCAGCCTAAATATAGGGCCATCAGCCCACTGGCATCAATATTTTGTCTATGCCATCAGATCAGCCCACAGGAATCTTCTTGGTGTCCCTGTGGCCGAGTCTGCCCCTGTGCTGCATTTATTTATTTATACGGTGAATATCAATCTCTGCCAAATTAAAACTTCATAATAATAACCCCATAAACAAAAGAGCTATGAAGCCATAGAAGTGAAATTATACAAGAAAGCATGCAAGTCAGAGGAACAGAGATGCATAGATTTTGAAAAGACACCAAAATGTAAAAAAATTAAATTCACAGTTTAATCCCTTTTTAATTTTCAGGGGTCTGGACAGACTTTGTAATCATATTATCATCTTAAAATTTGCAGGAAAATGTGTCTGGGTTACATAGACAGTCAGAGATACATGAATGGGCAAGTGTCACAAATAATTTCCTCTGAGAAAGTTGTAGATCCTGGAAAGAAGACTCATGGTTTCATGCTTTGAGTCCAAAAATCTAATGCTGCACATCTTGTACAAACTCACAAATCTTACATTTTACAACTCATGTATGAGTGTATGTGCATTTAAAATCATCAGTGTTACATATATACATCCAAGTTACAAGTATATCACTAAGCACCTGTTTCTACCACTAGTTCTTGTACACATATAACAGCTAAACATTCATGTATATGTAAAATCTACTTGATTTGGGGTCAAATATATCCTACATGTGCAGTATTATGAGATGCAGTCAAATGAATTAATTTTGTTTTTCAAGAATATCAAAATCATTAGACATCACATTATTTCATCAAGGAATAAAAGGTCAAAGTTAGTCAATTGTATGTGCCTATAGGTGTGAAAGCTGTGCTAAAATAAGAGTTAGGAATTTTGACAAATACCTACCTAAATATATTATATTCCGAAGAAATATTTTATACTGTTTTCATTAATAAAAATGCCTTCTGATTACATGTTAGAGGTGCTAAATTATTTTATGTTTTTTTTATCAGTTGATTTGGGTGATATTCATAAATATTAACAGGTGCATCTGATTTTGGTGACAAAAATTCTAATAATGTTATGTCTTAAATAAATATTATGTACTGCACTACTTAACATGTGTGTGTGTGTGTGGGAACTTGTCAAGGAGTAACTTTTAATCAAGGTCAGCCCTAAACTGTGATGTATATGAATGCTAATTTAATGAATCAATTATTTTAAATTTTGAATATTTTAATAAGCAGTTATAAAAAAGATAATTGTATTATGACAGTCATTATTACATTAAAATTATGGAGATATATTCAATAGTATATTGCTCAGTGAAAAAATATACTCTTTACATGATAAAGGTATACATCGTTTTATTTTTTAATATAGGTTATTCTGGGTGATATTTACAAATATTAACAGGTGTATGTGATTGTGTTTTTGTAGACAAAATTTTGTAATGTTATATATCTAATAATAAAGTTATGTACTGCACTACTTTACATGCATGTGTATATGAATACATGCGAGTCTGAAGGAGTTAATTACCATTCCAGTCCTAAATAGTGATGTACATGAATGCTAATTAAAATATTTAGCTTAAAATTTGATTAGTTTAATATGAAATTATAAGCATGATACATTGATTGTCTTATAGTAGTCATTCAAACATAAATTACATGTATAGTGATATTCCAGTATCCCTTGAGGTAGATATTCAACACTGATGACACAAAATGTATTGACACTTTGACATGAGCTGCAAAACAAATTTGTAAGTGTGTACAAGATGGATAGAGGACAATCACCCCCCCCCCCCCCCCCCCACCCCTCCTCCCCTCCCCTTCACCTGCATTAATACATGGACAATTACTCTGATAAAAACTGCCCCCTCCCTCTAGCACTGATACTGACAAATATCACAAAATCAGAATACTGTCCCTATAGCATTTATTCATTGACAATAATCAGGATTGAAACAGACCAAACCAGCCCCCCCCCCCCCCCAACCCCCATCCCATGGAGAGTTACTCTGATCAAAACACCCGCTCCAGCAGACACATTGACAGTTACCACAATTAAAACTGAACCAACCCCCTCCCTCCCAGTCCAGTATTGACAAATGGACAATTACCACTGCCCCCCACCCCCAAATCTTTTTTTAACACAAACACAAATACAATTAATCATCAAACAATTAAATAATCCTCAGGCCAAAAACAAACAAAACACCCCTGAATAATACCCCCCTGTGACTGAAACAAGATAATCTGACCCTGAACAATGACCCTGTCATCAAACTATCCCCTGAATATTCACAAATAACAATTCCCCCTATTTGAAATCTGACAATACTAAAAGGCCTGACTACCACACCCAATAAACCCTTTGAGAATTACACACTACCCACTCCTAAGTCCAAAATGATAATTATAAATACCACTCCTGGACAAAACCGCTGTTACCAAAACAGATGATACAAGTTAACCCTGAATAGTTCCCATTCTTCATTTATCCCTGGATCATCCCCCAAGACACCCCCCCAGGGTCCCCCCCCCCCCCCAAAAAAAAAAAAAAATCTTGGCTGACACCACCTTGGACAATCACCACCTAGGAAAATAACCCTCAATACATTACCCTTATGAAAGAAATCTGTGGGGAGTTAAGATCACTGAATATTAAGAATGTCCTCAATCCACATAAGCAGTGCAACACTGGAATTTAGGACCTGAGTTTCTTTGCAAATCTAGAGCTTTCTCAGAGAAAAGTATTCATGGCACTTACCCAATCATGCGACTGCAAGGCTATGCAAGCCAAACACATGTTACTGTAAATTTAAAGGTGACAACATGATTATATTTTAGCTCTGCAGGCCTCTGAAAATTTTTTAATTAAACGGTGTATTGAATATTCTTTACAAATTGGTATGTTCACATAATCTATGCCCATTAATACCTGCATGGTTTCTTGTTTAATTTCCAATCAAATTCAACTTACATCTATGGCTTCAACAAATTTCACAGCTTGAGCTTTAATGTTTATGAAGTAATCCATCCTGGAAATCTATTGGAACTTACCATTTCTCCATTAAGAGACCCTGACCACCCCCCCCCCCCCCCCCAAGAAATAGTCCAAATACTGTGGTTACCTTTTTATTCGCGAGGCTGAAATTTCACGATTTCTTCACTTAAGATGTTTCTTGAGGTTTTCATTTTCGCCGTTGCAGCAGAATCTATATATTCTAAGTACAACACTATTTGTATTGATTTCAAATTAAGAATGAAACCCATACTTTCATGCTTGTTTCCAGTTCAGTCATTAACTTAAAACCTGTGTCACAGTAGATATATCCCCTGCAAATATTGTGTGATTTGTAATAATTAATGCTTGTACGCAAGGGCCAGTTTTGATGCCATGCACATATAAGGTTATTGATAGGTTGTTTCCACCAGGGGTGTGATAACTAATCATCTGTTTGTGGAGAGGCATCCCCTTTTGCTCATCTTACTTGATGGGACATCTTATTCCTGACAGATTCATATTCGAGATTATTTCATTTTCACGAATATCTAAAAATATAAAACCCTCAATAATAAAAAGGCAACAACAGTATATCCCAGCTGTATACCCCACAAATACACCGAACCTCAATCTATATACTTATTCTAGCACACTGGGGTGCCCTGGCTGATCCGAATAAGAATTTATAACTCTGCTGTAAGACCTGGAAGGGGTAATGTTTGCGACTAAATGGTATGTGAACGACTGAAGCAACATTTAAAATTCTGTATTCTAATTTATATCTGCATTGGTCAGTAAGACTTTTACCTAAAATCATAAGTATGATTAGTGGTTATGGATACATTATGCTGGAACTGAGGTTAAATCAGCGGTTTTTTTTAAACATTGGTCTTGAAGTAACACTTATACACCACAGTACATCTGCAAGTGTTCACATTGGCTGAGCTGAGTGGTTCATCGGTTATGTATTCACTAAAGCCTAATTCCTTTCCACTACCCCTGTCCACCTTTTTTTTGGTGATAGATGCACCTTTTGTTAAAGGCATGAAAGCTTAACTTTATTTACCTCAGGGGCAAATAAGAAACATGTGGTGATTATCTAACAGCAAAATAATACTCTCCTGTATATGATTTCCGTATGATTTATTCAAAATGGAATAAAAATAAAAGCATGGTGGACAGGGGGCGCTGAAACACATGCATGCAAAGTCAATTAGCACAAAATAACCTACAGTAACAGTTAAACAAAATACTAAAAAGCTGATGTAGCGTCAGCAATGAAACAGTCAACAGCACCTGGATAAAAAATTATAACAAAACAAAAATGGAAGAATTTTACAATACTTTATATGAATATGAATTTATAACAAAAGCTTATTACAAATCAAGCACTATAAAAGTATTTGGAAGATATAGATATTAATGTAGCACCACTCCTAGTGTTATTGTCCGTTCAATCCTTACTGGCACCAAACTTTGTGTCTGACTGTTTTACCTGTAAGTATAATAACACCTGTTTGACCAGCAATCAAAGTCACTGCTTTTGGAGTGAGGTCATACAATAGAGTGCCATTTAACCAAAAAACCTTGGGGGGGGGGGGGGGGCAAGATTTCAGTTCAGATAAATGATCATTTGGATAAAAGATTTTGTTTGAAACTGCACAGGGAATCGTAGCGCACGTGTGGACTAATTTGTCAGATCTGGCCACATTGGTTTTGAATTTAATGATCTTTAATACCATTTTTTTCTGGAATTTTGTCATATTTCAGATTTCAAATAAATGGTCAAACTTTTGGTTCTCCTTTTTTTTTATTTTGGATGATCGTTTCTTCAGATAAATAGTCTCTGGATATACGACAATCTTCTATAGTAGAACAGAACATGTCATTATAAATTTATAGTATTATACATCACATAAAACACAGGTGTTACCATCTCTGTGACATGGTCAACATGTGCTAACTACTTAATTTGAATGTTACGTATAAAGTAGTGTCATTTACATCAGGTGATGGAGAATGGAATACTTCTAATTTGTCATTGGATTTTCAATCCAACTTAATTTTCAATCCATACTGTGTTATTTGAATAAATTAAAATGCTTATTTATCTCCAGGGACACAAGTGAAAACAGTTTGTAAATTATTCTAACAATTCACATATATATACAATTAGAAGATACTATCAATAATATCATTGTTTATAATGTACCAAGACTCAGGATGTAACTGCTGCAGTATATCTGGTACAATAAAACCAAACCCCACTAAACTGTACTAGGAACATCAAACAGAAAAGCCTCAATAATAAAACTGTAATAACTAAATCAGTAAACGAAAACAAAGGACAAAAGTACAGCATGTCTGGAACATATGCCATTTTTGAGTTTCCTGATGGGGGCCACACATGGGTAAACTGAGCAAAATATCACCGATATAGAAATATATGAGGGACAGCCAGTTGTCAATGTTGTTGCACAGTTACATTACCTAGGGATTATTCTTTTGAGAGAGAGCAAGACTAGAGCTAGATTTTGAGGTAAGGAGGTTATTGGGGTTGCACGTCCTTAAAAACCTTTACAAAATATTCATTGCTTTTTACAACATTTTAAATATACAGTAGTGCTTTGCTAACCTGAAATATATCCGAAATATTAAAACTGAGAACGAAAATTTAGTTGTTTATTCAAAATCTGAACAGTTAAAAATTATGAAATATTGGTACAAAAGATTGCTTGATTACAAGGAAATGCACAGAGATCAGCAGGGACACATAAAGCTGGTTAATTTGTGGTCCCTGCTAACAAATCCTAGGTGTAATAAACAACATAACATTGTCTTTTATTGTCCTTGGCTCCTTCGGAACCATTTTAAAGAGATTATTTTTTTAATAAATTAATAATCATAATTATTGTTTATCATTGACAGCTAATCATATCTGGTATCATTTATAATAACAATCTATGATTTACGGTTAACATACAAGATATATGTATATATTGTTATGTATATTATTCATCTTTATAATTATGTATAATATTCGTCTTTTGCCTTCGATGAACAAATTTCTTATTTCCAGAAGTTTTATTTTCGCAATAATTTTCCCTTCACCAATATTGTATATTCAAAACCTCGCAAACACAAAGGCAACCGCAGTAAATCTTGGATCTGGCCCTGAAGAGCTGCGTCACACCAGTCTTACAAACATTGTACATGTATGTTGCAGGAAGACAACTTTTATATCAGGAAAATGTTACCTCTTGGAGTTGGAGCTTTTTCCTGAATTGATTCGATCACCCAGCTGGTGACCCTGGGTGATACTTGATGTAACTTTGTAGTTTCTGGCTCAGGTGACAACCGCAGGCCCAACTCCTCCTCACTTTTTAGTCTGAAGAAATAATTATCTCCATGTCTGTTTTGTTTAATTGGTCAATTCATTTTTGTCAGATTTTCATAATAAAAAGGCTACACTTACAGTCCCCATCAAATCTGTACACTGTTTTGGAATGATCTGCCTGTAAATTGACGTCATTTCAGTTCACATTCCAGCACCTTGTTTATTTTATGGTAGTGTTTACTTTCCAGTGCATTACTAAGTGCATTAAAATTAACGTTACAATTTTAGAATGCAATGTGAATACAATTCATGATAATGTTATTTAATTTACTCATGAGATAGTTTTACATTAACATGAACAACCAGAAGTAGCATAACTGATCATTTCCAACACATACCTGCACAATGAAGCAGTTTTTGGCTTCGTTTCCTCGGGTGATTCAATCACAACAAGGTTGAAACGGGGAGCATCATCCTTTTTATTAGATTTAAAGCACTGCAAAAAAAAATTTAAAGAAATATACTTTGAAACCACTACAGCCAAACTAAATGTTTAATTCAGCTGTGTTTCCATGTGCATGTATACACAGTGTAGTTGGATATATGTGTGAGAACAGCAGAAGTATATTATAGTATCACAACAATTGAAACTAGAAAGACCTATATATATATATATATATATATATATATATATATATATATATATATATATATATATATAATTTTATGACTGATATTTGATTAACACTACTAGCAACAGATAAAATGCTTTCTCATCTAAAACCATTTTGTAATATTTTGAAGGAAGGGGGGGGGGGATAGTGATGGCTGATATCTAGTTAACATAGGCTTTTATTTTTTCAAGAAGCGATCTATCCCACAGATAATGATTCTGTAGGCCAATAGGCCTAATGTGAAAGAATAGACCATATAAATACTACACAAATTACACTAAAAATGTAGGCAACAGTATTTGTTGTTATAAGAGTGGGGAGGGGTAGGGGGGCTTTATTTGGACTGTTATCACAGGCTGTTTCCTCTTTTCTGAAGTGTTATAAAATAATGCACTCAGAAACAGAAAACAATACTTTTTGCTGTTTTATCTGTTATTGCTTGTTATTGCTAATACTATGCCATTTATAGGATGGTTCAGAATTTTAATGTCCATATGGAAACTATAAAGCCCATGTTGTAGTAAATGCAATATGATAAGGGTGTGATAAAACAGGCCATAATTGTAATAACGGCCAGTTTCTGTAATAAAACACGGCAAACATTGTAGAAATTGCCAGAAAATTATTAGAGACAACCAACATTGTAAGAATCTTACCCTACCATATAGTAATAAAGACTAGATGAGGTTAAAAACGGTTAATAATGTTATAATGAACATTTTTTTAGGTATAGTATGAATCCCAAAACTAGCTCAATAATGAATGTAACTGGGATAAACTGTTTTAGGTGTATCAATTATTTTGCAATCAGGGATATAAGAAAGATGGGGCACAAAACAGCAAATAACTTTATTTAAACCTCAATCTTGAGCAACCAATAAATGTCAATAACTTGGCCAATCCCTTGACCTTTCAGCTTGATATTTTAAGGTCAGACTTTATAGAATTTAAATGGTCAATATTTTGGGTATTTAATTCTATATGCAGCAAACTTCATGGTATATAGATGGTACGTAAAATAATTGGTTATTAATTGATCATTGGTCATTTCCTATCTTTCAGTCATCAAATATGATTCCACAAATGATTTCTACCACTAATATTCACAATTTGACATAAACATCTATACTTAAACAGATATAAAACAACAATGAAAAAGGAAAGATATATGAATTTGGTCATACACTTCCATATCAGGTATTAATTATGCATTTTTCATGATGTTATTGTTAAGAGTGGGTTAAACTTGTTTCCACTCAAAACACAAACTTCATTCGGGCACGCATGATGTAATGCTTTTTAGGCAGACCACGCTGAGATTATTGTTTTTTTTATTCCAAGTAGGACATACAGCGATGACAAAATATCACAAAGCTGTATCACTGAGTATAATTTAACCTAACCAAGGCAGATGACTAAGGCTTTAGGCCAGGTGAAAAACTAAGGTTGTCTTCCTGACAGGGCAGGCAGAGGGTCCTACTAATCCTCTGATATTAAAGAACAATTATTCATCCACATGACCGGAGTAACTTCTGTCAACCTGATATTATAAACATACTTTTCCCGCATATAATTAATACACGGTTATTCTTTTTAATTCTGTCTCTTGACACCCTATATAAATGGAATGGACTATACTAGTAATATGATAGTCCATAGGAACTGGTTTGAAAAATTTAATATTTTAGTGACTAAATTTGCGCAAGTCAAAAGTACATTTGGGCAGGTAAAATTTTGTCAAAACGCTGCCCAATTTGGCATGTATGGATTATAGTCAGTGTCTCACCCTGCTAAACATTAAAAATATTCAATGAAAACCTAAGACTCTCAAACAAGGTTTGTGGCCAAAATCCCAGTTGTGCCATTGGATTAGTTTATAAGGTTATTACCACAGTGGGTGGGGTGTAGACCAGGACAGCCTTATGATCAATTTAATCAGTAAGAAAAATACCTACTGGGAGGGCTGTAGACCAGGCTAGCCTTATGATCAATTTAATCAGTAAGACAAATACCCTACAGGGAGGGGTGTAGACCAGGCTAGGCTTATGATCAATTTAATCAGTAAGACAAATACCCTACAGGGAGGGTTGTAGACCAGGACAGCCTTATGATCAATTTAATCAGTAAGATAAATACCCTACAGGGAGGGGTGTAGATCAGGCCAGCCTTATGATCAATTTAATCAGTAAGACAAATACCCTACAGGGAGGGGTGTAGACCAGGCCAGCCTTATGATCAATTTAATTAGTAAGATAAATACCCTAATGGGAGGGGTGTAGACCAGGCCAGCATTATGATCAATTTATCTATTTATTTATTTATACATATATTTTACCAGGATGGCCCATTCGGCATGTTCAGCTGTTTTTCGATGGGGTCCTGGAAATATCACAGAGAAATATACATTGACAAAGATATATACATTACATACTCATATTAAAATAGTCATTGAAAATAAAATTAAATGATTAAAACAACGATCTAAACATACACATATTTAAAACATATAGATTGCTTCATATGACACAAATGTAATCATATACAATTTTAAAGGTCGAGTAACTAAAATTCTGAGTTTAAAACATGGAAATCGTCATAAAAAGGATTTATATAGTTGTTTAAAACGCTTAACATCAGTTACGTGTCTTAAATTATTGGGAAGTTGATTCCAGTAATGCGGGCCTAAGTAAAGAAAGCTTGATTTAAATCTATCAGTTCTCGGTTTTATGATGGCAAGATTGCCACTGGTTGTTTGTCGTGTATTGTATCGGTTACGTGTATATTTGAGACCATGTCTAAAAGTAGGAGGTGCATCACCAAATTAACATTTAAAAACTAAAAGATTTACAAAATAGCGATATCTCTGCTCCACGGTCATTCAACCTAACTGAATTATTAATGATACTGGAGAAGTATTTATATCGAAGTTTTTTGTAACAATACGGGCAGCTTTATTTTGGAGTCTCTGGATTTTTGACTTGTACGTTTTCGAGCATCCACCCCAAACAGAAATACAGTAATCAATATGGCTTTGAATAAGAGAATGATATATAAGTTTTAGAGTTGGTGTTTGAAGAAACTTGCTAAGACGGTAAAGGACATGTAATTTTGTGATATTTTATCGTAAATATAATCTACATGATCCTTCCATTTTAAGCGGGAGTCGACGATTAAACCCAAAAGTTTCGTGTTATTTTCGGGAATTAATGTAACATTATTAATGTTAATGTTTTTGGTAAAATTAGAATTATGGGTAAATATCACAATACTCGATTTAACATGGTTGATACATAAATGATTTACTCTGAACCATTTTAGGGCCATGTCAATCTTGCTTTGTAAATGGCTGATTGCATTATCGGCGGAATCAGCACAGGTAAGCAGTGTGATATCGTCAGCATAAAGTGTACACTTGTTATTCATATATCTCGGGAAATCATTCATATAAATAAGAAATAGTATATGCCCTAGTACTGTGCCTTGGGGAGTACCGATGTTAACGGTAGAAGTTTTCGAAATTAACCACAGGAGGAAACGAACTGGCGCCTTTCGGTTAAATAAGAATTGAACCACGCGAGCTCTACATTTTCTATTCCATACTTCTGGAGTTTTTGGAGCAGTATAGAATGATCGAGGCTGTCAAAACCCTTCCTTATGTCCATAAAGCACGCAGCTGTAATGTTATTATTATCAAGGTTAGTAAGACATTCATCGACTAGCGTATGTACGGCTAAATGAGTTGATCGATTTGGTAGGTATGCGACCTGTTTATCAGTAAACATTTGATTTTTGTTAAGGTGTGCGACAACATGGCATTTTACAAAATGTTCTAAAATTTTTGGGACATTTCCAGTGACGGAAATAGGACGATAATTGGTAGCGTCACACTTGGTACCAGAACCCTTGTAAATTGGAGTGATACGCGCAGTTTTCCAGTCCTGAGGAACAATGCCAGTTGAAAGAAAAAGATTAAACAGATGAGCCAAGCATGGAGAAATTACAGATGAAGCTATTTTAAGAAAGAATTCAGACATCCCTAACACATCATCCTTTAATGTTGCATCTAATTCCATTAAACGAGGATGGACAAAACGCGTAGAAACACGAGGAAAATAGAACGTTTTTGCAGAAGAATTGATAATAAACGAATTTGTTTCAATTTCCCCTTGGAAATCTTCGTTTATAAGTTTTCCCACAGAACTAAAGAAATCGTTGAATTTATCACAGTCGATATCAGTATTTGTTTTTTGCGTGTTCTTATTTGAAGGGATTACGTGCTTTAGCGCCTTCCAAATTGTACTAGGCTTAGAGACGTTTGAACGAATTAGGTCAGAGTAGTATCGAGAGCGATTTTTGCGAATTTCACGAGTAACGGTATTACGAAGACGTCTATATTCATTCCAGTCAGAAGCACTGTTTGTCCGTCTTGCTTTTTCATTCGCAAATTCACGTGCATATATTAAATTTAGTATTTTATCAGTCACCCATCTATTGGGGGTAGATTTTACTCGTCGTTTGTAGAACGGAGCATTATTATTGCAGATTTTTACAAATTCAGATTGCCACATCTTCCATGCCAAATTAAGATCAGTCATGTTAGGAATTAAAGATGACATGAAAAAAGATGAACATATTTCTTGAATGAATTTATCCTTGTTAAAAAGTCTTAAGTTACGACAGTGTACATATTTTGGATTCTTCTTTTCATCATTTTGTTTCTTTAAAATTGTTGCCGTTAAAAAGTGATCACTCAGGGTCAACTGGTAAACTTTAGAACTGTAGGCCTAATGCATTTCAGGATTGGATGTATAAATAAGGTCTATCAATTTAATCAGTAAGATAAATACCCTAATGGGAGGGGTGTAGACCAGGACAGCCTTATGATCAATTTAATTAGTAAGACAAATACCCTACTGGGAGGGGTGTAGACCAGGCCAGCCTTATGATCAATTTAATCAGTAAGATAAATACCCTACTGGGAGGGGTGTAGACCAGGCCATCTTTAAGATCAATTTAATCAGTAAGATAAATACCCTAATGGGAGGGGTGTAGACCAGGCCAGCCTTATGATCAATTTAATCAGTAAGATAAATACCCTAATGGGAGGGGTGTAGACCAGGCCAGCCTTATGATCAATTTAATCAGTAAGATAAATACCCTACTGGGAGGGGTGTAGACCAGGCCATCTTTAAGATCAATTTAATCAGTATGATAAATACCCTAATGGGAGGGGTGTAGACCAGGCCAGCCTTATGATCAATTTAATCAGTAAGATAAATACCCTAATGGGAGGGGTGTAGACCAGGCCAGCCTTATGATCAATTTAATCAGTAAGATAAATACCCTACTGGGAGGGGTGTAGACCAGGCCATCTTTAAGATCAATTTAATCAGTAAGATAAATACCCTAATGGGAGGGGTGTAGACCAGGCCAGCCTTATGATCAATTTAATCAGTAAGATAAATACCCTACTGGGAGGGGTGTAGACCAGGCCATCTTTAAGATCAATTTAATCAGTAAGATAAATACCCTACTGTGAGGGGTGTAGACCAGGCCATCTTTAAGATCAATTTAATCAGTAAGATAAATACCCTACTGGGAGGGGTGTAGACCAGGCCATCTTTAAGATCAATTTAATCAGTAAGATAAATACCCTACTGTGAGGGGTGTAGACCAGGCCATCTTTAAGATCAATTTAATCAGTAAGATAATTACCCTACTGTGAGGGGTGTAGACCAGGCCATCTTTAAGATCAATTTAATCAGTAAGATAAATACCCTACTGTGAGGGGTGTAGACCAGGCCATCTTTAAGATCAATTTAATCAGTAAGATAAATACCCTACTGGGAGGGGTGTAGACCAGGCCATCTTTAAGATCAATTTAATCAGTAAGATAAATACCCTACTGGGAGGGGTGTAGACCAGGCCATCTTTAAGATCAATTTAATCAGTAAGATAAATACCCTACTGTGAGGGGTGTAGACCAGGTAATCTTTAAGATCAATTTAATTAGTAAGACAAATACCCTACTGTGAGGGGTGTAGACCAGGCCATCTTTAAGATCAATTTAATCAGTAAGACAAATACCCTACTGGGAGGGGTGTAGACCAGGCCAGCATTAAGATCAATTTAATCAGTAAGACAAATACCCTACTGTGAGGGGTGTAGACCAGGCCATCTTTAAGATCAATTTAATCAGTAAGACAAATACCCTACTGGGAGGGGTGTAGACCAGGCCATCTTTAAGATCAATTTAATCAGTAAGATAAATACCCTACTGTGAGGGGTGTAGACCAGGCCATCTTTAAGGTCAATTTAATTAGTAAGACAAATACCCTACTGGGAGGGGTGTAGACCAGGCCATCTTTAAGATCAATTTAATCAGTAAGACAAATACCCTACTGTGAGGGGTGTAGACCAGGCCAGCATTAAGATCAATTTAATCAGTAAGACAAATACCCTACTGTGAGGGGTGTAGACCAGGCCATCTTTAAGATCAATTTAATCAGTAAGATAAATACCCTACTGTGAGGGGTGTAGACCAGGCCATCTTTAAGATCAATTTAATTAGTAAGACAAATACCCTACTGGGAGGGGTGTAGACCAGGCCATCTTTAAGATCAATTTAATCAGTAAGACAAATACCCTACTGTGAGGGGTGTAGACCAGGCCAGCATTAAGATCAATTTAATCAGTAAGACAAATACCCTACTGTGAGGGGTGTAGACCAGGCCAGCATTAAGATCAATTTAATCAGTAAGATAAATACCCTACTGTGAGGGGTGTAGACCAGGCCATCTTTAAGATCAATTTAATCAGTAAGATAAATACCCTACTGTGAGGGGTGTAGACCAGGCCATCTTTAAGATCAATTTAATCAGTAAGACAAATACCCTACTGTGAGGGGTGTAGACCAGGCCAGCATTAAGATCAATTTAATCAGTAAGACAAATACCCTACTGTGAGGGGTGTAGACCAGGCCAGCATTAAGATCAATTTAATCAGTAAGACAAATACCCTACTGTGAGGGGTGTAGACCAGGCCATCTTTAAGATCAATTTAATCAGTAAGACAAATACCCTACTGTGAGGGGTGTAGACCAGGCCAGCATTAAGATCAATTTAATCAGTAAGACAAATACCCTACTGTGAGGGGTGTAGACCAGGCCATCTTTAAGATCAATTTAATCAGTAAGACAAATACCCTACTGTGAGGGGTGTAGACCAGGCCATCTTTAAGATCAATTTAATCAGTAAGACAAATACCCTACTGTGAGGGGTGTAGACCAGGCCATCTTTAAGATCAATTTAATCAGTAAGACAAATACCCTACTGTGAGGGTTGTAGACCAGGCCAGCATTAAGATCAATTTAATCAGTAAGACAAATACCCTACTGTGATGGGTGTAGACCAGGCCATCTTTAAGATCAATTTAATCAGTAAGATAAATACCCTACTGTGAGGGGTGTAGACCAGGCCATCTTTAAGATCAATTTAATTAGTAAGACAAATACCCTACTGTGAGGGGTGTAGACCAGGCCATCTTTAAGATCAATTTAATCAGTAAGACAAATACCCTACTGTGAGGGGTGTAGACCAGGCCAGCATTAAGATCAATTTAATCAGTAAGACAAATACCCTACTGTGAGGGGTGTAGACCAGGCCATCTTTAAGATCAATTTAATCAGTAAGATAAATACCCTACTGGGAGGGGTGTAGACCAGGCCATCTTTAAGATCAATTTAATCAGTAAGACAAATACCCTACTGGGAGGGGTGTAGACCAGGCCATCTTTAAGATCAATTTAATCAGTAAGACAAATACCCTATTGTGAGGGGTGTAGACCAGGCCAGCATTAAGATCAATTTAATCAGTAAGACAAATACCCTACTGTGAGGGGTGTAGACCAGGCCATCTTTAAGATCAATTTAATCAGTAAGATAAATACCCTACTGGGAGGGGTGTAGACCAGGCCATCTTTAAGATCAATTTAATCAGTAAGACAAATACCCTACTGGGAGGGGTGTAGACCAGGCCATCTTTAAGATCAATTTAATCAGTAAGACAAATACCCTACTGGGAGGGGTGTAGACCAGGCCAGCATTAAGATCAATTTAATCAGTAAGACAAATACCCTACTGTGAGGGGTGTAGACCAGGCCAGCCTTATGATCAATTTAATCAGTAAGATAAATACCCTACTGTGAGGGGTGTAGACCAGGCCAGCCTTATGATCAATTTACTCAGTAAGACAAATACCCTACTGTGAGGGGTGTAGACCAGGCCATCTTTAAGATCAATTTAATCAGTAAGATAAATACCCTAATGGAAGGGGTGTAGACCAGGCCATCTTTAAGATCAATTTAATCAGTAAGATAAATACCCTACTGTGAGGGGTGTAGACCAGGCCATCTTTAAGATCAATTTAATCAGTAAGATAAATACCCTACTGTGAGGGGTGTAGACCAGGCCAGCATTAAGATCAATTTAATCAGTAAGATAAATACCCTACTGTGAGGGGTGTAGACCAGGTCATCTTCAAGATCAATTTAATCAGTAAGATAAATACCCTACTGTGAGGGGTGTAGACCAGGCCATCTTTAAGATCAATTTAATCAGTAAGACAAATACCCTACTGTGAGGGGTGTAGACCAGGCCATCTTTAAGATCAATTTAATCAGTAAGACAAATACCCTACTGTGAGGGGTGTAGACCAGGCCAGCATTAAGATCAATTTAATCAGTAAGACAAATACCCTACTGTGAGGGGTGTAGACCAGGTCATCTTCAAGATCAATTTAATCAGTAAGATAAATACCCTACTGTGAGGGGTGTAGACCAGGCCATCTTTAAGATCAATTTAATCAGTAAGATAAATACCCTACTGTGAGGGGTGTAGACCAGGCCATCTTTAAGATCAATTTAATCAGTAAGATAAATACCCTACTGTGAGGGGTGTTGACCAGGCCAGCATTAAGATCAATTTAATCAGTAAGACAAATACCCTACTGTGAGGGGTGTAGACCAGGCCAGCATTAAGATCAATTTAATCAGTAAGACAAATACCCTACTGTGAGGGGTGTAGACCAGGCCATCTTTAAGATCAATTTAATCAGTAAGACAAATACCCTACTGTGAGGGGTGTAGACCAGGCCAGCATTAAGATCAATTTAATCAGTAAGATAAATACCCTACTGTGAGGGGTGTAGACCAGGCCATCTTTAAGATCAATTTAATCAGTAAGATAAATACCCTACTGTGAGGGGTGTAGACCAGGCCATCTTTAAGATCAATTTAATCAGTAAGATAAATACCCTACTGTGAGGGGTGTAGACCAGGCCATCTTTAAGATCAATTTAATCAGTAAGATAAATACCCTACTGTGAGGGGTGTAGACCAGGCCATCTTTAAGATCAATTTAATCAGTAAGATAAATACCCTACTGTGAGGGGTGTAGACCAGGCCAGCATTAAGATCAATTTAATCAGTAAGACAAATACCCTACTGTGAGGGGTGTAGACCAGGCCAGCATTAAGATCAATTTAATCAGTAAGACAAATACCCTACTGTGAGGGGTGTAGACCAGGCCATCTTTAAGATCAATTTAATCAGTAAGACAAATACCCTACTGTGAGGGGTGTAGACCAGGCCATCTTTAAGATCAATTTAATCAGTAAGACAAATACCCTACTGTGAGGGGTGTAGACCAGGCCAGCATTAAGATCAATTTAATCAGTAAGACAAATACCCTACTGTGAGGGGTGTAGACCAGGCCATCTTTAAGATCAATTTAATCAGTAAGACAAATACCCTACTGTGAGGGGTGTAGACCAGGCCAGCATTAAGATCAATTTAATCAGTAAGACAAATACCCTACTGTGAGGGGTGTAGACCAGGCCAGCATTAAGATCAATTTAATCAGTAAGACAAATACCCTACTGTGAGGGGTGTAGACCAGGCCAGCATTAAGATCAATTTAATCAGTAAGACAAATACCCTACTGTGAGGGGTGTAGACCAGGCCAGCATTAAGATCAATTTAATCAGTAAGACAAATACCCTACTGTGAGGGGTGTAGACCAGGCCAGCATTAAGATCAATTTAATCAGTAAGACAAATACCCTACTGTGAGGGGTGTAGACCAGGCCATCTTTAAGATCAATTTAATCAGTAAGACAAATACCCTACTGGGAGGGGTGTAGACCAGGCCATCTTTAAGATCAATTTAATCAGTAAGATAAATACCCTACTGGGAGGGGTGTAGACCAGGCCATCTTTAAGATCAATTTAATCAGTAAGACAAATACCCTACTGGGAGGGGTGTAGACCAGGCCATCTTTAAGATCAATTTAATCAGTAAGACAAATACCCTACTGGGAGGGGTGTAGACCAGGCCATCTTTAAGATCAATTTAATCAGTAAGATAAAAACCCTACTGGGAGGGGTGTAGACCAGGCCATCTTTAAGATCAATTTAATCAGTAAGACAAATACCCTACTGGGAGGGGTGTAGACCAGGCCATCTTTAAGATCAATTTAATCAGTAAGATAAATACCCTACTGTGAGGGGTGTAGACCAGGCCATCTTTAAGATCAATTTAATCAGTAAGACAAATACCCTACTGTGAGGGGTGTAGACCAGGCCAGCATTAAGATCAATTTAATCAGTAAGACAAATACCCTACTGTGAGGGGTGTAGACCAGGCCAGCTTTAAGATCAATTTAATCAGTAAGATAAATACCCTACTGTGAGGGGTGTAGACCAGGCCAGCTTTAAGATCAATTTAATCAGTAAGATAAATACCCTACTGTGAGGGGTGTAGACCAGGCCATCTTTAAGATCAATTTAATCAGTAAGACAAATACCCTACTGTGAGGGGTGTAGACCAGGCCATCTTTAAGATCAATTTAATCAGTAAGATAAATACCCTACTGTGAGGGGTGTAGACCAGGCCATCTTTAAGATCAATTTAATCAGTAAGATAAATACCCTACTGTGAGGGGTGTAGACCAGGCCAGCATTAAGATCAATTTAATCAGTAAGACAAATACCCTACTGTGAGGGGTGTAGACCAGGCCATCTTTAAGATCAATTTAATCAGTAAGATAAATACCCTACTGTGAGGGGTGTAGACCAGGCCAGCATTAAGATCAATTTAATCAGTAAGACAAATACCCTACTGTGAGGGGTGTAGACCAGGCCAGCATTAAGATCAATTTAATCAGTAAGATAAATACCCTACTGTGAGGGGTGTAGACCAGGCCATCTTTAAGATCAATTTAATCAGTAAGATAAATACCCTACTGTGAGGGGTGTAGACCAGGCCATCTTTAAGATCAATTTAATCAGTAAGACAAATACCCTACTGGGAGGGGTGTAGACCAGGCCAGCATTAAGATCAATTTAATCAGTAAGATAAATACCCTACTGGGAGGGGTGTAGACCAGGCCATCTTTAAGATCAATTTAATCAGTAAGATAAATACCCTACTGTGAGGGGTGTAGACCAGGCCAGCATTAAGATCAATTTAATCAGTAAGATATATACCCTACTGTGAGGGGTGTAGACCAGGCCATCTTTAAGATCAATTTAATCAGTAAGACAAATACCCTACTGGGAGGGGTGTAGACCAGGCCAGCATTAAGATCAATTTAATCAGTAAGATAAATACCCTACTGGGAGGGGTGTAGACCAGGCCAGCATTAAGATCAATTTAATCAGTAAGATAAATACCCTACTGGGAGGGGTGTAGACCAGGCCATCTTTAAGATCAATTTAATCAGTAAGATAAATATCCTACTGGGAGGGGTGTAGACCAGGCCATCTTTAAGATCAATTTAATCAGTAAGACAAATACCCTACTGGGAGGGGTGTAGACCAGGCCAGCATTAAGATCAATTTAATCAGTAAGATAAATACCCTACTGGGAGGGGTGTAGACCAGGCCAGCATTAAGATCAATTTAATCAGTAAGATAAATACCCTACTGGGAGGGGTGTAGACCAGGCCATCTTTAAGATCAATTTAATCAGTAAGATAAATACCCTACTGGGAGGGGTGTAGACCAGGCCATCTTTAAGATCAATTTAATCAGTAAGACAAATACCCTACTGTGAGGGGTGTAGACCAGGCCATCTTTAAGATCAATTTAATCAGTAAGACAAATACCCTACTGTGAGGGGTGTAGACCAGGCCATCTTTAAGATCAATTTAATCAGTAAGACAAATACCCTACTGTGAGGGGTGTAGACCAGGCCAGCATTAAGATCAATTTAATCAGTAAGACAAATACCCTACTGTGAGGGGTGTAGACCAGGCCAGCATTAAGATCAATTTAATCAGTAAGATAAATACCCTACTGGGAGGGGTGTAGACCAGGCCAGCATTAAGATCAATTTAATCAGTAAGACAAATACCCTACTGGGAGGGGTGTAGACCAGGCCAGCATTAAGATCAATTTAATCAGTAAGACAAATACCCTACTGTGAGGGGTGTAGACCAGGCCAGCATTAAGATCAATTTAATCAGTAAGATAAATACCCTACTGGGAGGGGTGTAGACCAGGCCAGCATTAAGATCAATTTAATCAGTAAGACAAATACCCTACTGGGAGGGGTGTAGACCAGGCCAGCATTAAGATCAATTTAATCAGTAAGACAAATACCCTACTGTGAGGGGTGTAGACCAGGCCAGCATTAAGATCAATTTAATCAGTAAGATAAATACCCTACTGGGAGGGGTGTAGACCAGGCCAGCATTAAGATCAATTTAATCAGTAAGACAAATACCCTACTGGGAGGGGTGTAGACCAGGCCAGCATTAAGATCAATTTAATCAGTGAGACAAATACCCTACTGTGAGGGGTGTAGACCAGGCCAGCATTAAGATCAATTTAATCAGTAAGATAAATACCCTACTGGGAGGGGTGTAGACCAGGCCAGCATTAAGATCAATTTAATCAGTAAGACAAATACCCTACTGGGAGGGGTGTAGACCAGGCCAGCATTAAGATCAATTTAATCAGTAAGACAAATACCCTACTGTGAGGGGTGTAGACCAGGCCATCTTTAAGATCAATTTAATCAGTAAGACAAATACCCTACTGTGAGGGGTGTAGACCAGGCCATCTTTAAGATCAATTTAATCAGTAAGACAAATACCCTACTGTGAGGGGTGTAGACCAGGCCAGCATTAAGATCAATTTAATCAGTAAGACAAATACCCTACTGTGAGGGGTGTAGACCAGGCCAGCATTAAGATCAATTTAATCAGTAAGATAAATACCCTACTGGGAGGGGTGTAGACCAGGCCAGCATTAAGATCAATTTAATCAGTAAGACAAATACCCTACTGTGAGGGGTGTAGACCAGGCCAGCATTAAGATCAATTTAATCAGTAAGACAAATACCCTACTGTGAGGGGTGTAGACCAGGCCAGCATTAAGATCAATTTAATCAGTAAGACAAATACCCTACTGTGAGGGGTGTAGACCAGGCCAGCATTAAGATCAATTTAATCAGTAAGACAAATACCCTACTGTGAGGGGTGTAGACCAGGCCAGCATTAAGATCAATTTAATCAGTAAGATAAATACCCTACTGTGAGCGGTGTAGACCAGGCCAGCATTAAGATCAATTTAATCAGTAAGACAAATACCCTACTGTGAGGGGTGTAGACCAGGCCAGCATTAAGATCAATTTAATCAGTAAGACAAATACCCTACTGTGAGGGGTGTAGACCAGGCCAGCATTAAGATCAATTTAATCAGTAAGACAAATACCCTACTGTGAGGGGTGTAGACCAGGCCAGCATTAAGATCAATTTAATCAGTAAGACAAATACCCTACTGTGAGGGGTGTAGACCAGGCCAATATTAAGATCAATTTAATCAGTAAGATAAATACCCTACTGTGAGGGGTGTAGACCAGGCCATCTTTAAGATCAATTTAATCAGTAAGATAAATACCCTACTGTGAGGGGTGTAGACCAGGCCAGCATTAAGATCAATTTAATCAGTAAGATAAATACCCTACTGTGAGGGGTGTAGACCAGGCCATCTTTAAGATCAATTTAATCAGTAAGATAAACACCATACTGAAGGTTTGCAGCCCAAGCTAGTCTTATGATCAGTTTAATCAATAAGATAAATTATTTAGATACATTTATTAATCTAAAAAAAATGAATACTGTTCTTACGAGTTACAGGATGGTTCAAAGGTATAGAGCCATATAGTAAAGACTTTTGACAGGTAATAGAAATAGTTGTTCTTACTTTTGAAAAGACGTTTGCTTTCCTCAGAAAGTTACGGCAGGAGCGCCACTTGGAACTCTTACGATGACGAAGCCAATCACCATGGGATTTGGCCATAACCAGGTAATAGTTACCGGATTTGTAACTGGCTGGATTTTCAAGCTGAAAGTGAAGAAAGTGTGAAATGTTTAAGTTATAAATATAACTTAATGTCTGAAGTTAAAGCTGACAATCTGATTAAAACAATAACTGTTATTATTAGTACATGCATTATCATTGAAACGGTTGATTATTGTAATAACCTATGATATTGATAGTCTATAGATCTATATCTGACTTTATTTAAAAAGTAATTATACAATAATTGAAATATACAACTGTTTTGAACTGAAACAATTGCTGGATTAATTTGGCAATATTTGCTTTAGTGCTCTTATAACTTCGTATACTATCTCTGAAGCTCAAACTTAAGGCTAGGAAAAAGCATTAAAGGTGAAAATAGCTATAATATTGTAATTATTTACCTTCTTATTGGTGGAGTTCGCGGAACCCATCTTTGACTCTCAAAGTCGAACTGGAATGACGTTCTATCAGAGACAATACGTTGCCATCGCAACACACGCATGACAGAGCATGCTCAGTTTACGTAGTTTTGTCACCAGTTAAAAATTTAAAACTTTACGTAAAAATAACGCGACGTCATCATTGGTTTTATCTGTCATGTACGCATGTCACACGTCTATTAATACCATACATATTCATAGGGGCATCACGTTTACTCGCCATACAAAAATTGATACAAAGTGTCTCTTAAGTTGTATTTCATGCACATCCATGGGTTTCATTGAAACAGATCAAGATTGCGCACTACTCACATTTCAGACATGCCAGGTCTCGCGCATTGAATGAGTTAAAATGGTTGTCTATTAGTGAATGTTTCGTTTAAATAAGGATGAACAAAATAAAAGAGCTATAAACGGTTTATACTGTTGAACATTTAAAATAATATAAAAATTAATAGGCCTATAATGATATACTTGTGCGCGGAAACATCATGCATTAGGGGTACGCCGTGTTAGCGATTTCTATTTCAAAAACACTGCGGGAAAAATAATTAGCTTTAATCGGAACAATTAAGGCAAAAAAAGTATGGTTCTCGGGCATTTATTTTCAGAAATCAGTGCGGGCGGCCAGTATTTTATTTTTGTCCTTTTTTTGAATGTTTCGCT
Source organism: Sipunculus nudus (assembly GCA_026874595.1). Lineage (NCBI taxonomy): Eukaryota > Metazoa > Annelida > Sipuncula > Golfingiida > Sipunculidae > Sipunculus > Sipunculus nudus. The sequence continues at coordinate 60,812,863 of CM049318.1, forward strand.
AAAAATGTATGATCAGGGAAAAGCATGAAAATAACATTTTTTTTTGCTAAACAGGTAAAAGCACTACATAAATTGTATTATTTATCTTCTTGAAAGATAAAAACAAAATAAAAATGTTAAATGCGGGGGTGGGGGGGGGGGGGGGGGTGGGGGGATGGTGGTTAAATTGACGCGGGTGGTGCCTGAGAACAATACCTTTTATTTATTTATTGTTTTTTCTTCCGCCTAAACAATGTTATAACATTTAATCGGAAATCATGATACATCAAGTGATACTTGTTTCTTAACCGTGAGATGGAGATTTAACTTAGTGTTGGTCTAGGTCTACGTGTCGAGTAAAATTTTCATATACATTTTTTTTTCATATATCGGGTTAATTTTAAAGTAAATTCCACGTCTCGCATAATTCTATAATTCTGAAAATATTAAAAAAAAATAATAATAAAATTCAGATTTTTTTTTCACTGAGAACACCCTTGAAATCAGCCCCCTTTTTTGAAGAAATACCAATAGACAAAATAGAGCCACACAAACCTCGAAACCTAGTTTTCTACAATGCTCAAAATACAGTAAAATATATTAGGCCCTAATTCTACTCTTATTGATAGGGTCGACACTTGACAATAAAAGGACATGCATTATTGAACTTCAGATCAATGTGACTGCAAGCGAGCAATCTTGAACTTCCTGTCAGGCATATTATATCCATAACCAATCGATTGTCATATCATGTTTTTTTTTTTTTTTGCAGAAGGCCGTGATATCATTGTTCAACATTGGTCCCTTTGAGAGGATGTAGGCCTAGATACGTATACGCCATTATTTCATTTCAGAATAGACAGAACATTTACATGTTTTGCCACCAGCCAGCGACCTTCTATTTCATTTCGTGCACATTTCAAGAACCGTTCGAGCGATTTCCCTGAAATTTTAACTAAGATTCTCCTATATTTCCTATATACAGAAATTTAGTCCGTTAAGTGTTATTTCTTTAAGTTAAGGGCCAGAACATAATGGACTTGGTTAAAAAAATCAGGAAAAATATTTACTCACTAAACATAAGAATTTGTTAAGCTATAGAGACTTTTTTTCCAAGAATAAAACTTTAGTTAAGCTTCAATTGAATACCTTAAATTAGAACTGAATTTTGTATTTTTTAAATAATTAGCATAAAAATAAATTAGTACCTTAGATTTTGCCCAACTTTGACCATGGCACGTTTGTTTCCTGTGATTACTGTTGATTTTATTTTCACAGCATGTAAACGTATTTAATTTGTTTAAATCTGAAATTTGAAAATAAAAGCTTGAAATTTAGGCTAGTTGCAGAATTTTTCTTGAGGCTCTTTTGTGGTCACTTTCTTTGTCCAGATGCAGGCAGCCCACTCCAAGTCACTGGAAGTCAGCTATGCCAGGGTTCCTGATTTGTTACAGTCACTGGGGGAGATCCCCTGCTGTGACAGGTGTACAGTTATTCTCATACCCCCCCCCCCCCCCCCCCCCCCACTCCCGGCCAACCAAACCCACCAAGTGTTATGAAGTAATTGTTATTGTTTGCACTGATTTCGTTAATTGTAATGCTGTTTCCACTTAAATATACAAAACTTTCCTTGAAAAAGTAATTCAAGGAGTAATCCGAAAGATGCCATGTTGGGTTAATGTAGCATTTTTAAAGAAATCAATTTTCTTTTAAATGATTTTAACCATTTTAAATAGAATTAGACCCATCAGTATGCATAAATTGATAAAATATAAGGCAAATTATGGATAAAAAAGGGCACATTTTAAAATTGTGAAATCTGAATTAAGTATTATTTTTAGATATTTATTGTTTTGCAAATTAAAAGATATATTTTTGTGGTAAAAAAAATAAATATACATTTGTTTACATGATGTGGTGTTATCTGACAAGATTGAGATTTATGATGATGCAACTTAGAATTATGAATCAAATTTTATATTCAGATATATATGTTTTATAGGAAATATAAAAATTGGAAAAAAATGATGTGATAAATAAAATGAGGATCTAATAATAACATTTGTTCATTATTATCCTGCCTCATCAAAATAGCAGATCAGGCTTTGTTTGTCCTGTATGTATATGCAGAAATGTTGTGAATCCCCCCCTCCCCCCCCCCCCCAGCTGCCATTGATTCCTTTGCATTTGTACATGTGCACTGGGACATTAGATTTTATTGCAAATGTGTAAAATTTATTTAATTTATAAAATAATTGGATTAGAAAATTAGAATTAGAAACATATTCTTGCCTCAGGAGAATGGAACATAAAGTGATCAGCTCTGTCTGTCCATCATGTATCCATTATCATTAAATATATATTAATTATAATTTTTTTCCCATGAGTACTGTTAAAATAACTTTTATTTGCTGCATTTTGATGGTTAAAAGCGATTTAAGTCTTAACTCTAAAGGCCACTTCTATATTAAGTTGTTTAATATTGCAGATGTTAAACTTAAAACAATTTGATATAAAATTTAATAAAAAAATAAGAAATAATTGAAAATTCATATATTATCAGCTTTGATTGTCTACCAGTATGTCTGAATGAACTTTTTTTTATCCTGTTAGCATAGTTGAATAAAGTGAAATTCCTATGTATATTTACTATAATAAAACAGAGATATTGTAAACCCCCCCCCCCCCCCCCGACCACCAACACCACCACCACCAAGTCCTTGCACCTGTGGACTGGGGACATTAGTTTTATTGCAACTGTACAGATTTTATAAAATAAAAATACATATATATTATAATATATATTATAATATATATTATAATAAATAGATCCAATTGATCAAATATGTTAACCACTTAACTGTCAACAATTTATTAAAAAAACAATCACTGATCATGGTACTAATATACATCTTATGTTCACAAACTGCTCACATGCTTCAGTTGTAACATTTGTAAAAAATGAATGGGCTTGGCACAAAATATTACTTTCAAAAATTTCCTGCTCATCAATACAAACCATTTATGTCAACCAGCCATGGCCTATCTTACCTTTTCCTCTTAGACTTTATCTCCATTTGATATTATTTTAGATTTTTACCTTCAAGGTCAAATTCAGCTGAGCACAGTGACCCATGGTTCCCTTGTTTCCAGATATTGTTGTTAAGGTCGAAGGGGGGGGGTGCCCTATCCCCTTAATATATATATATATATATATATATATATATATATATATATATATATATATCACTTCATATATTTCAATTCTATTTAGAAATTTACAAAATGAATAAATAAAAGAATATCATATTTGCAGGATCAACCCTAATGAGAAATTAGACATAGTATCCCCGGACAATTAGCCCCCCCCCCCCCCCTTCAAAAATAGGCTCTCATATTCAGAAGCATAAACTGTCCATAAAACGCCCATATATTCGCAGACTTGATCTTGAAGACAAAGCTTAAGTGCACTTTATTCTTTGAATTTGTCTGATACCTTGATGGAATCAATTTGTGTAGCAAATTTGAACAGAAATACCATAATTCATGAGTTATAGGGTTAACAAGTTTCTGCAGATTTTGCTTTGAAAAGCAGGACCAAAGTCACTAGTCTTTAAACACGTCGGAGATCATAGTGGAAACAGTCTTTGTGTCACCTTTGATGAAAAAAGATAGGATACTTCCTATAAATCGGCAGATTTTACCTTGAAGGTGAAGGTCACAGGTTTTCAAACTCTTTCAACAACTATCATCTGATATCTTCTATTTTTTTTCAGATGGATACATCTATCGACTAAAGAAACAATATTTAAATATACCTAATTCCATAATCTATATCTATGTTTATCAGAGTTGGGTCCGAATGCAAATGCATTTGCATTTGTATTCAAATGTTGCACATTTGCATTTGCATTTAAATGCAAAAATTTTGAAAAGCCCGCATTTGCATTTGCATTTAAATGTCAGACTGATGTAATTCATTTGCATTTGCATTTGCATTTGAAAAAATGCTATGCATTTGAATTTGCATTTGAAATGATGTGAATCAAATGTCAAATGCAAATTCTTAATATTTTGTCATTTTGCATGCAGCAAAAATATGTAGTTGTATACAATTCTTGTTGGATGCTGGACAACTGAGCTTAACATATGAATAGCTATATTCGATTTGCTCAAGGTAATGAATTTGAATGCATGGAAGGGTAGCTAGCTGTTATTATATAATAAAAAATGATCCAAAAAGGTTTTCGTTTATTATTTTCTACGGATAAAAAGTATATTTTATATTCGTTAGTATATATATAGACATTTGCATTTAAAAGCACTTAAATGCATTTGCATTTGCATTTGAAAAAATCTGAATGCATTTGCATATGCATTTAAATGCAATTACTGGTAAAGCATTTGCATTTGCATTTAAATGCAATGAGTGGTAAAGCATTTGCATTTGCATTTGCATTTGAGGAAACAACGTAACATTTGCATTTGCATTAAATGCGCCGAGTTGCATTTGAACCCAACCCTGATGTTTATGCGTAATATGAAAAATAAAATCTGTCGATTTATTTTTCACTTAAAAATAAAAAAATGCTCACAGCTAGTACTGGAAAGTGGCTACGATAGGGGTATTAAAAGGCGCGAAAACAAGAAGAGGACAGATATTCAAGATCCATGGTCAAATTTGATTTTTGGACCAATCTATGTATACCTTATTGGGATATTAAGGTTTCGTATAATTTTCACCAAATATGAATACCTACTCAGAGAAAGTCAGAAATCACATAAATGATACAAGTTAGACATGTACGTGAATAGACGCCTTTATTTCTTTTTCAGTTACTCTGATCAGTGAGGTTCTTATTTTACAATGGTTGGAAACTGAAAATGTTAATGTGTCCGAAGGAGAAAGCAGATAACAATATTAGATCCTGGCAATGCTGTATTGCACTTTTGTCAACACATGTCGCATGTGTATATATATATATATATATATATATATATATATATATTTATATATATATATATATATATATATATATCTTAAAACCTCGTTGTGTCGAACTCGCTTAAGTCGAGTACCCTGCTTATGTTAAAGTAACACTCGATATTCTGGCCAACTCTAGGTAAATTATTACCAAATAAAAGCCGCTTGTGTCGAACCTCATTTATGTATCTAAGTTTTTTTGTAGGTTCCTTAGACTTTGACAAAACGAGGTTATAATATATATATATATATATATATATATATATATATATATATATATATATATATATATATATATATATATATATTCCTGGTGACCGATAAATATGAACAGGAGAGATCCAGACTACATATCCAAAAGTTAATTTGTAGGCCTACTCTTATTTACAGAAAAAAAAATCCTTGTGCGGAAAACAGTGGCGGACTCTCGCGGCCTCCTGCTTTGCGTCTATTGGCTCCATCAAAATTACGTATAGGGAGCGCGCAGGGCTGAAGTCCCAGACTCCAGCAACCTGTAGCTGCTCGATAAAGCAAAATCATCATATTTACAGCAATCAATCATATTTACAAAAGTTTAATGGCGCTTCTCTGGTTTCGATTTCCAAAGAATGATTAATTTTTCATAGGGTTTTAGAAAATTAGGCCCAGCACAACAATTGACGTTTATAATTTTGGCGATATACCAATGTAGTCAATGGATCGGCGATATAAATAATTTGTCGTGCAGGTAGAGTTATACATATAGGTTGCGCATGAGTGTTACTGGTTTTATGCCCAAATACCGAATTACATCAATGGGTCTGATATGAACTTTCAGTCAGAAAAAATTCTCGTCTGTAAAGATATGGTAGGTGCATACTATTTTAATTAGAAATATAGCTAACTGAATATATGACATTTTCCCAATGTTTTCACTCAACCCCCAACACTCATTGTCTGTGGTCGCCAACAGGTGTCACTAATATAATAGAATAGTTCATGTATGTGAATCCTCGGCAAGTGTGTGTAATATTTTTCAGGTTTAGTAATGAGGATAAGGTCTCGAAGGACAAGTTTTTTTTACAAATCATATTTATTTTTATACAAAAAGCAAGATCACACACATACAAAATACAGTGCACGTGTAATATGTGATGTATTGACGTTACATTTACGCTTAACCAGCTAATTTAAAAATACTTTACCAAGGTTTTCGCTCACGATTCTAAAATACATGCCTGATACAGACATGTTGAAAATAAATAAAGAAATGTACAAATTTTGTAAATTACAAAAAAAAATACAAATATCCAAATTAAGAAAACTGGTTGTTTAGTGCTGAGTTTCGTCACACGGTTCACTTATATTACGGAAACATTCACAGCCACGTATATATATATATATATATATATATATATAACCTACCTGAACTGGAAAATATGAAACATACAAGAATATACCTAAGATATAGTATCATCATAAAATGACACTCGATTCAGGAGAACTTATCATTTGCCTTCTTTTTGGATTGCGTCTCCAGGATTTTGGACTTTTAGGTTTAACAAAACTGAATTTACGAGGTCTCGTAAAATTCTTGCGACATTCAAAAAGCTCAAAAAGTTTCTCGAGCTGGATGGCAGGGTCACTCTTTGACCGGCGGAGCATAGTTTTATCAACATCCGAGAACTTCCGGCGGGATTCATTAAGGAACGTTCGCATCGATACGGAGCTGCATCTTCTTTTAGAGGCAGAGGGAGCACTTTTTCTTTTACTGGTTTGCCGCGGAAGTTTTGGTTTAGGTGGACTATCTAAGCGCTCCACAGATGGTAGTCGTACCAGTGTTTTGTCTGTTTTGTCACTGAGAGACCTGTGAAGGAAAGCGTTATGGTGCCCTGGAGGCCGGCCTAATGTAGGAGAAGACTTTCTCCCAAAGTTCACTCTGAGACTGAGAGCTCGCCGCAGGAAGGAAGCGTTGCTTATCTTTTCAACAGAGTCCCCCCTGGATCGCATGGTGTCAGCAGATTTAGTTCCAGATTCCGGAGGCAGAAGCGTATTATAGCTTGTTGATCTACCGTAGGATGCTCTCTCTACTGTTAATAGATGTGAACAGTCACTTGTCCCGTCGGGACTTATTTCTGAATTTTCCGCTTTCTTTGAATTGTTCCTCTCTTTATATGATAGTGATTCTTGACTTCTCCATGGCCGTTTTAATCCTTTTGACCTTCTGGGATCTTTTATTTTTCTCAATAATTTACCAAGAGCTCTTGAGCGTTTCTTAAAGCGCTGTTTTTGTAATACAGCCTCGTTATCATAATAATCCTCGCTGTGACTAGATGGACATATTTCATCACTTCCGCTGAATTTGACTACACTCTCTCTGGGGGTACAACTGGTCCGCTCATCATTTTCATCCGCTACAGAAATCTCAATCCGCGGCAGGTTTGGAATAATACTCGTTGAATAAGATTCTGCCTGACATTTTGGTTTGTCGTAATCATCGGATCTTTCACCCCGATGATCGCGTTTTCGCTTCCGGCTGCGTTTCTGGCTGCTCCATTTCCAAACGGAACCTTCTGACGTATCTTGGTACGCAACCATTGGGTAATACAACGCTAAGTTGAGTCGGCATATTTCTCGCCGTGAGGTTTTCGGGCAATAATGAATTTCTATATCTGGGAATATATCACTGGCGAGTTTCTCGAAGCAGATGATGTCATCGGGAAGACTGCAGGACGAATTAGAACGCTGGGGTGGATGTAGCAACTGGTCAGCGAGATCTGTAACACTTTCATCCAAAGGTTTCCCTGGATATTCCGGCAGCGGAGGAATACTTCCCGTCACCTTGTGAAACATCCACTCCCACAAATTAGTCCGCAGTGTTTGGAAACGTCCTGGTGTTCCCGGTGTGGTATCTGAAATCCGAACATAAGAATATATACATGTAAAATTAAACCAGGGTTAAAATATTTAAATTGTTCTATGGACTCTGTGACCAAAAATACGAAGCGAGGGGTCATGTTTCCCTGTTTCAAAATTAATTTTACCTTTTGTGACAAAATGTATGATATTTTTCCAACTTTAAATTAGGATACAGAAACGTTCAATCCATTTTTATAAATAGAAATGTTATATATGTATAAGACCAAAAAAAAATTGCTTTATCAGGCCTAGCGTGTAATAAATTTGACCCCCCCAACCACCAGTTTTTTTTCGATTTTCATTAGAAATATACCGATGTTCCAAGGAAATAAAATTCCGATAAAGTTTAGTTTTGTTAAGATGTGCTTTTACCTGTGTAGCATAACTTATCATATTTTCCCTGATTATTATATTTTCACCAAATTTTATAATAAAAACTTAAAATAATAAAATATAATCGTCCTCCCACACTGATTCATGAAAATGGCGCCTGAGAACCCAACCTTATTCAAAATTATGAAATTCATTATAAATTATTTAATTTTGTCTTCATGTTCCAATGGTCCCGGTGAATCAGAGCCTCATTGAAACATTAAGATAGTATTCGTGGTAAATACTTCTAACCAAACGTCGTATTGAATTCACAGCTGACTACATAAAATATATATCATTTACAAAAGTGTCAGGAAATGGACCAGAAAGTATGGAGCGAGCAGGCGACGTTTCCACACCTTCTTAAAAATCCATTTAATCTGCCAACCTGTAGTTTAGATAGAAAACGTTCAATCCAATTTATAAATAGAAATTTTGCATTAGCATGAGGAATCAGCAATAATTAGCAAATTTAAAACAGGGGAATTTGGTGCTCACTGAAAAAAATGTATCCATAAAAAAAACAGGAGCGAATAATTTTTACGGCCATAAGGATTTTTTCTTCTTGTGTACCTAAAGCTCTAAAGATGATCTAAAAGAAAATTAATGATATCGTGCCTTTAAAAGTCTATGCATGTTCGGCTGGGCATATAGCAAATGGAATCATGAAAGAAGAAAGATCGATGACATAAATGGATAAAGAAATTCTTATTCTGCGTACGGCTCAGACAGGGAGCAAATAAGTACTCGGATACTCAATAGGTATTTTTCCAATAGTTACCATGACGATACTATAATAAAATACAGAAAATGTATGCACGGGATTTTTAACGAGCTTTTTTGGTTGCAATCCCAATGTAGGGCGGCATATGTGATGAACAGATCAATAAAATGTAATAGCATCGAGTTTTATAACACCTCGAGTTTTATATACATTTTTCTTCCCCCGCTCCGCGGATGTGCGGGACATTGATTTGGTTTGTCTGTCTGTCTGTCCGTCCATCCGTTTTGTTTTTCGTTTCCGAAATTTTATCAAAGTTTTCATTCAAATTTGGATCAATAATTGCTCTCATGCGAACCTCGGTTAGGATTGGTTTTGGAGTGCCTATCTGAAAAATATTTCTTTCCAGCTCAAAAACAATATTTAAAAATTTTGGGCAAATTTCTCAGTGTGTTTTAGTTTTTTGTTCGCCTGGAGATGTCTCCACATGTCATAGTGGATTTTGGTCCTATTTCTAAATGTATTTTAGTTTTTATGTTCCCCTCAAGATTTTCTCCACATGTCAACATTTTCGTTGCTTATCAAGCATGAAAGAGCCCAATACGGAGGACATTAATTCCACGAATTTGCTTGTTTTATATTATACTCTGTTGTGAACAAAGCAATGTTCCATACAGAAAATCCCCTGAAATGACAATGATATGGTTCGCTTCAATTAAATTAATATATTACAATCATATGTACATTGAGAAACATTGTTGAAGATGCAATACTTGGAAATGTTTAATTCACGGATGGATAAACGTTGACATAAATTTGTTGGAGCCCTCATAGCTCATTTGTTAACCCTTCATTCGGAAAACAGAAACTGGTCTTGCTGCACTGTTGTTAGTAGTTTAAAGATAGGTTTAATAACAAGTCTAGCCGGAACCATGCTCAGTATTGTTATAGACATTTTTTTATCAGGACTCTGTCAAAGCCCGTTTAGTTATGATCCCATAATAATAGGGGTTACCACCAGTCTGTCCAAAACCGTGATTTTTTAACTCTCTATGCGAGGAGGTTTTATGTGTTATGGAGTTTCTCAATACACAAGTAAATTTTTGTTTCGAGCGCATTATTTCAAGAACCATTCTTGTGTAAAAACAATTTAGTTCAAGTCTGTTCACACACAATGAATATGGGCATAGTCGGGCCTTTACTGAGGAAATTTACTTCCCAGCTTTATAGGATATTCACAATAACTAATAGGGTTCAGACCGTTCTATAGGGTAAAACAATGAAACCAGAAATTATGACCACCAACGGGACCTCGATACAGTGGTCGCATTTTGCAGGTGGAAGAGCAAAACAAAAGTGTTTGTTATTTTGAGGTGCTCGCTGATCGAGCGTGGTCGTTAAGAGAGATTGTACTGTAATAATGCTAAGTGAAGAACCAGGCTTGTCATAATACTACGTACCGTCGTCCGATTTCTTCATCATACATACAGCATCTCTGTACCCCTGTCTGAAAGCGGGGCTTCTCCAAGCGTACACCAAGGGATTAAGCGCCGAGTTCATGTATCCAAACCAGTAGATCTGAAGAAAGAAAATACATTTCCAGAGAAGTGCAAATTACAATTAATAACCTATACAGATATATATATATAAATAATATATATATATATATATAAATATATATATATATATATATATATATATATATATATATATATATATATATATATATTGTTACGGGGTGCATATAAAGACTGACCTAACCTAAAGCTTGCTTTCTTGACGGAGCGGTTTGATCGCTGGTCCTGTATACCACCGACATGGGTTAGAATTGTTTCTCGCTTTTATATTTTTACGGTTAACTCATCTGAAATGTTTTCGCCCTTAGGGCACAACCGAATAAAACGCATGATTAATTAAAAACATGCCTTACGTTTTTAAAAGCTCTTGCAAACAAAAAATAAATGAAAACCAACTATGAGAAATCTCTGGATATATTTGGGTAGTTCTAAGTCATGACGCAGATAAGAAAAAATATGGCGTCATAAAGTGACGTCCGTTGTATTAATGAAGTAAACCGCATTGTTTCTGTGACGTCTCTCGGGGGTCACTCCACAAGATCAATGAATCCACAATGGTCTAATGTTCATGGGACGCCCTGATAGGCTCTGCGTATTAAAAAAAAAAACACAAGTCATCAGGTAAATTTTCTTTACATCTCAATTCAAAGGATTGTAAATCTACTTCAAAGAATTCTACAGAAAAAAAAAATGAAAAGGGTGCCGAAATAGACGCCATTCATCTCCGCCAAAACTAGTCCATTCCAAACCCTTAAGTCCAACCTAATTTTCGCGATGGACGTTTTTATTATTTACGTTTCATGGGAAAAATGGTTAAGGTAGACAAATAAAGGTTTAATTTTCAACAAGGTAAATAAATACCTGCCTTACAAGTTATTTTAAAACATATCTATTTAACAAACATGAGAAATCAGTCAACATGTTACAAGATATCAGCCCTACTTAAAGCGGTCAAGGTCACTTTTCATGATGAACAACAGCCTATATTGATGTCATATAAACACTCTAAAATATAACTAGCTAAAAAAAAGATGGCTACTCATGGAGGAACACATCCGAACTGTCAGATCATTCTTGAGAGTCCAAAAAATTGTGAAACACAAACTGGAGATTTATTGTTAACTTCTCAATTGCCATATTAGGCCGTCACTTCCACATGAAGCTTTCCAGGAAATTATTGAAAAATATCAACTTTTAAGAAAACTATCTTTAAAAATAGTTGAGCACATGTTAGTTGAACAGAGTATAGATTTCTGCTGATGTTGATACAGTTAAGGCATCGTTGAAGGGACTGGATGTAAGACAGGTTGATCAAGTGATAATTGGCCCAAAACCGGAACACACCAGGAAGACCCGGAGCCACGCATGTACGTGTTACCAGACATCTTCAGATCATTACTGTCCCAAAGCTTCAAGGCACTGGTCCTCATTAGTCAGCAAGGAAGTTTTTTTTTACTTTCTTGACATTCTCGTAAAAAATGTACTCTGAATGGTTAGTCTTGGTTTTGATGACATCAATGACGGTTTCGCTTGATAAAAAAGGGGAATAAAGACCATTAGCGTCATCTCCAGTTCAAGAAATCACACAAAAATGTATGCAGTATGGACACATGCAAACCCACATACCTACACTCAAACACAAACACACACACACACACGAATGATGTCCTCATGCGGCTGATTTTCGTTACCGCCCACCATTTTCTTACCAGCGCCACCTATCGGCGACTATTACCCTGAGTGGTCGGATCGATATTTTGGACTAGGAGGATAATATTTATTATATATCAAAGGTTAATAATATGAAGAATAGGTTTGAATGCAGGTAGCTTGTAAAGATTCTATTTGGCATATCATTTAAAACAGGAAATGTCAGTTTCTAGGAAAGTATACGACCGACGGATGAAACATAATATACTCAGTACGAAATATCAGGCTTGCCGGAAAGGAGTTTTAATAAGGGGGATGATGACTTTCAAATGATATACGTATACAAGCATGTATGTCCTGATGCGGCCTACTCCTGTTACTGATTACCATCAGTTCCTTATGTGAAGAACCAATTACTTCAGTTAGACCAATCAGTGTACACAAATTGATGGACTAATTTAAATATTATTTAAATAAATAATGTTCATTCGATGTGTGTTTCGCTTTTTCCTCATGTGGTACAACTTCGGGTACGCCACATCAGTTAAAATGCCAAATTTTGAAGAATATGGGCCAGAGATTTGTTTTTATCACCTCCGTAATAGTGCGCCTCATGAAGAGGTACATACGCTGGACAAAGTGTGATAAAGACTATAAAAGGACTGCAGGTAAGCCGTATCGGGGCATACAAAGCTAAACAAACGCATGCACCCACGCACACACCCACAACATTACAAAAATGCGCAGTTACCAGACATTAATTATTCATATCTCAGAGAGCAACCCAATATCACCTGGCGTTGACAGTCGGAACTCAGTACTCAGGTTTTCTGGGGCAAAACATTTTGCATATTGTTTTTCAGTTCTCAAGTGTTTCGTAATTCTAAAGCTGCTTTCTCTGTGGTTACTGTTAAAAATTAGATAATATGAATATTGAGCGAGATAAAAACCTGTAATGTATAGATAAAATGATAGAATATGTCCAAATTCCAAAATAAATATGAGCAGTAAAGAGTGAATACCAAGTGATGAGAAAGTTAATATCTTACCACGGGGTTAACTCCTTGTGGATTAGCAGCTTTCCCGCCCAGAACGGCGATGATTATACTGTATACAAAAAATGGCGTCATACATATGATAAAGACCAGCATTATGGAGAGTAAAGTGATGAGAATCCTCTTCTGTTGTCGTATTACAATGTCTAACTCCAAGTTGGTGTGGTGTATCATCCGTAGTGACGCTGCTTTGATTTCCTGAAATATGCGGACGTAACAGAACGCCATGACGGAGAGCGGGATGAAATAACAGGTGGTATTAAAGATGGCGACGTTCAGGTATCCTCTTGTGCTGTTTGGGTAGTTGGGGCCGCATTGACTGGTGTGAGGGTTGTGTTCTATTTTCGCCAGCCCGTGTATATTTAAATACGCGATAAAGAAACCCCATATCCAAGCAAAGCATATCATACTGACGGTCCTTCTCTTTGTCAGCGTATATTTAAACGGCCGCGTTATCGTCAAATACTTTTGTAACGCAATATACATCAGTGTATGGATTGACGTCACAAAGCAAACGGCCACTAGAAATCCGTTGATCTGACATACAATATCCGTTAATATCCATTTTTTGCTTATGACTGTTATCATGGCAGGCGGCATCACAAAAACCCCTGTGATACAATCAACCACGGCAAGATTAAAGAGAAACATATTTGTTCGCGTCCGCATGCCTTTGTTACGTACTATTACAACTATCACCAATAAATTACCCACAACGGCAAGCAGTATAAACGCTGTCATCATAACGGATAGAACTAATACAAAGGTGAAACCCCAGTCGGAGGGTTGTGAGATATTTTGAGAGCTATGCTCTGGTGTTAACGCAAGACTTTCCCCCGTGGATTCCGCCATTTTGTAACCAGATATTGTAAGATCATGAGGCTTAAGAAGTGGCATGCTGGAGACTGCTAGAATTTTGTCGTAAACCACCGACGCCATTGCAGTTTACAAGCATCGCCAACAGTTCCGGGGTTCACACATATAAACACGGGCTGGTTTCGTTCCCTCGTAAACGGGTTGGTTTTGTTGCAACGTACTCTTTTTCTCCCTTTATATGATGAACGCGGTGATTTTGTTATTTTCAAGAACAGGAAGTAACCTTAGGTAAACAAACACTCTCAGTCAGCTCGTAGAGGCATAATAGGCTGAAACAGCCAGCGGAAAAATCAGCACGTGTAGTCTAGTCAGCAGCCTACCAGTAAACATCCTGGTTCTTGTGCTCCGGTTTACATCCTATTCTGAATTCTTCTTGATATTATCCTGTAATTAAAAACAAACAAAAAAACCGTCAGTACGTACAGATAACGTATTAATGTAATATTTATATAAATCCCTAAAAATAAATGAAATATTTAAACATACCTTTTTGGCCTTGAATATGATTGAATTCAGCTAATCTTGAAAACTTAATCTTTATCTTGATTATAATTATAAAAGCTGGCTATGGTTGACCAAGAAGAGCAAATCGTGCTTCTTGATCTGTTTTAACCTATTAGATATGATTATTTTGTCAGCTAGTTATATGCATTAATACGTTGAATGAAAAAAATGGGGAAGAATCGGACACCTTAACAGTGTGTAAGAATATAAAACATTATATCCATGGGAAATATATTGAAGAGACCTTGAAAATGAAATGTGAACATTTGTGGAAACTCTGTCATAAACCGAATGATATTCCTGTGAAAAATACCATGTCTGTCAGAAAATAAAACAAACATGTTATATTCATAAACCCAATTTATTTCTGAATGGCTGGTGATATTGTACAGGAGATGCCTGGTTTGTTGATGACATTTAAAATCAGTGACAGGGAAACATGAAACATTCATGAATATTCATGAAGAAATATCAGCTTCCACTAAGTAGTGATCCATTCAGTACCAATCAGAATATTTGCATATAGATTACATATATTTTGGGAACTTCAATCTCTACTGCAGGCAGTCTCTCATGCATATGATGTTGTTTTCACTGGAGACACCTAGGCGAAGCCCATAAACAGTAAAAAGAACACTGTTAGTCGAAGGAAATATTCGACATCAGAAAAATGAGTTTCAGATCGTTTCTGAATAAATTATTCACAAAACCAAATCTTTCATTTTATCACCCATTTGTATTAATTGAACACGAAAACAACGGGTAGTGATAATCCTTTGATTCCACGCATCATCTGTTACAAATTAAAGTATTCCTGGAGGCTTAATCAGCAAACAGGTCCATTTTGGCCTAATGTATGTCTGGTCCACTTTAGTTTTTTTTGGGGGGGAACGACAGCTCTTTCACATTAATGGCTAAACCCGGAGGGTCATTTAACACAGCATAATATCTTCAATGAATCTATGATCATATAATTATGAGCTGTTCAAACACTTCTGGACACCTGTTTTTCCCCTCAGAACTTACTTTGTAACTTGAAATCTACTTTGTTTCGAAACCACAGTCAACAGATTCCCGAACGAGAAGATCCTGTAGGATGTAGTAGAAGATAAACAAGAGACAAAAAACGGAAGCCTAGTTTGGCATGCGCAAGGGATCCACTCCAGTCAGGTCATCCAAGCAGACCAGCCATGTGGCCTTTAATTTCGTGCCAGGAATATTCCCAGATAACTCTCCTTGTATTTGCTTTAAAAATACACTGCGCAGAATCGTACCCACATGAACACGAGTCTGCCGGTTAGGGATTGTGGGTAAAGAAACCTTTTTAATACTCCATCTGGATAGGCAAAAAAAAAATGAAGTAAAGGAGTACATGTAGTACATGGAGTATGTTGGGTTAGAATTGTTTCAAGGCAAATAACCTGAACATGATTTGTGGTACGAATTTTATTGAATAAATGATATTTGATAAGTTTGCGCATGTGCAATGTAAGCAGATGGCTTTTTCTTGAATGTAGAAGTTTGATTTTGACGTTTGAGAGCTGAGACAAGTAGTCCCGTCCGTCCCACATTCCCTGAAACAAGCATTGACGGAAGGTTGCTTTTACCAGGCTGAGGTTAAACATTTTTCAGTCATATATATGATATATATTATTTCATATGGTGTCAAATACCATTTGTGGTTTCATACTGTTAGAGTTGAGGCATTTGGTCTCATCCCCGGCTTTGGTAAATAAGAAAAATCAGTACGTCTAACCGATGTGAACCACGGGCCCATTCTCTGCACGCAGGGTCTCTTACGGTGAGCCTGTGGGTCACATGTCCTTTCTATTCTCATGACCAGGGGTCACAGAGCCGTGAATCAAAGATAATGGTCAATAAGCAGTGAATGGTTTGGCTTGCTCTGGATGGCTCTAGTCATAATGCCCAATGGCACAGAAATTCTCATTTGTTCCATTTTCACATATTTATTGCATAATCTCAAGCAAAATTGGCGGTATCTTTTTTTTAATTTGTAGCCAATCAAAGATATGCTTTCCAGATAATTTGACTGCTCTAAGGTCTCATTTTGGCTTCACTGAGTTCAGGCCAGGATTGTGTGAAAAGGAAGCGCACGAGCTGCGGTTTCTTCCTCTTGTCATCTTGATTAAGTTATGAGTTCTCGGGGGGGGGGGGGGGGGGGGGGGGGTGGGGGTGGTGGTGTATCAGATTTTTTTGGGTTCAATATTTTTCTGACAGACCAAATCTCTTCAATGTGGGAATTGGGTAGACATCAGCGACTAGTTGTCACAGCTGTCAAACATCAAAATAAAATTTGACAGAATTGAGAAAGCGCCTGCTTTTTAGATCGCAAATAAATATGATAAACAAATATAACTTAATTCGTACGAAGTATTTACCAAAAACATTCATATTCATTCACATTCATGTAAATTGCCTTGAATCCTTTATTATCCAAATTATTTCAGTGGACTACAATATCATCTTCATTACGTTTATACCTACGCCACTGGTTTAATAAAAAAAAAACAGTACATTGTGGTTAAAGGATTTCTTTACCCATGATCCCTAACCAGCAGAGCACACTCTTGTGAGTACGATTCTAAGCAGTGAGATAGGCCAGTTGTATTTCTGCCCCTTGTCTTGTGGAGGGGGTAGCCTGCTTTAGTTTGATTACACGTTTGCCAGCAGTGTAATCAAGTGATTTCTAATAAGCACAACTCAACTGAAACCAATAACGAATTAGCAAAACATTACCGAGCGCTCCACAACCAAAATGCCAGCGGGCATACACAATTACACGGGCCTAACAGGGACGACTGATTAGACGGATGTTTATAGGGCTACGTAGGACTAAGAGAGCCATGTGTCCTTGCAGAACTCTTGTCCCTCTTGCATAAGAGAGTCTACCAACATGTCAGAGAGGCAGAGCTTGTCATATCGGAAACATTAATGAAATCTTCGATGGCAAAACTATTCTTTTAGTCATTTTGACAATACCTCATGGCCTGCGCTCATGGCCTGCAATAAACCATTAAGTATGTTTATTCGTCTCTTCTTCTCGTAACAACTATCATTTGCGAAAAAGACATCGTTATAACCTACATATGGGGATACCTCCTTGCATTATTGTTGAATATTTGACCGCACATCGTGATTGACAGCTGATTTGTTCGAGTCGCAGGAACTGATCGCGGTCACCGTTTATATGAGATTTGCACTTTATTTTGTACATTTTCTTGTATTCTTAATTGGTTTTTATCCTTCACGAGGGTGTAAGTTTACGATTACTGGGTTCAGTACTTTCAAGAAGGCGAGAGTAAGCGTACGTGATACCCCAGATCTCAATCGGACGCCCGGTTCCAAGCGCCCAAAGCGGACGCGTGGAAATTCTGGCTGTTGGACCGAGAGGATCAAAGTTGGCACCATTGCCGACTACCTCAAAAACTTTACTGAGAACTGAGCCTTAGATTTATTCTAATAAGATAATCATATAATTTTGGAATACCTAATCATGAAATAATACGAAAATGACATATGATAATTTTTTTTACAGATTTACACGACACTACAAAATTTGACACAAATCACCTCCAACTAGAAGGCGCCATTTTGCAAAGTAACATGCTGATATTTTTTGCCTGAGCGTCAAGGATTCTTCTTTTTTTCTTCCTGTCAAAGCCCGGCGAGTACGTAGAATGATGTCATAACTATAGATATTCTAGATATAAATGATGAACTCTCAAGCTTCAAATGAAAATTATTGTATGTACTCTTCATTTATGGCGGCAATAAAGACTTACATAAAAGGAAGGTAGCCATATTACACTTTCAAGTTTGTGTGCGCAAATTCATGAAGTTATTGGTTTTCCTGAAATTCGTTAGATTTACACTAATTAAATTTCTAAGGTATATATGATAGGTATTAATACATGAGTTTCCCGGTATTCACAAAAGGATTTAATAAAGTCATGCACTCGTTGGTAAAAAAAGGGTCTCTGGCAGTCCTAAAGGTCACCGGAAACCCGGTATAAAATTTCATTGTCAGAGATATTGTCTTGTTATAGGTTTAGGCTGCTCTACAAAAAGGACATTAACCATGGTTCTAAACATAGCTAGGGGAACACTCACTAAAATAAGTAGTAAAGCAAAAAACGATTATGGTTCTTGTAATATATATTCCCTACAGTGGTCCTTAAATCTATTTTACCTAATCATTTACATATTAAATATTAAGCTGCAGCTTAAATCATTCATAGTCTAGTTTAGTTGTCTAATGTCACTTTGGTATGTAACATAAACTGATTTGAAAATCTTAATAATTAGCCCAATTCATTTCAAAGTTGGTAATTGTTGAACCACAAATTTTCAGAAATTTATCTCTAGGATTAAAAAAAAATATTATTTTAGCTTTTGAAGGAAGCATAAGCATATAGATCAACCAGATAGATATGAATATATAAAGGTATGTTTCGATAAACTGGGAATCCCCCCCCCCCCCCCCCCCCCGCCGCGGTATGCGTACGGATACAAGGAAATTTCTTCATATAGGTACAGTTTTATCAGCCTCGGGCGAACCAGCAAGCGTTAATGTCGAGTCTTGACATGAGAACTAAAATAATGTTGAGATTAGTGAAGACAATTCGATGATGTAAGACTTTCAGCTGTTACAAGCGCTTGTTTTAGGTTCAGCGTGAGTACATTCATCATTTATTTTCTTGAAATGACACAATTAAAGGGGCCCAATCACCTATCTGACCTTTATAAACTAAAGGTAATCCCTTGGAGCTTTTTAAAAAAGGTAAGAAAACATGGATATCACCGCACACAGGCTGCTTGTTTTGTTCATATCAGCGTGTTTACAATATGTGGGTGCCCGCCACAATAACCAAATAAAATTCAACAAGGGCATCTGGCAGGAGGGCAAATAAGCCAGAGCCTTGCAAATAGCGTTTTACAACAAGTGACCTTTTTACCTCCGCATAGATGCAACCTAGCACCTTAGGTTACATGTATTTCTTATTTGTCAACGTTGCTTTGTTTACAAACATGTTGTTGATAAACAAGTTCAAACAACCTTAATGAATGCTTAACGTGTGACGGGCCCGCCACAATACTTCAAACACATTCAAAATGGACATCTGACAGCAAGGCCTGGGTTGGACCCCCCCCCCCCACCCCTTTTTTTCCTAAACCTGGATCTACCCCTGACAACAGTTTTTTTTAATTTTTTTTTCAGCTTTCACAAACATGCAACCAACTAACTATGGTTACATGTTTTTTTCCTGTTTGTCAGCATTGGTGCATGTTTTCTAACAGATAAGAAATGATAAATAAGCCCGTGTCAGGTAATATACAGTCCATTAATTATGTATGTATATATACAGAATAAGCCAGAAATCAATTTAATTCTATAGATAATGTAGGTGAACAGCTGGCTTTAAGGGGCGGCAATTTAGATAGTTAAAAAAACATTTAGTTTGAATCTCTGCCGACGAACACTCTAAATAAACTCTTCAAAGAATAAGTCTGTCTGAACTAAGGATACATATATTTGAGACAAATTTTACAAATGTTACAGGAGTTGGCCAGTAGATGTCGCTGGCATATATTAACACCGGCCTCAAATTAAAGGGGTCTAAAAATGCTATTTTGCCCTGTCTGCCAAGCATGTCGTAGAGGACTGCAGCGAGGACAAAATTGGATAGGGTACAAGTCTAACAGTTAAATATCCGTAAAATTGTATTCCATTACAATATAACTTCCTACCAGCCTTCGTTGATCCTTCACTCAGAGGAAGATAGGCGCACGTCCCAGGGGCTGTGGTTATCGACCGATGTAATCCCGGCAACACATCTTTTGCTTCAGTAAAACCGGCATTCCTTGACTAATTAATTAAAGTGCCATTAATCAATGGGCCCAGACAAATGTGACCTTGCGCTGGTTACGTTAGTTGCCAGCCAAGGTGCAAGACGCGGGAAGTGTATAGAAAAAGAGTCCATCACCCAGGACTATTCGGGCACCGGCATTTATATAACTAGCGGCACCTATGCCCTCCTGACGGTCAAGACACTATCGGGCGGTCAGAGTGGCACTACATGTGGTTTTAATAACTGTCCTAAAAACCTCGACCAGGAAGCAACTTCTTTTGTCCTTTTGATAAGTATCCTGTACATGCATAGAAATAGCCAGGACAGTCGTTTAATATGTTTGTTTACAATATCCACCATGTACTTCCGGTAAAACGCGATACATATCGGTAAATTTCCCTGCACGTTTGAAGAATATCTGACCGCATAAAAACGAATTATATTTTGTGATAATTATATTAAGTAGGTCTTCATGAAGACGGAGTTCATGCTTTACTTTCTGCAAGTATTGTTCTATTATATTTCTCAATCATAGCCTCATAATGTTACAAGTATCGGCAGGGTAACGCGATAAAGTCATGTAGTATATGAACCGCCATTACCTTTTTAGGTTTCTGCTTGACTGTTGTGTCATGGCTGCATGCGGGCCCTATTGGTACAATTAGAATGTCTGTTTTTGAATGCCACTAACAAACCATTGACCTATCCTTTTAAATGTTACAGATGCAATTAACGCTGGCCCAGGGGACCGTCATATTAATTCATTATTTCACATCCCCGCCTTTTCTCTTTCACTATAGAGTTTACCTTATACAATACTAATATCCATGAAAGATGAATTTCGCTAAATATAAATAAACTGACCATGTAATGTTGCCTTTAAAAGCGGGGAGGTGGAACAGGGTTATAGAAATATCAGCTTTGTTTTCACAGGGCGACTATAATCATTTGAGAATTCGAGTTCAAAAGAATAAATCATTGATTTTTCATTCTCTTGCTTTCTTTTCCAAACATAATAGAACCATGGAATAACTACAGGATCCATCTCTCATAAACTTGTAAATTAGAACTCCGTTCACGACCATGACATTTGAAAAGCACAGAAAGTTATTAGCCAATATTCAGAGGTAAAATGCCTTGAGCAGACGGCCGTTGACGTAAATCCAATACATATAAAGATATTTAAGCGGGAGACCTTCGTTTTCCGCGGAGAGCTGAGGTCTTTTATATCCCGATAGCAGCGATAACTGGGAGGACCGAACGACCAGCATTTACAGTCAGTACAGGATCGACTTCTCACAGCACAGATGAACCAGAGACACTGAGAACGTTTTTAAGGGCCAGATGGTGTGTTTCCGGTGTTTTCGGTAGAATAGGCCTGCCAGTTGAGTACTACATCTGCTGAAGCTTGTTTGTCAGTGGCGGATCCAGAGTGATGCGCCCGAGGCGCGCGCCCATCCGTTAAGCTGTAACACCTCTCATGTTATCTATTTCTCTCTCTCTCTCTCTCTCTCTCTCTCTCTCTCTCTATTTATTTATTCATTTACAAAATAACAAATTAAATGCCCAATTTAAGAATTTAGTTTTCATAATACACAACGATCGCCAACCCAGTTTTGCCCCCCCCCCCCCCCATCCGTTCTGGAATTGGTTCCACCACTGCTTGTATCATCCGTGACGTCATCAGTTGCCTGCTTGCATAACACATATCAGCCCTCTGACAGTGTTCTGTTCGAATACAAAGTACCAGATACAGACCCTGTTTGTACCGCTTATATACAGTATTCATACTATTCCGTGTGATACACAGGGTGCAGCCAGGACTTTGAGAAAGGGATTGTTCCTAGTTTTTTGTGCTAAATTTCAGCCCTGTTGGAAATCTAGCGCAAATAGTAAATGCCAGTAGAAAGACAAAACAGTTGGAATCCATGGTTTTGTTCTCGGTTGACCTATTTAGATCTACCCACAAAATGTGTTGACCCAGATATGTCTATTGAAATTCATATTGTACCTAAAATCGGCCTACCGTCTGATATACCCAGCCGTAAAGTGTATATTGCCTTAAGCACAAGCCTATCGGTCTGAATTCCCGACTAAGGTACACTTGACTTTTATCTGTTATATCGATCCCACTCTCCATGTGACCCTACAAATTAATCATTTTTACCGACTCTGGAGACAATAAATCATTCTCCTGCACCTGTTGCTCATGTTATATTCAAGCAGATACTCTGGTACAAGGGACGTCTCCGGGAATTCTGTTCTAACATGCATGTAAACGGTTGGTTTCTCAGGCACCACGCGCATCAATTTTGACCTCACGCATATTTTTTTTTTCATTTGATTTTTATTAGAAGTTTACTGATTTGTGCTGCAGCTGCTCCGACTTTCCTTTAAAGAAAAAAAATTATAAAAGTCCGATACGATTTCCATATGCTATATTATGTTTGTACCATAAAACCAAACAATTCTTTTGTTAACATGTTGTCCCCTGGTCTTATTAATTTTGTTTATCGAAAATCTTTAACGAAAGATTTAAAATTGCCCGCCCGCACTGATTCCTGAAAAATGTACCTGAGAAACCTACCTTTTTGGTAAAAGTGGCCTGAATGGTTTAATCTTGTGAGGCCACCTGACCTATCAACTGCATAAAACTAAAGTTTAATCGTGGAATAATAATGCATATATTAAATGTTGTGTTTATCCATATTACCAGTTATTGCGTTGAGGCAGGTCCATGATGCCTCGGTCGCGTTTATGCGGGATGGGGTTTCCATGGGTGGTTTTAACGTGTGACGTCTCATCCCCCACATAAAAGATGTGATACTTGATACATTTTCCAGGTATTTCCATTATTTACCTGTAATGTATTACATAAATCTTTTATAATTTCAGATTACACTCTCATTCACATTCAATGTTTCTTCATAAATCATTTATTACGCATATTACTTTTATTGTTTTTTTTCCCTCATTATTAAAGGTTTTTGACATTTGTAATGTAGGTATTTTTCATGGAATGACATACCGAAAGCAAAGCTTCTGAAATAAACTTGTGTACATCAAAGTAGTTTTACTATTGATCTCTTGCCTGAGTGAGATCAGTAAGTTCATGTATGAAGGCTGTAAGATGGGATTTGCAAAATCAAACTTTGTGAGCTGAAAGTCGGGAATCATCTTGGATATGAAAGTCAGATATTGGTCATATCCTAAAATTGACACCAAAGATGATTTTATGGACCCAACAAACCTAAAGAAATCTTTTTGACGCCAAGTAATGGAGAAAAAAAAAATTAAATGGCAGGCAGTGTCCATTTTTTATTTCGGCCTGTAACGGATTCCGCCCACACCACCAGCCTATCTTTTTACCTTCGCTCGGTGGCAAATTTTATTTGTGTGCAAATTTGAAAAAATGTTTGGCAGGGTAGGATGACACCCAAGGAAAAGTCCATTAAATTTTGAGGCAATCTGAATAAACATTATATATTCCAAAGGTTTACACACGGCAAGCTGTCACCAAGAACACAAAATGTCTCGCAGCAAAATGTCACCAGAACACATCGCTTTGGTCACCCAGAAGACAATGTGTCCTCAACAAAATACAACAAAACATTAC
This sequence comes from Sipunculus nudus, assembly GCA_026874595.1. Lineage (NCBI taxonomy): Eukaryota > Metazoa > Annelida > Sipuncula > Golfingiida > Sipunculidae > Sipunculus > Sipunculus nudus. The sequence goes on from CM049318.1 coordinate 60,836,965, forward strand.
CAGCAAAATGTTATCCACAGAGTGTCACGCAGCAAGGTGTCACCCAGTGTCTGTTACGAATAATCGGACGTACAAAACACCTGACGGCTACACTAATGACATCTACCCAGCTATTTAAACTGACCAGCGGCACCACACGGCTAGCACGTCTCATCTATAAACGCAACCTATTACCCTGACATTCTGTAAGGTTTAATCGCTGCGACTTAGATCAGTCATGCAGGCCGAGTAAACAAAGTAGATTTAACGCTATTTGTTCAGTGCAGTTTGATATTTCGTTTGGACTCAACCAGTCAATTCATTCATTATCTCGGGTAATTTATCTGTCTCCACATACATCTATTGTTTGGAAACCATTTACCGGGTAAAGGACATGCCATTGTCTGTCTGAGTTTCGTTTAAGGTATGTAGGTTGAGGTTTAAATCAGATGAAATACCCGAACATAGGTCTCTGAAACGCATACATTATCTTGCATCAGACAAATACGTTTATATGACATATATTATCTCTTTTTTTTTAATTTGGCAAAAGAAAAAGAACACTAAAGAATAAGAAGAAATGTGCTAGAGGTTGTGCACAGGACCCAAAGCCTGGAGATCATGAGTTCAAATCTCAACAGAGGAACAATGAGATAATTCACGGTCACTGTAAAGGCTGTGCTAAATCGCTGGTTTTTACTTACAAACGAGTGCGCCTTTTGGGAGGTCTCCCGTCTTATGACTCAGCAATGTGGATGAATACACACCGAGGACCTCAGCCAAAAAAAAAAGATAATAAAGCGTTAAATATCATAATATAATTAAACGTATTAACCAGACTAGGCCATACTTTCAGTGACTGTATTAAAATCCGAGCTGAAGAAGTCAAGTGGTAGGAGAATAAAACGATCAGTCATTTGTGAGAGGGACTAAAGCTATTTTTATTTTTTTTTTAACATTGAACGATGAGCTAATATGCTAACCGATAACGGGTGCTTTCTGATTAGGAGCAATAATGAATATGTAGTTTTATGTCTTCTTTGGTTATCACGTGACAATGAACATAACGGTTTTGTGTGATAATAAACAAATGGATGTTATTCTATATTTATCTTATAGGTGTTTTTCAATGGAGATTTTAACTGTTAAGGTTTATGTGATAATGATATGTGATATGTTGTTTGTCTATGAACACATCAGTCGGTGATTTCTGGTGAACATATATTCGTTATTAAATAAAAATCAAATATGTGTTGTTTGTAATGAACAAATAGGTGTTATTTGATAATAAACTTTTCTGTGGTATCTGTGTTATTAAAAATAAGAGTTATTTGATAATGAGAATTGGAGGACACGTGTTATATTGTCATGAACATAGGGTGTTAGACGATAATGAACAAATTAGCTGTTATTTGATAATGAACATCGGTGGTATTTGAAAATGAACACATATGTGTTATTTGGTGAAGGACATAAGTGTTATTTTGTTTTGAACAAATATGTGCTATATGATAATGAACAAATAGATGTTATTTGATAATAAACCGATCTTTGGTTTAAAAAAAAATGAACAAATATGAGTGATTTGATAATGAAATAGACACCTGGGGTGAAGCATGTACAAGATGGAAAGGGCACGGGTAGGGCATTCTGGGAAGGCTCACTGAAAGAGGCAAAGGGGAGTTAATGGGACTTAATGGAAGACAAATCCATAAAACATCTCCGGGGGAAAAACCAAAGCTTTGAACACTGTCCCCTGGGAAAACTAATTGGACCAGGTCTGACATATTACTCGGTGAACGTATACTAAACCCGGTTACTGAAGTCCCGTGGTATGTAAATAAAACACCCTAGTAATTTAATTATTATTGTGATTTGATATAACAGTAATGCGCGGGCTAGTTTTTAGTTGCCATTCGGTTATGACGTCGGTAATGATAAACGGGGAAGGTTTGAAGCAGTGGTTTTTTGGGGATGGTATAACCTGGGCAGGGATTGCTTCTAAAATGAAAGTGAACAGCCGATATAGCCGGTGTAACGACCTGCAAATTACCCCCTTTTACATCTAACCCCCCCCCCCCACGGGAATACGAACACAAGCACCCCCGGAAAAAGCCCCAACCCCTGAAACAATTACCCCCACTCAAAATAACCCACCTCCTCGTATGACAGAGAGGATAAACCCCCGCCTCCTCATCAAATTATATATATTTTGTTTAGAAATTTGTTTCTCGTATTTTTTTTAGCTCAGTTGTAAGTCATCTGAGCTATAGCTACCACTCATTGCAGTGGCGGATCCAGAGGGGGAGCTTTGGGGGCTGAAGCCCCCCCCCCCCCCGTAAATCACTGTTATAGGCCTTTTTATCAGAGAAATATGTTTATGCTCGTTATGTCCTTATGTCATTTGCATTATTTTATTTATAATTACCATATAGCATTTAACAAAAGACAAATTCAACAACAACAAAAAATTGGGGAAAAATGGAACTAAAAGCGTGTGTCTGTGCAATGCCCATATCTATTTATATTTTAAAAGAATAAATTCGAATACCCACAATGGATGCAGACATTAACTTGGTTTTTATATGATAGAGGAATGCTTATATATAGATGCGTTCTTGCATGTGCACGGTTCAATTTCCACTCCTTTGATATGATCACAAATGATAATTGATAGCGCATTTATAGGTTATGGGGTTGGGTATATAACTGCTTCCCCCCCCCCCCCACCGAATTCTAAAAATATGCGAATACTATGAAGTTATATGCAAATTTGCAAAAAAAAAAGTCTTTTCGTACATAAGGATCACGATAGGATTTTTTTGTTCATGTTTGTGCACTGGTATTTGTGTAATTTTACCCAAATAAAGAGCTGTCATAAGTTTTAAACATGCATGCGTGTTTTTACAGATTAATATTTTCCATCAAGCCTGCATTTATAACACACTAGCTGATAAACCCGGTATACCGGGTTTTTACCGGGGTTTGGGAGATATATTTACTAAGATATTGAATGTTGGCTCATTTTTTATTATGAAAGTTAAAATAAAATATAGATTTTTAGTGGGGTACTCTCGGAATACGATATGTACAAATATTTTTTACTGTTATTTTGTGGCGCTATGCTCGTGGCAAAAATCATACCCCGGTATGTTCACCTTGAAGACCTGGTCAGTGATGGTTTACATTGCGAACCGGAATGAGACGCGGAGGCATACAGTGTTTCGTTGATATTTGACTGGTTTCTATCGTTGGACGTATAAAGAATAGGTTGATGTGAGGAACACATGAAAGATTAATTATATGTACGTTGCAATGAAACTGTTCCTGAAGAAGGAAACAGAAATATGCATACATCGTAAGTAGCAGAAACGGACTCAGTGGGACTCCATGCAGTGGGTCCGTATCCCATTTCCAGCCACCGCAACCTTTTTTTATCGTATAAGACAAATTTTGAGGCCTGAAACCCCCGCCACCACCCCAGCCCTGTTCCTGAAATTGGGACCTTGAATAAGTTTTGTCATTGATCCTCCTAGGTTGAACTCTCCATTTCATAAAGGGAGAAACATGTGTTTTTCTCTTTTACATACCACGCGCGTGGGTAAAATCCCCCATTGAAAGCAAGCGTTATTCATATGAACAATAGTTTTAGTGTTAGAGGTTAAGTGACCACGATGCACGCATTCCGGTGATTGCAGAAGGCAGTTCGGCTGTGCTCGGTAAAAAAACGGCAAAATCACTCAAAATTATATGTATATTAAAAAATATTTATTTTCATATCGCCTATGTCACTGCGGGGATAATAACCTTTAAAATGATGTATGGCACAATATTGTACACAACGCAGTTTTAGAAAAGATTGCGAACAAACGTGAACCGAATTCCTTTTATAAGTATTAGATACTGGAGGTTATTTTAATCAAGAAAATGTTGCTTCTTTATTATATATTGCGCCAAATTATTAAGCTGTTATGCTTTTTGTAATTTATTTAGTATTTCCTGCCTGTCAAGCATTGTACAGGAGTATACAACGGATGAGCGAGTTGCAAGTACTTCCGAAATATATTTTCAAATACAATTACCAATAATCATAATATGAAAATATTTACTTTTGAGTCTACATTTACGTTTCGTCCATTGCCCATGTTTTTACACTTCTAAATAGTATATATATATTATAATTTGCACTTTATCTGTATCAAATTAAAACCAGTTTCTGATTCTAGCCCCCCCCCCCCCTGTTGAAAAATCCTGGATCCGCCCCTGCATTGCCCGTCGTCCGTCCGTTAACAGGACACGAATCGTAACCGTAGGCCCTAGAAACTTTTAACTGAACATCTAAGGTCCATGAAAATTCTCTTTGGAAACCTGAAATTAAGTCTCTGTTACTGATATCAACAGAGCTATGGGGCTCGTAAGTACCCCCAGAATAAAATAAATAACTCCAGTATCTGAATAACTATTGCATTGATCGCCATGATTCTTTGAATAGATATTGATCATGGAGTGTTTCATCAGTTGCTGCAGACTGGTGGCGCCACCTTTTACGAAATTTTACGCATTTTCGACTCTATTTTTGAGACTTTCAAATGAAGCGGTGGTCCTGTAAAAGGTCAAAAAATCATATCCGTTGGACCTAGAATCTTCTCACTCGACATCCAGGGAGATCTTTGAAAATTCTCCTGAAATTATATTTCTATTATCCATATCTTTCGAGCTATGGGGCTCGTAAATACCCCCCCCCCCCCCCCCAAAAAAAAATAAGTAAAAATTTTATACGCAAGCTCGAGTATCTGAATAACTAATGCATTAATCGTCATGATACTTTCCATGCATATTGATCATTGAGTGTTTCATCAGTTTCTATAGCATGGTGGAGCCCCCTTTTTTATTTTTTTTTATATTTTTTCTCCATTTTTGAGAACTTCAGATGAAGCGGTCTGGCTGTTTATAGGACACAAACCGTAACTGTTAGACCTAGAACTATCTAACTGTACATCTAGGGAGTTCACAGGCAAATCTCCATGGAAACCTAAAATTAGGCCATGGTTACAAATACTTTGCGAATTATGGAACGAACACATGATTTTTAAACACCCAGTGAGTCAGATCGGGCACAAATTGTATCCATTTGGCCTAGAATCTTCTAACATAACTTCGTGGAAAGTCCATGAAAAATCTCCTTTGAAACCTGAAGTCTCTGTGACCCTTATCCTCCGAGCTATGGGGCTCGAAAGTACCCCCAAGAATAATTAAAAATTTGATACAAAGCTCCAGTATCTGAATAACAATTGCATTGATCGCCATGATTATTGCAGGCATATAGGTCATGGAGTGTTTCATAAGTACCTGCAGTTTGGTGGCGCCACCGGTATTTTTACGAAATGTTACGCATTTTCCTCTTTTTATTTTGAGACCTTCAAATGAAGTGGTCTGGCTTTTAATTGGGCACAAACCGTAACCGTTATAGACATAGAAATTTCTAACTTTACATCAAGGGAGGTCCAAGGGAATTTCCCTGGAAACCTGAAATTAGGTCGTGTTGACCTATATTTGCGAATTGAGAGGAGAAAACGTGATTTTTTGACACTCAGTGAGTAAGATGGGTATAAATTGCATCCGTTTGGCCTATAATCTTCAACTTGTCATCGAGGGAGGTCCATGAAAAATCTCCTTGGAAACCTGAAATTAGGTCACTATGACCCATGTTCTCTGAGCTATGAGGCTCGGAACCCCCCCCCCCCCCCCCCCACAGAATAATCAAATATCTGATACAAAAACTCCAGTATCTGAATAACTAATGCAGTGATTGCCATTATTCCATCCATGCATATTGATAATGGAGTGTTTTTCCTGGGCACAGTTGGCGCAACCTGTAATTTCAAATTTTTACACATTTTTTTCTATTTTTTAGACCTTCAAATGAAGCGATCTGGCTTTTAATTGGGCACAAATCGAAACAGTTAGATCTAAAAACTTCTAACTGTACTGCCAGTTCAAGGCAAATCTTCTTTGAAACCTGAAATAAGGACACAGTGACCTATATTCTGCAAGATATGTTTAAGAACATGACTAGAGCACCCTATAGGACATATTTTCATGATTGGTTACAGTTGGACCTAGAAAAGTCTAATTTGATGAAGATCCAGGGAGGTTGCTATAAACATTTCTGAATAAAAACCCTGAAATAATGTCACTGTGACCTATATTCTGCGAGCTGTGTGAACACGCCATGGCTCTTAGTCAGATGGGCACAAATGGTAGCAGTTGGTTATAATATAAAGTCAGTGTAACCTTTATCTAAGGTCTATTGGTAAAATGCATGATTTTGAGCACTCTGGGAGTCATTTTACCCATTGTTCAAGGTTCCTTGAATTCAGCTGAGCATCATGGCCCATGGGCCACTTGTATTTTATCCAAATCAGTCTCACTCACAATTATATAACAAAATACTATAACCTAACATTTATGATAATTCAATGGGACAATTGACGAGTAAACCAAATTTTACAATTTCTCAGTACTAAATATATGATTGACAATGATTGAGAAAATATCCAGAAACTATAGATAAGATGATGGGATTTCTAACATTCGCGTTCTTTTCCCTGAGAAATTTAGTGAGGGGACCAAAAGGTTCTTTCTCCAAGCCCTTAAAAAGTGGTCCTTTAACGTAACTCACAGATCAAAAGAACGCCACGGTTTATTTTATCTAAATTTTAGATTATTTAAAAAAATCATTTCTGCATTAGATGTTTTGGAATAAACTGTTTTTTTTAATTATTTAAAACTAATTTAAATCGCTTATAAATTAAAACATGTTCCATCAAAACATAGTTTCATTTACCTAAATGTAGAAAATCTTCTTAAATTTCAGAAAATGTACACTTCAAGGGGTCCCAAAGCAGCAGAATGTTCAATGCAAAGGAAAAACTGAAACAAAGACCGGTCATACTGGGCTACCAGTTCCAAATAGATTTGGCTCCGCATGCATTGCTAAAACTACCAGTACTCTGGCTCCATGGGACAAATGTCGTTTTCAAATGAACCTCAGGGGGAATATTTAATTAATTTCATCCTACCATCTGTAATCTTAGATATATGTCGTCTCTTATCCCCGTATTTTGTAATCTATTTCAACTCTTACCACGGTATTCTGATTTCTGTTTCATCTCCCCACGGTAGTCGGAATGCAATGTTATCTCCTACCCCCGGTATTATGAAACCAATGTCATCTCCTACCCCCGGTAACTTTAAATTACATTTAATATCTGACTTCCGATTGTCTGAAACCCGTTTCATCTCCTATACTTCTGGAAATCTGCCAACAAAATATTGTTGAGAAAATGTCCTGCTCCTTGTTATCTAAATCCATTTCATCTGCTACCCGCGGGAATACGATAGCGATATCATTCTATTCTATTCTGAGTGCGACTTTAAGTTTAAGATGGTGGTGGTGGCCGGGGGGGGGGGGGGGGGGGGGGGATTACTATGAAGCAGCGGTGGATCTGAAATTGCTACACCTGGACTAAAGTTCTGGTATTGATCCTACGATCAATAATTGAGCAGTGGAGGACGCCCTGGAGAGACTCATTACCTGTACCTGCTATCACACTACACGGGGTTTTCTGTAAATGTTTCAAGATATGAAAAGTGCTCTTCTGATTTCCCAGTATGTGACATTCACTATTTCCGCACGGAATGACAAAAGAACCCATCTACGTTGTCTAGACCAGAAAAATGAAAGTTGTCTTAAAATATCAGCCCCCCCCCCCCTTCTCTGTCTGTCTGTCTGTCTGTCTGTCTCTCTCTCTCTCTCAGTAATGATATTTTACCGCATGGGAAAAACTTTGAAAATGCATTATAAATGATTTTTGATTGGGATATGGGTTTATAAAAAAAAAAAAACTTTCTACATCTGCGGCAAGTTCTGTGCGATTTAAAGGAACCTAATCCGATACTGGCGTCTATTAACTAAAGATAATCCCTTGTACCTTATATATAAATAGGGCAGAAAAGGCCGAACTCATCGCACCCAGGCTGTGCGTTTTGTTTATATCCACATGTAGGGGCCCACTAAGAAAATAAATCCAAGTTCAAGAAGGATATCTGGTGGCAAGTCATAGGAAACCAGAATTTTGCACAGGGCGTTTTACAACTAGTAACCTTTCAGCCTCTTCACATATACAACCAAGGTTATAGGTTACATCGTTTTCCTGTTTGTCAACTTTGGCGCATGCATTTGCCGTGTTTACTGACAGCTCTTTGGTAAATAAGCTCATACATTCGACACAGAGACGTTCTGAGCACAAATTGCCTATATTCATTGATATGTACCCAGAGTAAACCAGGAATCACATACATTATACAGACAAATACAGGTGAATAGCTGCCTTTAACATACTTTGTAAACGATTCTTATATTTTAAAATAATATATAAATAAAATATTTTATTGCTAATAATGATGGAAACATTTAAAATTACCCGAGAAATTTAAAACTGCTCAGAATATTATGACCTGTACCAAACTGCATGTGTATTTATCTTTAATAATCTGACCAATTAATTCTGGAAAAAAATGACCCAGGCCTGTAGAATAAATGAATATTCGTGATTTGTTTTACCGTGACATATAGACCAGTGCTATTAAAATAATCATATTTTGCCCGTTGCAAAACGTTGATTGATCCCAAATTGAGCATACCAGTCATTGCTCAATTTTTCTTGAATAATTATGAGGTCACCCGCATGACTATCATGTCTTGAACCAATATGTGTCAATAAACAGGGCCCAGCAAACCAAGGTAAGCAGATCTCAAACTCAAAAGATGGTTTTACTACAGGTTACAGCCAAGATGTCAATCAAGTCTGACTTACCTGTATTAACAAGCCCATAGGCAAACTGAGAATATGTGATTCCTCTCATTACACATGTGTGGTTTTGTATACACCTCATTGATTAGATAAGTCAGTTAAAGGTAATTTTTCTTCATGTTAAATTTTAATGACAGAAAAACACATTTAACGTTATAAAGTTTTAATGTGTATTACGTTGACCAGGCAGTTCACAAATGTTCTTTAAAAAATGTGCATTTTATGAATTTTTGGACGACATAAGACCTTATGGCTGATATAAGAGTTGACGTCTTACCTTGGACCGCGGCGTCGCCCCTGTAACGTGTACCTGGTGCAGGTGATAGCTAGACCAGACCCGGGAAGATCCGCAAATCCCGGCACGTTGTCATGACGACTGCCGCCACCCCCGAGACGAACGAGGACAACACACAAGGTAACTGATGCCGTGACAACGATCGAAGTCCGGAGAACTTACAGAATCCTGGGTCCCTGTTCATATCCTACGGTGAGGGCCCAGGGAAATAATCTGCGCAGATACAGAATCCTAGAAAAGGGGGACTCAGTGCCCTTCATGACACAGGCCAATAAATATCTAAGTAGATTTTACGTAACTCTCGCTAGCAGGAGTGTAGAATTACGGGAACAGACGCTAAATGCGGCGCTGCTTCTCGGCATAACGCGTGTATTTTTTTCTAGTTTTCCGATTTTCTGTTTCTAAAAACTAAAAAAAAAAAAGAAAAAGAAACAGTCTTCGCCCCCCTGCGCTCCCTCTCAATCCTCCCCTGATATTATACTCGCAAGTTCGCGATTCAGGTACAACCTGCTTCAACAAACTCTCGTGTTATGCTGAGTGACACATTTGGGGGTTCCACTAATCGTGACAAATAGAAAACAGTAAAAGACAGCATATATACCTGGGCCAATATTCCAGATCCGACATATTATCAGTTTGCTGATTGAACATACATTGCTGTGTGCCGCGAAGCACAGGTAATACATGAATCCCTGCCCAGGTTTATATGTGTCACGGCTCGCGAAACCGATAGCTGCATCACAGGTCAGCTCAGCCCACCAGTACAAAAGCGGCCCCTTGTATCAGTGAATAAGTTGTGCTCTCACCCTTGATAAGACTGATTGGCCTATTTTGCAATGGTAAAAACTAATTAAAACCTGTTGTTTAGTGTTGAATAGTTTCCCTATTTTAATTGATTGTTCCTTGGATATTACCCTTGCCCTCCACAAAATATGAATTATTTGAGTATAAAGTTGTTGTGAAACAATCAAACATCCACCCGGGCAACAAAGTAGCAAACGGCGATAAACAAAAAGCACAATAGCAGTTTTTTTTGTATGTTTGCCATGGCATATACTTGTCAAATTTACAGTGATCAGTATACCTCCAACACGTTATCGTTTTGGTATCGTCTCTGTTTGATTGGTTCGTATATCGGTTTGTTGGTTATCAGGTTATATGAGTGGTTTGACTGTAAAATAACTTAGTCATGTACTCAATTTCTAAATTAGACTCAATCCCGTGTTAACGATTTTGGACAAAATTTGTTGTGTTACATTTCTTTAGTCATATATAAATATAAGCAACATAATTAGCTCTTTCAATGTATCAATTATGTTTTCCTCTCATAAAAACAATATTATCATCACAAAGAATATGAATTATTTTGAATAATCAAAAGTTCCTTGATCATTATTTCATTATGGTTTGGAATGATAATTTATTCAACACTTTATAAGGAAATTTCATAATGTACTTTGCTTTTTCACTGTATTTGGATGAATGATATCCCGTCAGAAGGATATGACGTGTGACGGTTTTGGCCACAAAACCATTGTCTGGAAATATTGTCCGTAATATCCGAGCTATCACAGAGGAAGCCACCCCCCCCCCCCCCACCCCCAGCCTCCCGGTTGCCCATAAGTTCGCAGTTATAAAGAAAGCCCAACTATAGGCAAATAAATAGCAGGTGTTAAAGTATTATCTGTTATCATTATTATCACCAAAGGTAAATATGGGAAAAAAAGCCATATTCTTCTGTGAAAAAGGGGGCAGAACCGAGCGATCATGAGGAGCAGTTACGGAGTTTATGACCTAGGAAATACGATCAAGGTCGAAAATAAATATCAGTGGGCAATCCGACCCCTATGGCTATTATCCTAACCAAAACTCGGTTTAGGAAAATCGACGAAGGTTACAGATCTAGCACAAACAGGGGCAGTTATTAAAAAACATAAAGATCAATTAAAGGAAAATAATTTTGCAGCTCAGGGGGACCTAAGAAAGTCCACCCGTAAAATAATGACCCAACTTTTGATATATAAATTAACCATCCAACCCCTATAAGCTTAGAGAAAGCCCTATAGAGAAGTGTAATCAGTACGCCGTTGGACGTCGATTTTTCCAGCTAGCCAATGACTATAATATTGTACACTTAGACGGTAAATGATACTGATCTTGATTGTGACTAGAGCGTGCTTGGTTTTATAGCATAAAATCTGCGCCAATCCATTAGGACAACCGGTGTCTCAGAAATGAGCGTTCCAAATAGATTTTGAGAGTCTGATACGCTTAGCCACGCGTTGTGGAAAGCCCTGATAGCTATTATTGAATATTGTAACCGGCATGCACCGGCACTAGATCAATAAGGATGGTCTTAACTGCCACTTAAAGCATCCAGAGCTCTGTCTGTCCTCCTACAGATCGTGGCGACAGACATTTCCAACGCTTGGCGGATAACATTACCATTTGCCTTGCCTCAAATAATAGCGACACGTGCGTGCCTTTTGGTCTTGATTGACAAATTGTAGACTACTTGTATTAGTCCTTGTTTGGACAATACAGTTTCGCATTAAAAGAGGTTTATTTTTTTTATTTTATTAACACGACGTGTTATCAAACTTAAGGACTTCCAATACCAAAGGCAATCCATTATATTATTGATACATGGTTCCTTAAAGTATATGTCATATTTATTTTTAAATTGAAATGAAATATAACTTATCTATTAAAAAACAGCAGAAAAAATAAATAGCTTGGATATTGTCATGTACATGTATTTTAATATCAGCCTAGTAAACATGGCTATATGCAGCTCTAACTGGGTCCTTACATTAAAATAAATGTACTTTATAAAACAGCTTTGAAAATTAGTTCTAGAAAATTAATTTATATATGAAAATTTTATCAGTACATATTTCATTAAAAATAGCACTGTACCATTAGTTTCGTTTAATATTTTCCTGTGGCGTCTATAATATTAATCTAAAATAACTTTAGGATTAGTTTTAGAGTGAGGGTTTTTCCTTTTACAGGAATGCTAATGGAGATGAATTAAAAGCATAGAACAGGAGTCTGAAATAATGTGATGAAGTTATATTAAGTCCTGGAGGGACATGTGCCACTGTGGTAACCATCATGACGTCACAAGTGTAACAAAACCAATAAATTAAGTTTGAAAGCTGTTTTAATAAAATTTTTGTTCTATAAGTACGGTTCATGTCATTTTAAACCACATACAGACTTTTTTCTAGTGTGTCTTTGTCGTTTCAAAATAAAATCTAATTAAAATGAAAAGAAATTCAAATTTCCAATTAAAAAAAGAGACATAGCAGAGAAAACAATTAGCTTGGGATATTGTCATGTACATGTGTTTAAATATTAGCCAAGTAACTTGCATTAAAGCACTAAAAAATGTCTGAAAATCAATTAATTAAATAAATGAAAATTTCATTAGAACTTCTAGCATGAGAAAGAACACTAAAATATTTCTTGTGGGTCTTATATATTGTTTAAAATAAATTTGCGATTTATTTCAAAGGACTTCTGGTTTTTGCCAGGGGTGCTATTTTAAGCCTGCTCTCGGATTTGAGTCTTAAATAATGATATTACAGCAAACCCCAAGGATCGAGGCTGTAAACATTCTTCCAGGCCTTCAGAGACTGTTATCTGTCGAGGAGCGGTCTCAATGTTAAAGCTGATCATCCGATCATGAATTTTACATAGCGAGCGTCCCTCGACTAAACCTAAGCTCGACATTAAACAAGACTTGCTCGGCTTAAGGCACGAATGAGATTTATTTTGTGTGCTTTAGTTAACATAATTCTTGAAAGAGTCATAGAGAAAAAAAGTAAAAAAAAAAGAAAAGAAGGCAGGTACCCTTATGAAATGTTGATGAAGAATGCGAAAATGAAATCTCTTGAAACCAGCTATACAGACGAAACTGTTACCATGGTTACTGGATCATGAGGATGAATCTATATATCCATCTCACCACCAAAATCAAGTTTTATCCAAATTTCTCCGCATTCTTTGCTAAATCCTGAAAGCATCGCCCACTAGTAGACGATTCACGTGTACAGAATTCAAAGTGGGTCCATCAAACGCTGCAGAATATTTTAAAATTTTTCATATTATTATATGCGACATCTATTTAAAAGTATCAAAAAGGTAATGGCTTCGGATAGGTCAAGCTAACTGTACAGTCAAGACCTGTTCCTTCCAGGGAAATTAATCGCTTTCGAAATTTTTTGTACAGTAAAAGAATCAAAGGCACAGCTTGAACAATAAAATTATTCTGATCGATTAAATTCTAATATTTTTCACGGTTTTCATATTTTTTTAACGGTCTGACAAGCCGGGGGCGAATTTAAACCGAAAGTGACTTCACTCAGATGCCAATTTTTTTTGTTCACGGGTGAGTGGGCGAACTATAATGTTGTTAATGCCCTGCCCATGCCCAAAGGAATCTTTTTTTAAGACGCGTGCAGTGAACTTCAGGAATGCTTTGAGCAGGACGTAGCCTAATGGTGAAGACGCTGGGCTTCGGAGCCGAAGGTCGTTTATTCGATCCCATTAAAGGGTAGTTTGGATGACGTTTAAACATTTTCTGCATTTAAATTTCAACTAATTAATAATTGTTCTGTTTTTGGTCGACCCAATTTTTTGAATAAAATGTTTCGAAAACTATTTTTTTCGGAAGTAAATAAGCTTTAAAACTATACTATCTTATTTATTCTATTATGTAGAAGTAGTAGTAGTTGTTGTTGTAGCTGCAATATGCCATTCTTGTACAGTATTGGGAGCAGTTCTGTTGATAAAGGCACATATGATTCCAGTGATATCGTAAAGATAGACCTGGCAATACATTCCCTCACTAGCGTATACTATACCCAGTATGATACACATGTTAGCTGTGTACAATAGAATCGTCCATCAGGTTTTTCCATGAATCACTTTCATGCAGGTCAAAGGTCAGTGTAGGTACTGGCTGCTACATCTGTATCAGAGTCAGACAAGTTCGGCAGAGGATAACGTACCTGAGATAACATAAACACGGCTGACTGCTGGCAGCTTGTGCTGTTTAAGACACGTGGTACAGGTGCTGTATTTATACTTAGGGGGCGAGGTCAGTAATTTGTTTTGGGTTATATATTAAGGCCACACAATAGTTAGTTGTTCTTCTGATTTTTATAGATATTTTTATCTTTTGCAAATGAGGACCAGGTCCTCACTAATTTTGCTATAATTTGTGTTCTTGCTTCATTTTGATAAAAGAATAGTGAATTTGTTGATGATTATATGCATCCGTGCAAGACCCGAAGCAATTCATTTTTTTTTTTCAATTTTCTGGCAAACATGAAAATTCCGCGTATTTTGTCCCAACAGATTATTGAAGAAAAACACGAAAAAAATCACTCGAACTTTCCATATGTTTTGTTCTCAAAGTCCGGAGAAGGATATATCTTTGTTGGCGAGGCCTTACATACTCTGCTACTATAGGTATCGCTTAAAATAGGTACACTCAATGTCTAGCTTACGTTTTTCCATTATCACATACACTTAATGTGTATAACATATGTTTGTTTTTCTTTGACATGGAACGGTACCCCTATTCTATGTTGCCATCTTTGCCGTCGCGTTATTCCGTTTTGGGTCCAATCGCGATCAAACTCTCTCCCGCAGATAGATTCGCCTCTTGGTATACTGTAATATACAGTGACATACTGGTATACTTTGACTGCATAGTGTCGAATTCATGTGCCCTTGGCGAAGGCTAACCGACTGATTCCTGTCAAGCATTTAGAAACTTTTGCTTTGCCATTAGGATTATTCATTGGTCTTGATTTAAACCTGAATGTCGATGTCCGTCTGTACAGCTCCATGCCCCCAATACGCCGCATCCTAATGTGTGCTAGATGTCACACACAAACTCGTTCATTTCTGCTCATAATAATAATAATTAAAATGATTAAAAACAATGAGTTGTCCACATTTATACTTTCAGTCTGCTCATCTCATCCCCATTTTTTTGGTGTTCATTTTTCATATCGAAGGAGTATGGATACCACATCAACCGTAAATTACATGTCCCCATTCTTGTGTCCTTCAGCTTACGTGCGTTTAAATCCTGACATTTTACATTCACGCACAATCCACGTGACATCAATTCTTTATCCAATTCTTATTAGCATATGACATCATCGATATTACGGACAAGACATATTAATGCATCGATTGATGCAAGAGGTCCGATACCAATGGCTCGGACAAGGGTATATAGGTGAATTATACTGGGATGAATTCCAGTGGGCTTAAACACCTACTGAACCCACATTTTCGTTTTTTTTTAATGTGGGCCAGTGCCTAACAGGCTTCAATTATTCCTTACTATAAATAATATATTGTTATTTTATTAACTGTACACGTGAAAAATAAGTGTCATGTACTATAATGTGGGTTCATATAAACATACATAGATCAGCTAGAACATGAAGTAAACCCACCGAAAATGTGTGTTCAATGCCCAACAGGCTTCTACTACATACTTATATAAATAGTATATAATAATATTTTATAAGTTAGAAATATTAGTGTCACTTCTTGGCTTATTTTTGTGGACGTGTTACGCGATGCCATTGACAAAAATACCAAAAGTGGGTTCACTTTGCACATAATAAATGTGGGTTTACAGTCAGAAATGTGGAAATTCGTAAAAATCAAAATGTACGGGTTAGCTAGCCGAGTGTGTATTGGGCACTGTACCCACATTTTCTGCATAAAAATGTGGTTTCACTTGTTGTTTTAGCTCACTGAAGTTCATCCCCGTATACAGCAGCTATTCCCTGACACGTAATGCTTTACGATTTTCGATTGCTCTGACATGAATAGTGATAAAATAAATATCTTCTTCCATAAAATGCTATACATGCGACAGAATATGATTTATTATTCAGTATATTTTTCGCAAGTAACATACTGCGACACAGTTTGTGAAAACTGAGACAATGTGATTCACTTTGTGGTTCGAATTCACAAAATTCGCATTAGAAAAAAATATCTTGAAAAAAAGGCGAAGATTTATTAATGCGGTACTTTTTGTTTAGTTACTTTATTTATACCTATACTTTATTTTTGTAAGGTTTTTTGATTTTCATGTATATTGCATAAAAATCGAGAAAAAAAACATGTTATTATGAAAAAGAACATATCTTGCACATGAGGTATCTGGACACGAAAGATTAATATCATTTAATATAAAATCATTCATATTAACTCTCGACAATGAAAATGAATTTTCAACCCCTTGGGTTCCGTTGGACTTTTGCGCATTATTTAATCAAGTAATATTGTCATGTTCTTGAACCAGATGTGTAGCTGGACCCTACAGACCTCCACAAGAATCCTATTCTAAAATTCCTGTGTTTCTGTGTACGCAGTGCCAGGAGCATTATCCCGGTTTACGAGTGAGCTCTACGGCAATGCTAACCCTAATACCCATGAATGGCTACGGCCTGGACAAAGAAATAAAGAAAAAAAGGCTTATAATGGTGATCCAGAGAAGTATACAAAAATCAATGGATTGTTCGCTAACCCTCCACAATCATACAAAATTCCGTGCAGAACTTTTTTGTTAAGCTACTAGCAATCAAACCAAATAATAAGACCAAGGAGGGAAATAAAGTACTACGTCTCTTGGCAGAGTTTTTTTCCACTGCTTCCTGTATAGTGAGGACACCAAAATGTCAAAACGGAAAATTCACATCAATTCAACATCGTAAATATGGAGCCAGCCACCGTAATATCAAGACAAATTTTATATTTTGAGTCGAACAGGCATCCTTCAGTCTCGGAAGACTATGGAGTATCCCTGGTATGGTGTTTAAGAGCAACGTCTTGTATGGCTGGTCAGGCCAATGCGGGGGTGGCATTCTCTCCTACAGCGAGTTCACAGGAACTCTGATGCTGTTCTGTCGGTTTGGCTTCTGGCTTTCCTCTTCTGTCTCTTGGCTTTGGTTTGCTGAGATAAAGTCTCTTAGAACTTGGTGAGGCCTTTCTGTACTGTCCGCCTACAGGTTGTTCGATCTGAGGCGGTGTCTTCCCAGTTGTTCAGTTATATGCCCATGGCCTTCAGGTCTCTCTTGCAGACATCTTTGTAGTGGAGTTGGGTTCTACTTAGAGGCGTGCCTCCTGTGCCAGTATTTCACCGTAAAGGAGGTCCTTTCGGATGCGACCTTCGTCCATTCTAACGACGTGTCCGAGCCATTCCATGCGTCTTTGAGTATGGAGTACATGATGGGGATTTCAGCTCTCTTCATGACAGCAGCGTTTGACACTTTATCCTGCCAGCAATATTCGGTGGGGACGTGCGGAAAGCATTCAGTTTGTGCTCCTGTCGGGCGCGAAATCACTGTCATACAGCAAGGTGCTCACAACACAGGCTCTTTGGACCTGAATCTCGGTGTGTTCTGTGTTCTTGCTGTTGTTCCACATTCTCTTGGTCAGCCTGGACATGGCGTTGGCCGCCTTGCCAATACGGTTGTTCAGCTTAGAGGTCGTTCAGTCCAGTTAGACGAAGTCATTGACGACTTCGAGCTGGTGATCTGAGATTCCGATGCCCCTTGAACTTTAGATGCAGACCTTTCACAACAATGTAGTACTTCCGGAGGTACTAATAGGTGCAACGATCCTGCCAGGCACGGTTATTCAGACATTAATATTTCTGTCAATTTACTTTTTTGTATATATATTTATATATATATATACCCGCCTCCATACTTTAAATATTAATATAATTAAGTACTTATATCTGCAAAATTTCATTCAGTTTCGGACTGCATGACAGTCCATTGATATGCTGGTGGTAACCAGGACCCGGGTCTTTATTGTGTATTCAACCCCATTGTTGAGCCATAACCACCGAGCACCCCCGAATTGCGCACTCGTTTGAAAGTGAAATACGGCCGGGGGACACTTCCTCCGAAATAAGCCCGCAGTGCGTCCATCATTGGTGGGGACTGACCGTGAAAAATCTCATTGCTAATCGTGTGAGATCTCTTGTAATCTACCCGTAGAATACAGAAACCTTATTTGCCTTTATTTAATCTATAGTTCCTTTTGATAAACCATATTTACATATCTATCGATTACTTTATAAGGGTTTCTGCAACCCAAGCCAAAAGACATTTTAGAACTTTTCCAGGAATTCAAAGACCTTATCAACAATTTCCGAGGACTTAAGTTACGTATAAATTATGATCAAGACTAATTGATAGCTTGATGCCTTAATTACTAATATGCCATTAGGCTTTCATTCAGGCATTGTGGGAAATGGGTAAAACACGTGCTTTAGTCCTACACGGGACATACACGGGAATGGCAACATTGCTTTCAGTCTGTAAGGCCTGTACAGCATAACAGAAATGTGTAGATTTAATCTCCCTTAATGTCAAAATTAGCTGTGTAAACCAAATTTCCATGACATCCGAGGAACCCGTGGGAAATAAAAAAAAACATTTCAAGCACTTTTGATGCCTTGAATTTAATGTTTTAAATTCCCTGACTTTCCAGTTTTTGAAGGACCCTTAAAACTGTTGAAAAACTAAAGACAACCAGTCCCTTCCATCTTTCCTTATAAATGCATTTGGCCTTATTTTACAAAATCTATTATAACCAGCAATAAGGGTAACATATTTCCCGTATGGGACAAGTGCTCGGCGGTCATCAATCAGAAAAGATTGTCGGGGTTCTCCTCAACAGCAGTCGATAATTCTACATAAAACAGCAATGTAAACATACAATGAGCTGGTACTGTCACAGGCTGAAGGTGGTCTGACTGGGTAGGGCAATGTGTCTGCTGCGTGCCTATTTCACATTCGTGAGCTTCTAAAACCAGGCCGCCGGAATAATGTGCCTTTCAATAAACAGTGGCATCTTTGAAAATTTGTTCTGTAAATCTATGGATATTTGATGTGCCTTCGTGTATTAAAATGCCTTAATAATTCGACTGCCTTCTAGCTATTACAGCTGCAGTGTTTCTTTATATAGGTATATCGATCGGTGCAAGGCGACGGTTCGATCACCGATGGCTCTGGCAAAATCGGAATCAAATTTAAACATAATTATATTGAACTTATACTTATAATCGGACAGATTTAGGATTTTTATAAAAAATGTATCGTATGAAAAATATTGCAACAAAGATTTAAGAATTTTGTCAAGATATTCCACCGCAAATATAGCGCTGCTGGCACTGTTAGCTTTTTTGTTGCCTTCGTCAAGACTGTGAACATCTAATATTGCTTAAACATAACAAAAGCTCTCTATATATATACCGACACTGCTTTCCTTTGATTCACAGGAATATCATTCACGGGATGATCTTCATATTAAAGCGCGTCGTGAATTTATTCTACTACAATGCACGGGAGCTGGTGACTTTGTCGCCCTTTACAAGGTCCCCTGCTCTCAAACGATGCAGCGCCAGTTAATTGCCTCCGAGAGGAGGATATGCGTTCATCAACGTTCGTGTAAGTGTTTGTTTACAACAAAAGTTACGCAGTCATGAACGGAATCTCATGAAATGATCAGGGCATTTCGGGAATGGGCCAATGAAGAGTAGATGAGATTTTGGTATGGATCAGGTATACGATCCTGATTCAGGAATTTCATCAAGGAATATTCACAAATGTACAATCACTTATGCACGAATGAACCTAGGTTTATGGACCAAATAAGTGAACGCAAACACGGTTTTGGAAGCATCCCAATATAGGAACCCCTCATATGGTGGAAGCTTGCATTCCTTAGAATGCAGATTTCTAATTTACAATTAAGTTTACGCCGCGAGATGGATAAAGAAGTGAATTACTACTCATCAGCGGAGTGTTTATCGAGGGATTTATATGATAATTCTAACTCAAAATTGCTGTTTAATGAATGACGAATATATGCTCGTCATAGACACTGGGGAATCCAAGATAAATAATAAACTATCTCGTCACGGGCACTGAATGTGTTTAACATAAGTACATAACTGACGGGCGCGGTAACATTTATAACTTTCTCGGAGTTCCTGCAACAGAAAATATTGCTATTTTCTTTCTACACTCATTGCCTTTACACGATAAAATCGTTCAATAACTCGATCTTTGGCTTAAGTGACTTAACCAACGCCAACTAGGGACGGTTATGCTGGGTGACACCACCAGGGCGTTGGCACAAGCCCAAAATATGTCCAGACCAATGAGAGAAGGGCACCGCGGGTTATTAAACCTAAACCTCGTGTTCGAATCCAGCAAACCGTGCAATAGCAAACAGGGCCTAAGTGGACGGAGTTTCAGAACAAATGCCGTGTATATAACCATACTTATAATCATCGATATAACATTGGACTTAATATTGATAGACCTAGCTGTCGGGAGATCTTTGGTACGATAATAACAACAACAAAAACAAATATAGGCTAATTATAATAAAAAAAGCGTCCGATATGGGGACGAAAACCCCGCGCGAAAGATAGTGTTCAGAGTTGGCGCCATGGAATGTTAATTAAACATGTGTTTTCTGGGAACTTTTTAACTGAAAATATTTGGTAAAAGACCCTTGACATCGCTGTATTGCTGTCTTTGACTTTAAACGTAACGAACAGAAAACTCCCCCCCCCCCCCCGACCACCCACCCTTGATGTACGGGAAACGGCTCGTGGAGTGACGTCATTGTCCCCAGTTACGTCATGACTCGCACTCCAAAGATTGCCATATTGTCACATGCTGCGTCCTAGTGTAAACAAATGTGTCATTAAACCCAATAAAACACTCATACCGGGGTTATTTACGCTTGGATTTACACCAAAATTGAACTCCTTAGACATTTTCACAATGCCACCCTAAATGATAAAATTCAATAAAACCCATGATATCGTCTCCAGATATCGTGTAGAACAGAGAGGAAATGCACTTCATCAGAGGCAAGGTGTTTTATTTACCGACCCGAACGTGATATAGTGATTGTATGATATAAGTTCTGAATCGGAGGCTTTATTAAGATCCTCTTTCAGTAAGGTCAGGCACATAAAAAAGCTGACACAATATAGGTATTTGTAATTATTATTAAAGGTATTGGGAAGACGATAGAATAAAATAAGTTCCAGAAGTGGTCCGGGGGCACAGCTACAGCTAGACAGACGTACAGGTGTCTGGTCTGGCAATAAACCTGGCTACAGCTTTCACTGGCGGCTACCACAATGATTTAAAATGATGTGTCGGACCAGACGCCGATAAACAGATGCAGCCTTTTCCGTGTGCTGGGAACATGTAGTCTATTCTAGTACAACAGTTCTTACCTCGGGAGGCCTTCTGTTGGGAACAATCACCTCATAATGAATGAAAGAGCAACGTGGTAATAAACTTCAGGTAAAAAAATAACACCTTACATAACCATGTCTGAGAAGGCTAACAATACCTCAACGATACCTATGACTTCGAGAGAAAGCGTAAAAATGTCATAAAAAAGTAAACCCTTAAAATATAAAGATCAATTTTTCATTCTATATAGACAGAGTGCCTATGTTGTTATTTTATCGATCATATACACCTCACTAAGTATTATATTAAACCGTGTCATTTGATAAATGGAAAAAAACTCAGAAATTAAACCGGGTATCTCCGCCAATATTCTAGATCACCATATCCTGGATATTACCAGGAGCCTGATCAACCCTGCTCACCGGATCTGTTTGCAACTTTAGCAACAAGCTTATACACGGATATCGTTGTAATTGCGTGTAGAGTTTGGGTAACACCCAAGAAACAATTAGTTAAATTTTTGAAGTAATCTTGATCATAACTGTATACTAGTATATTGTTTGAAGGATTCTTTATTACTGCGAAATGGGATATTTATTTTTACCTGCCAAGGACTAGACCCTCCTCTGACACTGGTACCAGGAGATCAAATTTCCGACCGCGGTGAAAGTTTTCCTCGCATTCATGCACAGGTGTGATATTATCGGAGCCGCCTTTGGTCTTGCTGGCAGACCTGACCTGTGATGCAACCACCGAGGTAGTTAAACGTGACACATTTATAACGATTAATGTATATATATATATATATATATATATATATATATATATATATATATATATATATATATATATATATATATATATATTCCGTACCATACACCAAAGTTTGAACAGGATTATGGTAAAATATCTTGTGATCCAGAGCATGTGCGGAGGCCTGCTGTCCCTGAGTGCCTACTATTTTCCTCATTTACATCCCCTCCTCTTCCGTTAGCTCTTAAGTTTCTGAATGTTTTCTGTTATGTCCGTTTTAACACCGCGGATTGTATTACAAATTTAAATTAAATTTTGTATTGGAAACAACAGATATTTAAAGTGTTCCTGACTAGTGTCCATGAATAAGGAAGACGTAGCAGCCAAAGCAAAACGAAGGTTTAAAAATATGGAATAGACCTCGGGCCATATGTTTCGACGCCAAGGTGTTATCTTGACTATGAACTGATGGTATAACATGTTGCTAATGGTACTGTAGGAGAACTAGGCCTAGATGCTGAGCCTGTGAAGCGGGTTCTCCATCAGATTCATGTCATTTCAAAGCACGGACCTGCACACCCACTCCTCTTTGCTCTCTAGATAAAAGCTGGAAGCCACCAGTTAAAGCCCTGGGCCATTTCCGCTTCCCCGGAGCAAAGAGTTGACGTGACATATCCTTAATTACACCTCTGCCACAGTGTTCGTTGACTAAAATTAAAATGCCTCAGTGTTTGTATATTCAGATTATATCGTCTCTGTAGACAGATCAACGTAAAACAATAACTAAATGTGGATATATCAGGTCCTCGTTGCTTAAAATGGCTCCGCCCCTCAATGTGGACAGATTCAAATTTCCTCACTTAGGTGGATGCATATTACAGCACCTAAGTGTGGTTAAATGTATATTAAACCATATAAGTGTGGGTAGAAAACCTCTCTGTGGTAATTGTATTATACACCATCTCACTGTATGTAGATGTATATTACACCATCTGACTGTGAGTAGATGTACATTACACAACCATACTGTGGTAGATGTATATTACACAACCACACTGTGGGTGGATGTATATTACACCACCACACTGTATGTAGATGTATGTTAAACAACCACACTGTGGGTAGATGTATATTACACCACCACACTGTATGTAGATGTATGTTAAACAACCACACGGTGGGTAGATGTAAGTTACACCACCACGCTGTATGTAGATGTATGTTAAACAACCACACTGTGGGTAGACGTAAGTTACACCACCACGCTGTATGTAGATGTATGTTAAACAACCACACTGTGGGTAGACGTAAGTTACACCAACACACTGTATGTAGATGTATGTTAAACAACAACACGGTGGGTAGATGTAAGTTACACCACCACGCTGTATGTAGATGTATGTTAAACAACCACACTGTGGGTAGACGTAAGTTACACCAACACACTGTATGTAGATGTATGTTAAACAACCACACTGTGGGTAGACGTAAGTTACACCAACACACTGTATGTAGATGTATGTTAAACAACCACACTGTGGGTAGATGTAAGTTACACCACCACACTGTATGTAGATGTATGTTAAACAACCACACTGTGGGTAGATGTATGTTACATCACCACACTGTATGTAGATGTATGTTAAACAACCACACTGTGGGTAGATGTATGTTACATCACCACACTGTATGTAGATGTATGTTAAACAACCACACTGTGGGTAGATGTATGTTACATTACCACACTCTATGTAGATGTATGTTAAACAACCACACTGTGGGTAGATGTATGTTACATTACCACACTGTATGTAGATGTATATTAAACAACCATACTGTGGGTAGATGTTTATTACACTGCCTCACTGTGGGAAGATGTTTATATCACTACCTCATTGTGGGTAGATGTATGAAACACCAGATCACTGTAGGTAGATGTATATTACACCACCTACTTTGGGTAGATGTATATTACACCACCTCACTTTGGGTAGATGTATATTACACCACATAACTGTGGATAGATGTGTTACACCTCCCCACTGTGGGCAGATTTATATTACACCACAAAACTGTGGGTAGATGTATGTAATACCATCTCACTGTGGATAGATGTATGTTTCACCACCTGACTGTGGGTAAATGTATATCACACCATCTCACAGTGGTTAATGTTTATTACCCCACATAACTTTAGGTAGATATATATTACACCACCCCACTGTGGGTAGATGTATATTAAACGACCTCACATTGGATAGATGTATATTACACGACTTCACTGTAGGTAGATGTATTTTACACCACCCCACTGTGGGTAGATGCATATTACACCACAAAACTGTGGGTAGATGTATATTACACCACCTGGCTGTGAGTAGATGTATATTACACAACCATACTGTAGGTAGATGTATATTACACCACCATACTGTGGGTGGATGTATATTACACCACCTCAGTGTATGTAGATATATATTACCCAACCACACTGTGGGTAGATGTATGTTACACCACCAAACTGTATGTAGATGTATATTAAACCTCACTGTGGGTAGATGTATATATGTTATTCTTTTCTTTTTCTTCTTCGTCTCTCTCTCTCTTTCATCTTCCTCTATCACCCGTTTTGACGTTGGAGATGGAAATGGCTCCTATTCAGACGTTGGCGGAAATTAGACACCGTAAATGTAAGAATTTTGGATAACTTCGCTCGACTGGACTTTAAATAAGGAACGATAACAGTCAATTCCAGCTGCCTTCGGATTGTGAAGCTGCGAATACTTCATCAGACTTCTGTATTTAAAGGTCAGACCTTCATATTTCCTGGATAAAAAATAACATACCTCATACAGACAGCTTAAAACTCTGCTGTTATTACCGCGCCGATCGATCCCTCCCAGTCGCCGGAAAATAGTCCACTCAAACCGATACAAGATCCAAATCATTGGACTTCTTAGTTCTGGGAGAGTAATTTTCTGGGTGTTATACTGGCTTTATTGCAGAAGAACAAATGCTGCCTGTATGGGGTTAACGAGGGGACGTCGGTTTTTAAATTACTCCGCGATTCCATGATTTCGCTAGCAGGATGCTCTAAAGATACTGATCAGACTGGATGGACTAAACGTTAATGTGTTGACGTCATTAAGGTCCCTTTTGGTCTTCCTGGACGGCCCCCGTGGACATTACTTCTATGTATATGAAAAGAGTGGCGACATTAATAACGACCCCGTGGTGCCGGGTTGCAGCCTTGCCCGTTTTAATCACTAGCTTTTCGTTAGCGGGATTTGATGACGTGTGTACACGCTGAACTTTCCCAATGGCGTCATTGCTCTGCTGGTTAAAACAGTCCGCTGTAACGCTAGCGGCAGTTTGCTCCAACGCTGTAAATATCTTCTAGAGACGTGGGGGGTTGAATGTCTAACAACTGGTTTCTGATCAATTTCAAATTGTGTAGATGCATAGGCCATTTTGACAGTACTCTATTAAACTCTTATATCTGCCAGACCCCCCCCCCCCCCCTATTTCGGGTAAAATGTCATGTTCATCTGTTCAAATAACTGAAATATTATAGCTCAAAAAAACTTCCATATCTTCACTTCACAGCAGGTGATATCAAAGTCTTTTCAAATCACAAAGTTGCTTAGATATCGCGCCGTAAAAGGAGAGATGGCAATATTACAACTGGATACCAGTGTATTTTATCCTAACTGTACTCAATACTACCAACTTGTGTCCACCTGTATCAAAGACATAATTTTCTGCAAAGCTTAAATTTTTATAGTGATTTCTTGGGAAGCCGATAATGAAAGTGATGTCCTATTATGGCAATCAAGAATTGGAAATAAATCCCCTGTTCATGTTTAACAGCATTTTGGACTTTTTCTAATGACCTGAAGAATTAAATGTTTCCTGCGGTGTAACCATCTTTGTATTGTCTGGTCATTTATTTTATTTTATTTTTATTTTATTTTTTTACAAGATATCATCCAATCTGCTGCTGTCAACCGAGGCTGTTTTATGGATGTGACCAATGACCTTTGCCACCAAAGTTTTGGCTGATATGTTATGAAATGTACACTGATATATCATATTTTAACAAAATTGTTTCTTAAATACTGTGTAAGGTAGGTGTTCATAACTCTTGACGGAAATTGGATTAATAAATCTTCACTCCTCAGTTATCAGAATCTCCTTCAATAAGACAATACTAATTTTTTCCTAGCTAACAAATAGGTGTACAAGATGGGAGGGAACAGACCATACGATCTTATCTGAAAGTGGTAGGGTTTTTTGTATGGTAACTATTGAGTTTATATGCTGCATTTTCCCGATTGTTTTTAATTGATGTAACGATTGATGTAACTAGAAATAACACACAGAGCGCACACCTGCGCGGACACCTGTATCTGCATGCAGGCCCGTCCCAAAATCTAACCAACCAATATCCCACCATTCAATATTAAGTGAAGTTCATTGAAAAAATTTAGGTGAAAGCAACAATTAACAACACTTAAATCAAATGCCTATTGTCTATTCTTCCACAAAAGTACAAAATGATTATTGAGACGTTCGGAGATCTTGTGTAGGGAAAAGAAATAAAATATTACAGTTTCATTTTTGTACACTATCTGATACGCTCTGAATACAGCGGGTGACCTTCCACTCACACGCTGTGAGAAATGAAAGGATTATTCAGGTTTGGCAAGCTCCCAAACCCCAAGTCAGTTTGCGTTGGGAAAGGTAAAATTTGATTGGCTCAGCATTGGCTCAGCATGTTGTCTGCGCTCTGAAGAGCTGGTAAAAGAAATCTGATCGGCTGCGCCCATGACAAGCTCGTGCACTGCAAGAGAGGAAATATGCAAACAGTGGGGGATAACTGACCTCAGGGCACACCAGCAAGTTAGTATAGAGACTGTCTTGAAAGGTAACGATTGCATCGTGTGTATGCCAACGGGTGGTGGAAAACGTCTGTGCTACAAAGCACATTTCGACCGCAGTGCAAAGGGACCGGCAATTCGAAGAATATCCGATTGTGCTGGTGATACCCTAAATGTAATTGGCTAAATTTTACGCAGGGGGGATTCCACCGAGATAACACCGCTTGGTAGCCAAACCTGACGGGCAACCGCGGTTTCTTGCAGCGGTTAGTGAAGCTAATCGTCCAGCACAGCGTAACCGCTGCTTATGGAGCGTAACTGTCTGTTTGACTGACTGAGTAATGGTCAATTGACAAATGATAAAGCTGTGACGTTACGGGAGGTCCTGAGACCGCCATCCGCCCAGGTCCCTCAATGAATCGAATACTTTGAAAAATTAATGTAAATAAAGTCTAAAGGCCAACGAGGGCACTCCGAGAACAAGCAGAAAATCACCAGTAATGCTTATCACGACCACAAGACACTTTTATGGCGTCTTTGTATTAGGGGTGTTGTCTCGGTTGGGGGGGGGGGGGTACCAATATAAAGGAGACGCCCGAATCACCCAACAGAAAAATGTAATCGGAGCGATGGCGACCGTCAGTTGGGTGGTATGTTTGTGATAATTAGATAATTTACTGAGGTCTCATTGGATGCTACAGTGCGCTCAAGTTTTCTTTGTAATAATACGTAATTGGATGATTTTCAGTACAATTACCAGTTCAATACTGTCTTGGTTACGTAAACCGGCAATCATTATAATGGAAGGCCAACTAACTGAATTACAGACAGAGACCCCATGGAAACTTGATCTGGCGGTGTATAATGTCATGTTAAATGTCAAGCGGACTTCATTCATTTCACTGCATGATCACAGCAAGCTTTCATAATTAATCAAGCTATTCTCCCTGGCTACCCTCCCTTGTTTCTCAACCATGTTGCACTCGGATGAATATACAAGGTAACATGATCGTTTGGAATTTCCGCCGTGGGCTACTGGCTCGTGTGATCTGTGGGAAAAGCATAGGACTCAAAGCCAGGAAATCATGGGTACGAATCTCCATTGTGTTTCCCTCGCAAACGAGTGCGCCTTTCGGGGTTCATCCGTGGAATGACTCAGCAAAGGTGAAAATAACAAATCTCCTACCCGCAAATGTCATATAGGGAATAAATGGAATGAAGGATGTACTACCGCTCTGTCACGAAAGCATAGGTATAAATGGAATATTTCGGCAGAAAATGGGGGTTCAGTGTTAAATAGGCACTTTACCTTTGAATCAACATTTTTAATATTGACTGACAGCATTTTCTTTTCTGTTAATGGTGAACCCACTTTTAGTACTTTTGTCAATGACTTTGCCTTACAAACAACGCGTCAAGAAAAAATACGTCAAGTTACCCTTTTTTCCTGTAGAACTCTTACAAATGATAAAATACCAGTATGTTATTATAACATTATAGCAATTAGAAGTCTGTCAAATGTTGACTCAACACTTATTACGAGGAAACTATGGGTTCACTTTTTCCTCTAACTGATCAAACTTGTCCCCGTATAATGTACATATACCCTCTACAGTTTAGATTGAATGCATTAAAAATAAAGACAGCTACGTCCACCAAAATGAAAAAAATCGATTTTCTATTCGGAAGCCCTCATGGAACTTCCCTGAAGTGCCCTAGCCAGAGGGGATTCCTTCTTTAAACGGTTTCCTCGATAGATCCAACTCAAATAACCATTAAAACGTCTACGTGTATTTTTTCCCTAAGAGTGTGGATACGACAAGTATGGTGAGATTCAAAGGAGCAGCATCCATGACAAATTAACGGGTACTCAAAGTTTGTTCTTCACTATTAAACAGATTCTCTGGTCGACCAGGGTTCTGAAATGAAATTTTTATCAGGGAGGTAAGTTTTAACTGGAGTCCGGCTGTGGGATGGCCTCTAGGGATGAATATAGAAAGAGGGACGCGGCCGAACAGTAACTGGTGGCCGGTAATGGTTTCTATACATAATACTCTGCATGGCACATGTCAAAGTAAGCGACTTCTCCATGGTAACAGTTCTTTGTAGTGGTCCCCAATGGGTGCTTCTTTTGATGCATAAGATTTTACCGGGAGGTTCAATACGGAGACACTTTTATGACGGAAGCTCCAACTGTAAAAAAAGCTGTGATTATCTTATCGCAGGGTTCTTCCCCTGAGTGGTACGGGATTTTTCAATTAGTGGGTCCAACAGAGCATCAACTCCCGGAACGAATTGCTGCCTTATATCCATCTCAGTAAACAACCTGCAATTTAGGTCGAGGAAGTCTCAATTAAAGCGAGTCTTTTATGTGTCGTAGAGGTCACCTGGAGATATTACCCGCACTTCCTAGTCCGCTCCGCAAAACGATGAAACACGCGGCAGGGAAATAACTGTAGCTAGTGGCCGAATCCAAGCAACGAAAAAAGTATACACATTCTAATCACAATTTTAGCAGTAAAGCTGTTTTCAGGGATAGGACGTGTTCCATTGGTTAAATATTCGTATTCTTTGCAATAATATGTGCACTATCTCACGTTATTAGATCATTGTAGCTAAATTAAAAAGAAAACAAAAAAAAAACCGGCAAAACAATCCCGGTGTAAAGACCCCCCCCCCTTTAAGTTTACCCCCGCTAATCTGAAATCGATTTCAGATTACCCACGGGGTATGCCTGAACCTGATTTCAGGTTTCCCCCTACTGTTCAGATTACCCCCCCCCCCCTTTCTAATATGATTGCTCACCGCTCCTGATATATTCATTAACAAAATCCTAATTTGGCTGGGAATATAGTGGTCAGCTCCGTCGGGCCATCCATGTGTCTCTCCATCCTTAACCACTTCATAACACGTATTGTCTCAAAAACGTTATTCACATCCCATTTTAATTAACCTGTCGGTTGTATTAACGGATCTCCTCACTTGATCAGGTTTTGGTCACAATTACTTAACTTTTATTACTAAATAATAATAAGTAAATATTTTGGGGGTTGGGGTGAGGGTGGGGTAGGGGGGTGGATGGTTATCTGAAATTTGATTGGGTTATCTGAAATTGATTTAAGATTACCCCCGGTAATCTCATTCAACAGACATTGTCAAGAACAGGCCGGCGCCTTGTACCTACCTTATATCTTTCAGTCTGGCAGTAATATTATCTACTCAGATCTGTCTTCAAAACGTTTATTTCGGACTTAGTGTGGCCTCTGTGACATATGCTGCGTAAAACCTCGAATGACGCTGGAGATACACGCATACCACTACCATGGCAAAGGGTGCCTACTAATCACCAGATTCTTGGAAATTTTTTTAGTAGTCTTTGAGTAATCTAACAATCAACTAAACAACCAAACAGACAAACAAAGAAATAAGCAGTCACGTTTGAAAACTCGCTAGCAAAGATAATATTTTTTTTATGTACCTCTTATAACTTGAGTTCTGTGAACGTGGCCTGCTGTTTTCTCATTACTATTCAATTTCGCATTACCAAACTGAGATGCTTATATTCATTTTGACCCGCACACAACGGAAGAACATTGTACGCAGTGCGCATGCACATAGAAAAGGTCCATGGAACCTCTGTAGAAATATTAGGTTCTAAGTGGGTACAAAACGTCTCTGTAAATACGGTTTATTTAACTCCTTCTGCTAGAGATCGTCTGTACTCAAAACGACCCTCATCTAGCTAGGAATAGTGGGAAGGCCCGGGCAACTTATCTCAAATGTCACAACAAAAATGCCACAGTTCAAGTAAGCACTATGATAACGTGCACATGCGCTTGCTTACAAAATGTTGCTTTTCTAAGAAGTACTTACAACAAAAAACATCTATGTTTAAATAATTTGCCTTGAAAAATATATTTAAATGGACTCATTACATTCTCCTCTGCAATACATTTATATACCTACGCCGCTTGTGTATTTTAGAAGCCCCGGCGCATTGTGGGGAGAGGATTTCTTTACCCACAATCCCTTTAACCAGCAAGGTCGTACTCTCAAGGTTCTGTATGTGACCAGAGTCATGATCCAGGACACACGTTTTAAGAAATTATACTCAACTATCATAATGCAACAGTTTTCCTTTTTCATGCAAATGATACGCCGACATTGTAAATGTTATCCCAGTGTCCAAGAGTAATGAGCCATCAGTTTCCCTGTCAAGGGAGGCGTCAATACAGCCCCCCCCCCCCCCCCCCCCATTTTAAGCAAGAGGGATGGTCGATGTAATCATCTCCCCTGATATTCAGAGAATATTATTTTATATTGGAAATGAAATATATTTATAACTAGAATTACAGACTTTAATTACATTTATGTGTTTAACATGAAATATTATATATCTTAACATAAACTTAAAAAAAAAACTTACACTTAATTAATTTATATTTGAAATTTTTCATTCAATTAAAAATGAATATATATATATATATATATATATATATATATATATACATATACAAGTGTGTGATGGTGTTGAAAAAAAGTTACATATCATCCCCCCCCCCCCCCACCCTTGAAGAAAAATTGACGCCACTGTACCTCTTTTTCTGATTTATGGTGACACTTTGCTATCATAGGCCCTGATTTCAGGATGGGAAAGATTTATTTAGGGGGTGGTGCGGATAAGAATGTTTACAAACTTACTCTCAGACACACTGGATGTTCGAAGACTGAATGACATTTACTCCTGCTACAAATATCAATTCGTATCAGATCCTGATTGCCGCCAAGGTATGCCATTGCCAGACTTGATTAAATTAAATGATTGGACGCTGAAGACTCTGGTAACCATGTAATCAGCGAGGGGTCTTTGGAGTCCACTCATGATTGTAAATGGTTTATTCCTATCAGTTTTTCTACAAGCTTACAAGTGTAAACAATGTGCAGACGAAACTGATCAGGTGCGTATCCAGTGTTTATGGAGGGGGATGCCGAAATATTTCACAAATATTTATTACTGCATGAACAAAACCACTTTCCCCTCATTTACACGTGTCAAGTGTAAGGAATTTTATGACCGTGGTTTCGAAAATGTTGTTTCTAGTATTGCGAATCTCATTCAGCAGTATTATCCTCTGCAGCGCCCTATGTCAATACGTCCCTGCTATTAGATCTTTCTATAAGAAACTTTCAGAGCAACGTTTCAGATCTGGGCGGAGGTCATCATGTAGTCTCCAGCTACAGCCTCCAGTTTTCAACGCCTCGCGTTTAAGATATTGCAATTCCTGGCAGGTTCTGAGATTCTGTAAAGTATTTACAAAGCATACTACATGCTCTAATTTTAATGTCTCGCACCCAGTCAAGACATAACAAGGCAAAATAAATGCAGCTTATACAATCAGTATATATATATATATATATATGTATATATATATATATATATATATATATATATATATATATATATATATATATATATATATACGTCCATGCTGATGCCGATAGCCAGAGTTATTTGAATCAATCCCACAAATCCGTTTGTCATATATATATCGATGCCCTCGAATATCGATATCACAGGATTCAGGTAGATCACCGATATCAACATTCATCCCTCTGGTCCCCCTTTATTTATGTGGGACAAGTTTCACGTCCATGCAGTATAGCTGTAACAAGAAAAGTAGGAGTCAGGAAAGGATTCAGTAAGACTCACAAATTCAAGTCAAGACTCAAGTCAAATTTTTCCAGGCCTAAGATTCTGAATTGGACTCGAGAGTCCTAGACTTGTACTCGGATCCGAGGTCATATTACGAGCAGTCAGAACGAGTCAAAGTCGAGTACAGTAGGAAAATATCTCTGACACGTGAGGCCTATAGTACATTTCACCAACTGCTGTCCACATGTTTTTTGTAGATGATTTACTTAAGAGTTTATATTTTTCAATAATTTCCAAGAAAACAACATATGGAAGTGACAACCTAATATGGCTATTAAGAATTTTACAATAAATCGCCCATTTATGTTTCACAAATTTTTTTAGTCACTTCACTATGATCTGGCAGATCCGATGTGTCTCTCCATAAGTAGCCAGCTTTGTTTAAGCGGGTTATATTTTTTAGAGTATTTACGTGACATCATCCAATCAGAAGCTGTCAGTTGAGGCTGTTTTTGCATGTGACCAACGAACTTGACCGCCATAAGTGGGTCTGACATGTTGTAAAAAGTAGACTGATTTCTCATATTTTCAAATAATTCTGTTCCTTAAATAAGGTGTAAGGTAGGTATTTATTTACCTTGTTGAAAATTAGGTCCTTTAATCCTCTACTCAACACTACAATTTTTTCCTTTAAAATGCAACTATTAAAAGTTTTCATAGCAAAAAACAGGTGGACATGAGGGGATGAAACGGACTATAAAATTCAGATTTATGAACACAGTATAGAGACTCGCATATGTGCAAACTGTTGACAGAATGCATGTTACAAAGACAAGGCTTTTATCGACTGTGCATCGAGAGCTAAACATTACAGTAAAAAGCAGGTGTAAACTAAACAAAAAAAAATATAATCTCCAATTCCAATTCTAAAGTGCATTTAAAGTATACACATTTAAACAGGATTCAGACTCCGAAACACTCTATACTCTGACAGGAGGAAGGTGGACTGGGATTTGAGCCTGAAGGACTCGACTTGGAGTGGCGTTGACTCAAACCTTGATGGTACTGAGTCGAATACAAAACAAGCTGAAACTACAACCAACCATAATAGTTTCTAACAGAGATTTGGTATTCAAACGTGGCCAATTTTGCAACTTGTATTCTGGCAATGTCGGTATGCTTTTGAGGGACCTATTCACAAACCAGTTATATAACATGCACATGAAATATATTGTTTTCTCCTTAAATGTGGTACATGTACCTGCCATTTTAAAAATCATTTGTTTTTTTTTTTCCTGTACACGAGTAAAATGAGTTAGCGCGAACAGCTAGTGGTGCAAAACAAGAGCGCACGCCACCTGTTTGCCGTACCGCACAACCTCACAAATCAAGGGTTTTCAAGCTTCCAACTGGTGTGTTTTCTTTCATGTTTCATCCCCTTGTGCTGGAGTTGTCGCGCGTGCGCATGGTCATGCCCTGGTCATGCAGTCAAGTTTTAGTTTAGTATCGCTACTGGTATATATATATATATATATATATATATATATATATATATATATATATATATATATATATATATATATAAACAGAACCTAATAAACTCTATTTTTGGAATTCATTGATTCTTTCTTCTAACGGCAAATTGTATAATTAATTAGTAGCAATGTGGTACGGATATCCTTTCTTGGTCAAAAGCATGACTTAAATGATATGCAAATGAGAGAGGATAGTGGCCTTGGGACGAACTAATATACAAATATCAGGGATTCAACCCATTCACTAGACAGGCCGTTCAATAGGCCAGCACAGTTCCTGACTCTATTACGTCTACTGATATATCTAATTACTTTTTTTACATATTTTACCGGCAAATATAATTAATCATGGTCTGACAGCTCTAGGCTACTTACCATTATTCCTTTATTACATCTGCAAAGAAGGCTCAGTCCCCATTTGATTGACTAAACCTAATATTCTTGCCCTGGCCCTTAGCTTTAGTTTTTAAATTGACTTAACGTTAAGATGCCATCCCCAATAGAGCAGCAGGCCTAACTACCAAATTAAAGTGGACCCTGAGATGCAAGTTGTTAATCAAAGTCCTTCATTATTCTTTCAGGTTTGTTTAATGTCAAATGCAACGCACCGATTATGAATATAACCACATTTCAGGAAAAAACAGATATCGCGGGAAAAATGTTGCCTTCGTACAAATTTCTTACAAAGATTACACTTTTTCTTAATTTACAAGCTATGTTTTAACCTCTATTTGTCTTTTCTGTTTTTAGATTATTTTTTCACAAAAAGTACCTCTTTTGCTTAATTAACAGGAGTACTGATCGTTGATTGCCCTCCAAGGAGGTTATGTTTTGACCTCTGTTTGCTTTTAATTTTCAGAAATTTCCCCAAACATACCACTTATTTCAATCGATAGGGATACCGATGACTGGTATTTTCCTCCGTCAAGTAAGAAACACTTGATATACTAGGTTATACTGATTGTCCATTCCTCTCCACGGAGGTTATGATTTAACCTCTGTCTATTTGTTTTTCTGTTTCCGGAATTTCTACCAATTTTTTTTTCTCAGTTTATAGGAATACTGATACTGATACTGATTTCTTTCCACCAAAGAGGTTATACTTTCACCTCTGTCTATCTTTTATTTCATGAATATGCTCAAATAATATACCGATTTCAACAACATTTGTAGAATTTGAGACAATAAAGATCCTAATAAATATGGAGCGGATCCTGATAAGCGTTCGGAACCAGTGTGCGGTGCCAGTGGGGTAGTTGAAGGTTTTCACTCTACTGAAGGCCATGCACTCTCTTTACCTATTGTATTCACTGGGAAATATATGAGCTTCTTACGACTTGTAGTGATTTGTGAGAACATCTGTCTTGATATATAACACAACCCATTTAGTGTAGTGAGCTAGTGTTAAGGTAGATGTGATGTATAACAGTTGCTGTATCTTCGAGACCCGTCAGTTCTTTATTTCTGACTGACAACCCCTCGTCCGGAGCGTGTATTTTAAGATTCAAGACTTCAGCATAGAAACGGACAGTACGTTATTTACCATGAATAGCAACGAGTGGCACTAAATTAGCCCGTCAGGGCATTATTGAAGAAATAAACTAGCCAGTCTAGGCGATTGTAAAACATGGGCAGATTAGGTGTTGGCTTTCCGCCAATTCCTGACGTTATTTTACGGACCAACGCACGATGTATCGCGCTCTATTACCATGGAGAGTGCATGCGATGGAAGTGCCTGCAACCGAGAAAAAAGGGTGTGAGCATCTGTTTGAAGTTACCGAATCGAGGGCCTGCTAATTAGAACGCCCAGTCACACTGTTCCTCATGACAAGAATAAGAAACCTATTTCTGTCAACTTTCAGACCGTGTCCGGTCGCACAAAAGGGGCATGTTAAACGCATGCTTCAATTATTTCGGTTTCCTAGTAACGAATGCCGAAATATTTTTCACTTTTTATCCACTGTTTTTTGCAGCTTGAGGAATACAGTAATATAACTTGATGCACAAATGTCCCTTTGTCATGTTTTGAAAATCACTTTCATTGTTGTTTATTTTCATTTGCAGGTATTTAGTGTATTGAATCAAAGAAACCTTTATCATCAATGATGAATGCAAAGTCGTTCACGACATATAAATATATATGGATAATCAGATGCGTAGCCAGGACTAAGAGAATATATATATATATATATCATGTATAAAAATATATAACCCCCTGGCGACGTCCTGATTCAGTAATGACAAGTATACCTTTTGTAGGATATTTTGAGTAAATTCTTTTGACTTAAGACTTTTTGTTAAATTGGTAGGAAAAAACAAATGTTAGTCGAGATAATTGGGGGAGAGCGGGGGCACGAATAAGGTCCCCCTTCCCACAGCTTCGACTCTGGATCTGCGCCTGAGAAATCTAAATTCAATAAGCATGAATG
Source organism: Sipunculus nudus (assembly GCA_026874595.1). NCBI lineage: Eukaryota > Metazoa > Annelida > Sipuncula > Golfingiida > Sipunculidae > Sipunculus > Sipunculus nudus. The sequence goes on from CM049318.1 coordinate 60,873,649, forward strand.
AGCCTCTCATGTATTTATTCATGGATGCCGGGCCCGTTCTATCAAACCCCTGGAACACGGGTCATTTTGGGTTAATGCTTGTACTCTGCCATGATTTTTTTTGGCAGGGGAACCTTCAATAATAAATCCTTAATCTGCCAGAGTCTTTTCAATATTTCTCCTCAAGGGAGAATGTAAAAACGAACACAAAAGACCGGAATAATCTAAATAAACTAATTAACATGATTATTCTTGACAGCGGGCTGAAGTCCAAAGATAACATATTTATCCTAGACGTAACGACCAAAGTAGCAAGCTGCAAATTTTGTTAGCAGGATGCCTATGAACATTATTTTCCATAAAGATATATATATATATATATATATATATATATATATTATATATATATATATATATAAATATATATATATATATATATATATATATATATATATATATATCCGTGTCCGTTTTGCAAAAGAACACTACCGGAGTGGCAATAAGACATTCTTTTAAACATAAAACATTAAAAACCTGACGTCTGGGCGAATTGTAACATGACTGTATACCTGACATGGAGATTTTTACATCATTAAGAAACTGCGTCTGAAGAGAGTTATAACTCAACTAACTGACCTCATTACGCGCGGTGACGTCCTTTCCACTGCGGCGTCCCTCGGTATCAATTTACTTTGACTGCGTTTTTACCTTTATCAGCGCTGTGACTTTAACACTCCCGTGAGCGCTTCACTTTACCTCCGTGCTGCCCATGCCTCCTCACAATGATTGTGAACCAATTACCACTAGCAGCGTCCCGCTGCTGTATTTAGCTGCTGCTGCTGTGAACGGTTACCAAGGTTTCCTCATCCCAAGAGAAGCAGTTCTGACAAGATGACGTCACTCTCGCCGCTCGTCCTGGATATGGAAACAGTTCATTACCAAAGTGGAGTTTAAGGTGTTATATATATACCAACCAAACTTGAACAGTAATACCCCTATAGAATTTAAAGCATTTTCTTCTTTTTTTTACAATAATCTTTAATTTAAGAAGTATTAATATATTATGTGATAAGTTTGTTTTGTGACTTTCTATTTCTCTGTATTTAAATGCTTTCAACGGTTCTTTTTGATATATCAAAGGTAGTATATAAATTTACATTTCTATTACCTAACATACAGTAATATTTGAATAGATGAGCCGAACAGATTTCTGTATTCGTTAATCTTATAAAGCACTCACTCTTACAATAATTTACTAGAAGTGAGATCATGGATCAGGGAAAAATCCCTGAGAGATCCAGGACCACAGATTAAAATAACGCCCCACTATAAGAGATATAACTCGCTAGACAAATCCTAGTGTACCAGTACAAACACGAAATACATAAGATCCAAGGCAACAGACAAAATTGAACGACCCAGTGTAAAAATCTAAAAAGATAGACAAAATGGAACGCCCCATGCAGTGTCACAGATTCAAGATGATAGAAATAAATGACGAAATTGAATAGATTAAAGACAACCAAATTACTTTTAAAATTCGTTTAACTGATCGAAGATGGAACAAGATGAAAAAAAATATCCTTTGGAATAAATAAAAACAAAAGAATGGGTAAACCATTCAAACAAAATCCACGCATGACTGACGTCATGTTATCCGGAGGGGCTGTGGGGGAAGGGGCAAATTGACAGTGTAACCAATATGGTCCACTTTGGAAGATGTTACAGGCGTCTGGGCCAGGGGGGTCAGGGAGGGGCATAAGACTTCAGGATCCCGCAAGTGGCAATCGGAAAAATCAACCGGGCAAACACGTCTGAAGCCTAATGTTCTCCAGACATAAAGCGAAAAAAATCACCGTCTGAAGTGTCAGCTGTCCCGGACCCGTTAAGAGGAAAGGGATGTGTAAAATTGAAGGCAGACAAGCAGTCAAAGACGGATGACATGGGAGTAACCAATAATTTGATAATCAATACGTGAACAACATAAGGTAGACATGCAGGCGACAGTGCTTTCATTACGGTCGTGTATCTTGGGAATTTAGAAAGGGAAGGGTTCATCCTTTTTATCCAGGGACCTAATTCGCGTAAAGAGGTACACATCTCCACGAAGGGACGTGTGTGTGTTTAGCCTTCAGAATTAAACAGGGACATATTGCAACAAAAAATAACTTCTCCCAGTAAAGGTTTAGACCCCTTCTCCAACAATGCAACATGTTTTATCTCCCCCGTAAGGGGGAGGGGGGTTAAACCCATTGTCCCACATTGCAACAAAATAAAACTTCTATCCTGTAAAGGGGGTATTAACAACGTGAAGGCATTACCCCGCCCCCCCCCCCCCCCAACTGGAGCTGCAGTTATTAAAAGAACCATGTAAATAATTAAAAAGTATGGGTCTGTAAATTGTTAAAGGTTCTTGGAATTAATAACATTATTGTTTTTTACCTTTAAATAATCAATTCGATTACTGAACAAAAATCAAATATTATGTCAAAGAGGCATATCTAATTAACGTTTTCATAATAATGATAATAATAATAATGATAATAATAATAATAATAATAATAATAATAATAATAATAATAATAATAAAGATGATAATTATAATAGTGTATATAACATGATACCAAACATTCAGTTGCTCATGGCGCTTTACAATAAAATCAAGAAATCATTGAGATAAAAGCAAATATTTAAACTGGGCCAGTAAATCACTGCACGCGTATACAACTATATACCCCTACAACTAAACTATATATAACAAAAAAAACTAAAACATTGTAACCCAATAAAGTAACAATTAGTTTTTCTCATGCACTACTGTTCCAACATCTAATTTGGGGTATAAAAAACATTTCTTTTAGAGCTTACTAATTCATGTTTATTTTATCTCTGTGTGTGTTAGCTAGAGAAACGTATGAAAAAATACTAAAAAATTGTTTTAATAAATCGACTATTTCATTTACCGTTATCGATTTATTACTTCCTTCAATTCAATGCATCAGTTATTTTATTCATTGTCACACCTTTCGTTCAGTTTATAGAGGCTTTGTCCTTGTACCAGTCAAGCTCATACGAAAATCCGATTAAATCCCTGATAAGCCCTATGGATTTTTTTTACGAGATGGAGACACCACGCCAGCCGCACTAATGAAAAACGGCCAGCAACAGGTACACCAGTAGTAACGCTATAATTCCAAAGCTAGCCATCGCACGAGGGTTGCTGGAATATTTAGTAATAATAATAATAATAATAATAATAATAATAATAATAATAATAATAATAATAATAATAAATTTAATAATAATAATAATAATAATAATAATATAATAATAATAATAATAATAATAATAATAATAATAATAATATAATAATAATAATAATAATAATAATAATAATAATAATAATAATAATAGTTTATATAACATGATACCAAACATACAGTTGTTCATGGTGCTTTACAATAAAATCAAAGGAACATTGAGAGAAAAGCAAATATTAAAACTGGGCCAGTGAATCACTGCATTCCTATACAGCAATAACTATATATGGCTATAAAACTAAAACTATATCTGTAACTATAAACCTAAAACACTATAAACCCGATTATGTAATAATTAATTCATAACATGCATTAATGTACTTACAGCAAATGCGGGAACAAAAAGACTTTTCATGATAAACATTAGAGCTTACTAATTCATGTACAATTTATCTCTGTGTATTAGCTAGAGATTAAAACGTATGAAAACAATACTTTATTTACAATAATTTAAATTAATCAATTATTTCTTTTACGGTTATCGATTTATTACTACCTTCGATTCAATGCATCGGTTATTTGAATCATTGCCACACCCTCAGTAATTGGTCCAGTTCGTAGGTTTTGTCCTTGTACCAGTCGAGCTCATACGAAAATTTGATTAAATCCCTGATAAGCCCTATGGATTTTTACGATATGGAGACACCACGCCAGCCGTCCTAATGAAAAACGTCCAGCAACAGGTACACAAGTAGTGACGCTAATTTCAAAGCAAATATCACATGAGGGTTGCTGTAATATTTAATAATATTGGTTTCGATTGATAAATTATAGCCAATATTTTGTATTATCTTGGCACCAAGTGGAAAAAGTGTCATTTTTAAGATTTTTGGAAACTAATTTGACATTTTTATCTAAGGTTAACTCTACCATTCTGATTTTGCGCCAGTATGGTTGCTTGTTGGTTGATTCTTTGTGGCAACATATTTTGTTATACCATTGGGACAAAAGCACGAATACTTGTTGGCTTCATCTGACTATAATCTTAAAAAAGCAAAAGTAATTCCAGCAGGGCTCGAAATTCTCTCTCTCTCTCTCTCTCTCTCTCTCTCTCTCTCTCTCTGAGAATTCCTCATTTATTCATTCATTCATTCATTCATTCATTCATTCAACCGCCACAACCTTTCTTTTTAAAGGGATATAATCAGGAGCAATATTATTCCTATTCTTTTACACTATCAGCTCAGTTTTGCTTTTTTTACGAAAGTATCCCAGCAATACCATCCCAGCAACCAACCTCAGTACCTCGCATACGGCTGTTAAACACCTTGTTATGGCTCTGTGTGATGGTAAACACCGTCCACGTGTGTATGTTCATCATAACAAGGCCATGTGACCAATGGTCCGATTGTGAGCCGCAAAACGCGGTGTTTCAGCCAACGGGAACATCTATTAGATTTTTTGGGCTAAGTCAGTTAGGACATCTCCTATTTGACACGTGTTGTGGCTTGGCGATGCACAGGGACCTACACGCTGTGTTAATGTTGACACCTGTGATCGCGCCCGGTCCACTGTTTTAACACTCGTTTACAGGAGTAAGCAAACGGTTTCAAGGCAATATATTTGCAGGTACAGATTTATTTTAAAAGGAAGCAACTATTTTTCACGTTAATTCAATATGTATTATAGGTGATTGCGCCCCTTTAAGGGTTTCAGACCTATTTTTGCGGCCTGCCCCCTATTTTTTTCCGGACTTGAGGACATTTTTTAGGCTTTGTCATTAGGTCTTTTGGATTGGACCCCAACCTTTCCTAAAACCTGTACCCGCCCCTGTTTGTCTTAAATTTTAGCTGGACAAACCAAATCTCTCGTACAAAGAAAGTTTAACTGTACATGCTAACATGTAGTCATATAGTTCGATCCATTGAAGAAATTCAAATTAGATCACCATGACATATTTTTATAACAGGGCCAAAATATTTGTCTTGGCACCTCAAAAGTACCACACTTATCAGTCTTAATTATATAAAAGGCCAGATATCTCATGAAGAGTTGAATTGCATATGAGGAAATTCGGTATGCTGATTGATTTTGGAGAATTGTTAATTGTTGCAGAATGTTTACCCATTTTCTTGTATTTATTAGAATGTCAGATAACACCTATTGGTCCACTCTCTGGCCGGACACAAAATGTAGCCGTTGGAATCAAAGCTCTTACTGAACATCAAGACAGATTCAAATGAGATTTACCAGGGTACACGGATGAAGGTCGCTGTGACCTATATTTTCAGAGTCACGGGGCACAGACAGGTTTTCGTACCTCAGAGGCTAAGCAGGGTAGGGATCGTAATATTTTGAAATGTTTACCTTTCCAAGGGAAAGACATTAATACAGGTTTTGCTTTCCGCAGAAGAAAAATTGACTTTCCGCTAATGATGACTCCTGCTATCATATCGCACTGCCAGACACACTCCGCTCTGTGTAAACCTGATTATGCCATCTTACATGCCATCCTACATGCACACTTTACAAGCAAAAAGAACTGAATGATTTCAATAGGAACACTGTTATATCAGAAAAAGATTGCAAAAAGGGGGAAATATAGGAGATAAGGGCCTAAATGCCGGAAAGTATAAAAAATAAAGGCCATTTTTATATGAAAATAAAGGAAATAAAGGGGAGACGGTGGAAGACTAAATGTGAAAAACATCTAGGCGGTCACCTGTCCAATGGATCAGCACAAAATGAAAAATGCCTTTCCGTGCACGCGTTGTATGTCTGAGACAGGCGGTTATTACGACCCCTGCAGGGAATACATCATTACCAGAAGACCTGGGAAGCTTAAACTTTACACACAGGCAGGTTGTGTCAAACTATCTTGGAAACTATAAACCAGAAAAATAATACGTCAAATTTAACTGACCGTCTAGCCCACCAGTCACTTGTTGTTTATAACAACAGAGCCACTTCACATTAATTTCAAGGAGAAACTATTCACTACGTGGCAATGCAAACATATATTTCCACAAGGCTCTATAATTATTAGAACTGCACAAAACCTATTTCTCTACATATATCTTTAACATTAACTTTACAAGTTTACGAAAAGTACGATAGTTACATTTCTAAGAGTAATCTTGAAATCTGTTCGCCCGCGAACACCGCAGAGTCTTTAAATTAAACACCGTCTTGGCTGGAGTTACCAGACTGGAACACATTAGAGGTCTCCCAGGGGAGATGCCGACAGAATGTGAAATCTGACACGCGGGACAAGAGGTCTCGTCGTTGCCATGACACTCCCACGCACGATCTCAAGCTTCAAGCATTACTCCGCGTTAGGTGGCCATTCTTAACGGAACCCTGGATTTTAACAACTATAGGAATGCTGGTTTTCAGTTTTTTTGTCTTTCTTTTTCCCTGTGAAACAAATAATTTTGCTCAACTGCTACGTCAAGATTATTGATACAAGTACAATTAACTTTTACTCCGGGATTTACAGGTGAAATGATAAATTCCGTGAGAACATTGGTGTATCTCTCCACTTCCGAACATTCTGCAAGAAATGTTATATTTCTGAATGATATTGCTCAACTCACCTCAAGTTGCATGTATGGATCGTGATATAGTGTAGAAATATCTTCTTTGAGTATTTAACAAGTAAACCAGCGGCTAATACCGACTTTTGATCCTTTCTTTGAAATATATGCGCGATATGGTCAAAAGGTTAATTGAATTGATAGGATTAGTTTTTGTTATCAATATGACTATATCTAAAAAAAAAGTTATGTTTGGTAGTGCCATGAAATAGTGCCATGAATATCAATTGTCTAACATTTTCTGTCTATAAATAAAATAATAGTAAACAACCTGCGAAATTCAAAATTTCTTTTTGGATCATCCAAATGAAAAATGCTTTTGAAAGTACATTCATTAAGTTGTATCATATTTCTTCTCATATATTTTATACGTAAATCACTGTATAAAATGAGATAACAACATACAATGACAGTCTGAAACGGAAGCTTTAGAAACGAAATATCAAAACAATATTAGAAATAATCAACTTAGCTGTGAACCGAGTGGTCGTTCTTGAACCCTCAGGGCTTAATCAGTTTTGGATACATGAATAGGATGTTATATTTACCTAGCAGGAATTTTACTGATATTACCTGTTTACATAACCTGGCGTTTTCCAGGGAACTCGATCAGTTCCTGGATACTTATTATCCCTCCGTACATAAACAAATCGTCAATTTCTCCGAGGCCGCACCAAGAAATATTGATCTACTGACTATTGGCAAAAATATCGAGCGAAACTACGAAAGGGCCGAGGTTATGTATTTTCACTTATAGTTTTTCTGTTTGTTTTTGCATCTTTACGTTTTGAAAAGTTTTGAACAGACCATGATCATTTCTTAGCTCAGCTGACCATAGCTCATCTGACCTTTAGTGATCACCCCTTTGTCCGTCGTCCGTCGGGCCGTCTGTCATGCCAGCCGTCTTTTAAAAAGGCACAAATTGTAACCGTATGACCTAGAAACTTCTTACTTAACATCCAGGTCTGTTCTTGACAAATCTCTAATAACAAAAAATTAGTTTTGTGTGACCTTTAATTTGACAGTTCCGCGCGTTTATGTGTTATTAGCACTTAGAAAATCAGACTTGAGATAGTGTTTTGGGCTGCAAACAAAACAAAAAATTGCACTCAATCCTATGACTAAAATATTGACTATATAGCATAAACTGCACATATAACATTTTTACCATGAAATAAAAAAGAAAGAAAATCGGCCCAGCCAGTAATTTAGAACTATTGTGGACACGATTGCAAATTTTAACATTTTCAGTTCCTGATGTATGAAATTCATATTTTAGATAGAATATCTCAGTTATGATTGTATGGATCTTTCTGCAATTCGGCAGACTTATTGGACACGGGTAGCCCTATCAGCTTGGAATACTGGTGATGCCATCTACATTTTTTTTATGTTTGTTCTTTTTTTAATATTATTTTTCAGACTTAGAAATTATGGTAGTGGGGTCACAAGCAAACGCCGAGCAAACAGATTCTTTACATTTAATTTACAGATTGAAAGAACATGCATCATTAACACATTTCTGTATCACCATGGAAAATTTTAGGAAAATCTGGTCCATGAGTTCTTCACATGCAGCTGCTGTGGACATTATTGCAAAACACAGGTACAGATATAGCATCTGATTTATACCATAAATTCATATTTTACGATATATCCCAGTAATGGTTGCCTTGTATGTTTTGTATTTGGTAACCTTGATGATCATGAGTTGTCTTTCCACATATTCTCAATTTTCATGCATTTTTTAGTAATGCATGATTTGTGTGATTATAGCCCTCGAATAAGTGTCCTGGGTTGGAAAAAAATTGTACACTCACTCTGGACAATTTGCAGAAAATCCATTCAATCGATTATTCACAACTATCATATACACAATTGCAAAAATACTAAAATAACAGCAGCCTAAGTTAATATAATTTCTAAGCGTCAGAGTTCAGCTTAGCGTCATGACCCCTGGGTCATTTGTTTTGTAGAGAGTTAGGCTAAAATCCATTGAATTACGGAGGTATTCTGAATCGCCGTAATATGTTTTTAATTCAAACGATTCTATAGCATTAATCGTGACATCCGGTCATTCCTCTGTTTTGAGTGAGGTCTATAGAGCCATTCATCGGAATAAGGGTCCGGCTTTGTTCTAGATTTGACATGTGATGGAGTTGTTGAACCGTGACAAACATTTCTGGTGTAAACCTATAGCTGTGTGCACAGCAATGTTTCCGTTGGGCGGATATGGATCCGATATCGGCACAAACTACAGCCCCCATAAATGATTAAGAGTTTGTCAGTTTGTGTGGACAGATCAAAAAATATGCGACAATACTTGAAATAGTGCGCATGAACAACCAAAACTGAAATCCATTTAATGCATTATACCTGCATATATTAATGCAAAATGCGGATTCTAATTCACGTAGATCTAATGAAGGAATCAAACTATGAGCAGCAATTAGTAACACTAATGCGGGATCGTTTAGGCCACACATACAAAACAATTACTGGACTTTTAGAAAAAAAATATGGTACGAGTTTTCGATTTTCTTCTGTTTTCTCTCGTTACCGGTTAAATTACAATACTTTTAAAGAAAATTGCTTCAGTTTTTTTAAATGGTGTAAATGTTTGAAATAAAATTTAGTCCATATATTCCCCATACCTTTCACAAATGTTAAGAGAAGTTATCAGGCTTCGAGCGCGTCAATTTGACACCCCTAATATCAAAAATATGATTTTCAAGTTGAAAAAAAAACGAAATTTTTTTATTATAAGCTTTACTTTTTTTATAAATAAAGCAATCCTATTATGTTGTCTCCAGTCATATGATTTTTTTTATCGAATATTTATAATTAAAATGTTATAGTATCTTGCCCTGTTGTGATGCTTTCTGTAATAGTGCAAAAGAACCAACTCCTTTTTTGGCCTACCCGGGGTAGCTGTCGTTTTCTTCATTAGGAAGTTTGACAGGTGGCGGAGCATGCGAGGTGCACGATTGATGGTTATTTACGACCTGGTAAGATGTCATGTGCAATCGGTTTAGGTCTGACGAATGTGGGCTGTTATACGTCATTAACAGATCGCAGACCGAAGCTGTAGCACTGCTGCTGTCTGCAGAACTGCGTGGGTACTTTGACGAGTTACATTGTTTTCAAAGAGCTTCCCATTTAATTACTGTGTATAGAGGTTTGATACAAGCTGGTTTTACTTGGAAATTATGTAATTAAACCTTGTCGAAAGACTTTACATTTAGCAGTCTTAAGCCCTCTCTCTCCGATTGTCTATTACTTTCTTTCTTTCTCTCTCTCTCTCTCTCTCTCTCTCTCTCTCTCTCCCTTGGAGGGAGGCAGACAGAAAAAGACAGACAAACAGCTGGACAGACACTTAAAAGATCATCTGGAATTCCACCGTAATGTGGCCATATTTTCTTATATAATCAGTTTAATTAATAAAGTAAGCAGTAATGAAGGAATGAAGCTTAAATAAATAAGCTCAGGCCAAAATAGCTATAATGAAACCATCTTGAAACTATTTAAAAAATATCAATATATTTATAAAAGTAGATTGTTTACATTAAAACACCAAATTGATGAAGTTCAAGGTCATTTTCAGAGAAATTAATCTTAAATTTCATGATTTGAAGTTTATTTTCGTAAATGTTTAAAAAAATATCAAAGTGAGGTTGGAAATCCATAACAGACGCCTCATCACTTGTACGAGATGACATACCCTGGCTTCACTTGCAATATGTCAAATACAGGACAAAGTATATTTTTTTCAGTGATCTTATTCTTTCGCTTCTCTTTGGTATATTTCATGTTGACAGGCCGCCCACTGTCTGTCTACGTTGGCGTCAGGAATACTTATCAATGGTCGCCCTCAACATTAAAAGTTAATTGCTTGTAATATGTTTGGCAAATTTGGCCACCAAAGTCCATACAAACAGATTTTCCTTACTGTTCCCCTGTGTTAATATGATGGCATTAAAATGTGAGTCATCATCGTAATATGCTAAGAATAAACAAGACAAAACTTTATGGCCCCAAACTAGGTGACAAACTGGTTGCACGTGTCTCACAATTGATCCATCATATATTTATTTCACTGCCGTATTTAACTTATTTACCATCTTTTTACTTTCTGATAAATTTTGTGGTAATTATATAATTTGGCCAAGATTTATATAAAAGCTTTCATTCATATACTATACCATAAAAATTAAATTGCCATTTCAGATTTTGAAGTGTTTATTTTTCGTTTCATGAGTTTATTTTTTTTTTGTGAGAGGTAACACTCTCCATATTTTAAGCTGACTTATCTTATTCTTAAAGGGACATAATCAAGAGCTATGTTATGCCTATTCTTTAACAATATAAGTTCATTTTTGTTTTATTCCGTACCTTCCACTGAGCTGTGTAACATATTGTTATGGTTCGGCGTATTAGTAAACACAGTCCACGTGTATCTGTTTACATTACAATAACAAAGCCGCGTGACCGGAGGTCCGATTATGCGCATTCTCGATAGATCTCAAACAAAGAGTAGACCAAACTAGTTCATACATTGACCTTCATGTCCTTTGATAAATCTCTGCTGGATTTACATAACGGTCCATCTGTCGAATGTGAATCCATTGTAACGTTAGAACCTGTCGCAACAGATTTGTAGGATAGGGCCAGGGATCTCAACTGAAAAAACCAGGGTAGCACAGTATGACCGAATGCATGGGGTCCCAGGCCTAGGTCACCAAACCATGCGGTGTTTCAGCCAGTGGAAATATGTGTTCCATTTTTTGTGCTTAGTCAGTCTCCTGATTAACGGGTGCTGTGGCAAGGGGGTAGCCTGGGGTCCAACGCGCTGTGTTTATATCGACGCCTGTGATTGCGCCCGGTCCACTCTTACTTACACTCGTATACAGGAGTAAGCCAACGGTTTCAGGGCAGTATTTTGGCAGGTACCAATTTATGTCAAATAGAAGACGGACCGACCGTGAAAAACCTAACCGCTTACTCCGCTTTGTGACCTGTGTTCTACCCCTAGACTACAGAAGACGGTCAGATTTTTATGTTCTATTCAGACAGCTTTCATCATCTGATCATTGTCTTGCATGTGCTGATCCCCGGCAATATCTGTGATGTGTCCCTCCAAGATAATTTTCCATCTCTACTCAATTCTTTTGAACATTTGTAAAATCAAATTTGGTCATTCTAGACAGCACAAAGTCTGTGAATATAATCAGAACTCAAGTAATTTAATTACATATATTTTGTAAGGGGATTGACATTAATGGGAAAAAAATGAAAACATAATACGAACACAGAAATGTAAGATTACTGTTCATTCGGAAAATAAGACATAATAAGGAAAAATTGACTGGCAGTATTTTTTAATCTATATTTAATTTAAAGCATAAGAACAAGTCTGGAATTATAATTGAAAAAAAATCCAGGAATAGTGATTTGTGTGAAATTGTATCCATTGTGTTTATGTGATTGTATACAAAATGTATGATTTGTTATTGTTTGACTTTTTTTTAAAAACGTACAACAATTGATCAGTGAAGCGCCTTTTACAATTTTTTTAACTGACCTTTAATGAGGAAAGGGCTCTTTTTTGAAAACATATTTTTCAAAAATGATTTCTTGGCATTACATTGGCCACAAAAATAAGTGAACATTTAAAAAACACGAGAAATACCCCGTGTATTATCATTACTTAAATGTCACCAGAGAACTGTGACTAAGTTATTGTATTGCATGTTCAAGTAGAGAGTATGACCAGATGATTGAATAGATAATCTGTTGTACATTTATATGGAGTATCATGTTTATATATTATTTTTTAGCTTGAGAAATCTGGTTAGAGAACACACGTTTGTCTCGTTTGATGTTAATTTCAGTACATTTTAATTCCGTGGGAGGCGTCTCTGTTTGGCGGTCTTTATAGTCACGATTGTTGGTTGTAGACTTCAAAGGATTAGCACCTGTCTAATTTGGTTTTCTTAGAGTTTAGTCTCTGGAGGCGTGTCCGTATTAAGATTCATGTTATAATTTGCAATCGGCAAAATAGAAAGTGGTGATTGGTCAGAAGACGTGTGACGAAGATTGTGACGTCAGCAAGCATATATGACTTGATTAAGACGAAATTCACTATAAGTGCCCAGTTCCTGTAGCCTGACGATACCCGCGTTCCAGGGCCAGGTCTATGTGCATCAAGAGCCTAGACAGCTGAGATATTATGTCTATAAACGTAGATAGTCGATGTCTGAGGAAGGCTTCAGTGATTTCTCTGTAACAGACTTCAGAGCGAGTATCGCATTTTGCCGACGGGCTGATAATCTGGCGATTATACTGTTCTGAGCGCTTCCAGGAACAGACCGAGGACTTTAAACGCGTAACTGTAGAGGTATCGCTGTGTCGAGGCATATTTTGCTACCTAGAGCTAGATAATTCCAGGAGACATCAGCTGTGGAATACATCTATTCTAAGTTAAGATAAAATCGTCTATGCGCTAATTAGTGAGTATTGCCTGGACTGTTTCTTGAGAGTTATATCAGTACACCAGCGAAGTACTATTGGTGGCCGTAGCTCCGTGTATCTAAAGGTGGAAAGATTGTACAGGAGAAGTGTTAGCAAAGGGGGTGCTCTGTTTAGTGTGTCTAAAGGACTTGGTGCTTATGTCTATGTTGATTATCGGATGTTAGTTATCATCAGTGCTTGTACATATGGAGCGCCTCTCCAGAGAATGTGTCTTCTTCCCTTAATAAAGTGATTTGTTTTGTTAATATTTATCTTATTCAGTTTTTGGAGTGTACGTATGTGAGTGTTTCAGCTAGCTGGTTTGATTTTAAAAGAACCTGGTGGTTCACATCTTCAGTGATGTGACACACAGCAAAGTAAGCTTTAAACAATATCTTTATTCTTATTTCCTATATGTATGCCTTACATCTACGAGAACACAAATATATCGATTTTTCGACATACCTTGGCTGGCTTTATATTCGTGGGGTTAAAATTTTACGGTTTTCGACTTTTCATTGTTTCGCGAGGTTTCTATTTTCGCTGTCTCACCATAGGGTATCCTACACAAAGTATATCTAATATTAACATGAACTGATATGTCAAATAATATAAACGCAAATCGGATAAAAATGGACAAGGGCGGCAGGGATCATCGAACCAGTGGAAATTCTTATTCATAACTAGCATATTACTTGAAAGGTTTGACATTAAAGTAATCTTTGATTCACGGGAAATATTCAAGAAATATTATTATTCATATCAATCTTTTGCTTTTCGACTTATTTTCGCGATGATTTTCAGTTTTTGGAACCAAAAAAAGCCTGAAGGGCAACCACAGTCTATAGGCTCATCGAATGGGGGAATGGGCGTTCTTTTGGTTAGAGCTATGGAGCTGTGAATAATTGGGGCACAACATATGCGTAGCCAGCATGCTCTGTTATTAAATTTAGATATTGCAGATACATCTTTAAACGGAATGAATCTTTTTAAACATTCTGAAATTGGATGTGCATTATTCCCCAATGTATTCAAACAGAACCTTCAAAATCCAATATTTTAGAACGTTAACACCCAGTTCTACCCCCTTGGCACTTAATCAGACAAAAAAGTAACAAACAAGATATAAATTAGTAGTCAAAGCCTACATACCTACGCCAGGATCCTAGTCCAACTCTCCTGTGTTCTGTTTCAGAGTGACATCAATAAGGTTTACACGTGCATTATAAACAAAGCGGCCCATATTACACATGAATGCCTTTTGCCCTTGTTGGGATAAAAGAATCGTCCCATATTACAACGGCGTATAATAATTTTAACTGAAAACTAATCATGGTGATAATTCAAAGAATTGTTCCTTTTGCAGTATCCCAATCCTCCACTATATATATAAACAATGAGTTCTGGTCTTCTTTGCGGTCTTCAGGTCTAAAGTTGCTAACAGGCAAACCCACCAACCAACCAACCAACGAACCAAACAGCAAGGGAAAAATACAATACTTCCTTGCCGAGGTTTAACAAACAATCGGTCATATTGTTACAGGTGCCCCTTTTATTGTGTGCAGCGGTCTTACAAATGATTGCTTTATTGTGCACACGGGTGTTCCATATGTTGTTGATTTAGTGTATTGTAATGTTAAGGTTGTTTTAAAAATAAATTATAGTTATTTGTTAACAAAAAACAACCGACTTCTTTATTCATTCCCCTAGACATTTCACGCTGCCTAGTGTTACAGAATCTGATTTTTTTTCTCCATTACAAAATTTATGTTCATCACGCATACGTGATCTGTAGATATATTAGGTTCCGTAACAATATACAGACGCCGGACAGACAAGTAAACACACATTAATTGAATATTAATGAAATCAGTTTATTATCAAAACTAACCATTTCTGACGGTCGAGCATTCTGTACTTAAGGGCATTATTGAGAATTGATGTATCACAGAAGTAGGTCTTGAGTGAGAATCAGCGATTTTAACAAATTGTGAATGGGACGTCTCGAGCCCCCATCCCTCTGGACATTTACATTATTACTCTGCACGCGACGTTCCTCTGGGAGACCAGCGGGACACCGTTTACACATGAACGTAGTCACGGGTAATTCATCACTTTACCGAGTCGTTACCGTGAGGTCGACTGAAGTGTATATTCACTGCCGTTCAATGTCTCAGGATATTAAAGGGGCCATTTCAGATATCTGAAACCTGTTATCTAAAGTTAATCCATTGAACCTTTTTTAAAAGTAGGCTCAGGAATCACCGACCATACCCCGCACAGGCTGTACGTTTTGATTATATCCACGTGTTTGTAACGCGCGGGTTGCTCGGCAAAATAAGCAAACCCCATTCAACAAGGACATCTGTCGGCAAGTCAGATGAACTAGTGTTATGCTCAGGGCGTCTGCAAAGAGTGACAGCTCAGCTTCCTCATATATGCAACCAACCACCTTAGGTAACATAGTTTTTCCGTTTGGCAAGATAACTGTGTTTACTAACAGCTGTTAGATACACAAGCTAATACATAGAGGCGTCATAAGAACCTCTATTAACAAGGATTGCTTAGAGTTCTTTGATATGTAGTCAGAGTGAGACGGAAAGTACATAAACTATATGGAAAAAGTAAATGAACAGCTGACATTAAGTTCACGGTAGGTAAATCTGCCCGACTCAGGATCTGTTATAGATACTGTGACCGGTCTAGTTTCTGCGAGAGTTTCAAATTCGCGATATTCGCGAAAGGTAAAGAAACGTCGCAATAAACCTTTCGTGAATAAGACACCTTACCAACACCGAAGAACTTAAATACTTTTATAAGTAAATGTAAAAGTCGATTTAGTTTAGCTGAAGCGATAGCAAGTCTGTTAGCGGGATTCGGCGTGATCAGATTTTTCGCACCCTCACACAAATTTCAGCGCAGTTTTTCTTTTAGATGTTAGCGATATATAGCGATTATAATAATATTTGGGAATAACAGGTCATCTGATGTAAATGTCTGACATTGGAAACCGAAAGAGCTATTATGATGCAACTAAAGAACGTGACTATGGTTAAGCTAATTTATGAAGAAAAAACTTTCTAACGTTGTCTAAATGGTAGAAACTGCAAGTATAAATGGCATTCGTTTCGAAGCTGTATCGTTTCACTGATCGAGTTCGGCTCTCGACTGGCATGGCTAGGTCTCCGCTACTGAGATCGGTGGAGGGAATGAATGCTGCTTTTGCCTTTGTGGCGGTGGGTGTTGCAGCTTTTCTCAAGGTCACCAGTGCGAATAAAACGGTGGCGGTCTCTCGCGGCTTCCTACTTGGTTTGATGGCATCACGTCTATTGGCTCTTAAAATGACGCACAAGGCTAGGGTCACAACCAAAGGAACCTGAAGTTGCTCAATAAAGCGAAAACATCTAAATCAAATAATTTACCTGTTTTGCATGTTTGGAATTCTCCGTGAGCATGCGCAGTGCGCGTCATGATCTTCTGCTTTGTTCCTGTCAATCAAGCCAGCATCCGGGATATTGTCCACTGATCTTGGATTTAAACTCAGATACTTCCACAAGAAGCTCTCGGTTAAGTACAAGGTGTCCTCTAACTTGAAAACATAATGATATATGACTGAATATGATTTTCTTTATTGGTGAATCAGACTAAGTTTCGTCGGTAGGTGTCACTATAGTCAATTGGAAGAAGTGTATTTCAGGGCTATTCAGACTTAGCCATCCATATTGTAATTGACGGTGATGTCATGTTTCTTTGGCTACGCCTTGGAAATGCCTATTTTTTTTATCTAGAACTGTCGTTAACTATGCCATGTTTGTCCTAAGGGAATTTATTTTCCATATCTCCCCAAATATTCTATGGAGTTTAACATCTTTCGGCGACCTGGATATTGCAGCTAGCAAGGCACTATATAAACTACGCAAGAACGGGTAATATGCAAGTAAATATTGATTCTCCTTCAGAATTTGATATCTCGTAACACTGTGGCCACAGCAGTACCCCCAAGGCTAAAACAGTAACCGTATTTCTTCAGCTACTGTGTTAATGCATTTTAATGATTGATCTCTACCAAAAAGAAACCCTGATATTACTGCCCCCGTCATGTGAAGTTTTCAATTTTTTTTTACTTTTGGTTTTGGTCTTTCTGTTAAGACTTTTAACCGCTTTCGGCATACTGACGGAAGTTAAGACTACAAACTGATAGTGTCATGCCCTCTATCTCATGTTTTACCATTACAAGCGATCACCAATCAATAAGCATCCAATGTATTTTTAGAAAGGTCTGATTTCCCCCTGGATGCATTTAACTAGAGCGACATCTGGAGACAGGTGTTTGAATCAGCATGCCGGCCATGATACAGTCTCCAACATGCACAAAAAACATGATGGCGCTCCGAGAAATGCCCCCCTCTCACCCATTGGCTGAATGAAGGGGGCAATTAAACTCACTGCAATTCGGCCATAACGGTATTGAATATTTCACTTAAGCCATTTTTTTATTTGCTTTACGCATGGTCTGCACTTAAAAAAAAAAACAGAATTTAGTTGAACTGGTTTCTAAAAGTGATCGAAAGGCTGTTTGACGGTGGCCAGTTTATAGGAAAGTTTAATACAGACTCGGGGCCTGCATATAGAAAATCTCTTGGGCCATGATAACATGTGCTTAAATCATTCCATCCGTTGACGGAGAGGGACGATGGCCTAGGATTTAAACACCCCATATGGGTTATTTCAGACAAATGATGAATTTTAGGGTAGCGACTTTTTTTTTATAAACATGAGGTATCACCTATTCAGCTTCTGTGTACTTTACTATAATAATAAAATATTTCTGAACAGTATAGGATGTTTTGCTATGCTAAGTACTGGATTTTCAGATATTGATACTTAAAATGGGAAAAAAACATAAAATTATGCCCAATAGGTCACGAACAAGAGAACCTGCGTCCTACACATTAGAAAAGCCTACTGACACAAATATATATTATGTATATGGAATTATGGTGCCTTTAAGCCGCTCCTTGATTTTCCGAGCTAAAAAAAAGTGTTTAAATCTACAAATTTAACTTTAAATGATAAGAGAAAATTTTTATATTTATTTTCGGCAATAAGGTCCTTATTTGTTCTTACAAACATACTCAAAATATTAACTAAACACAATATTTACAGAATATATCTAAATTTTAGCGACAGTCATTTAGTGGATTCATTGTAACAAGAACGAACACATCGACATTTTCACTAAGTTACTGATGTAATCATGCATGCAGAACATGACTGGGGAGATACAAGATTTTAGAATGGGGCGCAGAGGGGGATTGGAAACCCCCGAACCATGTTGTAGAAACATTTAGAAAATATACGCTATAATGGCAAAAACTGAGGCAGTTTTAGACGCATCTTTGTGCATGACCTCCAGGTTACCTCTCCGTACACTAATTTACAAGCCACTATGCCTCTGATACCTCAAAAAGGTCGGAAATTGTTATCTAATCCCATATAACATAAACTGAATGGAATTGTAATTGTACAAGGAGAGGGTTTCAGAAATTTTCCAGTCCTATACTTCCTGTACCTCCTTTAGCACGAAGAGCTGTATCTATCCGTCTACTAGGTTACCAAAGTTGTCTTCTCTGTTACACTGAAAAAGTAACAAAGCAGAGGGTCACATTGTAGACATTTTTCCAAATATCATGTTCCATTAGATTTCTGGTAGGCTTTATTACCACCCACCAGTCCTCAATTGCTTTTGCGAAAATCACACTATTCTTATGTAAGCTTTACAAGATAATTCCGGCTGCATGAATCTAACAACATCAGTAACTTTGTGGACATTGAATAACGGTAAGGTCTTCTTATTTTGTACAATTTTCTTGAGGAACTTCTGCATTCAGAACAAAAATGTGGCTTCAACCTATGTTTTCAGGAATAAATACTTCAGCCGCCACCTGGTGACTATCCATATGCAATATCAAGTACCCTGGTTGAATTTATGGAACTTAAAAGTCAGGGTATGTAGTGAACATAACCATGAAGGACAACGAGTAATCCTAGTAACAAAGATAACTTTCAGAGTTCATTACCTGCAAAAGGTTGCTTTCACAGGAGACACTGTAATCTTCCCAGGAAAGGGCAATACAATATTAGAATACCAATATTTTTTTTTTTTTATTAAGGAACCCCTGCAAATAATTTTACGGCTGTCGGGACAGTAACTAAGTGGACATTTTAGAGGCATCTTTCACATATCTTTACTGTAAGAACAAATAGAGTCACTAAAATGTGAGAATGTTTAGGTGCT
Organism: Sipunculus nudus; assembly: GCA_026874595.1. NCBI lineage: Eukaryota > Metazoa > Annelida > Sipuncula > Golfingiida > Sipunculidae > Sipunculus > Sipunculus nudus. The sequence goes on from CM049318.1 coordinate 60,893,292, forward strand.
TGACTAAACGTAATCCATCAGACATGGGGTAATAGTAATAAGTAATAGTAATAGTAATAGACTCAAAAATTTGAGCTGTAATAGTAATAGTAATAGAAACAGAAGGCAAAGTAATAGAGTAATACATATTACTTTCTATTACTTCCTGTGAGCCCCTTGATCATGAAGCATATCAGCAAATCATGCTGAACAGACTCAGTTCTTGTCCAGTAACTGCCCAGGATGTGCCTATTGTTGAGGCAAGCATGGGCCAGCTGCCACATTGCTGGTGACCACTGGTGCTAATTACATAAGAGTACTGGACAGAGTAGGTCACAGCCAAATAAGTTACCTGGCACAATCTGACCTTTGATTAGTAAACCATGGATAAACAGAGGCATGTTTCATGTTAAGAGACAGATAAATGGTGTATTATTATTGTGACATGTACATCTTATCTCACATCCAGCAATCCATATGCATATTCTGAAATGTGCCATGATTTGTTTTCACAAGCCAGTTTGCATTTTAATCATACAGATTGCAATAACACACATTCAAGAAAAATATAATATGGAACCAGATACAGTGCAGACCCAAAATGTTCATGATAAGCTTATGGTGTTTTCACTACCCATAACCTATACTGAAGCCTACAATGCTATAAACTCAGACCAGTAGTACGAACACTTGGATAAAATCATACTGCAGGCACATGTATTATCTAGTTAATTTATGAGAATATAAGTGACTGTTTATATATTTTATTATTTAATATCTTAAATTTGATATCAAATAATTTGATCCTATTATGCACAAAATTTAAAGTAAAAGATTGTTTAATACCAGATTTATTGTGAAAGTGATTTAAATAATATTTTATTTGTTTTGTAAAATTGATGTAAGTTTAAATCACTCTCCATATTCCTAAATTATCCTATGCTTGTTTTGCTGCGATGAAGAAGGGCATGCCTGAAGAATAAAAGCCATGCTTGCTACCATTATTATAAAGTTTACCACCTCTCTGTTCATTCTCAAGATGTATTATGTGATGGAATCAAACATAGCATCACATCCAAATGAACATATACACCTGAGAAGATGGGGTACTTTTGTCTCCAGTTTGGTTCTGTCCAGAATCTTGACGTAAACAGTATTTTTATTGGATATATTTTTAAGAATTGGGAAACAGGACACAGCCCTACATAAATTCCTCTTCTGATACATACATAAAGGACTTAATTGTCAGCTTTGATACAAAATAATAATATGCAATAATCATGAATAATTCCTCTGGAGACAATTTTTAGTTACACTGAAAATCTTTATTTATTGACTATGAGAACGAAGATTAAATCTAAACGGAAGTATGTACTATAAAATAAATTTATGTGAAATATATATGAAAAAAATATAAAATATACAAGTTTGCATATAATTATAAATCAATATTTTACATATGCAAGGGTATTTACAATGGGTTGCTTTAAATTACATGTATTCAAAAGTTCATACAATTATTTTATAATTTCGACTTGAAACACCCGAATAATAATCATTAAGGTTTCAAAATATTAAAAAAAAACAGAATTAAAGAAGCTGAAATAATTAAGATCTCCAGTATCATTAGGCTTCTTGTAAATGACGAACACAGTATATGAAAACTGTGTAAGCATCTGGATGATACAGTTGCTTTTAATATTATTTAAACATGTGATTGCAGTGCTAGTTTATAGCACTCATGGCTGCGCAAGGTCTAGAATCCTACCATCAGTATAAGTACATGTAATAGTAATAGTAATAGTAATAGATACCCGAATAATAGTAATAGTAATAGTAATAGAAGATAAAATGTGGTAATAGTAATAGTAATAGTAATATCAGAAATTGAAAGTAATAGTAATAGTAATATTAATAGAACAACTGTAATAGACCCCATGTCTGTAATCCATATTATACGCTTTTTCTCAAGCAGTGGGAATATAAGTATATCTAAATTCATATAATAAGTCCTTAAAACTTAATAATGAGGCTTATAACACTCACCAAAACATTTTACGAGGTTGGACTATGACCTAGGTTTAAATGTTAACGTGGAGGGACAACGACATAGCTAATTAATATTCCAACTGTTGAGCAGGAGAGACGATGACCTAGCCTTTTAACAGCCCATCTTTTGAGAAGGAGCGACGATGACCTACCCTTTTAACATCCCATCTGTTGAGTAGATAGGATGATGACCTAGCCTTTTAACATCCCTTTTGTTGAGAAGGGACGATGACTAGCCTTTTAACATTCGACCTGTTGAGAGGGAGGGACAAATGACCAAGCATTTTAACATCACATCTGTTGAGGAGATAGGATGATGACCTAGCCTTTTAAAATCCCTAGAGGAGGGAATTTTAATTTATATTAACATAGTTATATTTATTATTAATACATATAAGTCTTTTTATTATATTATACATAAAATATAAAATATATAATATTAAATACATAATATGTATTACTTTTATAGTAGGTGGATATAAAGGAGAAGAAAAAATAAATAAAGAATTTTTTTCATAATTTTTATTATTTCAAATATTTCATAATTTAAAATTCTGAGAGTTGAAAGTGATGCAAACGCTTCTTATATCGCACTTATTAGCATTTTCATTTTACTGAAAAAAAAATAGAACTATAAATACACCGAGTATTCAAAGTCGAATATGCGTTCTAAGGAACTTAAAACTGTTTCCCCGAAGGCAAAACGTTAGGTTATAAGAACAAAACCGTATAAGATGTGACAAAACATGAATTATTTCTTAGAGACGCGGGTCAATTCATGTGACGGAGAGGACTGCCAGGGTACAAGGGAAAGAAGCTTGTCAGATTAAAATTGGACCTCGATGATTTTATTCTATAACGAAAGGTTCATATAGCAAAAAATAAGCATATACACTTTCTCATCTGAAATTTTGATCAACAGGTTCACAATATGGTTTCCAGGTCACTCCGTAAGATAAGGCGACGCAGAAAAATATTGATTGTTCTGTGGACTCTAAGAACAAAACAAATACAGTAGAACCTCTGAATAACGGACACTGACGGGACCGGACATATTACCGGCAATTGGGTGGTGCCCTTCGTATATATAGGTAGGTTATAGATTTCGGGACTTCTTTTAAGAGACTGCCGTAGCAACAGAAGGCTTCTATTCCGCGTGTAAAGGACAACTGGTCAAAGTCCCCCGCCCAATTCGAGACAAAATCCTTCTCCCAGATTATCATAAGATTTACTTAATTCCAACCACATATTCTGACACATATATTTTCATCATATGAAAATATGACGAATATATACTGAAACTTTAAACTAATTTATTGAATTTTCTCGCAATTTAAAAATTATACGTTTAATTCCCCTAAAGACTGAGGGGGCAAAGGATACTTTGTACTCCACACCTGTAAGAGTGACATGTCCACCCCGCCCCTCTTCCCGAAATGAGGCATATGTGATCTACGAAAAAAAAGGAAGCGGCGCATCCGTATAGAACAACGTATGTTATTTTCGGTGTGGCCTCACTGATCAAACACGGGAATTCTATCCCGGCTGTCGGAAACTCTTCGCGCTTACCTTGGCAAAAATGTTAATTCAAAGATATTCCGGGTGTAACTTTCCTGGTGTTATTACAAAACGGAGGACCAAATAGTCACGATCTTTCACGGGTCTGTTATCTGACTGCAGCTCCGTGATCTGTGAGTGTCATAAAAATACAGGTACTCGATCATCACACATTTCTGCTGAGAGAAACAGATCAATTTGTTTAAAATAAAGCCTTTGGTTCGCCGGTGTCTGTCTGACATGATCAATCTCTCAGACCCAAACGATACGCCCCGGAGAACAAAAAAATTGAGAATGCACGCAAGCCAATAACCGTTCCCTCAACTTACACCTGACAGAGAGTCAAAGTACACATGACAAAAATACCACTTAACAAAAGCCAATTTCAAAAGTCACTCAGGTACAGAGCATACGTTTTCAGGAAATTTATTCTTTTTTTCATGGGATACAAATGATTTTTCTCCGTTTGAATGCAACTTGATGAGAACCAGCCATGCAGGAATATTGCTGCATTTCTTAATGAAAATGGAAAAATATAAATTAAACACCCGGGCTTGGTCAATATATACGTTATCACGACTTTTTGTACTCTTTAACTTGACCTCGTTGTCATGGTAACAGTCTCTACTTTGTCATAGGACCTATACAAAATGATAACCGGCGGTTTAACTTTCAGTTTTGAGATCTACAACTTCCCCGCGTTGTACGCCTAAGGTATCCATTCTGGTAAGTGTTTTTTTAAATATTTCTATATTTTACAAGTTTAAGATCAGATCAAGCTGTCACGTAACCAGGGGTATATCATATCATCTTCTGCCACAATAATAATAATAACAACAACAATAATAATAATAATAATGAAAATAATAATAATAATAATAATTATCATAATAATAATAATATTAATAATTATAATAATTTTATAATATTAAATAGTTTAATATTAATTCTACAATTTTGTAAACACAAAATGAATGATTATAATAAGATGGATGAATCAATTTTATTATGTGTTCTGGCGACCAACGTGGAAAAAATGAAAGGTTTCAAAAGAGAAAAAATTATAGATTTTATTATGATAAATGTATATTGCTACCATGCAGTAACTAAATAGAGCAAAGAAAATACTGAAAAGTTCATATGAATACCAATCCATATGTCTAACGTAAGGGCATCTTAACAACCAACCAGAAAAGAAGTATTAGCAAAGACAAGCAAAGGCCTGGACTTTTGAGATTTTACTGTCTGGCTGATTTTCTTACACTCTCCACCCAGCGGCTGCAGTCGTCCCATGTCTCCTTCGCTTTAACCGCTACTATATGTTTAGAAAGATTCTCCGGATTTCTCCAGGAGGGCCGCCATAGGACAAAAAATATTGATCAGATCATTTGAGTGCAGTGGTTAAGATTTAATATCTCCCGTTGGAAGAGCCTTCGAACTGGCTTTTGCGGTGTCACAAGCTAAGAGCAGGTAGTGTTACCTAGCGGCAAATTATTACTAATTTACAGCTCTCTGACCGACTCATATAGTGACTAGAGCTGGCATTGAGTTACGTTTATCTATTCGGTCCAAAGAATCACGTTTTATTTTCAGCATTTTAGTAGCAAAATAAATACTAGAGCCTTTGCTAGGCTAGGCATTAACGTCACGTGCAAAAATATAAATTATTTTATATAATGGTAGAACGGTCTGACTTTATAAGTTATTTAGTTTGACCGGCAAACTACTATGTGATTTCTTTTACCCCAGCGACAGTACATATCGATTCGTCGGGGTCATGATATATTTATTTGAATAGAAGGAAATGCCTTTTTGTGGAACATTACAGTGTTAGAAAACACATCGCCTCTGAAAGCATGCAGACTGGTAACTACTTATATAATTGAATATTTACGTTCATAACCCTAGCAACAAGATTTCTTTAACAACGTGTAAATAATCCACTTTAAGCCCCTAGTGTGTGATAATTATAATGTGTGACTTCAAAATGTACAAAGTGCTAAAACAGTGGGACACGCAGTCACTGTTACAGAGAATATAAGGAAACAATACAAGGAAACCATACGATCGGCTATAGTTATCTATGAGGATAACTGAAGAAAACCATAGAGTATACAGAAAATAAGGTTGGTTTGATTTTATTTTGTAAATTAGGATTTGGAAATACAGGGGAAGTGATTTGCCGTTTTATGGTCCGATGAAAAATATATATACAGTGAAACCTCGTTGTGTCAAACTCGGTTAAGTCGAATTCCCGCATGTGTCAGAGACGAATGTGGAGTCCCTGCAAAAAAACAGTTAAAAACATACTAATTTAACTCCGCTTGTGTCGAAGTCGGATGTGTCGAAAAACCTGATGTGTCGAGGTGTTTTGTTGGTACCCAGCTAATATTTCTATCGCTTAAGTCGAAGTCATGTTTGGATAACAGTTGTGCGAGGCCCGTCATCAGGGGCGGACCCACGATTTAGGAAAAGGGGGGTCCAACCCAGGAGGACTAATGAAAATCCTAAAAAAGGTCATCAGGTCTGGAAAAGGGGAAAATTACGTCTAAAACCCCTTAAAAAAGATTGCTTGGGGTGAACTGGACCGGACCCCTCATGACTCGGCCGTGATGACCAGGCTTCATTAATTAATACCGACAAGGCTCTCACTCATCAAGCGCTGTTTTCACAACAGTTGTGCACGGTCCAACGATCATACCTTCATACGATTAATACCGGCAAGGATCTTACTCATCAAGGGCAATGGCTTACAGACCGACCCCGCCCACTCCACCACCACCAACCATTAGAAAGGCCCGTGAGATGTGCCGCAAGCTGCGCCAGCTGCTATACAGTCGTCAGAGGGCGCGGATGACTGCGTCAGATTACTGTCAGGAATTGAGAACTTTGTCGTGATCAGGAGCATTCTCGTGTTAAGCAAAGGACTGTTACTGCATTTTTAAGAAGATCTTATGGATTGATCTAAAAATTATCTGAGCCAATCATTTGATGATTTGTGTGCTTTTATACATGTACATGCATGTGCTCTTATTACATTTTCTTGATTTACCTAATCCCTGCGCTTCCGAGGCAGCGGAAATCTTGCGCTTCTGAAGAAGCTAATGATTTTATACGATATAGGTAATAGGCCTATAGGTAAAGCGCTGTGTAAAGGGCGTACATAATCCTATTTTTGGTGATACTTATATGTTTTTTATTATTAATAACAAAAATATAAAATCCGTGTTGTTCTTTGAGTCAAACATTTGTGAGAACTCTATGATATAGGCCCTATACATGTGCAGTATTTATCGATAATAATCAAGGCTGAAGAAGGTTGAATATAATGAACATCGGTTGTCTCGAACTCCGGTTGTGTCGAAGTAAATTCACAAGTCCCTTCGACTTCGACAAAACGAGGTTTTACTTTATATGAATGCTGAGTTAAAATTATGGCATGGATCTTGTTTGGATGTTTTGTTTAAAAAATTTCATACATTTCTGTATGCGATCAAACTTTACTTGGTGATTAAAATATATGTCTGAAGAAAGAAATCTATAAATTTAATGCTCTAATGCCCTTTAACACCCCGTCTGTAACCCCTAATGGAATATAAGACACACTCAGAACCGGATCCGGGGGGGGGGGGGGGGGGGGGGTCCAAGGGGTCCGGAAACCTGTGCATTTAGATATACACAAGGTATAACGCTACAATGCTGAACCATTATTTTTCATATATATAAACAATGCAAGTACTAAATATTTTGAACAAGAAACAATTACACAAACATCACTGCTGAAATTCTGGCATGGGTGCACACAACACAAAAATGTCTTGTATACAACGAAGCTATCAGAGATATATACATATGCCCAATTTAAGACTGATATATCAAACCGCTCCTGAGAAAAAAGCAGGGACACACACTGTGCAAAAATTATTGTAGGTGGCACCACCAGTCTCGTATACGACAAAGCTATTCGATATGTATAAATATGCCAAATTTCAGGCTGATATATCAAATAGAAATAAGCAGGCATATACACTGTACAAAAGTCATTGTAGATGGCGACACCTGTCTTGTGAACGAGAAAGCCATCAAAGACACATAGACAGGTCAAAATATCAGGCCAATACATCAAACTTACCTTGATTCCGATGAACGGGGCTGACCAGGCTTAGATGAGAAAGGCAGTTGCCCCGAGTGAACTGTGACAAATTGCTTGCTAAGGCTACTGCACTGAGTGAACTTTTGACCTGCACCTGGCTAGACTGAATGAATTTTTTACCAGTACCTGGCTGCACTGAGTGAACTCTTGACCTGTTGCATAATCTGACACAGTTTTCAGTCTGCCAAAGCTATTAATAGATCCAGGCTATACTTTGGTGCCAAATCTGATGCAGTGGGCAGTCTGCCAAAGCTATAAATAGAATGCAGCAACTCCACTGAGTGAACTCCTGACCTATACCTGGCTGCACTGAGTGAACTCTTGACCTGTTGCCTAATCTTATACAGTTGGTAGTCTGCCAAAGCTATAAATAGATCAAGACTGACCTTTGGCCTGTTGCCAAATCTGAAAAAGTAGCCACACCATTGCATAAGCTCACAGATTGGCTCCACATGCAGCCCTGAGGGGCATGACACCCATGGGGTGATTACATGATACTCATGAGGTGATCACATGCTACTCATGAGGTGATCACATGGTGCCCATGAGGTGATCACATGCTTTGTGATTGGTTACACTGATTGAACTCTTGACCTTTATCTGGCTGCACTGTATGAACTCTTGATCTGTTGCCAAATCTGAAACAATTAGCAGTTTCTCATCCTATTCAAGATACAGACACAGTCTTGGCCTGTTGGTAAATCTGTTTACACATACTGAAAGACTTTGGCTAAATTGATTTTCAAGCTGACATATTCATAAACACCTTTATCAAAATATCGAGAATAATAACATATGCTGTCCTTTCATTGTTAAAGGTCCAATAATTCTGCCAAAAATCATTCAAGTTAACTTGAACAAAGGCCACCTATGAATAATTTTTGTGCAATTTTACAGAAGTCATAATTGAAACAACAATTTTGTTGAAGAACACTTTTACAGTCCTAAGTTTGAAATAGACATAATAATGGCCATAAGACCAACTTAAGCTTTTAATGACTCAACCAAAAATCTACAAACTCAATCTTTTCTTATATGATTGAAAGAACCATGTTCTAGGATAATTCTTTTGAAAAATTGAATGATTCAACTTGACAGTTTCATCATAAACATTTTTAAGCTTAAAGAGGCTAAAATTATGAGGTTTTTGCCCATAAAAACAGTTCAATGTAGATGGCACCACGAAATATGAGTCATGTGACCAACATTTGCACAACACCTGGTAATGCTTGCTTCAATCATTTCTGAGATTACTATGTCAAGTGGTATGCTTACTTGGCCAAATGACTATGTTCAAATTTGTGTAATTTCGCTAAAATTTATCAAACACAAACCATTTGAAAAAACTTGAAAGGGCTCGCCTCTGGGATCATTTCTGTAAAATATTGAACAATTTGGCTGGACCATTTACGAGAAAAAGACTTTTAAAGGTTTTTCAGCTTTTTCTCTATAAAATCTAAGTAAATGCAGATAGCAAAAATAAGCTGAATCCCACAACATTTGATATGTGACAAATAATTGCATCAAATCTGGGGATGGTAGCTCCTGCTGTTCCTGAGAAATTATGAGTTAATGTACAGATGATATCTAAAATCATAAATCTACAAAATTTTAAAGCATTTAAAAAAACATTCTTGTCAATATTTACCATAGATAACCTGAAATCTTAATGTCTAGAGGCATGATGTAATGGATGCTGATAAACTGGTGCCAGGCTAGATGTATCTGCTTTACACAGCTAAGATATATGGTAAAATGACTCAATTCAATCTTCATAATTCAGCCAAAATTCATTCTTTGGAACCATAAAGGACGATTATTACAAGAATTATTCAGGGGATCATTCTTGTAAAATATTAATCAAATTGGCCTCAGTGGCGTCAGTCGAAAAACGTTTTGCAGGTTTATAACTCATATAGGAAAATACAGCAAAATGGCTAAGTTCAGCTTCCCATAACTCACTTAACCAAAATCATTTGAACAAACTTGAATTATCAACATCCAAGGATAATTAATGTGTGAGATTTAAGAATTTGGCCCAGTAGTTTTTGAGAAGGAGATCTTTGTAACCACTGAGCTAAAATGAGATGTTATGGCATATGACTAAATTCAGCTTCCAATAACTCAACCTAAAGTCACTAAACTGAGACCATTTTAACAAACTTCATAAGTCACTACCCTAGGATCACTTCTGTGCCATATTAAACTATTTGGCCATATGGTTTCAGAGAAGAAGTTTTTTTGTAGCCCTCAGTATGATACGGGCACTGATGACCCCCGTACATAAAAGTCCGATGCAGGTAGCGCCACCAATACCTCAATTTCAGATATGACTCATGTGACCAACATTGGCATAAAATTTGGTTATGATAGCTCCCGCCGTTTCTGAGATTGTATTTTAGTATGCTTTTTTTTGACAGATGACTAAATTCGATTTCCTATAACTCGGCCAAAAATCACCGAACTTTAACCATTCGAACAAACTTGGGAGAGATTGTTCAAGGAATCATTTCTGTGAAATATTTGACAATTTTGCTGAACAATTTCGGAGAAGAAGACTTTTAAAGCCTTTTTTAGCTTTTTCCCTATAAAATCTAATAAAATGAATTTAGCCAAAAAAATAAGCAAAATCCGATAGAGTTTTTTAGATAACTAATTTTTTGCATAAAATTTCGTGATGCTAACTCTTGCCTTTTTCAAGATAGTATGGGTTAACGTACAGACGACGGACGCCGGACGACGCAACACCATCGCATAAGCTCACAGGTTCGCTAAAAAATATAAATTAGCATAATGTGGAGTAGTATTAAGCTGTGGAATGTTATTTTATACATGCACATGGGGGCACTGGTCAGTGGAAAATATCATGGCCGATAGTTGTAAAACAGAGGAAAGGTATTTTTTTAGGTCTCTAGAAATTCACACATTATCGGTGATTTATCTATTCCAGGAAATGCTGAGAATGTAAACGGCCTCGGATAACTGATGGCGCGCTTCTGGCTGTGTATGCTCTCATTTGGTGAAGTGGTCGGTGAGTTTACCGTACATAGCCGGGTGCAATTCTTGCAATGTCAACGAATGTTTTATAAAATTGTACAACGACAAAATACATGGTGTCGTCATAGATTGGACACGGGAAAGACATTTGTTACGTATTGTATACTTTTGATCTTGATGTCGTGTTTTTGGTTTTTAGTCATAAGTTCCTAAGAATGGTGGACATAAGGGGTGGATGTGAGGATGTTGACGGCCTGATTTCTTTTTTTTATTGGCTGCAAAAACCTATGACAATGTAAAGGATTTTCCTGCCGAATTTTATCCGGCTGGAAAATCGGTGGATGTGATGACGGAACCGGAAGAAATCGGCAGATTTTTATTATTGCTTGCATTCATTAATTAGTCAAGACGAAAACGGCGATCTCGGAGCGATACCAAGAGTGACAAAATGGCTTCATCAAGTATTCCTGTGGGCATCATAGAAAATGGTCTAAACATTGTGTGGCTCATTTGCACCTTTTTCATGAACTGAAGTCCAACTTTATATTGTTCATGAAATATATATATTAATATCTGAAACATTTTATGATTCTATCGGGATTGTTAATTGTTCTTTTGGCCCTAACTATGTAGAAGAATTGTTGTTTTTTTTTTTGTGGACCATAGAAGGGAAACGCTTATCTTGTCTTTCGATTCAATTAAGGAATAGAGGAAGTAAAGGCACAAGTGCCAGATATTCGAGAACATATGTGTTTTCTACACCCCCGCTATTATGTATTATTTTTTCATCGCCGTTGGTTGGTTTTGTTTGTCTCTTGGGTAAGACCAAAGATTATTTGACTATTATAGGACTGTTATATGTATTTCTAAAGCAGTCTTTATCATTGCAAGATAGGAAACTCTGTTTATCCTGTCCGAGCCTGAGACTCTCTCTCTCTCTCTTTCTCTCTCTCTCTTTCTCTCTCTCTCTCTCTCTCGATATATATATATATATATATATATATATATATATATATGCAACAAACTAAATGATGGAAAGTATGTTTATATGACAAATCTATTCATTAGGTTACTTTTCTTTTACAATACTACTTCCTTTGCAGTATGGTGCAGTGCACTGTGCGAGGGAAACTGGAGCGAGTACGGGAACATGTGTTATATGTACCACAATTCACTTAAAACGTATCCACAGGCCAAGTCCGTCTGTGCTTTAGATGGAGCGCAAACTGTCTCTGTCCACAGCCTGGCGCAGCACGAGTTCCTAAGATCTATTGTGTGAGTATCTTAAATAGTTTGTGAGTATCTTAATAAGTTAAACCTTAGTTAAAGCCAGCCCTTCACTAATTTTCTATATAGTGTATGTGATTTCTGGCTTAATCTATGTATATATTTATGATCGGTAGGTAACTCCTGTTGAGAACAGTTCTTATAACGACTCTGAGATTGATGTATGAACTTGTTTATCTATAACCTGTTTGTGGACACATCAATGTTGACACACGGAACAAACATGTAACAAACAGGTAACCTGAGGTGGTAATTTGCATATATATGAGGAAGCAGAAAGTTCACTAGTTGCAGAGTGCCATTAGCTAAACTCTGGTTTATCTAACTTGCCCGCCAGATGTGGTTGTTGAATGTGTTTGGATTACTTTGGCAGGCCCCAGCATGGAGCGCAAAAGACTCCTAGCTAAAGTCTGCACCACAAGGGTGCGCTCTCGTCGCCCAGGAGTGAATAGGTACTGGTGAAACATAGGCGTCAGACAAACGTGGAACGATTAACCATCTAGTGCCGTGTGTGGCTGCTTGGTGTATGCTCCCGAGCGAGCCGAGAAATGCTACAAGAATGAACAGGCCCGAAAGACCAGGAAGGCAAAGTGTAAAGTCAGATGAGACTGACATCGTCGATGATATCAACTACCTTTATCTTTATTTTATAAACACATGAATGTAAAAAAAAACGATCACTGTGTGCGCTGGGATTGGCGTTTTCCGGCATATTTAATATAAAAAGTTCAAGGAATTATTTTTAGTTTATACATGTCAAATATTGGAAAAGGCCCTTTTTAATAACATTTTTTAGTGCCGGATAGTGACAGAAACTAAACAAGCCAAAACATAAAGCTGCATATCTCATATATTTTCTGGGTTTTTTTTAGGGAGAGATTTTGAAGTCTGTCTGTCCGTCCGTACACACTTCTTATGTGACGCGGTATAAAAAAAACAAGTGACCCATGGGTCATGACGCTCAGCTGATTGATCAGTTGGTATTGGCAACAGTGTGATACTAGATGGATTTTTTTATGGACCTTCCAGGATGTCAAGTTAGAAGCTTCTAGGGCCAATTGGTATGATTTGTGCCCTGTTAACGGATGACCACTTTTTTAAAGGTCCCAAAAATAGAGGGGGGGGGGTGCGAAAAAAAATACAGGTGGCACCACCAATCTGCAGGAACTGATGAAACAATATGATCAATATGCGTGCAAAGAAGCATGGTGATCAATGCATTAGTTGTTCAGATACTGGAGCTTTTGTATCAGATTTTTAATTATTCTGGGGGGTTGGGGGGGGATACTTACAAGCCCCATAGCTCTGAGAATATGGGTAATAGAGACCTAATTTCAGGTTTCCAAAGAGATTTTAATGGACCTCCCTGGATGTCAAGTTGCAAGATTCCAAGTCCAGTGGTTATGATTTGTGCCTGGTTAACGGACAGACAGACGAACAAAGAGTTATCGCTATAGCTCAGATGACTTTCAATAAAAAACGTTACGTATATCCAATTTTAATGTAGATGGGAGGCGTATCTTATAGCCCACTTCACTTGATTAGGTCCAGAGGCATTCTTGGTTTATTTTAATACATTTTACTGAATTCAACATGCATGAGGTACTTTAGTCAAATTTCAGATTCCACTGCGGGACCAAGTACATATTTCTCATATTCCATTTGGGCGGGTGTCTGGCCCCCTGGGAATTTTTTTTAGTTTTTTTTTTATAGATAATCGCCTGGATATTAAGTGTTAATTTGTTAAATGCAAATGTGGTCAAAAAGTAGTACACGATTTAATGCACACTCCTTCGTTTGGTTTATTTCGTTCAGACCTGGTGGACTGTTGAGTCACATATGGATCGGACTGGAATTAGCTAACTCTGAGCGCATCTGGTCTGACGGCAGTAACCTCACTTTCACTTACTGGTTGTCCGGGCAACCGGACGGCGACGAATGTACGGTAATGTGGAATCAAAACCCGGATTCGAAGTGGTCTGCCGTGGACTGCGAAGAGATTTATGGGTTTCCATTTTTGGCCAAATTTATCTGCCAGCGAAATCCGCAAACGACTATGGCACCGCCGATGACGTCAGAAACAACATCCTTCACAACGGTTTTCACGGACTCCCCGTCTCAGAAAACATCATCAGTTTCCACGGAAACCCTGTCACAGGAAACATCATCAGTTCCCATGGAAACCAAGTATCAGGATATATCATCAGTAACTGGAGGTACCACTGATGATAGGTTTGCTTCTACATATGATTTAACAGATGCTGACACCGTATCTGATGCTCTAAGTAAAACCTCCACAGACCTGATAGGTGAGACACAACCATGGGATGTCGAATCAACAGCTTCTGCTGCCTCTAGTGCAGCCTCTCAAAGCGGAGAATCGCAGACACAGCCAATACAAATCACGTCAACAATATCGCCAGACGTTACTGCAGCTTCTCAAAGCCAAGAATCGGAGACACAGACCATTTCAACAACCACTACAGCGTCGCTTTTAAGTAGAATGACTTCTGTGACGGTTGGTCCTGTGGTCACTACTGGCACCGCAGAGAACACCACAGACACTTTGTCCACCGAGACAACGCTCGACTTTGTCAACACATTAGAATCGACAGGTCCAACGGAACAACGAGTTGAATCGTATTCCACGGAGAAGATTCCAAAACTAACAGACTCCACGGATTATAGCGAAGTTACGTTTAACACTACTCCAAATGGAATACAAGATACACTGCGTCCGAAGGTACCGCAAATATCAGGTGAGTAAAAATTCAAAATTAGCATAAAATGTAATATTATTAAGCGACAGGATTTTATTTTGTGCAGTCACGTGGAGGCATTAGTGTCAGTGGAAAATATTAAGGACGACAGCTGTGAAAAAGGCGAAAGGTAAAATAATTTAGGTTTTTAAATCCACACTTTTTAGATTATCCCCTTATACTACTGAATGACGAGAGTCTCGATTGACCTAAAACTATGCCCCATTGAGCAATAGTAGATAACCCTTTAAACATATAAAGCTGATCCAGACTGTCTTCGAAATTTAATGCAATGTCCCAAAGGCTTTACCCTAACTCCATTCAGGAATTTTTTAGTAATGTTTTGGAAACCATCCAACAGCCACAAAAAAAATATATATATATACAAAATTAGACGGCTCCTTCTTTCCTCATTCATTTGACGAGCGCTACAAACGTTATCTTACCTCCGCCGGGTGGCGCGAAGTATAACGTTTCACTCTTGGTCATTTGATTTGCTGGTGTGCTTTTTACGCAAAAACAGATTGTCGAGGGTTAGGATAAAACCAAAGGAACAATCCATTACACTTTGGAGAATATCTGGATATACATCATGTTTTCCATTCAAGTTATTAGTTTTCACTTGATATATGGCTGCTTCCTTTGTCCAAGTTGGACTCAGTCATTGTTATAAACAACTTACTAGTGAATGGAGTAGCTGAACGATGACAAAACATTTCATGTGTTGATGTGTAATTTGATTAGGATTCTGGCGGAGGTCGTTGTGGCCTGTGACCACTTTCTTGTTATTTATGTTTTCAGTCCAGTACGTGGATGCTGATGACCGGCCGTCGGCTGTGGGTCTGGGGGTCACGGCCGTGCTGATACTGGTCATTTTCATAGGGGTGTTAATCGCAGGAGACCTGAATACATTGAAACACCAGATCACCGGGGCGTTGATCAAACTGCTGGACATCATCAAATACCTGCGCAATAGCAGGTGTCATCAATAAGGTCACGGAGTGATCGCCATCACTGTGTGTGTACTCCGTATACCAGCGATAGAAGAAATGAACTGGTGAAACCTTGCCCAATAGACCGTGTTCGTTAATTACTCCAACGATACCTGTTAGTGAAGACTAACACTGTACGGGTCCATTATAAGGGCCAGACAGATTTGTTTGTTGTATCTCAATGAAGAAAGCAAAATCTTATCCTAGCTTCAAGTCGAGGAGTCTCTGAAATGTATCTGGTTTCATTTAATTAAACCCGTAACGCTGGCTCAATAGACCCGAAACGGAGCAAACTACTGTGAGAGCAATGCGCATATAATAATCGTGTAAAAGGCCGGACTATGACACAGCTCTTCCTTAACGTCATGTGTTTGCCAATCTTAAACCACAGCATCGTAAAATGCTGAGGCTTGCCGCTGCCGAAGGAGCGGAATTCTAGTTGTCTTGGAAATAAATGATTAAATGAGTCTGTGTGACCAAGGCCCGAAGAGTCAGAAATCGTGACAATCGGTAATAGTTCAGATGTTGTAATTACTAGTACGTATAAATGTAAGTTATATATATATATATATATATATATATTGTGCACAGAGGATGTTACCTGCGTTATTTAAGCGTATTCAAGCTTGAAATAATTGTTGTGAATTGTAAATATAAGCTTGACCCTTCCATTCCATATCTGATCTTTATTTTAAAAATATGATCACCCTTAAAATGTTTATGTCTTTTCATGAGTATGCACAAAAGCATGATTACGTATGAACGTATCTCTACGAATGGTAAGTTTCACTTCCTGAAATCTAGAGTTCACTGAGAAACGATCGCGGTACAAATTCTTGTAGAGAATGTTTTCCTGGTTTTAACACAAATGACCCAATCAACTTTCATAATTTCTTAATTTAAATTTAAATGAAAAACAAATTCCTAACGACCAGTCTTATGGAGTCACTAAACCAAGTACGCTTCTCTATATGAATATAACGTGCTATATGTGCATTATTATGATAGCAGAGCTTCTAATATCACATAATAATGTACTTTTCCCCAGAGCGGATTTTTATATGTCATCCTACAGCCTTCAGCGCATCGAATAACACCAACTTTCTACCATTTTTTCCATGCACATCAACGACCCAAACATATTTGGACGCGAGGGTTACGGAAAAAATTCTACTTGCACTCACGGCACACGTGTGTGTGTTTTTGACCATTTGCCGATATGGCTACCCTCGGGCTTTTGTAAGGGGGTGTCCAAAATGTTTCATTATATTTTTTTTTTAATCGAGACCGCGCATGCCGTCATACTTTACACTCTCTCCACTTTTTACCAGAGATTTCACTTGAATCTTTAGGCCGTCCAGCTAGAGTATTAGCGATACGGACATAGCATCTAGCGTCAGATCGCATAGGCGGCGCTTCCTGTTGATGATATGCGTGGTCAGTTGGTAACACAGGTGTCTGCGGCTGTAAGTCATATTTTCGTCAATATATTGTAGATTCAGATTAAAATAGACATTTCTTGGCACCATAGTACCCCAAGACAATTAATCCCCCCCCCCTTTTAAGAATAGCCCCCCCCCACCCCATCTTCAGCTGCATATACTGACACTTGGCAATCGACCATGGTTTCTTCCATCTATCAACTCTAGAAAAAATATTTTTCACCAAATATGGGGGGCCAATACGGTCGACGAATCACTCTTGAGAAAAGGGGATTTATTAATACTATGAGAATGGTAAGGTAGGGGGCGCCACGTCTGGTTGACAGAAAAGTTTCCAAGATGGAGGGACATGCCAAATTTAAGACCAATACATTGAACCACTCCTGAGATATGAGCAATTTTCACCTAATGCACATGTACATATGGACGCCATGGGAAAAATTATTGCAGATGGCCCCACCAGTATTTAGTACAAGATGGAGAAGTCCAAGATCTATGGATATGTACAATTTCAGGTCAATACTGTGAATCACTCCTGAGAAAAGGGCATTAAATTATTCTTACGAAACCAGAAAGATGTGGCGCCACCTGTCTTGTTGACGGAAAAACTCTCATAGATGGATGTACATGTCAAATTGCAGACCAACACATTGAAAGACTCCTCAGATATGAGCATATTCCACCTGTACAGATGGACAAATGTACAGATGGACCACACGAAAAAAATTGCAGATGGAGCCACCAGTCTTGATTACAAGATGGGAATTCCAAGATCTATGGACATGCACAATTTCAGGCCAATAGGACAGCTGATTGTATATCTTAAGAGCTAAAGCAATGGTCTTTTGCCTTTAACAGGGCACAAATCTCAACCTTTTGAGCTAGAAACTTCTAATCCAGGGAGGTTCTTTGAAAATATAATTGGTCCTTTGCCTTTAACAGGGCACAAATTGTAACATTTTGAGCTAGAATATTTGGTTGATAATATTCAAATTAAGTGCCTTATGCAGACAGTAAAGGTTATCAGCTTGCAAAGTATGAACAACATCAAACCAATATTTTCAGAATGCAAGGTGATCAATGGGAAATATTTGGTGACAGTATGTCACTCAGTTTGCAGATATTATGTAACGTCTTTTACTAAATATCTTGGAAATCTATGCAAATATCTGCTCTACAATATCTGTAATGTTTTCCATAACCAGTATGGGTATGTATACAGTAGCTGGTATCACCTATGCTGATCTGCTTTTGCAAGAAAAAGTGTCTTTGTTGAATTACCAATAAAGAAAAATAATAGCTTGGTTAAAGCTTAAAATATATAATGGTTAGCTATTCTCCAAGGGTAGTTAAATAAGCATGAACTGAGTTGAATTATTTTTTATTCATTTATTTTTTAAGGGATGTCATTGAGAACAAATTGTAGCAATTTCAGTTGTTTGAATACGAAGAGTTATGTCCAATCACTCAATTACTGTGGAGGCTATGGATAATGAGGCCCAAATTTTTACGGGTCATATTGTCCTAATGATATGTCAGAGGTTAGAGTGTTGATGCCAAAACATATTTCACTTAGTTCCTAAGAATCAAAATGATCTTTTTCATTGCATCCCACACAAGACGGGGTATATTTCAATGCACTGCAGGTGATGTCCGCTAATTAAAGTTCTTATGACGCCCCCGTGACCAGAGTATAAATTTGTTTATAAACACGCTATTAGTAAACATGCTACAAGTCCAATTTGACAAACTGAACCATGTGACCTGAGGTGGTTGAATGCGCAAGTGCCAACATTGAAAGATCAAGTGCCGATATTGAAAGATCAAGTGCCAACATTGAAAGATCAAGCTCCAACATTGAAAGATCACAATTTGTTGTAAGTGACAGAAGATTGGCCAATGCCATTTGTTGTCTTTGCAAAACTCTGGTTAATCTATTTTCTTTATTGTGTTAATTTTGGACTTTTTTTTAATTATGATTGGTGACAATTTTGGCAGCCCCCCAACCTCCTAAGTTATCTGTGCATGGATATAAACTTGAAGCAGCCTATGCACTGTGAGATTGGTGCTTTTAGGCTTATTTACAAAAGTTTCATGAAATTATCCTTATTTAATACATCATACAGTGGAATGGACTCCTTTAAGCCCTGGGTTATGTGAAGACACCCTTCCATCAGAAGCTGTTACTACTGAAAAGAATCTCTTTAGTTAAGTAGTGTGCGACAGCCAGGAATACTCCGATTCTGCGTAGTGTCACTCATGTGAAGCCTGTAATAAAAGCTTGGAACAAACAAGGTCTATCTACCTGTAGTACCTGGAAAACTGACAGGTCAGGAATGGCCGTGACAAACACAACTCAGTTAGGACCCCCTACTGAGTTGTGACACAAGCCAAATTGAGAATCGCCCTGCAAGTCCACGCCATGCTTTATAACCGTATCTCCGCATACAGTCAGCAGGCAGAACCCAGGCAGAAATCCCCCATACATGCAGAACAATGTACCAATATATTGGGTTATAACGGAATATTTCACGCACATGGTAGGGGTCGTTTGAGAGATAAGAAACTTATTAAAAGGTCTAGTGGGTTTATTTGAAGTGACACGATACTTGTAAGCAATGAGGCGTTGTCAAAAATGACGAAAATATTTGCATCCTCATGGGGCCTTTTAATCAATCCTCAGAGTAAGATTCCAGGCACTCATCAGTATTTAAGTAATAGACTTTAACATTTGAATCACTAACAAACATGTATGCAGACAAAGGCACTGAAAAGCAAAGCATCCCTAGCAAGAGGGGCATAATTACATCACATGTATTAAACTGTAAGCCTGGTCTGCTTGTAAATCAGTAGGATGGCCCATACATGTGTGACAGGAAGGCTTGGGATGTACCTTTTTTCTAATAATGCAACTACAACTTGAAGTGGACCCTGTGACCTTGACCTTGTAACCTGAAATTCACAAGGGGTGTTCCCCCATATGTAGAAGTTGGAAAGTTCAGGATGAAAAGTTTAGCTTAAAATGCATCCATAATCTTCTTAAGGAAATGGGGCCTGCGACCTTGAGCTTCTCTTGAGCTCTCTATTGGAAGATGAGGCATATGTCACAGACTTGAAATGAGAAATTTAGCTTAAAATGCATCCACTATCCTTTTAAAGTGGGGACTGTGACCTTACTTTTGACCCCAAATTTTCTTTCCCAATTGGAGGTTGAGCCATACAAAAAAGATGGAAAGTTTTGGGTGGTAAGTTTGGCTTAAAATAACAACCACAATCATTTTAAAGAAGTGAGCCCTCTGACCATGATCTTTGACCTTGTGTCCCCAAAATCTACAGTCTTCCCTACTGGTAGATGAGCCTGTGTGAAGATGAAATATTTAGGATGGAAAGTTTGGCTTAAGATGCTTCCACAATATTTGTACAGAATTTGGTCCTGTGACAATAACCTTTTACATCATGACCATAAAATCAATGTGGTTCTTACTTTAATACTTTTTAAACACTACAGATCAAAACAAATTTGTGGATGGACAGACAGATGGACATGGTGATGACTATAGGGCACCCGCTTATTTAAGTGGGTGCGATAATTAAACTGTAATTTACAAAAAAGACAGGCCTGATTTACATACATTTTATTACTGCTAAATTCACTAGTTTTGAAATTAGGTTCTATGACCATTTATTACAAATTAAACAACACTGATTTGATTAAGGTTGCTGATAACAATGTGCTATCAGATTAGTTAAGGGAAGGCGTGGTATTGGATTTCCACCTGAGCTCAATCGTTGGCCATTTGGTTTTGATGCAGTGGTATATAGACGAGGAATCATCTGGCACGCACGTGTCGCTGGGATGCATTATCGTGGCTTTGCCCTCCTGATACTGCAACTGTAAAACAATACAGCATCTTTATATCATACTATACCGGTAAACAAAAATTAAATATATAATAGCTCTATTTAATACCAGATACAGTAAAAAATTTTACGTAAACCCTTGATAATTACATTTTGATAGGCTGCTGAACTGTGCCAGGCATGCAAAAGAATTAGCACTTTTTATTAAATACCTTTATTTAGATACAGCATAAAAAATTTATTATGGGGAAATTCATGTATACTGTAAGGGGAAAACAAAGTTGGCTTTAAGTAATAACATATTAAAATGAGTGAAAAGAGCTTTGGTTGGCTCCATTCTATGTATCTTAAGCACATCTTGAGCCACTCAGATATACATCATATATACTGTGGAAGTGGTTCTGTTAGCAGGGTTTTAATTTTCACGCTTTTAGTGGGAGTTTGATTTGTGCTAAATTAAGAACACATGTTACTTAAAATCTTGGAGGACTGCAGCGTTCTCGCCTGACACACAGTCATGTGGTTCTATATATAATCCCTCTGTGCGGGGCTGCTTGAGTTGAGACTTCTTCAGCCAGGATGTTAGAATAGTCATGTTGTCATAAAAGGTCATAGGAAGTGTTATCTCAGTTGAAATCCCCTCTGATTTTTAAAGTGATTTGTACAAATAACTATGAAACAAGTAGCATTTTAAGACTTTTGGAACACCCTCCAAATGACTTAGGAGTATGACAGAGCTGAAAGCCAGCAGCGATTGTAGTCAGCTCTGTTTGCTGTTCACACATAACGGACTGCTTCTAGTAAGTAATCCCAGCTGTTGTTGCTGAGCAATTCTGCAATTTAGTCAAATGTCTAACAATGTCTTGGGTGCAGTACCAATGCATCATCAAACATGATTATTCCCATTTAATTATGTATTGTTTAAACTTTGCAGTCACAGTATTCAGTCACCCGGAGCTTGTACGCGGTCACCCTGAGCATGTTAGGTGGGAGGTAGGTTGAGTACAAATCTGTCTTTTATATAATCTTTTAATAATTTGATACAAAATAAATTACCTATACATACTGATTTGCGTGAAAATTTGAACTGAGTAAATACTGTAAAAAAAAGTGTGAAAATTCAGACACGCCACATCAAACACTTCTACAGTATATATTTAAGGGAATGTGCATAAGTTCCATATACGTCTCAATGCTTAATCATACATAACACTTGTCAAAAGGATTTGCCAATATTTTATTTGCACACACTGATCTGATCCAGGCACTCTACCAGGAAAGAGGTATATTTGCCATCTTTAATTCTCCAGAATCGTTATCTGATTCGTTTGGATGTGACCCATTTGTGGATGCACATATATTCATACACAACAAAATAATTCATACTTAAATGAGGAGTAACTGTTTGTACATTACTGACTACAGACGTGGACAAATTCTGGGATATGTAGTTAAATGGTGTTGTTTTGTGTTTTACCTTCTGATTGGGGCATGACCTCTGTAGACCGTTATAGTGGTATATCGTGAATGATTCTGGGTTTCTGTCCTCCTCAGCGCCGGGGTAGAATTCACTCATGAAGCTGTTAAGTGTTATAATACCTAGGTGTTCCGGATCCAGCTTGTTCTTAATTATATTTAAGCTGTGAAAGAGAACAGATATTATCAAATGAACGTGTGAATATCATCAGGCAGTAAAAGAAAGAGGCCTATATAACCTAACTAATGGTTACCAGCAGTTTTGTACCTCTAACCTAAGTCTGCTGAGATGTCAAAGTGGCAGAACTTGTAATACCAAGAATTGCAATGAATATTTTGATAAGGAAATAAATATTCATTTTCATTTTGACAACACAGCCATTACAGGGACAGGAAATTTACTGGGGCTTTCGACATGTTTCAAGCAGTAAGTAGCCAAACTACCCTTACTGTGCCAGAGAACCAAGGCTTCGCTGATGGCTGAGTTAGACAGCATCTACTAACGTGTTGGGCGGAGCTCGAAACTGAAGGAACTGACATGGGTTTCCACAAACAAACTGTGGATGCTAGGTGAGGAACCCTGGGTAACAGAGAGGGGCTATTCCAATTTTAATCTGTGTTGGAGAAAACACAAAGGTGAGAGGATATAGCACGGTCAGTGGTGACCTATGTTAGTTCACTTATTGAAACAAATATTTTCTTCATTTAGACAACACTTTACAGCCAAGAAGTACAATGTTTCATAAAAATAAAGATTAACCATTTAATATGTTATGTACTTTCTAAAACCATGTACCATGTATGAACAAGATTCCGTTTGGACTCACAATAGTGGTAAATCTATTATTTTTTACCTTTTTTTGTATGTTTCAATAAAAATGTCATATGATCAGGGAAAAGCATGATAATAAGGCCAAAATAAAAAAAAAAAGGTATGGTTCTTAGGCACTTTTTTTCAGAAATCAATGCGGGTTGGCGGTTTTTTAATATTTAATATTTTGGGATGTTTCGATAAAAATGACAAATGATTAGGGAAAAGCATGATAATAACATATTTATTTTGCTAAACAAGTAAAAGCCCTACATAAAAAAGGAAATTGTATGATTTTATCTCCTTGAAAGCAATGTCCGAGTGGTTGCAGCACTAAATTGGTAAGTTTATATTGAAAATAAAAATAAAAATTTTTGATGTAGGGGTTTAAAATTGATGCCGGCGGTGCCTGAGAACCATACCTTTTATTTTTTTTGGCCCAACAGATTTTTTTTTGCTGAACAGGTAAAAGCACTACATAAAAAAGGTAATATTATCAAAATTGTATGATTTTATATTCTTGAAAGAAATGTCCGAGCAGCTGGACCTCAAAATTTGTCAGTTTCTATTGAAAATCAAAATAATTTTTTTTATTCAGGGGGTAAAAATTGATGCGCAGGGTGCCTTAGAACCTTACCTTTTATTTTTTTTTTGGCCTTATAGAATGAATGTAAAATTTATTTAAAGTTATAAACTATATACTTACTATTCTGGTGGCTCTGACACCAAGTCAAGACAGGCCAGCAGGTGCTGAAGTTGCTCCGCTGAGATGAAACCGTTACCTACAACACATCATCACACTGTCATCAGTCACAGCTACTCATGTCTTCAACTTTTTTGTTTGAGGTCAACGCCTCCATTTTTTAAAATGCTAGCTTAGCTAGTTATGTGTAAATCTGCAGAATTCAATTTCTGTTAGACTACTTGACAGGGCAGTATTACATCCTTCTCATTTTATATCCTGGTGTTAACTAGGCCCAGTAACTACAGCACCTGCAGGCCCTTGGTGTTTATAATGTAAATGAAATGCTGTTTTCAAATTTATATGGTACATGCCTCAATATACACCAAAATTTAAACAATGCTTGTACAATTCTGAATCAAAAAACTCCATGAAGCTACTATAACGGTAAAGCAGACCTTGCCACCAAACAGTGTAAGTGACATTTATGGTGAGCTGAATGGGCCAATTTTGTTCAGATTTTACATGCTAACAGGAATTTATGGGTCCATGAAGCACATTATTTAAACAATGCTTGTACAATTCTGAATCAAAGAACTCCATAAAGCTACTCCAACAGTAAAGCAGACCTTGCCATCAAACAGTGTAAGTGTAAGTGACATTTATGGTGAGCTGAATGGGCCAATTTTGTTCAGATTTTACATGCTAACAGGAATTTATGGGTCCATGAAGCACATTATTTAAACAATGCTTGTACAATTCTGAATCGAATAACTCCATGAAGCTACTATAACAGTAAAGTTGACCTTGCCACCAAACAGTGGAAGTGACATTTATGGTGAGCTGAATGGGCCAATTTTGTTCAGATTTTACATGCTAACAGGAATTTATGGGTCCATGAAGCACATTATTTAAACAATGCTTGTACAATTCTGAATCGAATAACTCCATGAAGCTACTATAACAGTAAAGCAGACCTTGCCATCAAACTGTGTAAGTGACATTTATGGTGAGCTGAATGGGCCAATTTTGTTCAGATTTTACATGCTAACAGGAATTTATGGGTCCATGAAGCACATTATTTAAACAATGCTTGTACAATTCTGAATCGAATAACTCCATGAAGCTACTATAACAGTAAAGTTGACCTTGCCACCAAACAGTGTAAGTGACATTTATGGTGAGCTGAATAGGCCAATTTTGTTCAGATTTTACATGCTAACAGGAATTTATGGGTCCATGAAGCACATTATTTAAACAATGCTTGTACAATTCTGAATCGAATAACTCCATGAAGCTACTATAACAGTAAAGTTGACCTTGCCACCAAACAGTGTAAGTGACATTTATGGTGAGCTGAATGGGCCAATTTTGTTCAGATTTTACATGCTAACAGGAATTTATGGGTCCATGAAGCACATTATTTAAACAATGCTTGTACAATTCTGAATCGAATAACTCCATGAAGCTACTATAACAGTAAAGCAGACCTTGCCACCAAACAGTGTAAGTGACATTTATGGTGAGCTGAATGGGCCAATTTTGTTCAGATTTTACATGCTAACAGGAACGCATGTGTCCATGAAGCACATTATTTTACTTTGCTGTCCAACAATATATTTATGTTCCACAGCCTGGAAAAATCATAAGAGTCTGAATTTCCGAGAGCTCAGAATCATGTTTATACTTCATGGTTCACAGAATATAGGTCTTAGTCGAAAGGTAACCTGGTGACCCAGGTTCCATCCCAGGTGTAGCTATGAGAGTGGGTTGTAGTAGTCCTTTCAAGGCCTGTGCTTTTCTCTGGGTTGTCTGGTTTCCGCCATCCATACAAACAATCTCATCTCCTTTGGTATAAATGAGTTTGAGTACCTGTTTGTTCTGCATTTAAGAGACTGCAGCTTTCCTTCAGATGATTTTAGCCAGACAATATAATAACTGAGCAAGCTTTTACCATCAACAATATTATTTCATCATATCCAAAACTTTATTTTCATAAATAACATTTATGTCCTCCAAATTAAAACCAATAACGTTTTCTGCTATTTTCTTATCTGTTCAATTTTCTTTTTGTTTTAATGGTCAGATTGCCCCACCAGCATATCAAAGCATGAGATATCACACTCTGGACCATGGAAGAATAGAATAACCTTCGACAAAAAGATTATAAAAAAGACAAGCTTACCTTCAGGATCAAACTGACTAAAGGTTTTCTTTGCTATCAAATCAGGGGTCTCCCTCACTACCAGATGCTCTTCCTTAAAATAAAACATCAAAACCCATCAGCACTTAATATATCAGGGCTTGTGCTAATACAAGGACTGAGCATATCCAGAGTTTGAAATTTTAGAGGCCCACAGACTTTGCTGTTCCATAACTTTAAAAACAAATTTTAAACCCTGCATAGCTGTCTCACCATTAAATATATCTAGAAACTACCAAACCGCCACGCTGAGGAGGACTATGAGGTCAAGGGTATATTAAGAAAAAACAGCAGTCTGACATATACACTGCTTGCGATGCCTAAATCATTTGTCTACAAACAAAATTTTCTTAATGTGTACACTGGAAAACCAGTGCCTATGCTGACATTCATACTGTGGCCGATGTTTAATTGTGTTCATTCACAAATGCTGTTTCAGTGTATCACATTCTCACCATCTGATAAAAATTATTCCCATCTGTGGAAGCAGCTGTATCTGCATTATCTGATATTCCTGTACTGATATGTTGATAATATATGTCATCTCATTATTTGGTTTTCTGGGCTCTGATTGGCTAACCACTGCATAAATAACCACTGGTTCATTATTCAAATTTCATGAAGCATGGGGGTAACAGCATGGCACACTTGAACAATATGAGTAAAAGATTGTCTTAACTCAGCATATACTTGCATATATCATATCAATGAATTAAGTATTGTGATGCATATTGTATTGTGATATAATGTATCATTAAAGACCTGAAATTTACATAAACTGTTGCATTCATGGATACTTACTTTAAGTAAATTAACACCAGGTGGCACTGAGTATCATATTACATTAACACAGAAACTGTTTTTTATCATATAGTAATAGGGTATCACATAATATGGTT
The DNA here is from genome assembly GCA_026874595.1 of Sipunculus nudus. Classification (NCBI taxonomy): domain Eukaryota; kingdom Metazoa; phylum Annelida; class Sipuncula; order Golfingiida; family Sipunculidae; genus Sipunculus; species Sipunculus nudus. The sequence goes on from CM049318.1 coordinate 60,920,439, forward strand.
ATCTGATTTGACAGTATTATCTGTAAGTAAAATAAAATGAAGGCAGCCCTTACCTTGGAGAATAAAACTGTCAGATGAGTTTCACTTCCTAATAACCAGATGGGGTATTTAGGATTTTTTAAATTCCAGCCTACCTACAGTAATCACAGAATACAGTAAAATAAAATTATTAGCTGTAACTCCTAAAATTATTGTACAAAAACAGTACATGTGTTTAAAAAAAGTATTTCATTCAATACATTAATGTACACATGCAATACCTAATTAAGGCATCATACCTTAAAGTAAATGTCTGGTGAAGAATCAGTTTGTACCAGTACTTACAATAACTAGAATACGGGTAGTCGACAAGGGACTACATGTATCCGCCAAAATCACAGTGGGACGGGTGTAGTGAGGCATGGATTGAATGGCAAGGGGAATAGAGTTAGATGTGTTACATATTAGCATTGATGTCTGCCATGTAAACATGATTGTAGGTGGCGCCACCTGTTATTTGAATGAGAAACTATCCCAGATGTTTATACATACAAAATTTCAGGTGGATAAGTCAAACCACTGCTGGAATATGAGTGATTTTAATATCCCATAGCAGACAAACAGATGGACACTGCGCAAAAATGGTTGCAGGTGGCGCCACAAGTTTGTTGTATGATAAAGAGCTATGTGAGATCTAAACACATGCAAATTTTCAGGAAGATAAATCACACCAGTCCAGAGATATTACCATGGATATCTGCAGTATGAACGTGAACGTAGGTGGCGCCACCTGTCATAAAATCAAGAAAGCTATCCAGGATGTATATGCATGCCGACTACAGGTGAATTAATCTAACCACTGCAAAGATTTGATTTTAACCAAAGTCAGACAAACAGATGGACACTGTGCAAAAATGGTTGCAGGTGGCGCCACCATTTTTGTGTATGTAATTAGGCTATCCAGGGGATACATTTGTGCAAAATTGTTTTCCTATATTGTCAAATGAGTCCGAAGATATGTGGATTAATGTGTCAAAACAGATGCACAGATGGACGCACTGGAGAGAGGAAAGGTCAGAGGTCAATGCCAAATGGATAGGCACCAGTTCACATGTGACCCGATAACTGGTGAAAGTTTCAGAAAAATCGGTCCAGTGGTCACAGAGGAATTCTCCAGATGAATACGGCGGCAGCTGAACCCGGTCAAAAACATAGTATCCCCAATACTTTGTTTTGGCGGATACAAATACACAATTTCCTGGATTACAAAAATTTCAGGACTGTAACTTTCATATAGGTACAAGGTTGACCTATTTCCTATAGCACATATAAAATCCAGAATAAGACATTTTTGTCTTTAAAATTTATTTTGAGTTTTGCTTTACTGATGTAATCTCCTGTTCTGCTCATCTGAATAAATGTAAAAACACATTTTTTTTAAAACATGGCTTATTTGTTTATAATCCTTTCCTGTTTCAACTTTTTTGCCATTTCTCTGTATTTGCTTTATTATGTACAGGGCTGGCTATTGACACAAAATTAGTTTGTAAAACTAGAATACAGGTAGTCGACAAGCGACTACGTGTATCCGCCAAAATCAGAGTGGGACAGGTGAAGTGAGGCATGGATTGAATGGCAAGGGGAAATAGAGTTAGATGAGTTGCATATTAGCATGGATGTCTGCAGCCGAAATGTGTATGTTGGTTGCGCCACCTACCACAAAATCCAGAAAGCTGTCCAAATTATATACACATGCAAAATTTTAGGCAGATAAGTCAAACCACTACATGTATATGGGAGTTTTTATCCCACAGCAGACAAACAGATGGACTTGTGCAAAAATGGTTGCAGGTGGCGTCACCAATTTTGTGTATGATTAAGAGCTATGTGAAATCTTTACACATGCAAATTTTCAGGTGGATATGTCCAACCAGTCTTGAGATATAAGCCTGAATATATAGTAAGTTTCAGAAAAATCAGTCCAGTAGTCTTAGAAGAGTTCTCCGGAAACGAATACGGTGCAGCGGCGGAACCCGATCAAAAACATAGTATCCGCAAAACTTTACTTTGGCAGATACAATAATACTATGGAATTTCATCAAATAATAAAGTTTGCATCATTTTGTCCTAAAATATGTGAGGTATGAGTCAGTGCTGAAAAACAACATGACCCAATTTTTAGCAGTTTGGTCGATTCTTGACTTCCAGTTGTGCAAGTTTTGATCTAACTTCCACAGGTCAAGAATATGGTTCAGCCAATGGCTGATATGATTAAATGAAGTCAAGTTTTACAAACTTGTGCACAGCATATGCTTCCTCTCATTTATATCCTGGTGTCACCCAGACAAAGTAACTACAAACCTTGTGTGTGTAATCATACCTATTGCTGTGTCATAACACTGAGTGAAACCCCTCCCCCCCCAAAGTCGCACTTGTTTGTAAGTGAACTGTGGCTGTGGGACATTTTACCCATTAAAAATCATTCTTGACTTGCAGTGAGAATGAAACATACCTATCAAAGGTGTCTTTTTTATTTTACCCTGCTAGAAAACCATGTATATGACATATCTGTCGTGACTTTGAAACTTGTATGCTAAAAACGGAACCTGGTGTAAGACACGATTATCTGTATTTACCATAAACTTTGCCATTTTAAACAGCTGTTTCGTCATTTTTAAACTGGATTAGTATGTGTAAGGAAAACAACAAGCTGTGTATGACAAAGCAGACATTTCAGACCCAGCATTAGGCGGCCTGTTTACAACTTTCATACAATCAGGTTAGGTTGATAAGATGTCCCCATGGACATTTCACATGTCTTGAGTGCAAAACACTAGGTTGTTTTTGTGTCGCAAGTGCTACACACTTGTGGGGGGCTCTTTAGACCTGCAGAGCACTCTTGGTTAGGGCAAACTGTGAAAAATCTCACAACTCCTTAACTGAGTTTTGTACTCATGATCTCTGAGTTTTGAGTCCTGTGCTCTACCCCCCCCCCCCCCCCCCACCCCCCAATCTTTTAATTATCTTTTTCCTGAAAGTATCAATTAAGAAATTCCATATTAACCTCCAGGCCCTGTTTATGTATTCATTATTCTGGGACTACAAAACCTTTGTCTAACAATGAATGTGTAAGATATCTTACCTCACAGTATCGTAAATGCTCTAATAATGACAAAAATCCTACAGTAGCTTGTCCATGTATGCCCTGGAGTTCTGAAAAATTAGCAGATATACTTGTAACAATGTCACACATGTTCTATGGTTGGTCAATTATGTAAAGAAAAAATAGACAGATTAAAGATTAAGAGCATGGGGGAAATTAGCTCACTCAACAAATTTCACTAAGAGGAAGGCCCATGCACATTATTGATGATATTTTGTCATCTTTATGCTAAAAATAAAAAAAAAGAATTACTGCAGCTATCTTTTTGTTTGTGAGGGTTTAAAATTTGCCAGAAAGTGAAATTATCGCAAAAATAAAACCATCATGATAGGAGATCCTGTATTTTACGTAAAATCAAAGATTTCTCTTATAAATGATACCCTATCTTTCAAATTATCTGCCAATTAATTAACATTAATTGCTAGCCGGTCAATAATCAATTAGGTCCTGGTCAAGTTAATACAATTTTTTGCAAATATGACTTAATATAATTCATATAATAATAATGGATATCCTATGTCTGGATTATGGTGAGATTGAAAACAAATAAAAAAGTAAAAATCGAGAAATCTTATCCCCACGAACATGAAGCCAACCACAGTACACTGACCGTGCAGCTGACCCACAGGCAAAATGTGCTCTGAGTTTCCCTCTAATGTCTTAAAGTGGCCCAATCACCTATCTAACCTCTATAAACTAAAGGTAATCCCTTGGAGCTTTTATAAAAATAGATGTGGATATCACTGCAAACAGGCTGCTTGTTTTGTTTATATCAATGTGTTTATTATATGTTGGGGCCTGCCATATTATAATAATTATCAACAAAATTCAACAAGGGCATCTGGCAGCAAGTCCGATAAGCCAGAGCTTTGCAAATGGCATTTTACATCAAGTGACCTTTCTACCTCTGCATATATGCAACCTACCACCTCAGGGTTACATGTTTCTCCCCTTTGTCAACATTGCTGTGTTAACAAACATGTTGTTGATAATCAAGTTTAAACGTCCTTCATGAAGGCTTTATATGAACTTATCATTACAAAAATTACCCTTAGATCATTAATATATACACACAGAGCAAGCCAGAAATCACATAAATTCTTTTTAAAAAGGTAGGTGAATTGGCACCTTTAATGACAGGTATGACATCTGGATTATTACCAGTCAAACTGATAGAAAACCTGAAATCCAGGAGGCTTATAAATACCATTCTCACACAGTGGTTATACACTGCAGTCATCCATGACATCCTTTCGTTTAACTGCTTCTTTCTATGTCAAGGTTCTCTGGGCATATACCAGGGTGCATACAGGGCAAAGAATTGTAATCAGACCACTGATATTGCATTGTGCATCCAGCCCAAATTTTAAACATGCGACACCCTCTTTCTTTGGATGATTTAAACAGGACATCAGCTCTCATTAGTCTGATTCCAAAATGGATATTATCAGACCAATGAGAGCGGGTGTTGTATGTTTAAAATTTTTGCCTTAATGCACAATTCAATACCACGCTCGCTGTGTGAGGGGTGTAGGAGGCCTAATAATTTCTTATTTCTCATTACACTCCTCATACAGTGGTTATACACTGCAGTAGTTCTACAGCTCCTTTGCTTCACCCGCTGCTTTTAATATAGCAAAGATTCTCTGGGTTTAATCACCAGGGCTGGCACAGAGTAAAAAATATTTTCAATCAGACACCTCACACAGCAGTTAATACACTACAGTTGTTCTATATCTCCTTTACTTTAACCACTTACCAATCACAAATGACATGATAGGCGAACTACTTACTGAGTCCTTCGACCTCCTTGTCATTGTCCCACACGTTAGACACCGCCCGGCCTGTCAACATCAGATTGGTCACACTCTGACTGAAAAGTAAACATGAATGAGAGTGAATCAGAGTGTATCAGAGTGAATCAGAGTGAATCATAGTGTATCCGAGTGAATCAGAGTGCACCACAGGCTGTCATATAACCTGAAAAGCAAGACTTACATTGATAAAGTACATGATACTTTAGTTGGTGAGCTTTTAAAATTTCCAAAATATAAATTTTTTTTGCAAAAATTAAACCTTTTTGAATAATAAATCCTAGCTACACATATGAACAGTTGTTTATACTCATAAATAGCTCAGATAAACAATTTGCCCTTACAAACGATGGTAAAGAATCCTTAAAAAATTATTAACGTGATCCATATTACCTGCAGAATTTAATGGACTGCTTCGCTTACACTGCAACCAATTACTTCAGATTCCATTCATAATAATTAGTAAACTTGCTGAATGAGCAGAATGACAAATCACCCAAATAACCTACCTATCAAAGAACCAACCAATGATGATAAAATCAGAATAACTCCTCACTGAGGTATAATTTCACAAAGTACCGGTATTTATGTTACTGATTATGTTTACAGAAGGATACAGCATATCACTTACCTACCATGTCCATAAATACCATCTATAAGTGCCTCTCTTGGGTCTTCAACTTCATTTTTTATTTGTTCTATACCCTGAAAAAGATATTAACCCAATCAGTGAAGTTCATTTTTATTTGCTCCATACCCTGAAGGAGACATTAACCAATCATTGAAGTTTCATCTTTATTTGCTCCATACCCTGAAAAAGAAATAACCAATCACTGGACTTCATCTTTAATTTGTTCTTTACCCTTAAAAAGAAATCAACCAGTCACAGAAGTTCATTTTTTATTTTCTCTTTCCCTTATAAAGAAATTAACCAATCACTGTAGTTAATTTATTTATTTGCTCTTTACCCTTAAAAAGAAATCAACCAATCACTGAAGTCCATTTTTTATTTGCTCTTTACCCTTATAAAGAAATCAACCAATCACCAAGGTTCATTTATTATTTTTTCTATACCCTTAAATCAATGTGCTCCATTTTTCATTTTCAGTGTCCCCTGAAACAGATATATGCAACACGGGCACAGAATCCATCAATAACAAGGACCATTAGTTATATGAAACTTTTACTGAGCACACACTGACATGTGTATCCCCAGACATAGTAGGGCCCCCCCCCCACTTTAAGAATAGGCCCCCATTTTTAGCAGCATATACTGACACTTGGCAAGCAATTATTGTTTCTTCCATCTATCAATTCACAATCTTTTTGAAGATGTTGGTCCTGTGACCTTGACCTTTGACCTCATGACCCCAACATCAATTGGGGTCTTGCTTTTCCAATGGGACATATACAAGTCAAGTTTGAAATCCATACATCAATAAAAGCAGGAATTATCATCCAGAAACTAATTTTTGGACAGATGGCTCCTGTGACCTTCACCTTTGACCTTGTGACCTCAAAATTGAAAGGGTTCTTCCTCTCTTGGCAGGTGAACTATATTTGCAAGATGAAAGATCTGAGATGAAATGTTTGTTTGAAAATGCATCCACATCTTTTTAAAGATGTGTCCTGTGACCTTGACCTTTGACCTCATGACCCCAAAATCAATTCGGGTCTTGTTTTTCCAATGGGACATAAATAAGTCAAGTTTGAAATCCATACATCAATAAAAGCAGGAATTATTATCCAGAAACTAATTTTTGGACAGATGGCTCCTGTGACCTTCACCTTTGACCTTAAAATTGATAGGGGTCTTCCTCTATTGGCAGATGAACTATATGTGCAAGATGAAAGGTCTGAGATGAAATGTTTGGCTGAAAATGCATCCACAATCTTTTTAAAGATGTGTCATGTGACCTTGACCTTTGACCTCATGACCCCAAATCAGAGTCTTGCTTTTTCAATGGGACATATATAAGTCAAGTTTGAAATCAATACATCAATAAAAGCAGGAATTATCATCCAGAAACTAATTTTTGGACAGATGGCTCCTGTGACCTTCACCTTTGACCTTGTGACCTCAAAATTGAAAGGGTTCTTCCTCTCTTGGCAGGTGAACTATATATTCAAGATGTAAGACCTGGGATGAAAGTTTGGCTTAAAATGCATCCACAGAATCTTTTAAGATGCGAGTCCAGTGACCTTGACCTTTGACCTCATGACCCTAGAACCTATAGGGTTCTTACTTTAGTGGTGGGCCATACATAAGTCACGTTTGAAATCCATATGGCTATCAACACAAGATATCATAAGAGGTGTGTGATTTTCACCAAATATGGACACATTAAAGGTCAAGGCCACTCTCATGGTAAAGGTCATGACCCAAATGTAAATAGACCTCATCCCATAACCCATCTCTCTACATGTGCATAAAATGAAAGAAATCTGTTGATTAGTTTTTGACTTATAATGCTTACAGTACTGTCAAGTGGCAATTATGGGGGTATTAAAAGGCGTAAAAACAAGAAAAGGATAATAGGTGGCGCCACCAGTTTCCGGTATATCTCAAGGCTATCCAAGATCTTCTGTTCCCTTGATTTTTTTAACCGGTCCATGCAAGCTTACTTGAGATATTTAAGAATTTGTGTTAATTTCAGCAAAAATGGACCTATTCAAGGTCACTCTCCTAGCATAGGTCATGACCCCATTTTAAATAGGCTTCGTCCTCTTACCTATATCTGTACAAATGTAAAGTTTGAAAAAGATCAGTGAAATATTTTTTGAGTTATCCTGCTCACAAGGTTTTTCTGCAGCGGCGGGACCGTTGTGAAACCATAGTATCCCAACTTTGTCTGGGGATACAATTAAATCTTATGTCAATTAAACCCATATATATCAAGGCATCCATCCAGCCTTAGAATGTATGGAGCAAGTGACCTACCTTTGTTAATACTAATGAATACAGGAACAACAGAACTCCATAGTCTCCTGTGTAAACAGAGATGTACTCATCTAACGCGTCCTGAAGTTGTTGGCTTTGAGTATAGTTGCAGTATCTGTAATGATGAAGACAGTGATTATGTTATTAAGGACATCATGTTTTATATTAATTATCTCAAACTGCAATACATGCTGCCTTGGTTTGTTCATGACACAATACAACATGATATACACATACAGCTCAGGGCTTTCAATAGTCCTGAAGATAACTGGAGAGTCCGGGAGGCTCAGGTCAATAATTTTGGAGCATCAGAAGGGGAGGGGATCTATGTAAAATTTTGAAGGGTCGTGTTACTCGTGTAATATTGGAATTTTTTTTTATTTTAGGTCATTGTTATATCATAATTCATTGTATTGATTAACATAGTGTGGTTATATTTTCATTATAAAGAAACAGCTATTGACTGTTGTAAGAGCTGGTTTGATCTCTCTCTCATACAGTCAGAAATTTGCTTGTTGAATACTCTGACCCCCAAACTGAGCTTTTAGGTTTTCTGGGATATGTGGGGGAAACCCCTTCGGGGAAGATGCTTACTTTAAATATTTGTGGAAACATTCATGGCTGAGCTTTCTCTTCTTGGGGCTTTGGTCCGTTGCTGTTTGGTTACTCGGGTCATGAGACTTGTCCCCTTCGGAGCCTTCTTCGTAGATTACAAGAGTGAAATTGTCCCCGCTTGATGCTTGAATGAGAATCTCTGCCAGGGCACTTGATAAAATCTTATTAACATCAGATTCTGAAAGAAGAAGACCTTTCCAGTTTTCACGTCTGGGTTTATTACAAAAGCAAGCAGAGGTGCAATATTTTTCTGTATCAGGTCATATGTACATATGTACATGTGAAACAAAATACTTAATTCTATGAGTCCAAAACTGGATAACAGTACAAGAATTCAACCTTATTCAGTCAAAGTTAATACTGATATCTGGGCTGGGGCCAGGTTTATGAACCTGTACCTGGCCCAAGGTACCCAATTCAGAAGACTTGTACTTGGGCCGAAATACAACCCTAAAGTCAACCAGGCTTATCAAAATTCCCCTTTAAGGCTTTTGTTACTAAAAATAAATCTGAAAATCTCAGAGAAAACGCTCCTGTTCTCACCAAAAATAAATGCTACCAGTTTTAAATCATTTTATATACATTTCTGCACATCTCTGGACAGGGTTAGCAAATTTTAGACAGGAAGGTTTTAATCATAGGTTAAAACCTGGGTTTAATTGCCCTGCTTAAAACATATAATAGGCCAGTTTTAAACACCAACTTTGAGTAAACCCACCAGGCTGCCCCTGAACTCTATTTCTAGGTCATCACTTGGGCTTATTCTCGGTGTTTGCAATATACGTGATATCAGTTCTAAGATTGTTTTTCTGAACTTATACATGTACGCTTCTTGACATTTGCATATCTCACTAACCCAATGTACAAAGGGCCAAAAGCAATCATGTTTAAGCTCGTTAATAATATAATTATAGCTCAGATATTGTTACAGTCACTCACCAGTGGTCTCTGCCAATGACTTGGACCCTTCCCCATTAAACAATATATTTTTTAATACAAATCCCTGGGTTGGTGCCACGATACTGCAAGGTCCACCCTCCAGCTGCTGCAAGGCTGTCGGCTCGTCACGACTGAAGATAAAACCTGGAAGAAACCATAAGACTGTGTCATTGGCTACACTCGGCTCACTGACTGTGATGACATCATAAGATCTGGTGTGTATTCACAGAGCCAAAGAGCTCTAGCTTCATTTTATCTAGAAGACACAGCGCAGAAGGCACAGCAATTGTTGTGGCCCCATGTGTTGGATGGCTGGCCCAGTGACCTGCCCACTTGTTACACATCAATTGTTACAGCCTGCAGGGTGCATGTATTACATTTTGAGCTGGATGAGCCAAGAGGCGGAGGCAAGCAATGATGATGTAATACATGTTCACCAATGGCTGTGTAATCAGTGCTCAATGAGGGCAGTGTATAAGTATATCAATAATACAGATTGTTGTTGTGTAATTCGTGTAAGGGAAGGCTGTGTGTTATCCCGCCACGTACAGACTCCATTTATCTGTGATATGGAGTCTGACCGTCTGGCGGTGAGAGTTCACCCTGCGGTACATGGAGGGACCTTGAACATAAAAAACCACTGCTTGTTGTGCGATAGAGAAGCAATCTTGTATTTATATATACAAATAAACTTTATATGTATCAAATTAAATCGATGTATCACCTTTATGTGTGCCTGTAAATGTTTTTTATCCTTTGAACTGCCGGGTTCAGTTGTTGCATGAGCAACTAGACACCACCAGAAAAGGAATCTCATGCAAATGAGGTGGGCAATCTATGCAAAAGAGGAATGGGGGGGGGGGGGGGCTTTTCCCAGGAATGCCTGTGCCGTGCACTAGGATAGACCATATTTTCATAAGCATCCTTCCCATCATACATCGCGTGTTGTCAATGATGCTCATTTCCTGTTAGCTGTTCCAACTTGAAGGCTCCAGCGGCCCGACGGAGACGAAGTAATATCTGACTTCATTCAGAGTAAGTGCTCATACTTTATCACATACTGATCATTCAACAAAAGTTTTAATCCCAAGGGAGTCCAAGCATCGGTAACAATAATAATATGTGGGGTTTGACTGGTGTCCTCACATTACACAAGGCATATACGTGTTTTAGGGGTTGCACGGATCCTTACAACCTTGGATAGTATAGACTCTCCCCGCCAGAGGCTGTAGCACTTGATCATTGTTTACTATATATGTCAGTGCTGCAAGACTGCAGCAAGGTGTGTGTGTGTGGGGGGGGGGGGGGGGGGGCTGTACTATGTCAACTATACTTCATTTTTTTTAGTCTATTATAAGAATTAATGTTTTGAATAAGAGTACTGGTAAACAATTAAATTCAAAAGAAAATTATTCATCTGGTGATGTCATTTCAGTAACTGGTTTCAGAATTTGGCATTTAGAATTTTAGTAGGCGTTTTGACTTTTGTGGTGTGGGGTGGACCGTCACGTGTCGCCCCCTATTGGAGCTATCATTAACCAAAACGATCATAACATTTATCACAACACGTTACCAATTACATATTCGTCTCCTATTTATCACTAGTCTGTTTAATCAACACTTGAAATGGCCTAGTACTTCCTAGAGTCTATATAAAATATCTCTAAGTATATGCTTTTGATACTGCACGGTCATACTGATAAATACAAACCCTGAGTCCAGCGCCTGAAGACGTCGTGTTTGATGTCGCCGCCCCAAAGTAGTGTCCGCAGTTCTGTCACAGTACCAGGTGCCATCTGGCGGAACTCTGAGGTAGTTACGGGTCTTGAGGATTCAGCCATCTGGCTTTCCGACACAAGTTTCTGCTGTCAAAACCCAGATATAATGGAATGTTTGAAACTGGAGAAAGATGAGCCTGGTTGCTCTTTTTGATTTTCGAACCGCTATTTTGTGAGGGTGTTACGTGCATTTGATAACACGCTAGCAAAGGTTTAGCACGCATGCGCATTTCGTTTAAACTAATAGGACGACAGTTTTAAAAGTAAATGTAGAGTAAAGGGCAATAATTTTTATAATTATATGAATCAGACTTCATGTTGATTTGGTAGCGAATTCCTCGATAGGAATCATGAATAATTATACAACCTTCGAAGATAGTAGATTGGAAATGTATTTTAAAATTTCATTTACATAATTCAGCATTAAGCACATACATAGGCCTAAAAAATTAAATAATTTAATCATGTTTCTCATGCAGTTTGGTCTCGGCTTATACTTTTCAGTATTAGTGTGCTATTTGCCGGGGGGGGGGGGGGAGGGGTTCCTAAATGTATCGCTATAAGCAGCTTTTTGACTCATAATAGTTACTTTGTGTACATTTCCCATAGTGTACACTTCACTTCATACAAGAACAGGAATTCACAGCTGTTTATGCAAATAGAAACATATTTGAATAAACGAAAAATTGAAAACAGGAATTATATACCTGCAGAAGTAACATGATTTATCAGCCTACTTAGACATAATATTAATAATTATTATTATAATAATAATCTTCTTGTATACAGTGGCAATGCATGCTCCGAAACGCTGTATACACACGTACACGCACACACATATATATATAAGCCAACATTTTATGCATGAGAATATAAATATGGTAAAATGCCACGTACATGTTGTAGTCAAATATTTAAATATCGTCAGTAACATCAAATACATCTGAATCAATGATAAATCTTGATATTAATTTCATAAAAATTGCCCGACTTCAACTGCTGATATTGATTTTCGCATATGGGATCTTATTTTCTGTGACATCGACGGAAAAATTATTTATACATAAGCCTCTAGATGGCGCTTTAACAAAGCGCAGCGGCTGGCGGCTTCAAATAATCCATTCAAAAGGCCTATATATAAGGACCTGTGTAATTAATATTTTTTTTTATTATTTTGTATCATGTTTTTGATGTATTAATCTAAAAAAAATTAGTTTTAATTACCCGTTATCGAATTAGGTGTTTTTTCTCACCATTATTGTGACAAAGTTATGAAATAGGTTAATGTGATGTATAGGCCAAAAAAGTGCATGTTACTACATTAACTTTGCTCAGTCTTTTCTTTCTAATATAAAGTGTATGACACACCTTATATTCATCCAGATACAGTTCTGTGATCGATTTAACTTGGTAGGATATTATTCAGGCTAAACTGTATTATACTCCTGAATCATGAGTTAAAGTTTCCACGGCCTATATGCAAGGCATTAGCAATCACCTTATTGTGAGTTGACGTGTACGATTTCATAACAGTAAACTAGCTAATCTCAAAATAGCCGCTCCCATTTTCCGCGGATCGTTACTTTGTCTTTTTTTTCGTGAACGTACACGAAGTCTCCGGTATTAATTTTCCAATTATCGCTCTTGCCTCAGTTCCTTATTTAAAAGATATCATTACTGTTAGGAGCATGAATCAAAATTGTAATTCTGATTCATAAACGTATTATGGCTTATTGCAATTAAAATTTTAAACTGCGTATTATTAATATACGAGCTTTTCTATCCTTTTTCAGGGTTGGCTCGAGCCGGTAAATTAAAAAAAATCTTTCGCTCGATCAATATATGGGAAACTGTGCGTAAAACAATTTATTTTTATGTAGCCTAAACGAGTTTTTGCAACGCTTTAATTGGACGATAGATCATAAAAAAGAGGGCCTTGTATGGTTTGATTTTAAGAATAAAAATTACTAAATAATATGCAGGGTTAATAGAAAGGGGCAAACTTTCCCCTCTGAGGAAAGAGAGAAGATGAATGATGACGTAAGCAAATATGTGGTGAAATTATCAATTTTTTTTCTGAAGAGTACGGTAGCGGAGATGCATGGGCTTATCCGGGCGGAGTTTGTGTGCCGGACTTGTTTTGCTTGGAAACTTCAGGATTCAGCCAAAGTGAATAAACAGCGTGAGAAAATACACAGATTACTCGGCAAGTTTATATAACTTTAAAACAAATGGAATGAGGATGCCACCGTCACAGTTCTATAATCATCCTTTTACCATAAACACTGGAGCTCCTCACTTGAAAATACAGGTCTGCATGTGTCAAAACCAATGGTACGTGGATATCTTCAAGGATTTTTTTTTGTCGTTAGGAACAGATGTATGCTGCAGTGAACCAAGTACTTGTAGGAAAACACAGGGGTTCCTTCCTTCAAGACTACATGTAGACTAGTTAAAATGCCTTGGAAATGTAATAGGAAATGGTCATAAATTGTCACACAAGCTGTATAATACTCCATATTATGAACTTACTATTGTAACCTATACACGTCACCATGGTTACGGCAGAATATGTTAGAGTCACCACAAGGATAAGCCCATTTTATCTAGTTTCAGGTGCTGCAATCAAAGTTGTGACACAGTTAAAGGGTGCCTTTCCTACATGTATGGAAAGGCGGCCTAATAGTTTTGGATAAATGGTACAATAATGATTGCTGCAGTGCCCTCTGGTAGTTATTTCCAGAATGAAAAAAAAAAACAGGTTTCGAGATACTTTATATTTTAACAACACACACCCTCACACACACCTCTCTCTCTCTCTGCTTCCCTCTCTCGAACTGCAAGTGTTTCCCCAGCAACACAATCACTGCATTCACCCATTTTCTGTTTTGGATTCAAGGGATTACAATTTAGAACAGGCCAGAGAGCTAAAAATGCAGGGAAATCCTCAAAGTGCGTCAGTAAAAAGCTTGAAAGGGGCAATAATGAAAATCACAGGTGTGTTCATTTTCGTTATATCGTCTTAACAGACCACCGCACACTGTCAACTGTTATGCCCCCTGCCAACACTAACTGTCACCCACTGCCGCTACTTTAACTCACGGCAATGGGATGTATCTTCATTATTTGATGAAAAACGATGCGAGATTTGACGAGATATCAAATGACGCTATCAAATGCTGAAAATTATAGGTCATTAGCAAAATAAATGACAAAATTATAGCCATTTCTTTGAAAGGACAAATGGTATTATTTGACGACGAAAGGTGCGAGATATGACGAGATATGCACATATATCACTTTAACTAGATAAAGCTTCTGGAACAATAAAAAAAGACTAGACATCCCAAAGCAAAAAAAAAAAAGGACCAGATATAGGCAATTGTTCGAAATCTCGAATATTCTCGTTTGGTGGGGAAAAAAATGTTGCAGAAGCAAGCATTTCATAAAGCATGACATGAATATTCCATTTACACACACACACACACACATATATATATATATATATATACGGTGTCCATACAGGTGTTAGAGTACTCCTTCATATAATTATATATAGATCTACAGCCTGTCAGGGCGTAAGTAATATTTTCCACTGAATATTTGTAAATCAAAGCGTTATCCAATACCTTGAAATCATGTTTCATGGAATCATAAGCACCTATACCAGCTACTGCTTATATACGTCATGAACCCCTGATATCTATATGTGCATATTAATTAATCCATGCGTCACATGTCCATTAATGAAAAAGTCGGTGGAGTCTTTTCATTTGCATAATTGTACGTCACGCTTTAACTAAATGCCGTGATAACTGAATAACCTACGCTCTGTTAGGAAATTTTAAGAACCAAATACTGAGAACTTATCTGAAAAACATTCTTCACGTCCATGCAGTAAGGTGGTGACAGAAAGAGTTTAACTTCCTTGTTTAGCAGTAGGTATGAACTGTATGCAAGACGAGTATTTTTTTTAATTCTTGTTCTCTTTTATCCTGTTTTAGCTCTCTTTCATATTAACTAATAAAAATATCTCTTTTATATAAACTAACTAAGATAAATTAAAAGAAACAAACTTTACGTGATCGATTATAATGGAAATATTGTACTTCTATATATAATTATGTGCATTTGATGAACAAAACCAGCAAATCAGGATCCATTGACCTCTGGGGTATAAATGTAAATAACCAAGGCTGATATAGAACGGAACCGGGTCCAGTCGCCCCCCCCCCCCTTTTTTTCAACCGCTGCAACCTATTTTTTAAGGCCATTTTTTTGCGGACTGGCCCCTTTTTCGGACCTGGGGGCTTTCCTTTTAGGTTTAGCCATTAAACTTGTCATTAGCCCCCGTGGGTTGGACCCCCTCCTTTCCTAAATCCTAGATCTGCAACTGTAGAAAATATTTAGAATGAGTAACTAACGTGAAAGCGCCATCTTTTGTGCACCGGTATTTCATTTTCTCCATGCATGTAATAACTTGATACTGTTATTAATAATTTAAAGCTGCAAGACGAGCCACCTAGCTGGAATTCTGTGAAATTAAAAAAAAATAATTTCCAGTAAAATGTAAAAGACAACTTGGACAACAAAAACTGGATAGTTATAACATTGCCAGCACTGATGGCGCGCTCCCTCTTTTTCTACCAACAAAAATCTGGGATATGTATGGGAAACTATGCGTTATACCGATGACAGGGGTCGTAATAACGCCTTAATTTCCGCAAGTCTCAGACATGCAGGCAAACATGTGCACGGAAAGGTATTTTTCATTTTGCACCAATCGCTGGGTATGAACACCTAAATACATGTTTTCCACATTAGTATAGTTGATATAAGTAAGACAAACATGACACAGTATAACGAAATATTTTACAGATGATGTTACAACGACTCACAATATTTCCTATATTTTCCTATAAAAATGGTCTATAATTTATTATACTTTCCGGCATTCAGGCCATCAACTTCAAAATTGTCCATTTTTTTCACTGCACATTCGTGTTTCTGTTATATCAGTTTTAATATTGAAAACATTCAGTTCTTTATGCACGCAAGTGTGCATGTATTATAAGGAGGCATGTAAGATGGCAGAATTAGGTTTACACCGAACGAAGTTTGATAAAATGATAGGAAGCATCTTTAGCTGAAGGGCATTTTTTCTACGGAAAGGCAAACCTGCATTAATGCCTTACCGCTGGAAAAGTGAGAATTTCATTGTATTACGATCCCTGGTTGAAACGTGGTAATACCTAAAACCTAAATACCTAAAATATATATGTCTTTATTCGTACAAGGAAGTACAGTACATTATATGCAATGAAAAGAAATATGAAATAAATGAAAGATATACAGAAAGAAGGAAGGAAAAATGAAAGTTCAGTCCGTTCCTATTACAAAATCGGTTGATAATAAATCAATTAGCGTTTTAACCTCATCGGAGGTCAAATGCGAGGTACATATCCCATCTTTGCATTCTATCAATTCTGACAGTAAATCTATGTTAATGGATGTTGTTTCCATCATCAACTGTCTCTTAAGTATCTTTATATTTCTAATGTCGCGTTGTATGCATGGTTGTGCATCTGACTTTTCAGATATCGTAAGTTGCCTCCAAGTACACCAATTGAGGTATAATGAGCTCTTTTTGTCCGAAAATTTACAAAATCATTTGCAACATGTATGTTCAGAAATAAATTTATAAAGCGTGAGCTGATTATATTATCAGAGCCGGAGAGCCCGCCAATCCATGTACAATATTCTTGTGCGAGTTATATGGCAAGTGCCATAGGTGACGCATGCAGAGCCTTATTATATGATGTACGACTTATGCTTTAATAACCAGGTTTGACAGCCGTAAAAGGAACAACAATAAGAGTGAAATGGCCTGTTCTTAACCTTGCTATAGACAGACATCCGAAATGCGCCGTTAAGGTGTTAAAGCTTGCAATAAATTTGATTCTTTTACCGAAGACGTCATTGTTATCTGACAAGTTCCAAGTTACTGTATTACCCAAGTACTGTACAGAACCCTGCCATTCTAGGGCTACACCATTTAAAACGATCTTATCTGATCTAGCTGGAAACACCCTATTAAAATTACACATTTTGTTTTCTTTGCGTTATATAACATATCAAATTCTTCGGCAAACGTTTCACATTCTTTAACCATCTGTTGAAGCCCCGGCCGACTCGGACATAAGAGCGTAAGATCATCCGCATAGCCAACAGCACCAGCAAAATAATTTCCAATATAACATCATATTCCCTTATTTGTGAGACGTTTTAAAAGCTCGTCCATATAAATATTAAACAGAAGGGGGATAATACACCCACTTGGCGTACACCATTATTAGCACCAAACTGTTCAGATTCAACATCATTCCATTTTGTCTTAATAACAGGTCTCTGGTAGATATCTGCTAGTATTCTAATGACAGTAGGTGAAACATTGCGTTTCAGGAGTAAATGGAACAACATTTGGTGCTATCCCTCATCGAGCTGCACGTGACGTTATGTATTAAGCTACCAGCACTTCTTGGCTCTTGCACACTTAATTGTTTAGATATATACTAGCTGTATCCGCCCCTATCCTCTTTGTTCTATAAATGATGTCCTTTGGCTTGATATGATTTTTACATACATTAATCGAACTCGACGCCACAATCTTCACGCAGATTATACCGTCATTTCAAAACGCATAAATAATCGACGGTGTCAATACTGAAGACATTTTCATGATTTACGTTTGTCCTCATCGATTTCATCGATCGTTGTCTCTTGTCTCAGGCTTTTGAAATCACCAATAGGCCACACACACAAAAAAAATGGTCTATATGCATGGACTCTGGCAACAAAATATGGTGCGAGCAAACGTTTTATTTTTCCTTTAAAAGTAGAGACACAATAGGCCTTATAGCAAGCATGCTTAGAGAATGCAAAAAAAAGTGCTTCATGATTTGAAATGGTCTATATGCTCAACACTTGATTTAGTCCATTTTCATAACTCTAAGAAATATTTCAGGGAATTTGTGCAAGCGTTTGAATAAGCAACTTTACCAAAGACCTGATCTTCTTTTGCCATAAACAATCCAAGATAAATAAGAGCGTCGAATCCGTATTTTTTTTTGTATGGCCATAGGTCAAACTCCTTTTCTTTTAATATTAAGTGCACAAATGGAAATAGATTAATAGATGCCATCAGGGTCGGAGTTAGTGGTGGGGCGGGGCTAGTAATTACAAATCCCCTTACAAACCAGTTGAGAAAATAATATTATATAGGCCTACGTGCACATTATTAAATATTTGAAAGTAATTAACCTTTTACTTTATATTATATTACTTGAGTTATTATACTTTTTTACCTTTATATGCATCAACAAAGATCCCCCCTTCCCCCTTCCCCCTTGCCACCTGCTTACCCTCCTTATATTGATAGCCTATTGTGGGCTTATAAATTAAATGAACATAACAGAGACTGATTGTTCCTCTTTGGAACAAAAATGATAACGTAAAGTGGTTGAAACCTTATGTGTGTCTAAATGCTATACTTTACCTTACTACATTATATTTTCACATACATCCACAAATTGGTCTGAAAACCTTAAAAAAACTGCGGCGGCTGAGAGTGGGGGGGGGGGGGGGAGCGGATTCCAGACCCCGGGTCATTTGTTCCGCTTATGCAACTAACAAGGTATGCAAATTCCCGTTTCTTTTTTATATAAACAGCTTAAAACATAAATCTTTAATTCACATCTTCCTTACATCGATCTATCCTTGATGGTCTAACAAAAATAATTATTAATATATGTAACCGGTCAAAGATCTAGGAAAATCTGATGTGCTCGAGTCCTATTCTAGCTGGTTCCTATATAAGTACTCAGTTTAAGTAGGTTAAACATCATCAGTCATATCGATGTATGAATTTCTTGACACGAGATCAGTGCCATGCCACAAATGAATGTTAATATATTTGTAGGCCTACATATAGCGACAGCTTGTCACCCCAAACGTCGATTTTAGATGAACTGAATCCAGGCCCTTTCAGTTTATTTCCGAAGGCCTGATCGAGTGTCATGTTGTCATGGCTAAAGCCTATATATACATATCATATTGATCGAGACAGTATATCCCACTGAAAATCTATATTTTCTTCAACTTTTAGAATAAAAAACGAGCCAACATTACTCATCTCCTTAAATATATTTCCTCAACTCCGGTAAAAAAAGTAGGCCTATACCGGGTTTATCGGTTAGTTAATTTATATGTTTAAATAAATATATCTGCTGAATTCTCCGTCCCTCCGGTAATTCTCCATGGTTTAGTGTGTACGGTTTACATCATGTGACTTGCCCGCTCACATGACACTTGCAGGTCCTGTGACAACAACGCCGGCGTTATTTAAAGTAAATACCTCTCAGACTAGTTCATATAGGTTATTCCCGACAAACAGACCACATCAGATCTATTTTATCCTCCAGAGATGATCCGTTTCTTCGCTTTGCTGGCTCTTGTGAGCTGTACTGTTGCTGATATTTTGTCCCACGCCTGTTACCACCCAAAGTACGATGCGCACATCACAGGTGTCAAGTAAGTTTTAATTTCCTGATAATTTTAAGTCCGTTTTCAAAGTTGTACTTTAAATAGTTACTGTTAATAATTGTAATTTACGCTGTCTACAGGGCTTTAGTTTCATGATTTTTTTTAACTGTCGGTTACTCATTATGCATACATGTAACTTTAGATTGTTCATAAATTTAATTTAAATATTAAGTTATAAATAAAATAACATATAAGAAAAAAAGATTGTATTTTTTATGAGTAACATGATCTGTCCTATACTGCTATAGCCAATTTGATTGTTTTTTAATTTCAAATCATAGATATAAAATTTTGACAAATATTGTTACTTTGCACATCTTTTTTTATACATGTCTCAGTGTGCAGTGCTATATAAATTATAGCTACAGTTTTCAGTATATATATATATATATATATATATATATATATATATATATATATATATATATATATATATATATATATAAACCAGTATTTATATTGTTAAAGTATTTACATGAATACAGATACTTCACCATTTTGTATTGAAATACATTATAAAATATTAATTTAATATTTCATTAATAATTAAGTTTGTGATTGAATTCTTTATGATGACTCATTGACCTTGTTTTTAACACAGATGCACTGAACAACCCCGTAGATCTTTTGTTTAATAATAATGACATCACAGAGCCCAGTCAAATGATTATATATACTCCATTTACCATATTCATTTCACAATGATTGACATGTGATGTCATCCTGGCATGATGCATTTTGATATCATTTTGATGTATTTCTGTACAGTTTAAATGCAGTTATCAAGCATCATTTTCCACTCAAGAATATCTTTATTAGATTGAAGACATGCAGGACAGTATATGCAAGATCTCATCATTAATGCCAAAGAGGATAAACTGTATATATATATATAAATAACTGTTCAAAATGGCAAAGTTTATGGTAAATGCTGATAATCCTGTCTTACACCTGGTTCTGTTTTTAGCATACAGGTTGCAAAGTCATGACAAATATGTCCGATACATGGTTTTCTATTGGAATTAAATAAACAAGACACCTTTCATAGGTATGTTTTATTCTCACTACAAGTCGAGAATGATCTTTTAATATACATTGTACCTGGACTTAAGTAGATATATAATAAAGCATTAAAGACAGGATCATATGGCCTCAACTGTTTACAGGCTCACTAAAGTCCACGCTCAATTAGCACCTAGAACTTCCTCATATGACTAGATTCTTGGACGATGAACATTTTGCATATCAAGTGCTAAAGATTGGCATAAACATAAAGTTAGCCCTCTCTGTATGATCAGCTGATATGTTGCTAAAGAAACAATCAAAGGTGAGCAAGATACTGTATTATAAATGTAAAGAAGGTAATAATTGATCAAAATCTAAAATAAAATTTAAACAGGAAGAGCTTTAACCTTTTTTTACCCACCAAGCTCAATCAGGAAGTTTTCTCAGATAAAACCAACCGTGTAAATACTCAGATGAATT
Organism: Sipunculus nudus; assembly: GCA_026874595.1. Lineage (NCBI taxonomy): Eukaryota > Metazoa > Annelida > Sipuncula > Golfingiida > Sipunculidae > Sipunculus > Sipunculus nudus. The sequence continues at coordinate 60,941,754 of CM049318.1, forward strand.
CATGGTTGACATTTTTATATGAGCTTCGCAGTAAATAATTACTGAGTTCTTGATATGAAGGAAATGGTTTGGCAGAAAACTTCTTAATAGTTGTAAGTATTACCTTTTCCTTAATAAGTGTTTGCATGATAATATAAATGTGTAATTAACAAGGAAGATTTCCAAGGCTCAGACAATCAAAGAGAGATTCATAGCAGGCAGATAAAAATAGACAAATTAATAGGATTGCAGGGCTTTACATTAACTATTGGAAGTACTTGTCAAGCATTTAGCATTTACTTGTTCTACATCATGTAGGCTACATGAAAGTTACTTGTCCAACAAAAATCATTGATCTCAAACAGGAAAACTAAGTGTTCTCCACATGATATTTTTGCAGATGAAAATACAGGTAATTTAAGGAAGCAGGTATTTTTCATACAATTTCATTTCTCCAAAGAAAAGGCTAACTGAGAATCATTTTTTTAAAGGTTTATATCTTTGAGTAAAATCTGTAAAGTTTTTTTTTTTTGGACCACATTGCCCAGGTGGGCAAGTAGGAGCCTGACTTTGGTTGCCCAGCCATCATTTTCTAGAACATTTGCTGTCCCCCGGCAAGTGTTTTATTATTAATGTTCAGCCCTGCGTTGATAAGCCTTTGAAAATTTCAGAAGTTTGTGAGAACCTGATATGCTAAATGTCATCTGAAAATATACTTTCACTTCAAATTGTACATTGAAATCCATAAGGTGCTGAAAATATTCAAAGTCAACCTTGATCTGTTGATAGGACAAAACCCAGGCCCCATGAATACCTTGATATGGCCAGCATCCCAAAATCCATGGACTGGAGGAATGTGAATGGAAAGAGCTATGCCAGTACCACACGTAACCAGCACATCCCACAGTGTAAGTTTATATCAGCACCACATAACTAACACATCCCTGGGTGTAAGTTATCAGCACCACACATAAATAACACATCCCACGGTGTAAGTTTATATGCAGCACCACATATATCTAACAAATCCCACAGTGTAAGTTTATATCAGCACCACATAACTAACACATCCCACAGTGTACGTTATCAGTACCACACATAACTAACACATCACAAAGTGTAAGTTTTCAGCACCATACATAACTAACACATCCCAAAGTGTACGTTTTCAACACCACACATAACTTACACATCCCACACAGAAAGTTATCAGCACCACATAACTAACACATCCCACAGTGTAAGTTATCAGCAGCACGCATAATTAAACATCCCTTAGTGTCAGTATCAGCACCACACATAACTAACACATCCCACAGTGTAAGATATCAATCAGCATGACACATAACTAACACATCCCAAAGTGCAAGTTATCACCACAACACCTACCTTACACATACCACAGTGTAAGTTATCAGTACCATACATAACTAAACGTCCATTAGAGTAGGTTAACAGCACCACACGTAACTAACACATCCCACCCTGTCAGATATCAGCACCACACAGAATTAGCACATCCCACAGTGTAAGTTATCAGCACCACACATAACTAACATATCCCTAAGTGTAAGTTATCAGCACCATACATAACAAACACATCCCTTAATGTAAGTTAACAGCACCACACATAACCAACACATTCCTCAGTGTAGGTTATCAGCACCACATATTAATGAAACATCCCACAGTGTACATTATCAGCATCACACATAACTAACACATCCCTTAATGTAAATTATCCTCACCAAACATAACTAACACATCCCTTAACTAACACAATCTCCAGTGTAAATTTATATCAGCACCACATAACTAACACATTCCCCAGTGTAAGCTTATAACTGCACCACATAACTAACACATCCCCCAGTGCAAGTTTATAACAGCACCAACATAACTAACATATCTCACAGCGTAAGTTATCAGCACCACACAATTAACACATCCTACAGTGTAAGTTTTTAGCACCACACATCACTAACACATCCCATAGTGTAAGTTATCAGCATCACACATCACTAACACATCACACAGTGTAAGTTATCAGCACCACACATAACTAACACATCACACAGTGTAAGTTATCAGCACTGCACATAACTAACACATCTCTAAGTGTAAGTTATCAGCACCACACATAACCACCACATCTTCAAGTGTAAGTTATTTTCACCACTCTTGGTACGTCAACACAATGTGTTGATATTTGATATCCTATAATACTAATTAGTTCTACAGATTTGATAGAAACATGCAGATTTTATTGATTGATTTAATTATATGATGAGGCATTTAAACAACTAAACATGTTGTTATAGCTTAATTAGAAGGGCAGCAATCAGGAAATTATGTGCTCAACCACAAATTCTTTACTTCTTGAGTCATTCATGATATGTAAAGGACATAAACATATTGTATGTAAAATTTATATGTAAAAGTTTTAGCTGCATTTATTGTATCGCCAGACAAAGTCGGGGGATACTACGTTTTCATACCTGTCCCGCCGCCGCGTATAAATCTTGTTGGGGCGATAACTCAAAAAATTTTTCACGGATCTTTACCAAACTTGGTATATGTATAGATATGGATGAGAGGACGACGCCTATTTTTAATGAGTCATGACCTTGACTAGGAGAGTGTCCTTGACCTTGAATAGGTCCAGTATTGGGGAAAATCACACATCTTCTTAAATATCTCAAGAAATCTTGCATGGATTGATCCCAAAATCAAGTTGATGGAAGATCATGGATAGGGTTGTCATGTTCCAGAAACTGGTGGCGCCACCTATTATTCTTTACTTGTTTTTGTGCCGTTTAATACCCCCAAAATTGCTACCTGACAGTACTGTGAGCATTATAAGTCAAAAACTAATGGACAGATTTCTTTTATATTATGCATATACATAGATATGGGTAATGGGATGATGTTTATTTAAATTGGGGTCATGACCTTTCCTATGAGAGTGGCCTTGACCTTGAATATTGCCATATATGGTGGAAATCACACAAAATCATTAATTTCTCAATAAGGAATGCATGGATGGGTCCAAAAATCAACTTGACCGAAGATCTTGGATAGTAATGTCATGTACCAGAAACAGGTGGCGCCACATGCTATTCTTTTACTTGTTTTCGTGCCGTTTAATACCCCCATCATTGCCACTCAACAGTACTGTGAGCATAATAAGTCAAAAACTAATGGACAGATTTCTTTTATATTATGCATATACATAGATATGGGTTAGGGGATGATGTATATTGAAATTGGGGTCATGAACTTTTCTATGAGAGTGGCCTTTTCTTTGAGTGTGGTCTGATATTTATTGTTGCTGAAGATGGGGGGGGCCTATTCTTAAAAGGGGGGGGGGATTAATTGTCTGGGGATACTATGACACCTGCAGTGCCAAGAAATATCTAGTTTAGCCTGAAGTCATAACAAAAAATATGTCAATGCCTGTTAAATATTTTCAGATTTGTAGAAACATCAATAGGGTTAACAGGCCTGCCTCAAGTAAATCAGAAAAAAAAATAAAAATAATTAAGGGCTCCAGAAATTAAACCAAAAAGAGGAAGTTGCTCAAAAATAAGAGGGAAAGGTAAAATTCATGACAGCTTCACCCTCCAAAGATGCGCTTCATGTATATATATATATATATATATATATATATATATATATATATATATATATATATATATATATATATATATATATATATATATATATATATATATGATATGCCAAAATGCATATAAATAATTCCAAAATGCCCAATACATTAATACATGTTCAGCCCATATGCCTTTTTAGACAGATGGACATTTATTTAAGAAAAACTATGAATTGTTCCATTCTTACTGAATTGTACCTCAGTAGTGTTATACTTGAAAATGGAAAAGAGTGCTCCTGAGAAAATAAGTTAAAAAGAGTGACCCCTAAGTGCAACTCTGCTGGCCTGGTTGATGCTTGTTACATATGTTGTAATATCTAAACTGTGGGAAAATCCACAGGATTCATGGATATGACATATGTAATGAATTGTGGAAAATTAAAGAGGGTTAATGTTTGTGACATATGTTTCAGATTGTGGGTCTTGTTGGGCCATGGGATCAACCAGTGCACTGGCAGACAGAATAAACATCAAGAGGCAGGGGGCGTGGCCATCAGCATACTTGTCAGTCCAGAACGTGATTGACTGTGGTAATGCTGGCTCCTGTCAAGGGGGCGGAGACATGGGGGTGTACCAGTATGCTCATGATAAGGGAATCCCTGATGAGACATGCAACAACTACCAAGCTAAAAACCAGGGTGAGTACCACAGAGTACACACACCAGACTCATAAAAAAGCATACTTCAGAGTACTCTAGTTTACAGAGTACATGTCAGAATTTTGGTACATGTCAGAATTCAGAGTATATCCTAGAATTCATAGTACATACCATTATTCAGATTAAATATCAGAATTCAGAGCACTTACAGCAGAATTCAGAGTACATGCCAGAATTCAGATTACACACCCCATCAGAATTAGGGTATACAAACCAACATTTAGAGCACATACACCAGAATTCAGTAAACACACACCCAAATCCACAGTGCACACCAGAATGCAGAGCACATACACACTCACAAGAGTTCAAAATGCAAACTCCAATTAAGAGCACACACAAACACATACACCAGAATTTATAGCACATGTACAAGAGTTTACAATACACACACCAGTTTAATGCACAAACTAAAGAGTTCAGAGTGCACACACCAGAATTCATAGTGTACACAGAGCAAGTACACAGTTGTAACACATACACAATTATAACACTACAGTGTTATCAAAGCTGATTTTGTCTTTCTGAGCAAACCTAATTGGCCTTTGTCTTTGATCCTGAAACAGGCATGTTTTGTTACTACCAGAGTCTTAAAGTTAAACTGCTAAATCCAGATAGTCCATGGTGGTATACCCTCTGACCTACAGTTACAGTTCATTAAGTAATTGGGTCATTTAGGAAGGAAGATGTATTGACCTTTTGTATATATGCATTTTCAGAATGTGACCCTTTTAACCAGTGTGGATCATGCACACCCCAGTCCTGTTACAAGATTGCCAACTACACACTGTGGAAGGTTGGAGATTTCGGCCGCGTCTCTGGCCGGGACAAAATGATGGCTGAGATCTATAAGAATGGACCAATCAGCTGTGGCGTCATGGCAACCACTAAATTTGAGGCCTACAAGGGTGGTGTATACAAGGAGGAGCATGACGAGGCCTTTGTAAGTGTGTGTTCTGTTGTTAAGGTGCTGGTCTGGGTAAACCCCTAAAAATTAAAATCCATCCAATTTGTTTTAAGTTCATGTAAGACCCCAAAGAATATTTATTTATAATTTTAAACCTGATACAGTGTTCTTTCTAATGCTATACCTGTTGATGAAATTTCATTATTTGGTATAATTTTATATATATATACAGTGAAACCTCATTGTGTAAAAGTCGAAGGGACCCTCAGAAAATTTCGACACATTCGAGGTTTCGACACAAGAGGGTTTTTATACCGGTATTGTAATAATCTAACTAGAGTTGTCCAGAATATGGAGTCTGTAACTTCAACATAAGTTGGGAATTAAACTTAAGTGCACATATTAGTGGACCAAACTGTCTGGCTGGTGAAGCTTGCTTTCCCAGCAAAGTGGTTTGAACACCGGGCATTTGCACCACTGATATGTTTTGGAATCTGGGATCAGTCCAATATTTTCCCTTATCAAAAGTATACACAAGGAATGGGGGCTCATCAAAAATGACACCCAACTTTGGGGCTCAGGCCATGGTGGTTTGAAGTAATTGGTAATTACCACCACCTAGTTCACCCGAAAATTGTCTTCTGGGTAAATTAAATGCTCCTCTTAGAATAAATATTGTGTGAGAGAACCAGACAGCTAGGACAGGTGTATTGTGTTACTGGTAGTTTGTGATGTCTCTGTGTTGCGATTGACAGATCAACCACATCATCTCCGTGGCCGGCTGGGGAGTGGATGAGAATGGCGTGGAATACTGGATCGGGCGCAACTCCTGGGGTCAACCTTGGGTCAGTCTAAGATTTTACACTTTTTTGTTGCAAATGTTTTTTCATATATACAGGTAGTTACATATCAGATATGTTTGGCAGAATTACGCTCTTTATACAGCGCTTTACCTATAGGCCTACTACCTATATTGTAAGAGCTGTTTGTTTTGACCTTGTATCCTGAGTCACTACACCAGAGGGGAGCACTGTATTTTGGTCCATTAAGATGAGACCTGATGCCGGAAAATCAGTAGCTTCTTTAGAAGTGCAAGATTTCTGCTGCCTCGGGGGCGCAGGCAAAATTTGCTTTTGCTATTATCTATGATGTAGGACAGGACTCCTTGGCTTGGACGTGGTAGTCCTGGACTCAGACAAGATCTCAGGACTGGAGGTCAGGACTCCAGAAATCAGACAAGTCCATCTCAAATCTAGCAAGAAAAAATTTAATCCTGTAATAGCTGATTTTCATTTTGAAAAACATATAATTAAGACTTATATAAATGAATTAAAAGTAACTTGAAAAAATTACCAGGGAAGACTATATTACTATACATACCATCATACTATTCATCATCTCTGCATTGCATGGGAGCTAAATAAAGATAAAAAATTAATTAAAAAGCTGGTGTGAACTAATATTTAATACACTTAATTGGACTGGGATTTAAGTTTTTAAAGATCCTGACTTGAAGATGGCTGACTTGAATCTCAAGATTTTGGATTTGATAGGCTTGGATTCAAATTCATCTGAAGCCTGCTTTTCAGACGATGTTTGATACTTTTCCAGGGTGAGAGTGGATGGTTCCAGATCGTAACAAGCAAGTACATGAACGGACAAGGAGACAAGTACAACCTGGGAATCGAGAAACAATGTGCCTACGCTGATCCTATTGTACAATAACTGTACTAGTCATTCATATATGTAAAAATATATATATATATATCCTGTGGTTGTCTTTTTGTTTGCAGGGGTTTTATATCTTTGATATTCATGAATTGAAATTATTGTGAAAATAACAATTTTGTGGGGAAAAAAGACCAATGTGAACAGTCATTTATGCCTCATTTGCATATTATGCGCACATTATCCATGCCTATATTATCTTAAGTCAAAAGGCAAGAAATTTATAATTATATATAGATAATAGTTCTATTAGTGTACCTATAAACCTAAGTTGGATATTATTAATAGTATCTGATCTTTATTTCATCTGTCAGTAATGAACATTGATTTCTGCTTGTTTGATATATCCTAGAGCCTTTTTATAAATATATATATATAATTATATATATATGACAGGAGGTCTTATAGAGAGGTTCCATTATATATATATATATATTCTGCAAGAAACAATGCTCGAGTGCTCTATGGCTATGGTATTGAACCAGAGCTGTATAGTTGTACAAATATGAGGAATCACCTTATAACTATATTTAACTGTATTGTATAACTATATATATATATAATGTATGAGGATGTATGAAATAAATCAGAATATTAATATGTGATGGCTTGAGCACAGGATGCAGTTATGATTGAAGGCAGCATTTACTCTGATGTGTACATATGTTATCACAAATTCAGTACAGCTTCCTGCTGCCTTTTCCCTCGAAAACTTTCTGCATTCCTTTGTAGAATATATAACACTATCTGCTCAGTAATAATGACCATTGCTTCAACTGAAACTGATATAAAGTAATTTGTATGTCTTTGTTACAAACTGGACCAAACCTGAACAATCTAAAATTATCGCCAAAAAATGAGCTACTTTCAGTGGAACTGACTGTAATGTCAAATGAGCCCTGTATACCAACAAGCTATTTGGCCGCAGTAATTTAATGAAAATGCATATACCTCTTTTAGAAAATTAGGGATAGCCAAAGCTTATTCTGCAATAAAATTTGACACCATGTGATACAGTTTACATACATATATTGTATATTTATGTGTACAGTGGTCACATGGTAAGATTATGAACTGTAGACACATCTTCTTATCTCACTCTGTTGAATGGCACATGACTGGCCATAGTTTTATGGTACAAGGATAATACAATTAAAGTCACGGGACCAGTCCAGGGGTTCTCTCCAGACCTGATTTATGTCACCATTTTACATACTTTTATCTAGGTGCAGGTCACATTATTTATGCAGAACTTGTCAATGAAAATTGAGATTAAGGGATGTTGCTATCATGATGAGCTATTTTATGTTTGTTTGAAGATAAACTGCAGTGTCATGGCAGTAATGATTACTTATGAAGTTAAATAGATGTTACATAGACATGAATATGTACCTTATCTTCATTTATAAAGAGCTGCCTGGCCAACTATGGTCGTCCATGTTCTCTATGCATTTTCTCTTTTTGGATGTCACCATTCATTTCTTTTGTTTTTATAGGATTTAAACTTGCATGCAGAATCTTAATTGGATCATTATTGACATTATAAGTAACAGAAAAAACCTGTTATTATCACCCTATATATGTATAGCTAGTGCGTTCTTGCTAAACAATTCTTTTAAGTTGAACAAAATAATATTTTATGTTAGTCTTTTTCAACTGTTTATTAATGATGTAATTATTGTTAAATTCTGCATTTTGTTTTAGGTTATATATCGTGCTGTTTTAGAACTGTTTCTGTACTTATATTAATTCTGGTACTACACCCATGTTTATTAGTGAATCTGTGAGCTTATACGATGGTGCGGCGTCTTCCGTCCGCTGTCCAAGGTTGGCTGTCCGCCGTCCATGGCTGTAAGCCAGAAACCGTCGGAGCAAGCAGCTCCAAATTACATCTAAGAATTAGTCAAACTTGAAACTTGCTGTCCTAGAGCTTATTGTTGGGTATCTTCATTTTCTTAGATTTTATCGAGAAAAAGCTTAAAAACCTTTAAAAATCTTCTTCTCTGAAACTGTTCAGCCAAATTGTCCAAAATTTCACAGCAACATTTTGCTGAAATCATAATGACAAAGGTAGATATGCAGGACATAAGAGGATCAATATTAAATTTAAAAAATAAACCTCCATTTATACTCTCAAACTTTGCAGAGGTTTGCATTTGGCCTGTAGGCCTTGTTTATTAGCTTCATGTTGATGTTGGAATAATAATACAGGTCATGATAATGAAACTGATATAAAATTTTTCCATTAAATACCCAATAGACATTGACTTGGCACCTACTACAGCAACACCATTTTAAAGCAATACAGGACATTACCAGGGTTGGTTTTCTGCCGGGCAGATAGGTATTTCTGCCCTGCCCAGGGCAGAAATAGGGCAGAAATACCTTTCTCCCGGGCAGAAATAGTTTCTGCCCGGCAGAAATGGCAGATAGATAAGACAGAAATTGCTACATATGGCAAGGGGTTATCTATATAAGATTTATCACTTGAATAACAATAATATAGTATGAGAAACCATATTTAATAAAAATCTGCTGAAATACATATATTATAAATAAATATATATACATATGTATCCAAATTTTGTATACATCAAAGTGTAACTGGAGTCGGAAATGCATCAAAGTATCAACACTCACTGATCTTTATCAGACTAAACCAGTTCTTCCTTAATATAAGCACTCTTTGTGGATTTTTTTTTATAGATTACATGAGAAAAATGGCTCTTTTAAGACTACTGTTTTCAGTTCAGTTTCAGTCACTTACAGTCCTCACTGGTAGAAATATCTTGGATACTTAATAATCAAGGTCAACAGTGCCTCTTAACATTCTGTAACAAAAAACTAGCTTGGAGGCCTTCTTTACACCCAATCTGTTTCTTAACTTGGAGTGAATGTAGCTAAAGTTGCTGAATATCCTTTCAATAGAGGCCGAAGAGGCAGGGGCAGAAAGCAATTGAACAGCCAGTTGAGTGAACTTGTGGTTCACACCACAAGCTTGCCACCATGGCACTGGGGCTGTGTTGGTGGCACTCTCTGTGAAATAACTTGCTGGAAATGGTGCAGATTTTGACTGGTACTGTATCCTTTTTCATGGAGGTGGCTGTTCAGAGGTAACACATTATTTATAATGTTCTCTGAGTCTGCATGGTTAAGGTAATTGTCTGTTTCCACAGTTGCTGCATTCAGCTAGGGTTTTACCATTAACCTCAACCTCAAGGAAATGTACCCATATAGGGTCTTTCTTTCTTCCACCTTTGAACATGATTACTTACACAGCCTAATGACAATGTGTCCAGTAGTAGTGTTCAAGTGAATGATTATCAGTAATCCTCAAGTATCATTATATAAGGTGAATTACCTGCACAGTGTCCACTTGTCATGGTTAACCTGCCTAAACTTCCCATTGGTAAATTGCCTAAAATGCCCATCACATGGCTATTGTATTGCTTTCCCCTGTTTGTTATTACAACAGCTCAATACAGGACTGGGGCAAGGGGAGTGATGATGTGCATGGCTGGAGCTAATTAGTGATGTACTAATCTCACTAGGTACAATAGTCAATTACAAACATGTCATTTATTTGATACTGTTGTTAATGTTACAAAAAGTTACAAAAAAGTTTATCCTCCTTCTTTATGTAGTTGCTCTTTTTTTAAAATATGTTTACCACAGTTTCAGGGTATTTCTGCCCTAAGGGCAGAAATAAGGGCAGAAAACCATGGCAGAAATGGCAATGGCAGAAACTTACCAACCCTGGACATTACAGTTTAAGCACACATTATTTTCAATTTGTTAAGAAATGGATGGATAAACCTTTTCAATAGTTACTTTAATGACCACAAAGGTATGTAATTAGTGACCTGCACAAATACTCAGATCATACTGTTGACTCAAGTAATAGATAGCAAGGTCTCGTATACTGAAGACTTCTTGACAGCAGTGCCACTATAACAGTGATAATACTGTACGTAACACAGGAGTGTCAAGATGAGATAAAAAAGAACCAAGATTCATAAGATATTATAAACAATTGTTCTTTATTTACAATTACTCTGGCTCCAGAAAAACGGTGGTTGCACTTAATGCTGATCTATCTCATTTGCATGATTTGATTATATTTCAAGCTCATTTGCATGATTTTATTGTTATTCAAGCTATGGATTATTGTCTCTTGTAAAATGAATTTTTACTCTTTTTGCATTATAATTATAAGGATTATCAGCAGTGCTGGGGTAATCCAGTAGAATTGTACATGAATAACTATGGAAATGTAATTTGCAGGGGTAATTTTTGCACAAAATGTTCTTTGATATATAATTAAATACTCAAAATAAAATTGTTTTTCTTAAGTTTAACTGATGAATGTGGTCCCAGATTTGCAGACTGAATCGGTACCCCCTTTTTCTTTAGGGTTAGGACTTAGTCTAGTGGTTAAGGAGATCATGGTCCTCTGCTGGAATCACGTTGGTACCTCAAAGTCAAAAGGATGAAATCTCGATAACGCCCTCAGAAGTATGCTCCTGTATTAAAAACATGTAATGACTTCTGGATTTTCTTAGTGATGTGCATATAAAACCTGAAATTGCTCAACTGTTATAAGATGTAATATTTTCATATGGTGACCTTCATTCCTATTCAAAAGACAGCACCAACTACAGGCAATGGACCAAACCTTTTAAATAGACGTAATTTAATTTCTTTAGAGATAGAACATGGATTCCAAGAAAAGTCTGTTCACTCAGTTTGGGAATTTTTCTTTACTAATTATCCATTACTTTTAGGTTGTCTTTTCTCTGCACAGCTACTGCTATCTACCATAAGTAATCTCATGATTAGCAGTGACACTTAAAAGAAGTTTGTTACTATTTTTAGAAGCTACCATTCACATAATATACTGCAAATACTCTTTATGTGGATATAACTATAGAGTTGTAAAATAATAACCAACACACAAGTAAAGTATAAACAAGCATTTAATACCAAGTGACATATAATGCATCTCGAATGGCTAGAGTTGACACAAATAGGCGGGGAGATGGGTTTGGTGCAGTGACACTGAAAACATACATGTATCTGTCCACAGCCGATCAAATATGGCAAGCAAAAAGGACCACCCAATGCATCTTACTGTATATGCTTCCAGACCCACAATTCTGTCCTAAGCCTGTAAGGTTATTTAAATGGGTCTGTTCAGTGTCTTCACAAAAGCTATATAATGTAGCTACAACTGGTTAACTTATTACAGAGACTAAAAATAAGATCCCATATAAATGTATGCAGTGTGTATGTGTATATATGCAGTGAGAACAAGGACACCCATAATTTCATTGAATATACTAGTATGCTTTACTCTGCAGCATAAACTGGGATACAGTAAAATGCTGCAGGACTTCAGTCATCTGCCACAGGAATACTCTGTTACTGATGTCAAAGTGTTGGCTTTCTCCCCATCTGTTATCATTTGTATGTGCTTTCAATCACTACAGAGAGTGACACACATTTTTTCATGAATAAATCTAAGGGAACGTGTCCAATTTTTATATGTTAACTACTCCACATATACTACACTTCATACACATATATGGAATGCCATCTTAACATAACTGAGTGACAGAGGAACCATTGTGGTCCTCTGCTGTGTACACTCATATTTCACATATAAACACATTGTGTGTGTGTGTGTGCGTGTATTGCAAAGCCTGCAAAAGTGTTCAATACATCAAGTTTGCTCAATGGAATGTAATCAGTTCTCTACCATTCACCATCTTAGCTGATACCTGCACTCGGTTTGCTTCTAATCCAGATTTTACAGAACCGGTCTGCTTTAGTTCTGAAGAGGTATGCACAGCACAGAAGTTCACTTTAATCAAGCCTATATTGGTTATTTATTATATAATGTGAATTTGCTCTCCGCATGATGCCTATAGTTCTGTGCTGCAACAATGGAGCAATACATGAGAAAGGCAGCATCCAATGTCGAACATTTAATGACAGCCTGAAAATAGCCTCATACAGACCGCAACAAATTTGTTAGTACATCTTAAGAAATAGTTTACTGTAAACAGGACTGATTTTAATCAAACTTCTGATCCCCAAAATGTGGACTCAATTAGACCGAACTGATGTGGATCAGAGGCCTAGAGCGGACACAGAGTTTTCCCGATTCAAGATCCAGATTATAACCAAGTGCAGATAAGGCCTTAGCAAGCCATCCAAATGTTCTACTGCATAACCTGTAGAAGATTCAAGATGTGTTTATTATACTGGAGTTAACAAACAGGACAAAATAAAAACACTTGACATTAACTTGGACCTAGCGATGAACATTAAGAATTCATTTCATATCATGATTGTATAATTGTTCAAATCTGCTGACACGTGCAGAATCAGATTTATTTACATCTTCATTACTGTAATAAAAAAATGCACCATCCGTCAGCAGCTAAAACAAGCTCAGGTCGTGGGTTCCTGAAAGCTTTCCTATTGATCTAAAATAAATAAGGCAAACACTGCAGGAGAGAACTTGAGTTCTGTCACGTGCATGAGTAGATTGGACAAGTGATATATATATATATCTTTTTTTGTATGTGGTACAAAGTGTGTATGCTTGAACAGCAAGATAAAGCCCATCATTCCATTAATACATACTATGTAATCGCCCAACTGGGAATATACTGAAGCGCTGCAAGGGTGAAGAAGTTGTCCACCAGAGGTACCCTGTCACTGACGTCAAAGTCTGGAATCCCCTCATCGGCTACCATGCTTTTTCAATTCCTACAGGGAGTGACTGAAACATACTGCATATGCAAAGGTATATTTGCATATATATTAATGGAATCATATCAAGAGCATACAATGAGTCTTGACTTTTATTAACACATCTGCAATGCGTATGTGCTTCAAACACATGTATGTATATATATGGAAAGCCACCATGATTCCAATTATGTTTTTGTTTTTATAATCAACACAATCTAACTTTTAAACTTGCACAAAGATATAGATATATGGTTTGTGCAGAACAGCATTTTAAGAGATTATTCAAACTGTTTATGTTTAATCTGTTCCAATAGCCCTGTCCAATATTTTCATATTTTTTTTCATATTCATTCTGTAAGCAAACTACAAACACATGAAAAGAGGTTGTAAAATGTAATTTTGGTCCATTGGAGAACTGGGATATTTATTAAGGATATTAACCTGATGATCTGTTGCTTTTTGATGACTTTCTTTATTCTTTCATGAACTTGCTTGAGAAAAATGGTCAATGAGCCTTCCTTTGTACTGGATAGATGTCACCGAGACCAAGCAAACTTAGCATACTTCCTTGATACAATAGATGTTCAGTCATGTTGTCATTAACTTTCAAGGTTACGTTAATCTTAGGTATTGAAGAAAAACAAGAGCACAACAAACATGCATAATATGCCCTACGTCTTGTGACCTCAGACCTCATTAAATATGCATGAATTTTTGCGACAATCAAATTCAAGTGAGAAACTGTATTGGTTAATATTTGTAACGAGTTTCATGAATATCCAACAGATATTTGGTGAGTCATCATGGCACCACCAAAGTCTGGTGACCTCTCACCTTATTAAATATGCATGGATTTTGCCAGGAATAGCACTTAGGTGAGATAATCTTATTGGTAAGTAGTTACGGTGAGTTTTGGGAAAATCCATCAAAGCCCTGGTAAGATAATGTGGTGACACTAAAAGTTAACGGTCTGACAGACAGACGGACGGACCATGGGTATACCAGAATAAGTCCCATCACAGACGCACATAAAAAGTGGAAGAAAAAGTGTTTTAAAAATTTACCACAAAAAACAGGCGGACAGGGGTAGTGGAACAGACTATATAATAAACATATTCCTGTAATCTTGCCAACCACAGCCTGTAACAGGATTTTAAAAGTTGTTGATACCTCCTGTATTTAATTACTAATTATACAAAAGTACTAAAGGCCCCTGTGGCTACTAACAAAAATGATTACACCACTATGTCATGTGACATTAATGTACGTGACAACGAGTATCATGTTCAGTGTCAGCATGGCCTTGACCTCGTTTTTTTACTTTGGCTGTGTTCTTATGACTAGAGAAACAAACGACATGATACAAATCGGTTTAATACATCATTAAAAGCTCACATACTTAAATCTACGATAAGAATTCAATTCCACAAAGATTTGGCCCGACGTATATGGCCTCGGTCATACATATTCATGAGATGAAAAGATGCAGTACAATTTATATTTCCCGCTATATAATTATGAACATAAACACGTACATTATTCCTGATGACACACTATGGCACGCTGGTATGTTTCTATATTTAGCCACACCAGTTAATGAAGGTATCAGATACTGAGGAAGTCCCACATACCATCCTCATTTCATGCTGATTTCTAACAATAACATGGGAATTTTACAATTTCATATGACACTAAAACTATGATACCTCTGCAATAATTTCCCCAGATATAATGAGACTTAACGTCATGTGTATATGATATTACACTGAGCGTATATTTAAAAAGCATGTTGACAACCCCCCCCCCCCCCCCCCTTTTACTTCTGTGATGCGTCTGCATAATACTCAGAAATTTTAGAACATGTTCTCATTTTTGCGCTGCAGAAAGACCCATGGAAACGCAGCATAATATTGTAAACACACAACACTGTCACAGTGTCAGCATTACAAATGTGAAATCATTGTATCACAAATGTAATGAAGACATATCGCAGATGTATCATATATATATCCTGCTTAAGTCGTGCATGACTTACAGCCAGAAGTGCCACCGCCTATAGTGCCACTTGGCTACGGTGATCTGTCAGTGCCATTGCATTTAGTGCCACTTAAGTACTTTGATGAACACTACTTTTATCCTTTTAATTAGAAGACAGCAAGGTTCAGGTCATCTGTGATGGCTCTGAACATGCACTTAGTGACCTTTGGTGTGCCAGAACTTGGTTGCCATGGCAATGAGAGACAGAACTGAAGTTCATTCTAAGACAGAATATTGCCATGTAATGTGAAGTATATTTACAACATTTCATTGGACACACATGGCCAATTTGCAGAGATAAAACTTTTCTTTTCTCATAAAAAAACACACTGACCGCCTAAACTGATCAGTTCTGAAAATTCTACACATCCCCTGTATATAAGTATATACGAAGCTCACTTATACAAAAGAAAAATTTTTTTTTCAGTGGATTGAGCATAAAATCAGGTTACTTTGCAGTTTCTAAATTCATTTATCCCACCTGAATATACTGCTATGGTTCAGTCATCCCCTCTGACACAATGATTACAATTTTCTACCAGATCTATATTATAAATGATGGTGTTGCCACTCAACCATTGTCAAGCAACACCTCTGTAGCCAAGCCTCCGAAATGTCAATTCCTGGACATAAACTCTCAAGAAACATGCCAAGTGGGGACATTTCCAAATGTCTTCACCTAAATTATGAGAAATTTGACATTATTTCTCTGAGGGGCGACTGCAGTGCCACCTATCAGAAATTACATGAACTATGCAAGAACAGCACGCCAGTATCATGAATAAAGGTTAACACTGGAGATCCAGTGTGTGCCAAAAGTCAATGGTCCACAAGCTCAACTAATACATAAAATTTTACTGATGTTTTCATGTGAAAACTCTTCCCTTGTCACATCTTAAAACAAAGCGGGGGCAGAGAGACCTATTTTACAGTTTTCAGCAGGGATACCTTTTGTTTCAAAGCTCTGTTTAAGCTTTGAAGTTAAGTGCATGTTCCCCGTGTATCACATGTACCCAAAACACTATGTTTATCATCTGTTTCTACTGTGATACACAGTGGCATTCTAGTACTGAAAAAGCTGTAAAAAACATCAACCTCTAGTCACTTCATAAACAACTGCCACTCCATCCAGTGAAAAACCTGCACATACAGTGAGTGTCATACATCTAGCAGTAAGCATATGCTGTTCAACACCTTGGCTTAAAAAAATACACACCACTGAAGCATTGGTTCTTGAGACAATGCTAATCTACCTGTGTGCAAATTTCCTAACACACTTAAGTCTGTGAATTTGATAGGCTCCATGGTTTAACAGGGTTACCAACATTTTTTTTTTTTAATTTCATTTTCAAAGTCCATTTAAAGTTTGTCAATGGAAATAAATTTGGATTTTCAAAACTGCTTTTCACATGGCCTCCTTTACAATAACTTCAGCTGTCTGATTCTGCAAATTTATTTTTATTCATATTTTTTCAGGCATATGTCTAGTTTACAAAAGATAACATCATTGTTACAAGGTAGGAGTACAGAGGAATCCGTCTGAAAGAACACCTGTCTCATAAGACAACCTGTCATGTACGACCACTTTTGGCCAGTCTCACAGGTGGTCTTCTTCTAACACAGGTTTCACAGTACTGGTATGCCAACAGGTTCCTCCTGACCTGCCAAAGCCAGTCATCAGATGGAGAAGTTCAAAATATTTCAAAGAAATTTTCAAAATTAGGTTATTCAAGTTCATATAAGGCTTTGAAAATACAGTTTAAAAAGTCAAAGATATTTAAGGTCTTTTTTTGCATGTGGAAACCCTGTTTAAGCTGTGCCAAAAATATTTTACACAAAAACAACAAAGATCAGTTGCATCATGAATGTCGGGAATCATTAAACTATCATCATACATATACAAACGGACATTATCACACGTATAGTCAAAAATGCATAATCACATATATGTTTGCAGTTATATTTGTTTCACAGCATGCATGAATATTGTGTTCAAATTTCATAAAAATAATAAATGCTGATGATACCACCAATGAACACTGTCGTGTGATTGAATACAAATAGCATGAAACCAGTCTAAATACGCCATGATTTAAAAAAAAATTCATCAAGCTGAGTGGATGTCGAGATTCAATTAAGTCACACTGTATTAAACCTCAACCATCTGTCCACCCGCATGACCCCTGACCCCTGGCAAGTGCACTCTGCTGATGGATCTAATGGTTTACTGGTCTTATCACACTGTGTGTCACAGGCATGTCTAGTGTCTGCCTGCGGTTTCACTGCATGTGACATGCAGATTCCATGCCTGTTTACAGTACATAGCTTACACATCATGGACCTGCTGATTGTATGTAACGTGCATCTTGTGTCTGCCCACAGTCACACTATGTAGTGATCACCTTGTGTCTGCCTAGTCACACTGCATGCAGTGTACACCTGTCAGCCCACTTAATGTGGTGTGCACCTTGTGTCTGCCCACAGTCACACTGTCTGTATCATGCACCTTGTGTCTGCCCAGTCACACTGTATGCAGTGTGCACCTTGTGTCTGCCCACAGTCACACTGTCTGTATCATGCACCTTGTGTCTGCCAGGTCACACTGTATGCAGTGTGCACCTTGTGTCTTCCCACGGTCACACTGTCTGTATCATGCACCTTGTGTCTGCCCAGTCACACTGTATGCAGTGTGCACCTTGTGTCTGCCCACAGTCACACTGTCTGTATCATGCACCTTGTGTCTGCCCAGTCACACTGTATGCAGTGTGCACCTTGTGTCTGCCCACAGTCACACTGTCTGTATCATGCACCTTGTGTCTGCCAAGTCACACTGTATGCAGTGTGCACCTTGTGTCTGCCCACAGTCACACTGTCTGTATCATGCACCTTGTGTCTGCCAGGTCACACTGTATGCAGTGTGCACCTTGTGTCTTCCCACAGTCACACCGTCTGTATCATGCACCTTGTGTCTGCCCAGTCACACTGTATGCAGTGTGCACCTTGTGTCTGCCCACAGTCACACTGTCTGTATCATGAACATTGTGTCTGCCCAGTCACACTGTATGCAGTGTGCACCTTGTGTCTGCCCACAGTCACACTGTCTGTATCATGCACCTTGTGTCTGCCCAGTCACACTGTATGCAGTGTGCACCTTGTGTCTGCCCACAGTCACACTGTCTGTATCATGCACCTTGTGTCTGCCCAGTCACACTGTATGCAGTGTGCACCTTGTGTCTGCCCACAGTCACACTGTCTGTATCATGCACCTTGTGTCTGCCCAGTCACACTGTATGCAGTGTGCACCTTGTGTCTTCCCACAGTCACACTGTCTGTATCATGCACCTTGTGTCTGCCCAGTCACACTGTATGCAGTGTGCACCTGGTGTCTGCCCACAGTCACACTGTCTGTATCATGCACCTTGTGTCTGCTGGTCACACTGTATGCAGTGTGCACCTTGTGTCTGCCCACAGTCAGCCTGTAGCATGCACCTAATCCTTGTGTGTTGGCCCACAGTCACACCGTATGTAGCCTGCACCTTGTGTGTAAGCCCACAGTCGCACAAAACATTTTCAGCAATGAAGACAGATAACACCAGTTCCAAAACATTTTGCACCCCACACAGACATAAGGGTTTTAACTGAGGGCACCTGCTGATCTGCACAATGCACATATGGAGCAACTTAAGGTCACAAAGAATTAAAACTAATGTACCTGTTGCTTCATAACTCTCTATAAAAAAATCCTTCAAACATTTTTAACATGATACTTAACAAATCCGGTCTGATTTAACAGCTTTCAAAACACTTTTAAACCACCTGCACAGGTTCAACACACTTCTGATTGCTGTGTGAATGACTATTTAACATAGTACCAGTACAAAAGTTTAAAACATTTTGCATTTGCCATGTGAAAAGGGTAACAGTTATCCCTGGTATTTTTTCTCACAGTTGTTGACCTTTACATCGAGACCTTCGAAAAACATGGCTTTTCAGACTGTTCCTGAGGGAATATATACAAGTCAGCACCAAAGAGACATATCAGCAAATAAGAGGTCACTAGGTGGCACTAGAATATTAAATTTGCAAGCTTTACAGCCACTAGAAAGTGAGACATTCAGCGTAGAAACCCTTCCAGCTTACACCAATCTATTTAGCATTTGGTTTACCACACAGGACTGAAATCTGTATGTGTAACATATATATATATATATATATATATATATATATATATATATATATATATATAAATAAATAAAATGGTACTTCCTGGTTATTTCTGTGCTTTATCTTTCCTGACATATTGAAATATTGCGGCATTTAAAGTGTGGTTATATCATTTCTGTTTATAAAAATTAACTTCCCACATTGTATTATGGTTAAGAGACAATACAAACCAATTCATATAATGGTTCAATTTACTTGGTTTTATCCTGTGTTACAATACATACACTATGGTTTATTGAGATCTCAACTATTATTTCATGTGTTCCTGCTTCAAGCATGCTCCCCCATCATTTACATGTTCATAATCAATGCACCATTTGCAAGGTACTACCAGTTTGGTGTGCAAACCTTTTTCTCACCAGCCTAGGCAAAGTATTTTATAGCTATTTAAAGCATTCTTTCCTGCATACAACCTAATATCAATCAAGTCTTTTTCTGGAAACTGTTTCTAATACTGCAGTTTACACAGAACTTCCTAAAATAGTTTCACAACATAAAATTGGTTAACTGTTTATGTTGAGCCCTGTTGATATTCATATAATGATCAATACATAACTCTTGCGGGTATGATGCATGTCTCAGACCCATGACCCAAATGAACTGATCCATGACCAAAATTGTACACAGCCGAAAAGCTATGAGACCATAACTAGCTGGTATAAGGGTATCAGGGTTGGTAACATACAGTGGATATGGTATAACAGAATCAAGAGTTTATATTTTCACGGCAGTCCTACAAAGCCGAGCATTGTCTTGAGCTGGAACAGCAGGTCCACTTCCTGGCCTATCTCCCTAACAGCAAGGCTCTGGCTGCTATACCATCAGATACCTTGTTTCACTGAGCTGCTTTCACTAAGCTGTCTTTGAACAAGGCCATTTAACAAATCAAATAATTAGCCTACGCTTCCTCCAAGCAGCTCCTAAAACACAGCTTTGGTTATTTTTAGATCAAATATTCAGCACTGTCTGAAGGGCAAGGAAAATCTGACCAATCAAATAAAGGCTTGTAAGCATATCCATTTCTGGTGCACATGTTCCAGTTCAGACAGCAAGTGAACAGTGTGTTGTTTACATATGGTTCATTTGATTTGATTGGCAGTTGTGATTTTGACCTGAACATGTGTGGGCTTGTTTATCATTCACTAAATCATTGCCAGGCAGCTCAGTACCTGGGAGCATAGTTGACAGAGCCCTGCTGGTAAGATGCTGTGTTGGTCAAGTTCTGAGGAGACAGGGCCACAGTATCATTAACACTATTCTCTGCCTTCGGGGGATAATTTCCTTATGACAGGTTATTTTTTTTTCACAAAAAAATACAAATATGAGTGGCAAACATAACTGTATTAAAGAATTTTACATGAAATCAAGATTTTAGATTTTCTATTCTTTGAGACTTTGTGTCCCTGTGTGAGCAGCAATATTTGTTTTACCAAGCATATATTTTTTGGAGTTTTTACATGACATCACCAAATAAGCTGCAGTTAAATGTAACTGGTTTTGCATGCGACCTATGACCCTGACTGGTATAACTGGGGTTCAATAGGGTGTGCAGGATGGAGTGTTTTCTCAGATTTTATTGTGGACAGTAGGTGTTTTCTTGTGACTTAAGTTCATGCCTGTCAAACATGAGACGTCACTTCAATTTTCTACAATACTGTTGAAAATCAGAGTGTATCATAGGAAATCCCACTGTATGAGGCCTCCGTGAGGGTTTCTTCACAACATGGCTTTTCCAATGAACTTAACGGTAAAAATAAAAATTCCACAAAACTGGTGGATGTTCTGATGTTATAGCTGTCACTCTGGGCAATGCAAGAGGCTGGCCTGTCAGTCACACAGACCAGAGGCTAACAAGCAGTCATACTGACTAAAGTGACTAGGGCTGACTAACTCTTTATAAAGCCAGTCTCTAACTCGTTCACACTAGTACAAATGTGATTACTCTGTTTACCCACCCATTCTCATGGAGGCTAATCTAAAAATGAATTGCACAAAACAGATGATTATGAGTTGAGGTGTCAGGCCATGGTCCCTTTATATCTCGCTCAGGGCTACGCCACGATACTCTGGATAAACTCCAGAAATCTCCTAGCGTACTGCTCTGGTTTGACTGTAGAGATTTCTGCACCTGCCCCGTGTTTCATAGTTTTCGCTGCCTGGGCGGTTCTTTTCTTCATGCCGTAATGCGTCAATATGTCAATCAAAGCCATGAAGTAGATTTCATTTCTCGGACAGTCTGCAATCAAGACAGATCAAAATTAAATACAAATAGACAAGCTAAATTAAAATAATTTATTTTTGTTGACTCAAGTTCTAACATATAAACTCTTATAACTAAAATTACTCAGCATTTAACTGCTCATTATTAGGGGTGAAACAATGTCATGAAGAATCCATGCTTTTAACTGCAAGCCCCTAATTAAATTGTAATCAATTATTAACCTCTGAATCGTTTCATTTCAATTATTATTTATTTTGCATGTACCATCTCACAGTCCTATGTGAGCTCTCAACTTTGACAAAGCAGTTTGTGATGTTGAAGCTCTTAATTGTTTATGTGCCCTAAATCTACTTTATACCTCTGCTAGTGGACCCCTCAAATTGCATGGAAACATATACAACAGTGACGGAGGGAGAGCTACATTTTTCTTTTATTTGTTGAAATGAACCAAAAACCATTTTAGTTAAATTCCTTTTATTTTTTAATAAGGCCTACAGGCCGAATGTGTACCTGTGCAATGGGATATATATAAGGCATAATGCTTCCATGCTGGACCGTTACCTTTCACGTACAAGTGTGCCATGTATATGTACAATGCAAGCACTGAACATTTTGAACCTAGGTACATGCGCCAATTACACTAATGTCACTTTCTGAAATACTGGCATGGGTTCACACAACACAAAAATGATTGTAGCTGGCACCACCAGTCATGTGTTTGAGAAAGCCATCAATGATGTATTGACTTGCAAAATTTCAAGCATATACTTAAAACGACTCTTTGGCTATGTGCACAGATGTATGGTGCAACAAATCTTGTATACAACAAAACTATTCAAGATGAATCGTCATGTATAATTTCAGGCTCACATGTCAATTCACTTCCGAGGAATAAGCAGAAGCATACACTATAACAAGGGACCCATGGGTCACGGCGCTCAGCTGATCATGATTGGACTATAAATGTATCACCATTGTGATACTATATTGAGTAGATAGAGCTTAGAATATCATGGTCATGTTGGGCTTTTATAAAGGAATATAATGTAATATGTGAGTAAATGATATATGAAATAACCTGACTGATGGATTAATATGGAGTAAAATATAGTGGTTTATTTTTTATTTATTTGGGAGGGGTCGAAAAAAAGCAATTTATTTGAGCAAATATGAATGCAATGACAGTCTGCTTAGCAGTGGCATAATGATGATAAGGCTACTTGTTGAAGGATCTATAGTGTATGGAAAACTGCAAGAGTTCAATTTGACAGATACCAGGTTATGATGAACTAAGCTGATGAGGGGATTTATGAATTTGTGAATGTACGACATAATATCTTGACAAGATCGGTCTTGACAAGGTACGTTATTTTGATGCCCCTCCCGTTTACATATTACACAATATTGACATAATTTCTGGCATGTACATAGGTACCTATGGACAAATGGTCAACATTACTGAACCACCTGGAAGGTTAAAATCTTAAAAATATGATGAAATGTAGATAATGTTTGAGAGGAAGAGGTAATCTCGGCCATGGTTGGTTTATATGATTGAAGAAAATGTTGCAAATAATATTTGAGATCTGACCATGCCTTTCCATTGGTTACCTTTTTCATAAGCTGTTGACAGTTCAACAGTTTACACATTTGTCTGATGAGATCCAATTTATTTGGTAAACCTTTTTTATCAATTTTATGATATGTATACAGTTGCCATAATGTCCCCATTCCACAGGTGCAATGACTTGATGGGGGGGGGGGGGGTGTTATGTTATGATCAGAGTTACAATGCCTCTGTCTCTCTGTAGATATTTTCTTTAATTATTAAATTTTATGCTATAGCCATAGAACTATTGTTCACAGTGCCAATGAACAAAGCCTCAGTGGGATGAAGAAGGGGATGGTGAGAGTTACAACACCCTTGCATATACATACAGGATATGAAATTTAATTCAACAGTGCTTATAAAAAAAAAAGTTTATTCATGAACATTAAATATTTAAAACAGACAGAAAGATTGAGAAACAAAGCAAATAATTTTTTCCCCATTCTACTGAGCCAAGAAAAAATTAACAATATTTGCATTTATTCCTTTTTTTCATTACATAATTTTAATCCAAGTTTCCCAATGTTACTATAAATTTACAGTATAACATACATGTGATTGTGAATATTTTAGTTGATTCACATTTCTAAATTGCATCAACATTTACAGAATGAAAGAGAGAGAGAGAAAGAGAGAAAGAAAGATGGAGAAAGAAAGAGAAATAGCAGAGGAGAGAGGGAGAGAGAAAGAGAGACCTAGACTGCCAGAGAGAGAGAGACAGAGAGGCTCTCTGGTAATTACTGCCTGACCCAGCCTGACCCACACACTCACAGTGGCAGTAGGTCAGACCTGAAGGTGTTATGTAACTGCCCAGTACACTGCATTTATACTGATCTGATGTAAACAAAGAAGACATGGTACCTGGAAACTTGAATAAAATCTACAGTTTTTGATCAACTGGTTTCAAATTTCAGATTTTAAAAGATGAAATGTTAATGTGTACATGCTGTGAAAATTAAATCCACAGCACTAACAGGAAAAATTTGAATATTTATATATTTTTAAATGGTATCAGGAAAAAAAGAAAAGCATTCTCAGCTATAAAACTAATACATGTGTTAAAATTAATCCAAGGATCAAAACACCCATTATATCATACCAGGAGCAAACTGGAGTTGGGAATGTTTAATTTTATGAACTGAAATAAAGGACCAGCAATATAAATTTTAAATTTTTAGCCAGTATCATGCCATGAGTTATAAGTCAAACAAATTAAAATCTTTAATGAGCACTTGTCTGAGTAATATTAAAAATTTTTGACATATTTATTTATTATTTTAATTTTGTAATAAATATAAACCAACAAGTTAAACACCTGGAAAAGACCTGGAAATTTCGATTAATTTAATATAATCAACTGCATCCTTGTCTATCATTATCTTGCTTCATATAATCCCTAATAGTAAACAACAATTTATTTTAATTATTTATTTTTCATTTTTATGGTTGAAATGAAAAATACCCAATGGTGACTGCATGGTGTCATTTGAAATACAATTTTGGCCATCCATGGAAGATCCATAAATGATCAGTGATTGCGAGGTAATCCCCTGTAACTCATTAACTATAAATTCCTTTTCCATTTATTTTTTTTAAGTTCTTATCATAAACCAAGAATTAAAAAAAAAGTTTATTGTTATGTTTATGGCCTAAACAAATACTAGTCGAGGCGGTTGGACAGTTAGATCCAGTTGAAGCCACCCAAGAGCTGGCTGGCTGCAGAGTGCCTCGCTTCTATTGGCCTGAAAGGTCAATGTGGGGACATAAAAGAGGGGCTTCAGTACAGCGAAGGTGTGATATGGTCTCATAAAAACTTTCATAAAAGCTAGTTTTTGACCAATTCCTTTTATAACTTCAGAATTTAGAAGCTAAAATCCTTACGTGTGCAAGATATGAAAATTAAATCAACAGTGCTTACAGGGAAAAAACATGCCATGGCCAAAGTTGGGCAAAATTTAAGGTACTGATTTTATATTTATGCTAATAACTTATAAAATTTGAAAAATTCAGAGCTAATTTTGGGAATACAATTGAATCTTGATTAAATAATGTTATCTCCCTGGCAAAAAATGTCTACCTTCAGCAATTTTCATGTCAAGAGAGTAAATATATTTCTTGATTTTTTACAAAGTGCAATATGTTTGGGCCTAGAATTTAAAACAATTACACAATACTGACATCATTTCTGGCATATGCATAGCGAAAGTATAGAAAAATATGTATATTATATATGATCAAAGTCAGATCAGTGGTTTTGATATGAGGCAATCTTAAAGTGTAACAATGGGTTTTTAATGGAAAAATGAAGTTTTTTCTTAATATCTCGAAGGAATGCAGTCCTAGTGACCAAACTTTTAGTATGGTAGAGGATTAGGGGGACATCTAACTGTATGCAAAATTTAAGGAACTTAGAGCTGAAGCTGGGGAGCTGAGCTCTAGTAAACTGCATAACACTAGCTTGATGTTAACAATATGCAGACCTGGGAGCCGCCGCCGAATTGAGCCAGCCGCCGTTTATTTTAAAATCAAGCCGCCGCCGATAGTTTTCTGAGCCGCCGAATTGCGCCAGCCGCCGCCGATTATTAAACACCTGCTCAGCCGCCGGGCGAAATATTGATAAGCTGAAGAAAAAAGCTTGTCAACTTGTAAATAGTTACTACAGTATTATGTTAACACGAACTCGTCTTAAGCAGATATCACTGAGCTGCATGGCTTCGCAATGGAAATGCATGATTAATTTTATGGAAGTTGTAAGTCATTATGTAAGACAGTTAACAAGGTTTCCGCAAGCCTCTTTTTTTCAGACCGGATAACTGGCATATTCCCCGTTTGATCAAGGGCGTTTCTCTAATCCTGGTTGCTCAAAATAAAGAGAAATAATGCAGGAATCCAGATAATTACCAAGTTTATTCAGTCAGATACTGATGCTTGAACATTTAAAGTTACTGAGGTCGATGTGCAATATTTAAACAAAATATTATATACTGCTCAGTTAAAATTTAGGATTAAATGAACGAAAACCATAGGGAAAAGCTGTTATATGTATGGAAAAATATGCATGCATTTTTGTTATCATTGTTTCCAGCCAATATAAGACAGTGTACGTATAACCATGAAACGATGTCGGCAGCCAGCGACCGCTCATAACTACCTAATATTATAATCATGCTACAAATGTCATTCGCGTAAACACATATGGATAAATGTCATAAAATCCTTGAATAGAAACTAAACTTTTAAGCGAGTCTGATTGGTTAGCAATTTGAATTTAAAACCCGAGACCAAATCATTGTCAAACAGCTGCAGACACCAGATGCTTAAACTACTGACAAACATATTGCTGCATGAACAATTTAAGGGTCACAGATAAGAGGTCACGAGGATGATTGAGGCTGACACCTGCGAAAAATGCATGACAAAATTCATATTTCAATTAAGACACGTGACAAATTACGTACAGGATTGCGACCTGGAAAGTTCAGCGCAGGAAAAAAACATGTTGATCATAGGCTAGGCCAAAAGAATTTAGAGATTTCGTGGTTGTGGCAGTGAGTTGACCTGTTCAAATTACGTCAAGAAGAATTCACAATATGTTTTAAGTAATCAAATTTTTATAATTATTATAAAAACTCTTGGGCTGGAGTTCGATTTTGTACGATTATGTCATCTCTCTCCCTCCTCAAACGACAGATTATTACCAAATGTTTTTATTAATTTAGACACACTCGCGGGTGAAGCATGACTTTCTGTACACTATTTATATATATTGACAAAATTTCCTGCCCTTTCACATAACCTCATGTGAAACAGTTAAAAGAAGAAGCAAGCAGTACGTCAAGCTTTGACACTTTAAGTTTGGCACACGAAAAACGATTATCCGGTTGAACTTTCATGCAAGACAGCGCAAGAAAACAGTTTCTTTGAGGATGCAAACAATGATATCTATATATCTCAATAGCTGAATTGATGTAACGCTATATCAGTTGAGATCAAATAATGCATGTGTAGCCAACGTCTGTCAAAAGAAATGAGGAAAATCATAACAAATTTCATCTGATCAAATAAGCGCTCAGCATCACCAAAACACGCTATGTTGATAGATCTGAAAACACAGTGGGGGAAACCCCATCCTTAACGTAACCACTCACTGTCCTTGTACACGCCCGGCGTGATTTTGAATAAAATTAATTTATCGAGAGGTTAATTACCTTGTCAAAATATTCTTTAAGTTTGTTTCATATTCTTGTACATATAAATATAATTGCATTAGATTGAGATAACATTGTGTCCATTAGATATTTGCTTTATCTTAACGGCTCAGCCGGCTAGCCAGCCACAACGCTGTCCACTCAGCCATCATCATTGTTCTTAGACCTGAGCCGGCTCAGCCGGCTAGCCAGCCATTTTTTCTTCCAGCCAGCCGATTTACAGGTCAACGGCTGGCTCCCAGGTCTGACAATATGTGACATGGTGCTTGAAAACTTGAATAAAATCTACAGGTTTTGATCAACTGGTTTCAAATTTTTTGTTTTAACAGTTGAAATGGTAACAAAAACATGCTTTGAAAATCAAATCAACAGCAGTTACAGGAAAAAAAACGTGCCATGGTCTAACTTGGGCAAAATTTAAGGTACCAATTTTATATTTTTGCCAATATTTAAAAAAATTTAACAGATTTTGATCTAATTTTTGGTATACAATTAAATTTTGATTATTTATAGTAGTATTACTGAAAAAAAATTCCTACCTTTAACACTTTTGGTCTTAAGTGACAAAATATCTTTCCTCATTTTTTTACAAAGTCCATTATTTTTGGGCCCATAACTTTTTAAAATTAAATAATACTGACTTAATTTCTGGCATGTACATAGGAACCATATAGAGAAATATTTATGGTAAAAATGAAGAAAACCAGATGAATGGTTTGATATAAGGCAGTCCTGAAGTGTGAAAATAGATTTCTAATAAAAAATTGAGGTTTTTCCTTAATATCTCAAAGGAACAAAGTCATATTGACCCAATTTTTGGCATGGTAGGAGATTTGGGGGACATCTAACTGTATGCCGAATTTCAGATTCATAGGTCCAATGGTGTCGAAACGTGCTAGTCTTACGGACAGACAATCAGACGGACAGACGGACGGACGGCACAACAGACGGACGGACAACGGACAATGGACCACAACTATAGCTCAGATGACTTATAGTCAGCTGAGCTAAAAATAATTGTAGGTGGTGCCACAAGTCTTTTATACGGCGAAGCTAAACAATATGTATAAATATGCACAATTTTAGACTGATACATCAAATCCCTCCTGAGAAATAAGCAAGTAAATTACACTGTGCAAAAGTCATTGTAGTTGGTGACACCAGTCTTGTGTATGAGAAAGCCATCAAAGATGCATAGACAGGTCAAAATATCAGGCCAATACATCAAACTTCTCTTGAGTCAGGTGCACTGGGCTGACCAGGCTAAGGTGAGAAAGGCAGTTGCCCCAAGTGGACTGGAACAAATTGCTAGCTTTATCTACTGCACTGAGTGAAATGTGGACCTGCACAGACACAGACACAGTCTTGGTGTGTTGGTAACTCTGTTTACACATACTGAAAGACTTTGGCTGCAGTACTTTTTTTCAAGCTGACATATTCATAAGATATTTCAATCATAATGTTTAGAATAATAAAAATGCCATTGCATAAGCTCACAGGTTTGCTAAAAAGTGTAACATTTACTACTTTAGTCAGAATTGAATCTAAGGTAAAAATTGATACCTGAATCAATGCTTAGGGCTCTAACAATTCATAGGCCTACTCACTATAATGCCCCTAGTGACATCTGTTAGAAGAACATTACAAAACATGAGTGCAGTATCAAGAAATATATCAAATTCTGAGGTAACATATTTTAAACGCTTAAGTGAACTGACTGAAAAAAATAATAAGTGACTTACCATCACTGCATTTCATTGCAAAAATCTCTAAACTTGGGTCTATTTCTCCATTAAATGGCTGTGCAGCATTCATGAACATAGGGCTGTCTGGTGGCGTGGGGCACCCTCCGGGAATTTCTCTTCCTCCCTCTGAGAATAAGTATAATCAAGTCGAAGTGAATACACTGTAAATACTGTAATTGCTGATTGTTGGATAGTCACTGTACAAGTACTCATTGAAACATCAGTGAGCTGAATACAGCCCGACCTGTGGGTGGTTACTTGTATGACAAATATAACCACAATGGATGCTGCCTGACTGTGCATGTTTTCATGCAACATACTAGTGTAATTATAAAAACACCAGATGATACCCAATTGAGAGGAAATACTTGTAACATTATACTGTAATGATTACTACACCAGATGCTACTTGACCAAGAGTGAATGTAGTTTCTTTACATCATTACGCTGTAAATATAACTGCGCTGATCCAGAGTTCCTGCACCTCTTTGCAAAGCAAATTTAAGACCTTTTTAAGACCAGCTGATGGAAAATTTAACACCCTTTTATACATAAAATTCATTAATGGCCCCTTGTGCTTAAAAACAACACCTTGTGTCTGTTAAAGAAACTAATACTCCTGATATTTGTAGAGCCTTCATTTGTTAAGTCCTGAGAATATACGGAGATCTTTCTTTGACAAGTAACTGTGACAAATTCTCCTAAACTGTCTCATGCTTATAATCAATCAACAAACTGTTTGTGCACATACATTATCTCAGGATGGGCAAAATCAAATTTAAGACCTTTTTAAGTCCTATGTCAGGATTTCTGGCATTTTTAAGACCTTTTCAAGGCCTTAAAATGCAAATAAAAAATAGGACTTTTTCAGACTTGTTTAGGCCCAGCGGGAACCCTGTGATTGTTTCTTAACCTACAGGGATTTCTAATATCATTACACTGTAAACATTACTACAATGGTTGTTCCCTGAACTACAGGTATTACATGTAACATTACACTGAAAGCAATACAACACTTTATGTTGCCATACCTGCGGGGGACTCCTCATCTTCATCGTATCCACTCTCTTCTTCCTCTATACTCTCCTCTAGCTCTTCTCGTGCTCGGTCAATGTCATGGATACCCAGAAGTAAGCTGTAGTCCATTAACTTTAGCTGAGTCAAAAACTGTAAAGGTAAAAAGTAAGCTGTAGTCCATTAACTTTAGCTGAGTCAAAAACTGCAAGGGTAAAAAGTAAGCTGTAGTCCATTAACTTTAGCCAAGTCAAAAACTGTGAAGGAAAAAAGTAAGCTGTAGTCCATTAACTTTAGCTGAGTCAAAAACTGTAAAGGTAAAAAGTAAGCTGTAGTCCATCAACTTTAGCTGAGTCAAAAACTGTAAAGGTAAAAAGTAAGCTGTAGTCCATTAACTTTAGCTGAGTCAAAAACTGTAATGATAAGGGGCAAAGATACATAGACAACTGCTTTTATTTTATATTTCTTTAATAAACAGCATATTTTTGTCTTATGCAAGTTAACTATACATTCTTAACCCTTCCTTTTATCAACCAAAAGTAAAACTTGTGCAACATGCATGGGATACCCCAATTGTGTCACAGGACTGATACCATGTTGACAACTTTATTATGTGGCTGCAATGGTTCTATGGTGACCCCTTAATGGTGATAAACAGTACCAACAATACAAAGCCTGTTTTCCAGGTACATTTGTGCCTTCAGTGTTTTTAGTAACAGCATGGCCAAGGATATCATAAAAGCACAAAAAGTGCAGTGAACAGTTGATATCTGGACTTTTTGATTAGGTAGATAAAGACACTCAAACAAAATTATTTGCTTCAGATTCACTGTTCCCCTTTTTTAAATGAATCTATTTCTTTTGCAAATGAGGATCAACTCCTTGTTCAAATTGCTTATTTGTGCTCTGACCTTGATCCCTTAAAAGAATTGTTAAAGTTATGGAGATTGGACAAATTTTGGTATTGGTTTAAACCAAGTTGTGGCTCTCTAGTATATAAAGAGTCACAGGCTTCTGGCCTAACTTATCTAGCAGCTTGTCACTGAGTGCAAACAAAGCACTTGTTGTGACCCAAGTGCTGGGTGCCTGTCTTAGTGAGCCCAACCCTGGTTACACGCATTTCAGTCAATCTGCTAGACAAATGAAACCACAGACCTGTGGCTCTGTAACCACTAAAGAGCCACAACTGGGTCTATTGTTGGTTATATGCACTTTTTCAAGATTTAAATTACTTGCAACATATTATTGTTGTCAGAGTCTTTTATAACAATTTATTTTTTCTGGTGTGACCTTAAGTTAATTAGATTAATAAATTCACACAATTAAGTTCTGACCTGTACATCTCGTTCTAGAGTGCGCATCAGCTTATTCTTGGTGTCTGGTTCCAAATATATCTTCATTCCATCTCTAATGAAATCATTATCTTTGAAAGTAGGCAAGTCTTTTTGCTGTAAGGAAAAAAGATTATTGTGATCAAAGAAAAAAAAAAAAAACACAAGATTCAACCAAGGACCTTCAAGGAAAAAATTGAGCTTTAAATGAAGAATTTTAAAGATAACATCCATGTTAATTTAGGACTGTAAATCACATTTATTTTACCATACATGTATTCAAAACATGTATCTCCTTTATTAATACCTGAGATTTCTCTAAAATTAATACAGGTATTCTGCTGAAACTGTCAAGGTACATATGTGCAGCCCTAAGGAATAAAGTTGATTCTAATGAATTCATTTGTAACTCAATTATACTGACAGGGTGCGTCAGAACCTCAAGAGATACACTCTACTACCTTAAGTAACTACAAGTAACAACTTCTGGATTATTCGTTGCCAAAAGGAAGTGCCGTTGCAGCTCGTAGATATAACAAGTATGATACTGATTTTACATAAAACTACTAAAAAGGGACCTGATTCAAATTAAAACAGATAATAATTGATGGTCAAATAAAGTTAAATATACCTTTTCTTTGTCACTTGCTGTCCTGGCCACTGTGGATCCCTGTAAAGAACAATATGAAAATACAGTGGAGTGCTGTTTACCTGAACAGGTAAGATATTTACTTCTTTCCAGCTGTTCTTCCAAAGTACATTAAGTTCCACCCTGTAACTTCTTTCAATCATGAAATACTGACAATTACCACTATTGGTATACACATTATATATAAAGAAAGCTTTACACAATATTTTTGAAAAAAAGCTTAACTGGTGTTGACATGAACAGTCCCAAGTGCAAACAACTTTTTTTAGATCGTTGGGCATGATCTGATCTACTCATTCACAAATTATTCCATTCTTATCCCTTTTTATAAACTCTGGTCATTGAGGGTTATCTGCTACAATATTTTACATGAATTATTTATATTGTATAAATGTAGTTTTCCATTAACTTGGTGACAGTGTGTAAATTTCATACCTTGAGGTCATACTTCTTATGAACACCTAACCGTGGGCTGAAAACGTTGCGCATTATGACCATGTATGTTTCTGTGTCGTTCACAGTGGTGCGGTACATTCCCATGTACTGAGGCAATAAGGTTTCTGCTCGGTGTTCAACTACATGCTGAAAACACAACAACAGAATCATGCCAATCCTCAAAATAGCCCTAAATGTCTGAATCATTCATAGAGTTAAACTTGCTAAAATTGATATTACAGGTTCTTTTTTAAATTATTCAAAGTTATTCAGATGTCACTATTTCACCTCTCACCAAGATTTCATTTATAGAAGGAAATAGAATATATAAAGATTTTTATGCCCAATTTGTCTACAAAATTTGATGCTGGTAGCCACAGCCATTTAGTGGAAATATTTTGATTTATATAAAGATATATATTATCTCATGATGTAAGAAGTACTGCAATACTTTGCTCATGAAATGATACATGATACAATATATATAAGGTATAATGCCACTGAAGCCAGTTTCTTCTTTTGTTAAAAGAAATATGACCACACTTTCCTTTGATAAAATTTCAACCCACAAATTGACTGTTTAACATGTTTCTGACTGCCGACATTTCACATTACATGGTTTAGAGAGACTATAATTATTATGATCGATGTCACTTCCAATTGTATAATTAATACTGTGAAAGTATCAATAAAGGGTGCATTAGCTGTCATGTTCATTTTAAGGTTTTTGTATCACAATGTATCAGTATACTGCTGTTGTTACTGCCCCAGTGCCTGATGGCCAGTTCAGGAAGCAGCTGTTCTTACCTTATGGTACTGTTCGAGTATATGGTGCATCTGTGCCACGTCTTCGCTCCCGATCGTCTTCATGACAAACCGCTTGTCGTACGACCAGAGGAAACGAGCACCGCTACGACCTGGAGAGTCACTGTCTAGGGGCGCATGCTTTGACAAGGAATTCTGAAATGGTTGCAGTCCTATGTTTTCCCTCTTATTCTTTCAATTTCAATTTGATACCTTATCTCTTACACTTACAATTCCAAACAAATCTTAATAGTTATGCCCTCTTACACTTGGATCCAAATTGGAAACGATCCAAATTGGAAACCATATCTCTCACACTTAAAATTTAATTCCAATATTATGCCCTCTTGGTCTTACATTTGCAATTCTTAAAAATAATTTTGATACTACATCACACTTGCAATTCCAATTCTATGCCATATTTGTTACCTAGAGAAATCTAATTTGAGGAAATTTCTCTTATAATTACAATTCCACTTTAATGCCATGTCTCCTACACATACAATTCCTAATTGATGTCATGTCTCTTATGTTTACATTAATCTTACAGTTACAATTCTAATTTGATGCATCCCTTACATTTAAAATGAAATGCTGATGTCATGTTTCTTCCCCTGAGAATTAAAATTTTAGGAAGTTTCTTACACTTGTGTTTGGTAGAGCTATGTCTCTTTTACTCAGAATTCCAATATGGTGACAAGTCTATAACAATAACAATTCCAATTTGATTTTTCCTCTTATATTTCTATTTCTAATCTGATCACATTTGTCTTATATTTGCACAGTACATGTTACACTTAAAATTCAAATTTGATGCACCCTCTTATAAATACAATTCAGATTTGATACAATAATGACCTGTTACCAACACTTACTTGTGACAAACTTACCACATATTCATTTTCGTCAACACCAAATCTCTCCCTCAGATTCCTGAATACAAGGGGGCAGTACTCCTTGAACTTGAAGTGACTTGGCATATTTTCCCTGAAAACATACAATTGGTGAATTACAAAGGTATTCCATCCCCATATGATGAATAGATAATGCACTGCATGAGTGGGCCAATGGTCATGTAACAAATGAGATATTTCTGAGACTCTAAATGTTCTTAATTAGAGCCTTGCTAAGCCCAGGTCTTCGTCCAGGGCTATGTGATATTATGGATATATCAGGATACGATGATTCACATATACCTTGTTGCGATACAGGTGTCAAATATCAATATTTTTTTTATATTTTGTTTAACATGCCTGAAACTAATTTTTTTAGTAAAAATGTTTCTGTTGCAAATTTATACATCTAAATTTGTTTGGATTAAAGACAGGCTTAAAATGAAAGCCACCTCCCTGTCTATAGACATATAGAAGGATATGTTCCTGTAGGCCTGATATACTATAGACTATATTTATCAAGGTCCCTCCCAGGAAAATTTTCATGTCTGCTTGATGTCTCTCCTCACATCTTATGGTAACTGCACATGTCAATTAAACAGTACTGTTGTTTAAGAACTTCAGCCTTGCAATGTGGTACACTGTAACACAGCTGTGATTGTATACCAACTACACCTCCCTTGTACTAAACCCTAGTCCAGAATTCTATGATTGCCCAGTTATTTGCACAATGTATGTGTCAAAGGTTTCCCTTAGTACTGTCAACGAAGTACTAAATACTGTGTATTACATACTAATGCAACAGGTACATTAGTAAGTAATATTGGCATTTTTAAGTTTGAAATAAACTTTTCTGTATTAACTTTGATTGTATCATATTTAATATGATAGAGAATGATAAACAATAATATTTATCATTTATATATACAGTAGAACGCCTGCTAACGGCCACGCCTCGATAACGGTCAATACGTCTATTACGGTCGGATTTTCCGGTCATAATCATTTTGTTGTCAATTACGGTCACTCCTCTATTCCGTATTACGGCCAGGTCTCTCGGTCCCGCATGCCGGGAATCGCCTCAATTACAGTCAGGGGCAGTGACTCCCTGACATGGGCTCAACAAATCGAGCGGCCACTTCTGACCACAATATCATTACACAAGTGTCCGCTCCCACATATTCCTGTCTGTTAATGAGTGCCTAGATAAAGGTAACCACTCGACCGTGACTGAGTTGTTTGACACGTAGCCAGCATCGCACTCCCCCAGTCAGCCTCATTTGTATGCACAATAGTAAGGCATGTGTTCCCACCTGCGTGTTTGTTTGGGAATCAGCTAGTCGTGCGAGCTGATTGTTTGTCAGGGTGTTTGTCATTTAATTAACGAATGATAACCAGCGGGTCCCGATGATTATGTCACCAGAAAAACGTTAGGCAAACTGTGGACCATGTCCTTGTGACCACGTACATCAAACGACAAACATCGCACAATTTACCCCTACATTTATAATGATGAATGCAAAATAAACATTGTTACATGTATGAAATGTTGTGCATACTCTGTCCAAATCACTTTGACGTGATTGTAAATATTTTATTTTTTTTTATTGATAACAGTTATTATACTAATACTCTGTATATACGTTTATTTTTTTATTTGTATTAAGAATAATTGAACATGGTTTCTTGTTACATTTTTACCCCCCTATACTGGTCAAGTCCTGTATAATGGCCACTCCTGTATTAAGGCCACTTTCATCCAGTCCTGATGGTGACCGTAATACAGGCGTTCTACTGTACATATATATGATATAATATAGAAAACACACAAATTTTCTCAAAATTAATACAATGAAAATATTACAATACATATTGAATATGCTACCACATATCACAATATATCACATTACAAAATTTGACGGTGATACCCAGTTCTATTTTTCACATAACTGCTATATCATATGGCTGTGAAATTTGGGACCAAGTTTCATTCATAATTTCTTAAACTGTTATTGAACTGATGCTTTAAATTTTTTTATGGTAATTCTAATTGATGTGAAATTTAAAACTTTTATCCTCCCACGGGCTCCGATCATCAGTTAAAACAACAATTGCTAAAACTGTTTTAGCAATATGCATGCAAAAGGAACCATGATCATTGTTTTGCAGACAAACTGGATTCTCTGTGTCAGTTATATGATGGCACATTTGTTCTCACAGAGATACATCGTCATTCCTAATGTTGGGACAATAAGAGTTTTTGATATCATTATAATTATAAACTGTGATATTGCGATATCATCATTAGTATATTATGATTAATGTCATAAATGAGCCATCAATAATAATAACAGCCACCTTTACAATCAGCCACATGGAGAGACTAATGATGCATGTTTCCCCAGAAAAAAAACACTTCAACGGCATGCTTGTGAACCAAAATCATGGACAGAAATGCATATTGCAATACCGCTATAATAGGAAAATCAACGGTACAACTAGAATACGGGTAGTCGACAAGCGACTACGTGTATCCGCCTAAATCAGAGTGGAATGGGTGAAGTGAGGCATGGATTGAGTGGCAAGGGGAAATAGAGTGAAGTGTTGCATATTAGCATGGATGTCTGCAGCCAAATGGTGTATGTAGGTTGCGTCAAATACCACAAAATCCAGAAAGCCATCCAAGTTGTATACATATGCAAAATTTGAGGAAGATAAGTCAAACCACTATATGTTTATGAGTGATTTTAGCCCGTGGCAGACAAACAGATGGACGCTGTGCAAAAATGGTTGAAGGTGGCGCCACCAGTTTTGCGTATGATAAAGAGCTATGTAAGAACTATACACCTGCAAAACTTTGGCCCAATCGGTCAAACGGTTCCCAAGATATGAGCTTGGATGTCTGCTGCATAAACTAGAATGCAGGTGGCGCCACCTGTCATAAAATCAAGAGAGCTGTCGGGGATGTATAAACCTGCAAAATTTTAGCCAGATATGTCAAGCCACTGCCGAGATATGAGTGATTTTATCCCATGGCAGACAAGCAGACGGGAGCTGTGCAAAAATGGCTGCAGTTGGCGCCACCAGTTTTGCGTATGATAAAGAGCTATGTGAGATCTATACACATGCCAAATTTTGGCCCAATCGGTCAAACGGTTCCCGAGATATGAGCTTGGATGTCTGCAGCGTAAATGTGAATGTAGGTGGCGCCACCTGTCATACAATCAGAAAAGCTATCCAGGATGTATACGCATGCCGAATTTCAGGTGAATTGATCAAATCACTGCAGAGATATGAGTGATTTTAACCCGAGGCAGACGAAAAGATGGACACTGCAAAGATGGTTGCAGGTGTCGCCACCATTGTTTGTGTATGTTATAAAGCTCTCCAAGGGCTACATTTGTGCAAAAAAATTTTCCTGATCCGTCAAACGGTTGCCGAGATATGTGGGTTTATGTGTGGAAACAGACGCACAAACAGACGCAGAGCGCAGAGGAAAGGTCAGAGGTCAAAACAAAATCGGGGCGCAGCAGTTCACATGTGACCCGAACATAATCCCGGGTTTCGTAAAATACCGCCCAGCGGTTACGGAGGAGTTCTCCGGACACCTACGCAGCGGCGGCGTGCAGCTGAAAACATAGTATCCGCAAAACTCTGTGTTGGCGGATACAATTACTGTAGCTGTCAGACACCATGAAAAAAATGAATACTGGTAACCGTTCCAACCCTATTCATTACACACCATCAAATATGAAAAATCTTTAATAGAATTTCACAGCAATCGCTAGAATGGGTCATGAGAAAATAAGTGTGATAGGAAAGATTCAAGTCTTGCCACCAAATCTGAAATAAACTGAAACCTTATCAATATAGTGCAAAACAGAAATAGAGAAAATGCTGAAACACAAGCAGGGCTCTATATGGTCAACTCACTATTACTCATGGTAAATATACCATGCTTTTAAATCTGCACTTTCCTAGATGACCAATGACAGCTCTGCTGTGCATGGCTATAGGTCTGATTAGTCTGTCTCGCCTATTATGGCTGGGGTGAACAAATTCAACAGCTGAATATCTGTTTAAAATGGAAATCCTGAGAGTTAAATCTGCCATCTGATCATCAATACTGCCTCTGTAAAATCTTACTGAATGCAACAGCTTATTCAGTGAAACTTGCTGGCAGTTTGATGAGGGCCGCTAGTGCCATTTTGGCCCTCTGACATTAGTCCACAAGCAGTGTACTGGCTGTCAGAGTGCCATTATATTCTTCAGCAAGGAACACACTTTAAGGGCCTATGAGGATGCAAATATTTTTGTCATTTCTGACAAAGCTTCATAGCTTACAAGTATGTTGTCACTTGACATAAACAAGACCAATCATTCACTTAGTTAGTATACTTTCTAACAACACCTAACAGAAGCAAAAAAAGTTACGTTTTAGCTCAGCATATTAGTCAATCCCTTTGCATGTTTGTTAATTTTCTGACCACATGAATATAGGCATGACTCACATGTATAGGTTAGTGGACACAGCCAACTTGTACATATACTGTAGGAAATGACTCATTACCATACAGACTGGGTTTCAGTTTTGTTTGTGAGTTCACGTATTCTTTTGTTCACATGTATTCTAAAATTAAGATT
Source organism: Sipunculus nudus (assembly GCA_026874595.1). NCBI lineage: Eukaryota > Metazoa > Annelida > Sipuncula > Golfingiida > Sipunculidae > Sipunculus > Sipunculus nudus. Next base: position 60,981,273 of record CM049318.1, read on the forward strand.
ATGGTCTGTTTACCACAATATGAAAGCAGCAGGTTGGAAGAACAGTGCGATTCATTCCTCGATAAGACTTGTATCATGAACCAAGTTAGGCTTACTAGCTCAATTTTAATGCCTACCAAGTCAGGTTGTCACGGCTAGGGGACCTCCTAAGGTCTTTTTCAAATGTCTTGTTATTGATACACACGACATGGCCATGAGTTTTTATTCCAGTGTTACTGATGATATCAAGGGCCTACGGTCAAAGCACTTGTCAATTTTGTTTACCCCATGCAGTTCAGAAATATGACATAATTGTTAGACGACAGCATGTCTGTGATATATGCAGACTCAGACAACTTTCCAGTAAAACAATAAGCTGCTTGATGGGGTGGTTAACTGATAAAGAATCCATACACCAGTGTCTACAATCTAAACAATAGGTCTCAATCACAGGCATCTGTTCTTACTTGTTAAACAGGTGGTTGTCAACACGAACTTTGCTGAATGCCTTGAAGTCATCTGGCATCAGCATCACTGGAATTGTTATATGACTGAGTTCATTTATCTGAAAAGACACATGAAAAACTTACACTGAATACAGTAACTTAAAAAAAGTAATTTTTAAAAGCCAAGTAAACATAGTTCATGCATCCACAATTTCATGTTCATCAATGCCACAACATGACCACTATGTCAAAAGAATGCTTTCACCACTGAAACCGAAGCCTGCAAAGGGGAAGTTGGGGGGGACGCAAAAGTGTGTACATTGTATAAGCTTGAATGTGTATGCATATATAAATAATGTATATACTGTTACAGGGTGCACATATAAAAGTTAACTGAACTGTCCCACTAGTGAAGCTTGCTTTATCAGTGAAGCGGCTGGAATGCCTTACATGTGTGCCACTGACAATCCGGGAATCGGCCCAATATTTTCCCCTGAGCAAAATGTTTTTGTTACAATATATATATATATATATATATATATATATATATATATACATATATAATGATAATAATAATATATATATATATATATATATAGAGGCCTCACTCTTTCTCTTTACCTACACTTTGACTACAGACTAACACGGCTATACCATAAATTATTTATATTTATACACATATTTATGCCTGTATGTATATTATGTGCAATTGTGCACCTCTGTTACTCTATATGTATTTATGTCTGGACCTGTCCCTCAAAAACTTCAGCTTATATCCACTTGACAACTGTACACATGACAGGTCTATAAAGTATTATATCTTGATCCTCCTCAAAAGATTGTTTGGATTTATAAATCACATGTTAAATCTTAATTAAAGTTTGATATTTAATGCACAGATGGCAGCACAAACATCAATTGTAATGGCATAAAAGAAATCTAGGGCCAATAGTCTGTGTCTAGTTTATGTAAATTACTGGGATTTAACATATCTCCATTTCAATGTGCCACGAAATTTTTTTCCTGAGAGAAAGGAAGATATACTTATGTGATATAGGCAACACAGGTTGCTTTGAATGTAGGAAGTTTTAAACTCGTACTACATTTTATAATTCACCACTGTGTCTGAGGCACCTCTTAAATTTTATCTCAAAAAGTGGCCAGATCATTTGGTGATAATGGCCAGATTACACATGGTGATACAGACTAAAGTGTGGTGGTGGCATTTTGCCCCTCTAACAAAAGTCTATTAACTTGTCAGAGTGGCATGTTATCTAATGTCCAAAACCCCACAATAAATCTGGACAAGTATGCAAATATTTGGCCAGTTTTGACGATGAGCTACTGCCCTAAAATTATACTTTAATTTGAAATTCAGGCAACATTGTTTCTTAAAAAAAACATTTGTTCTGATTCAGCATACTAATAAATCTGCTTGCATTTTGCTGAATTACTGACTGCATACAAGCATATTTTAATCATGGGTTATGTTAACCAGTAAAATCCGGAAGGCACAGGAAATTATAGTAGTAACCACAGAGATGGGAATACAATTAGGGTTGGACATTCACAGCAATGTGAATCTTTAGTATTTATTGCTCACTTGTAAACCTGATGTTAAAATAACTGTTGCATAATATACTTGTTAGCCATATCATGTTATAGCCATATCAATGCAAAAAGAATGGATGGCCATTGCGTTACAGATTTCTGTATGACTGGTATCATAGCACATGGTAGGCCCCCTTCAGTTCAACATAACTGCCTACTGAGTTGTGTGCAATTTAACCAATGAACATTCACGTATATTATTTTTGTAGTATGAACCACCATATTGTAATAAGTTGCATGTTTACCATTGCAATATATGGCAAATGGACATGTTCATTCACTGGTTCTAAACAAAACCTGAAGAGTAAAATTCCAAATGGGGTGAATCAAGGTTGCATGGTTTTAGCCACCCAGTGGTTAAAACCAGTTAAAATCGTGGTTATAACCACCCTGGCTAAAAGTCAAACAGGCCTTCAAAGGTCTTCCATATAGCTGTGACATACAAATTTTTATGAAACCATTAACAACTAGACATTTCTTGGCACCGCTGGTGCCATAGTATCGCCAGACAAATGAGGTTTTGTGGTATTTTGTTGATATAATGTGATGTATTTGTATTTTAGCAATGAATGTGAGAAACATTTGTACAAAATATAGGAATATTTTGGATTGAAAAGGACAATTGATCAAAGGGTTTTTGACTTTTAATGCTCACAGTGCTGTCAAGAGGCCCTTTTTAAGATATTCATGATTTTATGTTTTTCACCAAATATGGGAATATTCAAGGTCAAGGTCACTCTCATAGTCACGGTCATGACCCCAAATCAATAAACTGCATTCCAAAATATCCAACATTTGAAAAAAAAATTAAATTAAAAAAAAAATAATTTAAATTAAATTTTAAAATTTAATTTGAAATTAAATATACCTCATTCCATAAACCATATCTATATACATGCATAACATGAAAGAAATCTGTCCATTACTGTTTGACTTATAATGCTCACAGTATATACTGTCAAGTGGCAATGATGGGGTATTCAAAGGCGCAAAAAACAAGAAAAGGACAACAGGTGGCGCCACCTATCTCCTGCAAAAGACAAAACTATCCAAGATCTTCCGTCAACTTGATTTTTGGACCAATCCATGCATCCCTTTTTAAGATATTCATGATTTTATGTGATTTTCACCATATATGGTAATATTCAAGGTCAAAGCCACTCTCAAAGGAAAGGTCATGACCCCAATTTTAATATACATCATCCCATAAACCATACCTATGTACATGCATAATATTGAAGAAATCTCCAGATTATGTCTGGCGATACAACTAGTACCCAGTAGAGGATGTCAAACAAGTTGAGACTCCATGGTGTTTTCACCATAACTTAAATGTTGGTTATATCACTCTTGAGCTTCAAATGATTTGAGAATTCATACGCATATTAAAACTGTTGATGTTCCATTGTTTCTGTAACCTTGGAAGTAAAGTATAATGGGGTAAAACCTGGGATGGGTAAAATAGGTTTTACCCTAGTATTACTCAAGATTCCTGGGTTTTACCAATAATTTAATTATTCCTGTAGATCAGAGTGGTGTGCTCTGAGCAGCCAAACATAAGTTAGAATGTGAGTCAGGGTTGCAAGGTTTTACTTTTAGCCACCATGCTGTTAAAACCATTTGAAACCTGGTTAAAACCCTGTACTCTGAGACAGGTTTTTTTGCCAGTTTTAGCCACCAAATGTTTTTATCTGTGTCATCTGGTGAATATTTTCAGCAACTAGGCATAGTTGTCACCCAATAGGAGCCATCTTTGTTCTGGCAGACAGAACAAACCTGTCATGCAAAAATTAACTTGGTGGACAGGCTCCCAGGCTCCTAGTAGGGAATAATATAATTCCCCACACTTAAATATCATTATATCACACACCAAAGTATGATTCAGATACTGCCATCCTGGTAATGTTCCAGATCTAGTGATTTTTAATGTTGGTTGTGGTATGTGGTCTCTCAGTGCTTTCTAGTTAGGGCAGTAATGATACACCAGTTCATCAATACATAATGGTTCAAAGTTCAATATTGAATCACTAGCCAGAATATGTATCATTATGTTAATGATACATTATCATGAAATGTAAAGTATCATCTAGCATTTATCAACTGATATATCTCTTAGCAACATATCAAGGGAAATAAGGTGAAATACCTTTGTTCAGAAATCAGTCAAGAGGGAAATATATTGGCCATTTCTTTGGAAGTGTGCCATTTCTTTGGAAGTGTAACTTACAAATGGTTTGGATAAAATTTATGCCAAGAAATATATCTTTCTATGAAAATTGGACACCTTGTAGCTGCACCTGGACAGTTGCTGCCAGCTGGGGCTGGTAAAAGACCTGTGAGTTGTGAGGACCCTTATAATCAATTCAATTCTTACAGTAGTAAATTTCAGACATAAAATAAAAACAATTTTACCAAAATGGATGTTAGTAAATTTCAGCAAATCAAATAAAAATGCTTCTACTCTAGTGGAGTTACCCACCAGGGAAGGTGTAAAGTAGATTTAAGGCCCATATGCAATAAAGAGCTTTAACATATTTGAAAGCTTATGGAGTGCTTCAGGATGATACATGCAAGAAAAATAATAATCGAAATCACGTATTGATTCAGAGGTTAATAATCAATTAATCAATGTAATCGAGGGCTTGCAATTCAATGCACAGTTACACCCCTAGCTGATATCACACTCTGCAACCTTCCCATATCTTGAAGGCGAGATGGATTAATATGGAATACTGGTGTCAGTTGTGTGGCACTGTTCATCTTGATACCATAAAGGGTCATTACAAAAAAGGATCAAGACCTATAAACTTTAATTAATATTGGATGAAATATACATGTGCAATGCAATATTTAACATCCCTGATCTGGGAAAGGAGGAAGTATACATGATTATTTCTGTAATGTGTAAACTAATGATATGTGATATCAATGGACATAATTGATCCTTAAGTATGACCCCGTGATTTTAAGACAAAACTGCTACTACAGTTGGCAATAGTGCATGCATTATACAAAATGGTTAATAACCAGTGCGCTATGACAGCTCTGTCATTGATAAAATCCATTTATTAATACTATGTATTAATAGTATAGTATGCGGCGCATTATAGGCTGAGACTGGTAACAATACTGTAACATTAGAGGTTAAGAGCGTAGCATAGCAAATCAAGGGTACTGGATACCTACACCTGTGCCCACATATCATGCAGTAAAAATTCACCACATAGACGTACAGGACACTGATTGATTGAAATATGTTAAACGGTACAAATGAGTATAGTGTTATAATCATACTTAACTACAGGGGAAGCCTACTGACTCAACATTATGCCAGTTACAAAAAAAGCAATGCAGGAGTCAATTCTTATATGCAAGTTATGGCAGCACTTTTAGGGTAATCAATCACAGGTATTATCAATTCCTAGTTTGGCCCGAATGTCGAATCACTCACGCACCTATACAGCGCCGACTATGCCATGTCACACATCAAGGGATGCTTTCTAACATATAACTGCCTATAATACTACTCAAATATCACTTTCTTACCTATACTCAATCACAGGTTATGACAGAATACATCTTTTATATACGATCTCCATGTAGTCGTATCAACATCCTTCTACGTCCGCCATGATCAACTGTACGGTGTTGCGTAAAATATCATTCCCTCTATTTTTTTTATACGTCATCAGGAAACCCCCACCTTTTGGCATAACTCACACCTTCACAATCTCGCATAACTCTCAGTCGGATTTATCACATCTTGATACGATGTTTTTAGATAATTCTAGGACCCAAAGGGGGGGTTTGGGGGGGTCTCCCCCCAATCATTACTCATGTTGATTTTCATATCCTGGGGGGGGGGGGGGGGGGGGGTCTCCCCCCAATATTTACTCATATTCATTCAAATTACCAAAGTAAACAATCATTCATCTTTACCTGTTACTCTCCTGATTCATATTTCAATTAGTTACACCAAGCGATCGATTTGGTGTTCGTACGAAGTTGATTCGCTGATCACATGATCATGACTCCTGGTGAAGCAGTACCCCCACAGTGTACCACGTGATCACATTTTTAAATCCAGGTTTAAATACCCCCGTTTTCCCCCGTTCTGCAACCAGTTCTGTGTGGCATAGCGGTTATGCAATTGGACTTGTATGCCTCCGGTCAGTGGTTCGAGACCCGATCCAGCACGCTGTCTTTGTATGTCATGTTATGTGTACTAATATCTCATGTATTTCATCTCTTTCAGGTACTTCCATGCAGCCAAGTTCAAGATGTCACATGAACAAATATCACGAGTGAAACAGGAGTCAGTAAATAGTTGTAAATATATGTACTGAAAACCCCCCAAAAAACTATACCCCTTTTTTCTCTCTATCCCCATCAACTATCGCCCTCTTAACCTTCTTTGCTAACCAGGGGTGCGTGAGTGATTCGACATTCGCTCCCCTAGTTTTATTTAAATTCAGTCATAACAGTTTTTGAAGATGAAAACATTTACACGTTTTCCTCAGAATTTCTATGACAATTCCGGGTTTTCCCAGGGTTGCCGTTGATGTAAAAGGCAAGCAGTAAATGATAGCAAAGACTAGTTGTGTCAATATTCCCGACTCATTAACAATTCTGCAATTATAGTGTAAAACAGAATCTGTGGGAATATAAAGAAGCTTAAGTTAAATAAATAAATGATTCTCACCGAATGGTTAATCCCCCACATACACACACTCATCAACGGTTCCTTTGCGCGAAACAGCTTCACCTTCTGGTGAACGGCTTTGAGTTTCTTTTTCTGTTTCGTCGTTGATGACACACTGGAGGCCATATTGAATGTTTATACCCAGTCCACCGTATCGAGGGTTGTTTCTATGAGCGTGTATACTTATCCAGGAACATCAAAAGCGTGTGTATAACATTTTAAACAAGAACTAATGTTCAGCATACAAATCCCTTGTCCCTAAATATGGCTTCTGTATTTACACTGAATTCTACTTCCGCTTCCGGATTGACTGCCTCTCATGCCCCTCCCCTCTTCACACGAGGATAAAGTTGTCGCCAGCTCGTTCCACAGGGAACGTGTGGCTAATCCCCCCCCCCCCCACACACACACAAACACACTTCAAGGCAGGGATAATTGGGATAAAGATCCTTGAACATATGGAAATCAGGGGCGTAGCCGGGGGGGGGGGGCGCAGGGGGTCATGGCCCCCCCGTCGCTTCCAGTACTCCCCGTCCTTTCGGAATTCTACTTAATCTAATACCAAATAATATATATTAATATATATATATATATATATATATATATATATATATATATATATATATATATATATATGTCGAGAGAAGAATGAGAATCTAGGAAGATCCGGAATCCTCCCGGGAAAAATGAGAATTCTGATTTTCCCGGGAAAAATGAGAATTCCCATTCTTCCCGGGAATAATGGGAATTCCCATTCTTCCCGGGAAAAATGAGAATCATTTCATACTATGATTTGATTATCATTTTTCCCGGGAAGAATAGAATTCTGGTTTTTCCCGGGAAAAACCAGAATTCTTATTTTTCCCAGCCAGCACCAATTTGTTAAATGATATCTTTTCAGTAGTAAAGGTGGGTTAAGTTTGCATATTTTACTACAGTATTATAACCAAACTTTAATGTTATTAACTGACCATTGCTGACACATTTCTGTTAACATCAGTTTTATTCACACATGATAGTACTAAACCCATCATATACATGTTAGCTGAAAACAAGCACACCTGATATTTTCATATTAGTTCTTAGCACATATGATTCTATTATAAAGATTTGTAGATGTGAATATTTTTTATCTACAATTCAGTTTAGATAAACATCTATGTTAGATTGAGTAACACATCTGACAATTTGTCAGTGAGCTTCTGACATCTATCTATGTTAAGTTCAGCCATGAAAAACATATATACCGGTTATTTTATATGCTAAATAATAAAGTGTAACTGGGGTAAAATACTTATTGTACATTTTAATCTCTAACACTGATGAAAAGGATGCATGAAAAAGTTTAATATGGCACAATTATAAATGAATTAATTAACCAGATATTTTCATGTTAGTTCCAGGCACGAGAATTTTCATTTTTCCCAGGTTTGAATTTTAAAACTGGATTCCAATCTCTCCCGGGAAAAATTAGAATTCTCAATTTTCCCGGGTGGGACTGGAATTCTCATTTGTCCCAGGAAGAATGAGAATTCTCATTCTTCCCGAGAATAATGGGAATTCCCATTCTCCCCGAGAAAAATGAGAATCATTTCATGCTATGAATTGATTATCATTTTCCCGGGAAGAATGAGAATTCTGATTTTTCCCGGGAGCAACCAGAATTCTTATTTTTCCCAGCCAGCTCGAATTTGTTAAATGATATCCTTTTAATAGTTAAGGTGGGTTAAGTTTGCATATTTAACCACGGTATTATAACCACAATGGGAATTCCCGTTCTTCCCGGGAAAAATGAGAATCATTTCATGATTACTGTAATTTAATTCTCATTTTTCCCGGGAAGGATGAGAATTCAGATTTTTCCCGGGAAAATCCAGAATTCTTATTTTTCCCAGCCAGCTCCAATTTGTTAAATGATATCCTTTTAATAGTTAAGGTGGGTTAAGTTTGCATATTTTACTACGGTATTATAACCAAATTGAATGTTATTAACTGACCATTGCTAAAAGAACAGTAACCTTTTTTGTCATGAAAAAAAAGGAGAAAACACATTTCTGTTAAAAACAATTTTATTCACACATGATAATACTAAACCCATCACATATACATGTAAGTTGAAAACAAGCACACCTGATATTTACATATTAGTTCTTAGCACACATGATTCGATTATAAAGATTTCTAGATGTGAATATTTTTAATCTACAATTCAGTGAAGATAAACAAAAGAGTTAAGTTGGCATCAATAATTCCTATTCTTCCCGGAAGAATGAGAATTCTCATTTTTCCCGGGAGAGACTGGAATTCTCATTTGTACCGGGAAAATCCTGATTTTTCCCGGGAGGATTCCGGATCTTCCCAGATTCTCATTCTTCCCTTGGCATATATGCATTAGGTTGCCTTTGCTATATAAGTGGCGGATCCAGAGGGGGCGCCTTAATTCGGCGCGCGGCCACCCGTTGAGCTGCAATATCCCACATTTTATCTATTTTCTTGATTTATTTTCGTTTTTCATATTTCTTTTTGATTAAATAGCAATTAGATTTGATTAAAGTTATCTGCAGTTTATTACTTTCAAATTTATAAGTTGAGTATAAGGATGTTTATGAACAGCTGCAGAACAACTTTCGAGCACCAGGCCCTGATTTGGGTCGACCGTGAACAAACTCACGGTTCCTCAGGTGATACCTGTGCTCGAACTCGCGATCTGTGGTCTTAGCAGTCTTGTGTGCTGTCGAGACCACGGAACCCGTTAAAATGCATAGTTTAACTTAAGACTTCAACATATCAGTTATTTCACTCCGAGCATTACATTTAAAAGATAACATTTTGCAAGTAAGAAACGTAAATGCGCTTTTGCGGCATTGGCTTGTTTGAAAACGATTGAAATTTTATATCCTAATTTAGAAGAAATATAAATATTAAATATTGAACCTCTCTACAGTTAGACTACATAACGCAAAGACATAAAAGAACAGTTTTTCAGGCATTTTATGTTGAAAATTGCCTCAAAATGTCCTCTTTACATTACATTATCAAAAAAATGTTCCAATATGGGAGGGTGATACCCCCTCCCATACCCTCCCCAGGTACCTGTTACTAACCTTAATGAAACCATGGTTCATATTTGAAAATAAACATAAATATATTTTCATACACTAAAATATATAACGTATAGTAATAATATTAATAATAATAATAATATATACATACATATACACATATATATAAGTTTTCATAGTACCAATATACATGCATATAAGCGCCCCTACCCCCCCCCCCCCCCCTACCCCAACCCCCGTTTACGAATTTCAGGATCCACCGGCCCCCTCCCTCAGTCCTGGCTACGTCCCTGGAAATAATGGCTCTGCGTGGAGAATGGCTTAAACTTTTAATTTATACTTGAAATACAGTTTCGGTATACTTTATATAAGCCAAAAGAAAGGGACGCAATGGAACAAAAGAATACCCCGCTAACAAACAAAACTGAGTAGGCATTTTTTTTATTAACTGGCTCAGATAAAGTGGTATGCATGTCATCCTGCTTTTCGGATACAGAAACAACACAAAATAGTGTAAACCTACAAAATAAATTCTATTTCCTCTATATATTCCCAATAATTTATAGGCTAACCATTTTAAGGCCATTGAGGCCCCGGGACAGAGCATGTATGCAAGGTAAAGGCCTTCTATTATAATAATGCCTGCTTGCGAGGATCCCTATAAAGAAGGGGCAGGGACGGACTAAGGGGGTGAGGGTGTTAAACAACAACATCCGTGAACATATATACATATCGATATTAATTTCTAGTTGTCAAAATAGTCTGTACAATATTTCAATGTGATAAGAAAAGTTCACCATTGGTCGTACATTATTAAATATCCTCTTGAAAAATTTCAGTGGAATACTATACAGGAAAAGTCATTTATTAATTTATGTTGGCATCCCTATATTATTAAAGAGTTCATTAAATCAAACCAAACGTATTTTCAGTTTCTGTTCTACATAGACCCCTAAAGAATAAAAAGATGGCAGTGTTCTTTCTAGTGGTATAGACTATATATGTGGATTAAAGTTTCATGGATTAAAAGAAAATTAATTTCAAATATTAAATTGTTAAAAATGTATTACTGAATCCACCATGAATTGATGTACTTAAGCGTAAGCAGAGTTTAGTGTTCATGGGCTATATGAATAATACTTTTAGTATATGTATTGTAGTGAATGCAGGCTCCGCGGCCACGTGGGGGTCCACTGGCTACAGGTGTGAGCCGGCTAGCCACCCTTGATTATGTAACGGGCCGAGCCCGCTGGTCTGTGCTGGGGGAAGCTCGACTGCAAGTACTGCGTGGTTTCCGCAGCAGGGGTGTGTGTGTGCATGGCCAGGGCGGACCCCGCCCGATGATAACCGGTCGTACCTTTAGAGCTGCTGCACACGCTGGTCATTCAGTTGTGATTCATTGGGCATTCAGTTGTGAAATCAGTTTTGATTCAGATTTGATACTGGATTCAGTCGCTACAGTCAGTGGTCACATGGTGTTCATTCTTGATTACGCCAAAGTGCAGTTTGTTAACTGAATTACCCTCTCACAGAGTTATATTAAAGATCAGCACTTATCATCAGCTCTACGGGAAGACTGTTAACCTGAAATCACTATTAACATTGTTATTTTGGGATTTACGGGGCCTCGATCTACACGTAGCGAGAATTGACACCGCATCCTTCGGCTTCGCCTGTGGCATCATCTGCACATCACGGTAAGTGTACTCTTGTACTTTTTGTATTAAATGATGTTATCTTATACTAAAATTGCTTAAATTAATAAATTCAATGTGTATTTAATATTATACTTCGATCAACTCATCTCCACTTTCCTCCTTTTTAGCGAATCCGTTAGCTTATACGATGGTGTTGCGTCGTCCTTCCGCCGTCGTCCTTTCGATAACCTATATTATCTAAAAAAAAAAGCTGAAGCTAGCATCTATTTTTTTTTGCAAAAAAAATCATCTAAACAACTCTGTCGCATGGAGCTTATTTTGTTGCTATCTGTATTGATTTAGATTTTATACGGAAAAGCTAGAAAACCTTTGAAAATCATTCAGCGAAATTGTTCAATATTTTCACAGTTCTAAACGATTCCATAGATTAATTCTCTCAAATTTGTTCAAATGGTTTGGGTTCGATGATTTTCGGCAAGGTTATACAGGGAGCTGAACTCAGTCATTTGGCTAAACAAGCATACTAACATAACAATCTCAGAAACGGCTGGAGCTATCATTGCCACGTTTTGTGCAACTATATGTCACATGACTCGTATTTGAAATTGAAGTTTTTGTGGCGCCACCTACATCGATCCGTTTTTTACAAGAAAAAACCTCGTGATTTTAGCCCCTTTCAGCTTCTAAATTTAAAATGTTTTATAATAAAACTGTCAAGCCGAATGCTTTCAATTTTTATTCACAAGAATTATTCTAGGGTGGGGTTCCGTCAATTGTATAAGAATAAATCGAGTTCATTGATTTTTGGTAGAGTCATAGCTAGAAAGCTGAAGTTGGTCTTGTGGCCATTAGTAAGCCTATACATGTATATCAGACTGAGGGCTGCAATAGTCTCCTCCTGCAAATCTTTTGTTTTAAATCCTGTAACATTGCACGAATATGATTCATAGGTGGCCTTTTTCAACTTTACTTTAAAGATTTTTTGGATTAAATATTAGACCTTTAAAAATAAAACATTTCATTGTATCCCCAGACAAAGTCGGGGGATACTATGTTTTCATACCGGTCCCGCCGCCGCCGCCGCCGCCGCCGCATATAAATCTTGTTGGCGCGATAACTCAAAAAATATTTCACGGAACTTTACCAAACCTGGTATATGTATAGATATGGGTAAGAGGACGACGCCTGTTTAAAATGAGGTCATGACCTTTACTAGGAGAGTGTCCTTGACCTTGAATAGGTCCAATTTTGGGGAAAATCACACAAATTCTTTAATATCTCAAGAAATCTTGCATGGATTTATCCCAAAATCAAGTTGATGGAAGATCATGGATAGGGTTGTCATGTTCCAGAAACTGATGGCGCCACTTATTATTCTTTACTTGTTTTCGTGCCGTTTAATACCCCCAAAATTGCCACCTTACAGTACTGTGAGCATTATAAGTAAAAAACTAATGGACAGATTTCTTTTATATTATGCATATACATAGGTATGGGTTATGGGATGATGTTTATTTAAATTGGGGTCATGACCTTTCCTATGCTAGTGGCCTTGACCTTGAATATTGCCATATATGGTGAAAATCACACACCTCTTATGATATCTCAAGTGTTGATAGCCATATGGATTTCAAACATGACTTATGTATGGCCCACCACTAAAGTAAGAACCCTATAGGTTCTAGGGTCATGAGGTCAAAGGTCAAGGTCACTGGACTGGCATTTTAAAAGATACTGTGGATGCATTTTAAGCCAAACTTTCATCCTAGGTCTTCCATCTTGAATACTGTGGTTAGCTTTTTATTCGCGAGGGTTTTAATTTCACGATATTCGCGAATATGAAATAATCGCGAATATGAATCTCTCGGGAATAAGATGTTCCATCAGCTAAGCTGACCTCTGAAAACAACTTCATCAGCAACCTAATTTGTGCCTGGATTCGAAACTGGCACATGCATTAGTCGTACACACAAACTGTGATATATATAGACTGTGATACAAGTTCTAATTTAATGACGGAACCAGAAATTAGTTAGGTATTGTAGGTTTTTTAACATTAAATCAATACAGATCCTGCTATGCAATCGCGAAAATGAAACCCTCGCGTAACGTTCAAAATGAAGAAATCGTGAAATTCCAGCCTTGCGAAAATAGTGGATGATCCATATCAATTTTGGGGTCACAAGGTCAAAGGTCAAGGCCACAGGAGCTATCTGTCCAAAAATTAGTTTCTGGATGATAATTTGATAATTCCTGCTTTTATTGATGTATTGATTTCAAACTTGACTAATATATGTCCCATTGAAAAAGCAAGAATCCAATTGAATTTTGGGTCATGAGGTCAAAGGTCAAGGTCACAGGACACATCTTTAAAAAGATTGTGGATGCATTTTCAGCCAAACATTTCATCTCAGACCTTTCATCTTGCACATATAGTTCACATGCCAAGAGTGGAAGAACCCTATCAATTTTGAGGTCACAAGGTCAAAGGTGAAGGTCACAGGAGCCATCTGTCCAAAAATTAGTTCCTGGATGATAATTCCTGCTTTTATTGATGTTTTGATTTCAAACTTGACTTGTATATGTCCCATTGGAAAAGCAAGACCCATATTGAATTTTGGGTCATGAGGTCAAAGGTCAAGGTCACAGGACACATCTTTAAAAAGATTGTGGATGCATTTTCAGCCAAACATTTCATCTCAGACCTTTCATCTTGCACATATAGTTCACATGCCAAGAGTGGAAGAACCCTATCAATTTTGAGGTCACAAGGTCAAAGGTGAAGGTCACAGGAGCCATCTGTCCAAAAATTAGTTCCTGGATGATAATTCCTGCTTTTATTGATGTTTTGATTTCAAACTTGACTTGTATATGTCCCATTGGAAAAGCAAGACCCATATTGATTTTGGGGTCATGAGGTCAAAGGTCAAGGTCACAGGACACATCTTCAAAAAAATTTGGATGCATTTTCAGCCAAACATTTCATCTCAGATTTTTCATCTTGCACATATAGTTCACCTGCCAAGAGAGGAAGAACCCTATCAATTTTTAGGTCACAAGGTCAAAGGTGAAGGTCACAGGAGCCATCTGTCCAAAAATGAGTTTCTGGATGATAATTCCTTCTTTTATTGATGTATGGATTTCAAACTTGACTTGTATTTGACCCATTGGAAAAACAAGACCCGAATTGATTTTGGGGTCATGAGGTCAAAGGTCATGGTCACAGGAAACCTCTTTAAAAAGATTGTGGATGCATTTTCAGCCAAACATTTCATCTCAGATCTTTCATCTTGCACATATAGTTCTCCTGCCAAGAGAGAAAGAACAATATAAATTTTGAGGTCACAAGGTCAAAGGTGAAAGTCACAGTAGCCATCTGTCCAAAAATTAGTTTTTGGATGATAATTCCTGCTTTATTGATGTATAGATTTCAAACTTGACCTGCATATGTCCCGTTGGAAAAGCAAGACTTGAATTGATTTTGGGGTCATGAGGTCAAAGGTCACAAGACACATCTTTAAAAAGGTCAAGGTCACAGGACCAACATCTTCAACAAGATTGTGGATTGTTAGATGGAAGAAACAATAAATATGCCAAGTGTCAGTATATGCTGCTAAAAATGGGGGTCTATTCTTAAAGGGGAGGGGGGCTACTATGTCTCGGGATACTCGGTGCCAAGAAATGTCTAGTTGAGTGATGTTTGTGTATTTGTTGCTTGTACTCGGATTCAAAATGTTTAGTACTTTTTGTACATTTACGTGTCACACCTGTACTTGAAAAGCAATCAAATAATTTTCCAATTATAGTAAAGCATGATATTATTGAACTTAGAAGCATTATACCTGATGTATATCCTATTGCACAGGTTCGTATTAGGTCCTTAGGCCTTGTTTTCGTTTAAGTGGACAGAAAACGCTGAATTTAATATTCACTATTTACTGCACACACAGGTATCTGTTACGTACTGACCGCCAATCGCAACGCAAGACTGGATCGAGCCTCGGCACACGGTATTTTTGCTTCCGTCAGGAGGGCATGCGTTCATTCCCGTGTGTGTGTGTTTATTTGCAAAATGACTCACACAATCATGAACAGAATCCCATAAATTTTTCAGAGAACTTCGAGTATGGGCTTATGAAGAATCCAGTTGACTTTGGTGTGGTCCGGCTCATGACCTGGATCAAGGAAGGACTTCCAGGAATATTCCGAATGTACAGTCTCATATGCACGACTGAACAGGAAAATATGGCCCGAATAAGTGAAGGCAAAGACTTGTTGGGGGATTTTGTGCACCAATTAACCTCGGAATAAGATAAGATAAGATAATATAACATTACATAACATAAGTGTCACAAAAATGAGGTAGATATGCTGCATTGCATTATCTAATATGCTTTACTTTACAATTCATATCTATATGGTATGTATTTATAAAATATGACGCAGCACATGTAAATAACATATTTGGTTTGTATACAGAATGATATTTGCATGTAATTTATGTAGATCAAGAGCCATATATTATTAACATGTAATATTAAACATGGTTATATTATATATATTTATATGTGTGTGAAAAAATAAGTAAAAGCATTTATTTGCGATTTTATCTAACAGGCGACTTCGAGCCGGACTCTAACAATGTCTGCCATGCAGTAAAACCGTAAGGACCAGCAACCAGTAACAACAAAATCACGGGCAAAAGACAAGACTTTGAACGAGCTGATGTTGTCGTGGTCACGAGCTGGTAACCCTTTCTTTCTTAATCATGGTACACGACAAGCTGATGAAGTCACTCGGAGATGACGCACTTCCCCAAGCGCTGGCCGCCTTAGACGATCATGACACGAGTGAACTTGACCAACTGTGCTCCCAGCTGAAAAAATCAGGTGAGATAAAACCATTGCTTATACCAGACTTTATCTCTGTCACGTGAGGAAGTGTAGTCACTGCACCTGATGTTGAATTATAAAGCTCGTATGTTACTTCATAGACCATGCTGAGAACCTGCCAAGGGCATACCATCTTGGGAACCTAAACCAGACCGAATTTACTGGAAAGAGGATTATCGAAAACGTAAGAAACAGTTGAATGAACTGGTCAAAACTCATATAATATATATATATATATATATATATATATATATATATATATATATATATAGAGAGAGAGAGAGAGAGAGAGAGAGATTAATGGAAGCTGGACGCTACGAAATGTATGAAAATAGATTTGTTACAAAAGCATGGTTTCACAATAAATTTCAGTAAAGTGTCGCCCCCAACACAGCGTATTATACCTTTTTTAGCTCAGCTGACTATAAGTCATCTGAGCTATAGTCGTGGTCCATTGTCCGTCGTCCGTCCGTCTGTCCGTCCGTCCGTCCGTCCGTCCGTAGATGTGGCACGTTTTGAAACCGTAAGACCTAGGAATCCAAAATTCAGCATAATGTTAGATGTCCCCAAGATCTCCTACCAAGCCGAAAACTGGGTCTTTGCGACTTCATTCCTTTGAGAAATTAAGGAAAAACCTCAATTTTTTATTAAAAACCTATTTTCACACTTCAGGACTGCCTATTATCAAAACCACTCATCTGTTTTTCCTCATATTTCCTATAAATAATCCTCTATATAATTCCTATGTACATGCCAGAAATTACGTCTGTATTATATAATTTAAAAAAGTTATGGGCCAAAACATAATGCATTTTGTAAATAATCAGGAAAGAAATTTTATCACTTAACACAAAACTTGTTAAAGCTAAGCATTTTTTTTCCAGTAATATTACTTTTATTAATCAAAATTAAATTGTATACCCAAAATTAGATCAAAATCTTTTAAATTTTTTAAAATATTAGCAAAAATAAAAAATTGGTACCTTAAATTTTGCCCAACTTTGACTATGGCACGTTTTTTTGCTGTAACTGCTGTGGATTTAATTTTCACAGCATGTTTTTGTTAGCATTTCAACTGTTAACACCAAAAATTTGAAACCAGTTGATCAAAAACTGTAGATTTTATTCAAGTTTTCAAGCACCATGTCACATATTGCTAGTGTTATGCAGTTTACTAGAGCTCAGCTCTAAGTTCCTTAAATTTGGCATACAGTTAGATTTCCCCAAAATCCCCTACCATGCCAAGAATTTGGTCACTAGGACTTAATTCCTTCGAGATATCAATGAAAAACTTCATTTTTCCATTAAAAACCCATTGTTACACTTTAAGACTGCCTAATATCAAAACCACTGATCTGACTTTGATCATATATAATATACATATTTTTCTATACATTCGCTATGCACATGCCAGAAATGATGTCAGTATTGTGTATTTTTTTTAAGTTATGGGCCCAAACATAATGCACTTTGTAAAAAATCAAGAAATATATTTACTCCCTTAACAAGGGCATTGCTGAAGCTAGAGATTTTATTGTCAGGGATGTAACATTATTTAATCAAGATTCAATTGAATACCCAAAATTAGTTCTGAATTTTTCAAATTTTATAAGTTATTAGTATAAATATAAAATTAGTACCTTAAATTTTTCCCAACTGTGACCATGGCACGTTTGTTTCCTGAGAGCACTGTTGATATAATTTTCATATCATGCACACATAAGGATTTCAGCTTTTTAGTTTAGAAAGCTGAAAGAAATTGGCCAAATATTGTAGCTTTTATTAATGTTTTTTATGAGACCCTGTCAGACTTTGGCTCTCTCCAGCCCCTCTTGAGTCACCTGTATGTTGACCTTGTTGACCTTTCATCAAATTATGCACGCTTGAGGCGAGAATCCAGGCAGCTTATGGCTAGCCACAGTTGATCCAGGTGTCCAACCCAACTCATCTAGTAGTTTTAACCAACAACATAACAATAAACAATAAATTAATAAATTTTTCTTGGTTTTTAATAACAAATTAAAGAAAAATAGAAAAGGAATTTGTTAGTTTATAATAACAGGAAATTAACTTGCAGTTACTGATGATATAAGAATCTTGTATCAATGGGTAGAATGTCACATATTTCAAATAACACCATGCAGTCACCTATGGCATTTTTCAGTTCATTTTTAATGATAAAGAAGTAAATCATATTATTCATTACTAATCATTAGGGATTATATGAAGGAAATTAATGATAGACAAAGATGCAGTTGATAATATTAATCTAGATTCCTACTGTGTCTAGTGTGTACATTGATGTGAAATTAGTCCAAAATGAATTTTTTACAGTTATTTTTTAATATAAATAAAAGCCATAAAACCAGGTACTTATGATCATTATTTAAATGTGTGAATTTTGTATATTCTGGATTCTCAAAATCATTGTTTGGTGAAAACTGAATAAATACCAGACATGGTGCAAATACTTTGTAATTGTATTTAAATACGAATATGATTATGTACTCCATTATAAAATTTCTTGCATAAAGAATGGGAATTCAGGTAAAAATGAAAGTATATGAATACTCGTGCAAATACTTTCAAAATGTATTCATGAATGCATTCATGAATATATTCTTTAATATTATTTTAATAATCATATCAGTTATATTTCATTTTAAAAAATCATATGATTCTCTTATTATTTTTAATAAAAATTATATTTTGGACAATATTTGTAATTATTTTTAATAAATAGTTAAACTCTTATATTATATGTTCTGCTTATAAGTTATATGGCCAAGTCAAAATCTGTGTTACAATAGCACTCCATTTGTTAATAAAATAAATGAAAACAATCCTCTTCCCTGTCTCCAAAGATACTATCAAAATCATACATAAGCTAAACACCCACAACTCATAATACAGCTTATATTTATTACCACACAATACCAGCATGTGCCTCATTTCTAAAAAAATATTTTTTTTATCATATATAACAGCTGAGCGTCGTGACCCATAGGTCCCTTGTTTAGGAACTGAAGTGAACTGTAAAACCAGGACACTGACATATCACCTCCAAGCGCCAAACTTAAATATTTTTGCAAAAGTGGCAATAAATTATTATTATTGTATAAATTGAATATTAAATTTTTTCTTATAAAAATGTTTACTCAGTGCTCTGTAATATTGATTATTTATATAACGTTTATAGTATACCTTAACAACCAGAAAAAAAATGTTTGTACGGACTTTCAAGTGAAACAATATGGACCAAGCGGCTGATTTTTTTCTGGAATATTTACCAGTCCGGAAAAAAGTGTAATGTTTCAAGAAGATTACAAAAATATGCTTTAATAATTGTTGAAATATGAATATTTGATTGAACTGAAGTGTTCATTTAAAAATAACTAAATAAATCAATAATCCCAGAAAAACAGGAGCGATGATTCTATAGAACAATTATATATCTATTATTTTTTGTTTGGCCTAAGCGCCCCGGGAAAAGGATTATGCCTTGTATAGGGGTAAAGTGGCTGTCAGCGCAGGAATTCCTGTGTTGTGGCCCTGTCAACTTGTCACCCTGTGGGGGTTAAACTTTTGGCGAGCAAGGTCTGGCTCAAGTCAGCCCCGGTCACCAGCACATAGAACACCGATTTTCCTGCTGCATGGCTCAATTAAGTCATTCTTTCTCACAGTAAGTAGAAATTAGTTGCTCTAAATTACTTAATGACTGCCTAAATATAGAAATACGGTGATGCTCTTTTGATAATTACTTATATATCTATGATTGTCTAAATTTTTTAATATGGTGAGGCGCTGTTTATAGTTCCCTATATGACTGTCAAAATACGGAAATATGGTGATGCGCTTTTTATAGTTCATTATGACTGTTTAAATATGGTGATGCGCTTTTTTGCTCAGCTGACTCTAAGTCATCTGAGCTATAGTCGTGGTCCATTGTCCGTCGTCCATCCGTCCGGCCGTCTGACCGTCCGTCCGGCCGACCGTCCGTTAACGGACAGGGCACGTTTTGAAACCGTTGGACCTATGAATCCAAAATTTTGCATACAGTTAACTGTCCCTAAAATCTCCTACCATACCGAAAATTGGATCACTAAAGCTGTGTTTCCATTCATCCGTAAATCGCGTACGTCTCTTACGTAAAAGATGAACTGTTTCCATATGTCCGTTTTAACGTGCTCCGCATGCGTATCCGCAAAAACGGACAGCATCGAAACGGATCGGTGAGCGATTCATCCGTTTTACGGATGGCAAAAATGCCTACATTCCCCGACAGTGCCCCGGCGCCAGATGTGATGAGACATGTTGACCTTTTCCTGCCTGTCGTCCTTGCAGTTTCAAAAGAGGCACGTTAAAGGGTATCCGCAAGAAAAATGTACGTACTTATGGAAACAGTTTTTGCGGACTGCGCGCTATGGAACGTACGTACGTCTTTTGCGGATACGTTTTTTTTACGGATACATGGAAACACAGCTTAAGGCTTCTTCGCTCCTTTGAAATATTCAGAAATAACCTCTGTTTTCCATAAAAAAAGCCATTGTTACACTTCAAGGCTGCCTAATATCAAAACCACCTATTTTTTTTAATCATATTTAGTATTCATATTCTTCAATATATTTTTTTTTTTGAACATACCAAAATTTAGGTCAGTATTGCGTATTTTTTTTAAGTTATGGGCCCAAATATAATGCAATTTTTTAAAAATCAGGAAATAAATTTACTCACTTAACATGAAAATTGCTGAAGCTGGAGACTTTTTTTCAGGGAAATAACTTCTCACGATTCAATTCTAAACCCAAAATTATAACTGAATTTTGCAAATTTTTTAAGTTATTAGCATAAAATAAAAATCAATACCTTAAATTTTGTCCATCTTTGGCAACGGCACGTTTTTTCCCTGTAAGCAATGTAGATTTAATTTTCACAGCATATATACATAAGGATTTAATCTTTAAAAATCTAAAATTTCAAAGGAATTGATTGAAAAGAGAAGCTTTCATTTAAGTTTTTATACAACATGTCAAGTGTTGTTTACATCAAGTCCACCCTGTAGAATAGCCTTCTCTTGTGCATGTTATGTAACCCTCTCCAGGCAGCTTGCCTTGGCTAAGCTTGGCCACTACAAGCAGGCTTCCCCTCTTCCCTACACTCCCCCTCCCCCAGCTGGTGCATAAACTAGATGAATGTTATGATTTTCTGTATAAGATTCATACTTATTCTAGGCTATGCTACATTTTAGATTTTGTATTGTACCATTAGGGTTACAATAATTAAAGTGCACATTTAATTGTGTCCAAAAAGTGGTGTATTACTATGAAAGTGTGGATGTTCATCAGATAAGTAATTCCTTACTTCAGAAGAGTAAAAACTTCACGAGGTGTGAAATTGACTATTAATTCCAGTAAATAATTATGGCTGAGATAGTAATTATATAGCACAATGATATTGTTTGTCCCCTCATTCAACCAAAAGTGTGTATACCCTATTTGAAAAGATGTTTTATTTTATAAAATTTACTGAATCTTTTATTTTTGTGAATAAAATTAAGCTTGTACTGGAAACTCCAATGTACAAAACATTCTAATAGTGATTAAAGGAAAAATCTTGAAGATGCCATGTTGTGGCATTATTTTCTTTTAAATTCAGTTTAAACATTTGTGATTTAAAAATAATAAAATATATGTGTATGCATAATATGACCCGATAGGAGCTACACTCTGGATAAATAATGATTGCAACTTAGAATTCTGATATTTTAACTTATATTTCAGTTTTTTTATTACAAATTTATAAAACTTGTAAATAAAAAAATGAATCTGATAAAAACTATTAATGAAATAAGGGGATATGCTGAAAATAATAGGCTTTAATATGGACTTAAATGCATTATTCCCATGAAAGTGAAATAAAGGTATTAGTCCATTCTGTCAACTTGTCTGTCCATCTGTAAATTTTTCATATGCATCACAGCATCTCAGATCTTTTACTTGTGTTCTTCATGACAATCTTGTCAGAGTATTAGTTTTGCAGTCATATATTTAGAACTATACTATAACTGAGTAGGAGGGCCCCTTTCCTCTTTTGCTTCTCAAATGCTTATATATATATATATATATGAAAAAAAAAACATTATTGTAAATCAGCGCTTCGATCCGTATTGGTAACCACCTCGTGAGGTAGTTTCGATACCGTTTCACTGGTGACGAGTATCAGCGTTTATCGCATCCGTTGGTCAAATGCGTTGAACGGACGGCAACCATGCGGCAACACATGACACATAAAGGCTTCTAACAGGTGACGACATATACGTCGTTTTGTCCTTCCAGATCAAGATTTATGCCTGCAAGCGTATATGATATTCAGTAAAAAATATAACAAATAATTATTTTTTATTAAATTAATGTGGGATAGGACCCCCCCCCCCCCCGGTCCAAAATAATTGTCAAGGCGCCTGTGCTTAACGCTTAATTTTGCTTGCACTTTAAATGTCACTTTTTATTGCATCAAATTCATAGTTGCAATTTTTCGGTGATAGGGTAAGATGCATGCTGAGTGTTATAGATATGGGGATGTTTCCTTACAGTAATACTCCTTCGATGGACTTAAAACTCATACTTTGATCAGGGAAGTGAGGGCTTTCCCTGTTTTACGTCACCCAGAATCCCGGGTGCGTTCATCGCAAAAACCGAGCAGTGCTTAATATCTGCGATCAACGGATCCGCTGAACGCATTTAATAATCGTTGCCGGTGGTACATGGGTCCTGTTCAACTGAAATTATAGTGTCCGATGTTGTTTAGACGAATGCGATGACCGGATGCTTTAATCGGATGTGGTAAACGCTGGTATGTGGCACGTACCAGCTTTAACTGTTTAATGCGATATCCGCTCCTTAACAGAGAACACAATAAGTGGATTGAGTACTTTGATCAGATATGGAACTGAATATTTTATTGTTGCGCAGTACACTATAGTGTACCCGAAGTAACTCAAATACGGTAGCGGTACGTTGAATTCGGTAATGGGGAAACCATATTCGTCACGTTTGTATATATATATAGGGTGAAAACGACTAGAGATATCAGTGTTAATCGTAAAAATAACAAGGTCCGATTGTGTTTGAGAGGCAAAAAGAAAACAGTTGAGCCCCCACACGTAGAAGTTTTTCACGGAGGTGCAATGATTAAATTGATGTTACGTTCTGGACTTTTATTACCTTATGAAAGTGTGTTTCTCAGAAATGAAATCGAAGTTTATCTTTATCATGTTAATGTCAAGCTTTGTTCTGTTGCTGCATGGCTGAAAGAAAATACTGGGTCCGTGTAATTTTGTGCCTTAATGTTACTTGGACACAATAATATCACGAATTTCTCACTAAGGACAACGAACAAAAACATTTGTTTAACAGATTTTTAGTGAGTCAAAAAGAATTGAAGATAACAATATTATCTAATGTGTTAGGAGTAAGAAGATGAAAACAGGACTTTTTGAAATTATTGTTACTAAAACTAATTTCTAAAATTAAATGCATTTGAATTATAGATGCTTGACAGACATAATTAACCGCTGAACTCCTTCATGCTGCCTTTGTAACCTGATTACTTTTCAGCCTGTACACATCATTTCATCGAGTCATTAATCTTGGTTTACATGCACCTTGGGGACGGGGCCAGCAAGGTGACAACCTGAACCACTGGGTTATGAAACAATACCGTTAAATAAAACAACGTAGCCCTATGGTGTATGGATACTGTCAGATATGAATTGTAAGTGATACACTGTGTTACCATTCAACTTTGTTTATTGTTGATTGCAGCCCATACCTGGCTGATAGCCTTTTCAGATGGCGATCAGGGAAGGATACAGGGTCTCAAAAGGGATAGGGGTGGGAAGCTCATCACCCTCACATTTGTAAACAAAGTGTGCCAAGAGTGCTAAAAGTCTCCGATACAGAAAATATGGTAGAAAACGGTGCGAGACGCAGAAATCGGCGCTCTTTACCAAGCGCGTTTTGTTAGCTCAGCTGACTATAAATCAACTGAGTTATAGCGATGGTCCTTAGTCCGTCGGCTGTCCGTCCTTCTGTCCGTCCGTCGTGCCGTCTGTCCGGCCGCCCCTCTGTTAAACTGGCACGTTTTGAAACAGTTAGATCTACAAACTGAAATTCGGTATACTGTTAGATGTCCCCAAAATCTCCGACCATATCAAAAATTGGGTCACTACGAGTTCGTTTCTTCAAGATATCAAGGAAACACCTCAATATTCCTTTAAAAACCCATTGTCACACTTCAAGACTGCATAATATCGAGACCACTGACCTGATATCATATCTAATATAACCATTCCTGTATATATTTCCTGTGTACATACCAGAAATTAGTTCAATATTGTTTAAATTATTAAAGTTATGGTTCCAAACATAATGAACTTTGTAAAAAAAAAAAAAAAAAAAAAAAAAAAAGAAGATATTTGCTAACTTAACTTGAGAATTGGTTTAGCTAGAGACTTTTTTTCAAGGATATAACTTAATTTATTCAAGATACAATTGTATAATCAAAATTAATTCTGAATTTTGCAATTTTTAGCTCAACTGACTATAAGTCATCTAAGCTATAGGCGTGGTCCACTGTCCGTCGTCCGTCCGTCTGTCTGTCTGTCCGTCCGTCCGTCCGGATGACTGACTCGTTTCGACACCGTTGGACCTACGAATCTGAAATTCGGCATACAGTTAGATGTCCCAAAGATCTCCTACCAAGCTGAAAACTGGGTCTTTGCGACTTTGTTCCTTTGAGAAATAAAGGAAAACCTCAATTTTTTTATTTAAAAAATATTTTCACACTTCAGGACTGCCTAATATCAAAACCACTCATCTGTTTTTCCTCATATTTACCATAAATATTCCTCTATATAGTTCCTATATACATGCCAGAAATTAGGTCAGTATTATTTAATTTAAAAAAGTTATGGGCTCAAACATAATGCATTTTGTAAAAAATCAGAAAAGATATTTAATCGCTTAACACAAAACATGTTAAAGCTAAGGACTTAGTTCAAGTAATATAACTTTAATTAATCAAAATTAAATTATATATCCAAAATTAGATCAAATTCTTTTAAATTTTTAAAAAATTAGCAAAAATAAAAATTGGTACCTAAATTTTGCCCAACTTTGGCCACGGCATGTTTTTTTTCTGTAAGTACTGTGGATTTAATTTCACAGCATGTGCACATAAGGATTTAATCTGTTAAAATCTGAAATTTGAAAATAAAAGATGCAAAATTAGGCTAATTATTGAATTTCTTTTGGGGGCTCTGGTTGTATTCGCTTAGCTTGATCAGGCTGTCTGCAGTTAATACCATACCATAGGGAGCTTTTTTCTCTTGCAACCCCCCCCCCCCCCCCCCCATTCTGTTGACAGACCTGTACTATGAACTAGATGAATCATAATTTCATAATAATCATTTTTTTCAGCAACGAGCAGTAACAACGGAGACCCCTCCCCCCACCCACCCCTTCAATACACAGGACTAATAAACAAGATGAATCTTATAATTTTAATGTTAAATAAATTCTTTTTGATGAGACTTGGACAATTTTGATTATTTTAAAGAAAAAAACTTCAGGAATTTAACCCTAATATTCAAATGTGATAAAATATTAAGATCTAATGTAAGTGCCAACTGACAAGATTTAAGAAGATATAAATACTTAGTAGCATTTCATTCATATCTCTTAAAGTTGGCGGGGCCTAGGTGTGAATAACACTGTTAACTTAGTATTAAAATTAGGAACATTGGTCAAACTTTGTGGGATAAATTTTTAACTCATACGGCCATATATTTAACGTTTAAATTTTAATTACCTTCTCACATTATTTGTTTATGAAATATTGCTTTTATATAACACTTACCGTAGGCCTATTTGTTCGCTTGATGCATCACTAAATGGTTTAGCTCATGTCCATTATTCTATAATTTAAAGAGTTTCATTTTAGCAGGGCCATTTTCTCATAGCTTTTCTAATGATAATATACATGAAAAACCAAAAGAAATAAAAATATTTTGCAGTTACTAATATTTTCCAAAATTCAGCTGAGCGATGTGAGCCATGGGTCACTTGTTTAAAGTTATTAGCATAAACATAAATCAGCACCTAAAATTTTGCCCAACTTTGGCCATGTCATGATTTTCCCCTGTCAATACTCTTGATTTAATTTTCACAGCATATACACATAAGTAATTAATCTGTTAAATTCTGAAATTTGAGATTAGCTCAGAAATTAGGCTAGATTCTTAAAGTTTCTTTAAAGGCCCTATTGTATTCATTTATATCTCGAGGCCGCCCACTTCTGGTCAATACAGCCCTGCCTGGGTAACCTTATTAGTGATGCAACGCTGGTCCAGCACCCCCTCCTGTCACAGGTGTACAGTTATTCTCATGCCCCCCCCCCCCCCCCACACACACACACACTAAGTGTATTGAAAAAAAAATTGTTATTGTTGGAACTTAATTTTAATTCTTTTAAATCTTTAATTGTCAAGCTTTTTCCATTCCATGTCTGCGGGCTGTGTCTCCGCTGGTCACGTTCACAGAATTTTATCCGGCTTTGCTTTACCAGGGATTCTCACAGCGACGCCGCGCAGAAAACTACAAACACGTGCCCTGAGCGGACACTTCTACCAGCAGTCTACTTTAATATGAGGTATGTTTCAAATTAACTCCTCTACTGCTACCAAAATAAAATGCCTGTATTTCTGCATTTCACAGTCTGTACGGAATTCTAGTTTTATGAAACGTTTCTATGAATAAGTGGTTTCCTCATTCCTATCGTCACGTTATCCCATTGAACTACACATATGATATTTTATTTATCTGGTTCAATTAAAAAATCTCCATGGAAACCTGAAATTTGGTCTCTGTTGCCCATTTACTCTGAGCTATGGGGCTCAGAAGTCCCCCCCCCAAATAATTAAAAATTGATACAAAAGCTCTAGTATCTGAACAACTAACACACTGATCAACTTATTTCTTTGCATGCATATTCATCATGGACTGTTTCATCAGTTCCTGCAGACTGGTGGTGCCACCTGGATTACAATAAAATTTACGCAATTTTCTCTATTTTTGTGACCTTCAAAGACGCAGTCATCCATTGACAGGTTAAAAATTGTAACTATTCAACCTAGAATCTTCTAATTTAACACCCAGAGAGGTCCAGGCCATGAAAAATATCCTGGGAAACCTGAAATTAGGTCTCTGTTACCCATATCCTTGTAGGTACCCCTCAGTATAATTAAAATTTGATACAAAACCTCCAGTTTCTAAACTGATGCATTGATCAACATGATTCTTTGCATGCATATTCCTCATGGTGTTTTTCATCAGTTCCTGCAGACTGTTGGCCCCACCTGGATTTTTAGCTCAGCTGACTATAAGTCATCTGAGCATCTGAGCTATAGTCGTGGTCCTTTGTCCTTTGTCCGTCCGTCTGTCCGTCCGTCCGTCCGTCCGTAGATGTGGCACGTTTTGAAACCGTAAGACCTAGGAATCCAAAATTCGGCATAATGTTAGATGTCCCAAAGCCGAATACTGGGTCTTTGCGACTTCGTTCCTTCGAGAAATTAAGGAAAAACCTCAATTTTTTTATTAAAACCAATTTTCACACTTCAGGACTGCATAATATCAAAACCACTCATCTGTTTTTCCTCATATTGACCATAAATATTCCTCTATACAGTTTCTATGTACATGCCAGAAATTATGTCTGTATTATTTAATTTAAAAAAGTTATGGGCCCTTACATAATGCATTTTGTAAAAAATCAGGAAAGATATTTGATCACTTAACACAAAACATGTTAAAGCTATGGACTTTTTTTCCAGTTATATAACTTTAATTAATCAAAATTAAATTGTATACCCAAAATTAGATCAAAATCTTTTACATTTTTTAAAATATTAACAAAAATAAAAAACTGGTACCTTAAATTTTGCCCAACTTTGACCATGGCACGTTTTTTCCTGTAAGTACTGTGGATTTAATTTTCACAGCATGTTTTTGTTAGCATTTTGCCTGTTAACACAAAAAATTTGAAACTAGTTGATCAAAAACTGTAGATTTTATTCAAGTTTTCAAGCACCATGTAACATATTGTTTACATCAAGCTAGTGTCATGCAGTTTGCAAGAGCTCAGCTCTCCAGCTTCAGCTCTCAGTTCCTAAAATTTGGCATACAATTAGATCAAAATTAGTCTCAAAATCCCCTACCATGCCAAGAATTTGGTCATTAGGACTTAATACCTTCGAGATATTAACGAAAAACTTCATTTTTCCATTAAAAACCCATTGTTACATTTCAAGACTGCCTAATATCAAAACCACTGATCTGACTTTAATCATATATAATATACATATTTTTCTATACATTCTCTATGCAAATGCTAGAAATGATGTCAGTATTGCCTAATTGTTTTAAGTTATGGGCCAAAACATAATGCACTTTGTAAAAAATCAAGAAATACATTTACTCCCTTAACAAGAGGATTGCTGAAGCTAGAGATTTTTTGTCAGGGATGTAACATTATTTAATCAAGATTCAATTGAATACCCAAAATTAGTTCTGAATTTTTCAAATTTTATAAGTTATTAGTATAAATATAAAATTAGTACCTTAAATTTTGCCCATCTTTGACCATGGCACGTTTGTTTCCTCTGAGCACTGTTGATATAATTTTATATCATGCACACATAAGGATTTCAGCTTTTTAGTTTAGAAAGCTGAAAGAAATTGGCCAAAAATTGTAGCTTTTATTAATGTTTCTATGAGACCATGTCAGACCTTGGCTCGCTCTAGCCCCTCTTGAGTCACCTGTATGTTGACCTTGTTGAACTTTCAGCAAATTATGCATGCTTGAGGCGAGGCCTACACTGGGGGCAGCCAGGCAGCTTATGGCCAGCCACAGTTGATCCAGGTGTCCAACCCAACTCATCTAGTAGTTTTAACCAACAATATAACAATAAACAATAAATTAATAAATTTTTATTGATTTTTAATAACAAATTAAAGAAAAATAGAAAAGGAATTTGTTAGTTGATAATAACAGGAAATTAACTTGAGTTACTGATGATATAAGAATCTTGTATCGATGGATAGAATGTCACGTATTCCAAATAACACCATGCAGTCACCTATGGTATTTTTCAGTTCAATTTTAATGATAAAAAAGTAAATCATATTATTCATTACTAATCATTAGTGATCATATGAAGGAAATTAATGATAGACAAAGATGCAGTTGATAATATTAATCTAGATTCCTACTGTGTCTAGTGTGTACATTAATGTGAAATTAGTCCAAAATGAATATATTACATTTATTTTTTTAATATAAATAAAAGCCATAAAACCAGGTACTTATGATCATTATTTAAATGTGTGAATTTTGTATATTCTGGATTCTCAACATCATTGTTTGGTGAAAACTGAATAAATACCAGACATGGTGCGAATACTTTGCTACTGTATTTAAATACAAATATGAATATGTACTCCATGATAAAATTTCTTTCATAAGAATGGGAATTCAGGTAAAAATGAAAGTATATGAATATCAGTGCAAATACTTTCAAAATGTATTCATTGATGCATTCATGAATATATTCTTTAATATTATTTTAATAATCATTTCAGTTATATTTCATTTTAAAAAATCATAAGATTCTCTTAGACTTATTATTGTATCCCCAGACAAAGTCGGGGGATACTATGTTTTCATACCGGTCCCGCCGCCCCCGCCCCCGCCGCATATAAATCATGTTGGCGCGATAACCCAAAAAATATTTCACGGAACTTTACCAAACTTGGTATATGTATAGATATGGGTAAGAGGACGACGCCTATTTAAAATGAGGTCATGACCTTTACTAGAAGAGTGTCCTTGACCTTGAATAGGTCCAATTTTGGGGGAAATCACACAAATTCTTTAATATCTCAAAAAATCTTGCATAGATTGATCCCAAAATCAAGTTGATGGAAGATCATGGATAGGGTTGTCATGTTCCAGAAACTGGTGGCGCCACCTATTATTCTTTACTTGTTTTGGTGCCGTTTAATACCCCCAAAATTGCCACCTTACAGTACTGTGAGCATTATAAGTAAAAAACTAATGGACAGATTTCTTTAATATTATGCATATACATAGGTATGGGTTATAGGATGATGTTTATTTAAATTGGGGTCATGACCTTTCCTATGATAGTGGCCTTGACCTTGAATATTGCCATATATGGTGAAAATCACACACCTCTTATGATATCTTCAGTATTGATAGCCATATGGATTTCAAACATGACTCATGTATGGCCCACCACTAAAGTAAGAACCCTATAAGTTCTAGGGTCATGAGGTCAAAGATCAAGGTCACCGGACTGGCATTTTAAAAGATACTGTGGATGCATTTTAAGCCAAACTTTCATCCCAGGTCTTCCATCTTGAATATATAGCTCACTTGCCAGTAGTGGATGATCCATATAAATTTTGGGGTCACAAGGTCAAAGGTCAAGGCCACAGGAGCTATCTGTCCAAAAATTAGTTTCTGGATGATAATTCCTGCTTTTATTGATGTATTGATTTCAAATTTGACTTATATATGTCCCATTGAAAAAGCAAGACTCCAGTTGATTTTGGGGTCATGAGGTCAAAGGTCAAGGTCACAGGACAGCTTTAAAAAGATTGTGGATGCATTTTCAGCCAAACATTTCATCTCACACCTTTCATCTTGCACATATAAGTCATTTTCAATAGAGGAAGACCCCTATCAATTTTGAGGTCACAAGGTCAAAGGTGAAGGTCACAGGAGCCATCTGTCCAAAAATTAGTTCCTGGATGATAATTCCTGCTTTTATTGATGTATGGATTTCAAACTTGACTTGTATATGTCCCATTGGAAAAGCAAGACCCAAATTTATTTTGGGGTCATGAGGTCAAAGGTCAAGGTCACAGGACACATCTTTAAAAATATGTGGATGCATTTTCAGCCAAACATTTCATCTCAGATCTTTCATCTTGCACATATAGTACACCTGCCAAGAGAGGAAGAACCCTATCATTTTTGAGGTCACAAGGTCAAAGGTGAAGGTCACAGGAGCTATCTGTCCAAAAATTAGTTTCTGGATGATAATTCCTGCTTTTATTGATGTATGGATTTCAAACTTGACTTGTATATGTCCCATTGGAAAAGCAAGACCAAAATTGATTTTGGGGTCATGAGGTCAAAGGTCAAGGTCACAGGACACATCTTTAAAAAGATGTGGATGCATTTTCAGCCAAACATTTCATCTCAGATCTTTCATCTTGCACATATAGTTCACCTGCCAAAAGAGGAAGAACCCTATCAATTTTCAGGTCACAAGGTCAAAGTTGAAGGTCACTGGAGCTATCTGTCCAAAAATCAGTTTCTGAATGATAATTCCTTCTTTTATTGATGTATGGATTTCAAACTTGACTTGTATTTGACCCACTGGTAAAGCAAGACCCGAATTGATTTTGGGGTCATGAGGTCAAAGGTCAAGGTCACAGGAAACCTCTTTACAAAGATTGTGGATGCATTTTCATCCAAACAATTCATCTCAGATCTTTCATCTTGCACATATAGTTCACCTCCCATGAGTGGAAGACCCCTATCAATTTTGAGGTCACAAGGTCAAAGGTGAAGGTCACAGGAGCCATCTGTCCAAAAATTAGTTTCTGGATGATAATTCCTGCTTTTATTAATGTATGGATTTCAAACTTGACTTGTATATGTCTCATTGGAAAAGCAAGACCAAAATTGATTTTGGGGTCATGAGGTCAAAGGTCAAGGTCACAGGACATCTTTAAAAAGATGTGGATGCATTTTCAGCCAAACATTTCATCTCAGATCTTTCATCTTGCACATATAGTTCTCCTGCCAAGAGAGGAAGAACACTATCAATTTTGAGGTCACAAGGTCAAAGGTGAAGGTCACAGGAGCCATCTGTCCAAAAAAATTAGTTTCTGGATGATAATTCCTGCTTTATTGATGTATAGATTTCAAACTTGACTTGCATATGTCCCATTGGAAAAGCAAGACCAAAATTGATTTTGGGGTCATGAGGTCAAAGCCAAGGTCACAGGACACATCTTTAAAAAGATCAAGGTCACAGGACCAACATCTTCAACAAGATTGTGGATTGTTAGATGGATGAAACAATAAATATGCCAAGTGTCAGTATATGCTGCTAAAAATGGGTGTCTATTCTTAAAAAGGGGGGGGGGGGGGCTACTATGTCTGGGGATACTCTGGCACCTGCGGTGCCAAGAAATGTCTAGTTTTTAATAAAAATTATATTTGGGACAATATTTGTAATTTTTTTCAATAAATACTTAAACTCTTATATTATATGTTTCGTTATAAGTTATATGGCCAAGTCAAAATCTGTGTGACAATAGCACTCCATTTGTTAATAAAATAAATGAAATCAATCCTCATCCCCGTCTCCAAAGGTACTATCAAAATCATACATAAGCTAAACAACAACAACTCATACAGCTTATTTTTTACCACATAAAACCAGCATGTGCCTCATTTCTAAATTATATTTTTTAATCATATATAACAGCTGAGAGCCATGACCCATAGGTCCCTTGTTTTCAATTCTTCCAACTTGACATTCAGGGAGGTCCGTAAAAAATCTCCTTGAAAACCTGAAATTACGTCTGTGTTACCCATATCCTCTGACCATATATGCTTCTGAATAAGCTGAATATGGATACCACCTACACACTTTGGCATTTGATTGATAAAATTAAATTTCTTTTGTGAATGTCTACCTAGTCAGCTGAGCGTCAAAACACTTGGGTCACTTGTTCTTGAAAAAAATAGTTCAAGGAATAATAAAAAATACAATGTTGTGCTGATGTAGCATTTTTAGAGAAATTAAATTCCTTTTGAAAGATAAAAGGAATTAAAATATAATTAAACCATTCAGTAGGCATTATCTGATAATATATGATCAAAATTATGGATAAACAAAGGAGCATTGGAATTATGAATTTTGAATCCAAATGTAGAAATATTTTCATGTGACCTTCCTTCCCTCCGCCCCCTCCCCAACCCCCCCCCCCCCCCCCCAGCAGACACACGCGCCACCCACCGAATATGTCGTAATACGTATTGTTATCGTTAACTGTAATTTTCTAATTGTGAAGCAGTTTCCGATCAAGGTACACAATATTTGTGCATTCTGAATCAAGTGTTATTTTCAGATATTTATTGTTTTGCAAAAAAAAAATTTTAAAAAATATTTTATAAATAAATAAATATATCTGTGTACTTAATGTGATGTTGCCTGACCAGATTAACTATATTATACAACAGCTCCTCTCCACTTGCTTCCTTGTCCTTTATTTTACAGGGTTTCATATGTTCCCAGTGGGTATTTTAAACACATATTACTCTCACATAGTTAAAATACAAATAGTTTTACAAATATTCGATCATGAAAAGCTTTTCCATTTTTTTATGTAGACCAAAAGGTTCACATGAAGTATTTATCTTGCATTCATATGTATATTGTATTTGATTATCACCTAATAGCAAGGCCATTTGCCCCTAGCTTTTTAAATGCTAATATGTAACACAATAGAAAGACGAACATTCTGCTTTTGCTTAAATTTTACGAAGTTCAGCTGAGCGCCGTAACCCACGAGTCTCTTGTTTTAAATAAGACTCTGTTACATGTTGCGTGGAGAATATGTTTTGGTTGGCCCTGCTGGACAGTTGCCGACCCCCTTTCTGGAATAAATCATATTGTTACAGTGCACGAGTCTGGCAGGTTGTATGTTACATGGCGTCAGAAAATAAAAAATGGAAGTTTTCCGACCCCCAAGACCACTTTCGTTCGATGGAGACCTTGCTGGCAGCTGGGAACAGTTACGAGAAATGTTTGAACTGTATGTGACGGCATATGAAGCCCACGAGGAACCTGACAACGTCAAAATTGGTATGTTACTGCGTTAGGGCCAGAAGCCTTGACGAGTTTCAACCAGTTCGAGTGGTCTGCAGGTGAGGATAAAACAAATTACGCTCACGTTCTGGCAAAATTTGAAACAAAACTGACCGGAGAGAAAAGGATATATTTTGATAGATACAAATTCTGGAACTACAAACGAGGAGAACAGACGCCCTTTGATGATTATCTGACACAGTTGAAAACAGCAGTAAGTGCGAGTTTCTTGAATGTGATAAAATGATCAGAGATAAAATTGTATTCAGCATTACTGAGAGAGCACTTAAAGAGAGACTTTTACGTGAAAAGGACTTCACACTTGTTGACATATGTAAAGCTTCAGAAATTACTCACAGAGAAATGCAGACAATGGTACCACAGTGTAATTCTCAAAGTCGACAAAGAACAGTAAATACACTACGCAGGTCCAGGCGTTGGCTTAGTGTTGGACCCAATACTAGAGTTCAAAACATAGCATCACCTCAGTCACACAGGTGTGCTCGTTTTTGCCGTTATCACGAGACAAACACACTGAGAGATTGTCCTTCATACGGCAATACTTGTAGAAAATGTTCAAGGCCAAATCACTTTGCCAGGTGTTATAAAACGCGTTAGTCATGACCCAATCAGGTACATATTGTCTCCGCCGAGTCACATTTCAACAGCTCAGAGGATGAAATCTTTTTGTGCCAAATCACTATCAAATCAATAGAGACTGTGGCTGCAGGTAAAAAAGCATTGGTTGAAACTGCAAATTTGCGTGTCAGATCTGCATGAAAATTGATGGTGGAGCGGAAGTTAACACAATACAATCGAAATCATGGAAACGCATACGAACCCGCCCAGAGCTGTAGCCCTCAGACGTACTTTTGAGAGCATATGGTGACAGTGGTTGAGCATGCAGGATGTGCCCATCGGGAATACCACTCTGACAACCAAAGTTTACGTGACAAAGAAGAAATCTCCACCCATAATGGGCCTTGACACGTCAATAGAATTGGGATTACTTGAGTCTGGAGCAAATGCTACCAAAGATCAACACACTATAGATTGTAATTGTGTAAGGGGTTTGTCAACTTATGAGATTCTCAGTAAATTCTCTGATGTGTTTGAAAGACTTGGCAAGTATTCCGGGCAATATCACATCCAACTAAGTGCTGATGCTCAGCCCACATTTCAACCTCCAAGACGAGTGCCTCACAAACTGTACGTCCCGCTTCGCGTTAAACCCATGAAATGTGTGAGGAAGGGATCATTGAGCCTATTAACAAACCCAGTGACTGGGTAAATAATATCGTCATCACAGAGAAGCGATACGGCTCTTTGAGATCATGCTTAGATCCTTTGCAACTGAATAAATCAATTCGCCGTGAACATATCAAGACACCAACGCTTGATGATATAGTAAGCAAGCTAAATGGATTCAAGCTTTTCTCAATTTTAGACTAGAAAGACGCCTACTGGCAGGTAGAACTTGACTCGGAAAGCGCTGTACTGAGTACATTTCACCCACCATTTGGAAGATTCTATTTAAAACGGATGCCGTTTGGTATCTCAAATGCCTGCGAGATAAAACAAATGAAAAACATTCCATATATTTGTAGATATAGAAGGCGTGTACGTTGTAGCTGACATGCTCATATCAACTAAAGAGACGCATCATGATTAGATTTCCGCAACATTCATGAGCGTGCAAGAAGGCACAACATTAAGTTCAATCGCAACAAGATGCAACTCAAAAAGCCGGAAGAGTTTCAAATGGGAGAGCGACTCGGTGCAAATGGACTGAAGCCTGATGATGCGAATATAAAAGCTATCCTAGACATGCCAAATCGTACTGACAAGCAGTCAGTTCAGCGCCTAGTGGGCATGTTGAACTTCTTGTCTCCATTTATTCCAAACAAATCATCTGTAATCAGCCCTCTAAGACAGTTGTTGAAATCTGACACACTGTGGACATAGGAATCTGAACACGAGGCCGCAATGGATTACATAAAACGAGTTCTCAATAGTAAGCTTGTGCTCCGATTGTATGATTCTGAAGACCCTCTGACAATACAAGCAGACGCATTATCCTCAGGTCTCGGCGCATGTTTAATACAGGACGGGCAACCAATCGCGTACGCATATCACAGAAACCAGATATGCGCAGATAGAGAAGGAACAACTGTTGCAATTGTGTTTGCCGCAGGAAAGTTCTACTTATATATATATATATATATACTTATATATATATATATATATATATATATATATATATATATATATATATAGATACACACATACGGTTCTCAAGTTGAAGTGCAGACTTATCATCGCCCCCTGGGGGCCATATTTCGAAAACCGCTGTATAATGCTTCCCCCAGGATCCAATTGATGCTCCTTAAGCTCATAAAATATCAGCTCGCTATTCAATATATACCAGGATCCAAAATTTATATCGCCGATACACTATCACAAACGCACGTATTAGACAAACCAGATTGTGACACAATTGGCTGTGACATGCGCTTTCCTGAGGTAACAGCCACCTATCTAGCGACACCAACGAGGCTCGAGCGAATTGCGAAGCGACATAACTCGACAAAAACCTTTTTAAAATGCAAAGCTATGTATCTTGTGGGTGGCCAAAGCACAAATCCTCATGATCTTCAACCATTAGAATTAACGCAATCAGATGCTTGAGGAAAACGGGTTACTGTTAGTAGGAGAAAGACTGTTAATTCCTGAGTCTGAGATTGAGGACATTCTTGTCAAACTGCACGATTGCCACTTTGGAATGGAGAAATCTAAACGTGGTGCACGAGATATCATATGCTGGCCTAACATGAACAGAGACGTTACAAAATTCGTAGAACGCTGTGCCACATGTGCCAAGTACAATCGATCGAACTTCAAAGAACCGCTGATATCGCACAGTATACCGCAACGTCCCTGGTGTAAACATGGGGCGGTTCTGTTTGACTCTTAAGGAAAAGCATACTTTTTATAGATGATAATTTTTCAAAATATCCTGCGATAACCAATATGGATAGCAAAAGAGCCAAAGTAGTAATCAACGCTCTAAAACCGACGTACCAGACACGGCATTTCTGATATGATGTTTTGGTGAGTGACAATATTCCTTCGGTAGTTATACATTCAAAGAATTCGCTAATCAGTGGAGATTTTGTACGGTAACTAGTTCCCCTACAAACGCACAATCAAAAGAAGAGAGTGAACGATTTGTCAACATAATGAAACATTGGTTAAAGAAAGCTTATCATGAAGGCAAGGAACCGCATATCGCTCTTCTGGAATATCGTAACACTCCGATATTAACTCATCTGCTCAGTTGCTCATGAGTTGACGTCTAAATGACAAATTGCCTGCTCCGAATGGTCCTTGGAACGAAAGGTTGTTGGATCGGCAAAATCTCATTTGCAACATCGGCAGATGAAGCAGAAATACTACTTTGACCAACACGCGAGACCTACCAAAAATCCACACTTCGGTGTTAGTGCAACAGTACAGTTTGATAAAACATGGACCCCAGCTGTTATTACTTGAGTCCATGATACACCCAGATCATACTACGTCACTACAGAGTGTGGTCGAACCTATAGGAGGATCAAGAGATTCTTAAATCCATCTCCTAATAAAATTCAGATTAAGCACCCTGTCAGTGATACTGATGGACCCCGCCCTTAGGAAAGGAGGACGGATAACACGCCAGATCAGCCCAGTGATGACTACCCATCATCACCTCCAACACAAAATGACAACCCAGAAACCCAGTGCATGCAAACAAAAATACTTTCAAAGTACGGGGAGCAAAATTATCCCAACTAAAACGCGCACAAGTCCCTTTAAAGTTCCTTGTTTTGAGTTGCGGGTTCTGCTGACTACTACGCCAGTTACATATTCAGCAAGCCTCATAGAGTACAGAGAACATGGCTCATTAAACCATGGATGAAGAACCCTTTCGATTTTGAGGTCACGGGGTCAAAAGTCACAGCCACAGGACCCACTTCTTGAAAAAGATTGTGGACCCATTTTAAGCCAAACAGTTTGACCAAAACCTTTAATCTTGTAAATATCGCTCACAAATCTATGGATGAAGAACCCTATCGAATTTGTGGTCACTTGGTCAAAGGTCACGCCCACAGGGCCCACTTCTTGAAAAAGCTTGTGGACCCATTTAAGGCCAAACCGTTAGACCAAAACCTTTCATCTTGCAAAAATGGCTCACCCACCTATGGATGAACAACCAAATCCATGTTGAGTTCACTTGGTCAAAGGTCACGGCCACAGGGCCCACTTTTTAAAAATGCTTGTGGACCCATTTAAAGCGAAACCATTTGACCAAAACGTTTCATATTGCACATATGGCTCACCAATCCATAGATAAAGAACTCTCTCAATTTTCAGGTCACAGGGTCAAAGGTCACGGCCACATAGCCCATTTCTTGATAAAGCTGGTGGACCCATTTTAGCGAAACCGTTTGACCTAAACCTTTCATCTTGCAAATATTGCTCACCCACCCATAGATTTTGAACCCTATCGATTTTCAGGTCACGGGGATTTTGAGATCATTGGTCAAAGGTCATGGCCACAGGGTCCACTTCTTGAGAAAAAAAACCTTATGGACCCTCTTAGCCAAACCGTTTGACCAAAACCTTTGAACTTAAAAATATGGCTCACCCACCTTTCATTGAAGAACTCTGTCGATTTTCAAGTCACGGGGTCAAAGATCACGGCCGCGGGCCAACTTCTTGAAAAAGATTGTGAACCCATTTAAAGCGAAACCGTTTGACCAAAACCTTTCAACTTGCAAATATTGCTCACCCATCCAAAGATTAAGAACCCTATCAGTTGTGAGGTCATGGGGATTTTGAGGTCACTGGGTCAAAGGTCACGGCCACAGGGTCCACTTCTTAAAAAAAAAACTTATTGACCCATTTAAAGCAAAACAGTTTTACCAAAACCATCCATCTTACAAATAAGGCTCACCCATCCAAAGATGAAGAACCCTCTCGATTTTCAGGTCACAGGGTCAAAAGCCATGGCCACATAGCCCATTTCTTGATAAAGCTTTTAGACCCCATTAAGGCAAACCATTTGACCAAAACCTTTCAACTTGAAAATATGGCTCACACACCTTTGGATGAAGAACTCTGACGATTTTAAAGTCACGGGGTCAAAGGTCACGGCCACGGGCTAACTTCTTGAAAAAGATTGTGGACCCATTTAAAGCGAAACCGTTTGACCAAAACCTTTCATCTTGCAAATATTGCTCACCCACACAAAGATTTAGAACCCTATCGGTTGTGAGGTCATGGGGTTTTGAGATCACTGGTTCAAAGGTCACGGCCACAGGGTCCACTTCTTAAAAAAAAACTTATTGACCCATTTAAAGCCAAACAGTTTTACCAAAACCATCCATCTTACAAATAAGGCTCACGCATCCATAGATGAAGAACCCTCTCGATTTTCAGGTCACAGGGTCAAAGGTCACGGCCACATAGTCCATTTCTTGATAAAGCTTGTGGAACCATTTAAGCGAAACCGTTTGACCAAAACCTTTCATCATGCAAATATTGCTCACCCACCCATAGATTTTGAACCCTTTTGATTTTGAGGTCACGGGGATTTTGAGATCACTGGGTCAAACGTCACGGCCACTGGGTCCACTTCTTGGAAAAAACTTATGGACCCTCTAAGCCAAATCATTTGACCAAAACGTTTCATCTTGCACATATGGCTCACCAATCCATTGATAAAGAACCCTCTCGATTTTCAGGTCACAGGGTCAAAAGCCATGGCCACATAGCCCATTTCTTGATAAAGCTTTTAGACCCATTTAAGGCAAACCGTTTGACCAAAACCTTTCAACTTGAAAATATGGCTCACCCACCTTTGGAGGAAGAACTCTGACGATTTTAAAGTCACGGGGTCAAAGGTCACGGCCACGGGCAAACTTCTTGAAAAAGATTGTGAACCCATTTAAAGCCAAACCGTTTGACCAAAACCTTTCATCTTGCAAATATTGCTCACCCACCCAAAGATTAAGAACCCTATCAGTTGTGAGGTCATGGGGTTTTGAGATCACTGGGTCAAAGGTCACGGCCACAGGTTCCACTTCTTCAAAAAAAACGTATTGACCCATTTAAAGCCAAACAGTTTTACCAAAACCATCCATCTTACAAATAAGGCTCACGCATCCATAGATGAAGAACCCTCTTGATTTTCAGGTCACAGGGTCAAAGGTCACGGCCACATAGTCCATTTCTTGATAAAGCTTGTGGAACCATTTAAGCGAAACCGTTTGACCAAAACCTTTCATCATGCAAATATTGCTCACCCTCCCATAGATTTTGAACCCTTTTGATTTTGAGGTCACGGGGATTTTGAGATCACTGGGTCATACGTCACGGCCACTGGGTCCACTTCTTGGAAAAAACTTATGGACCCTCTAAGCCAAAATGTTTGACCAAAACCTTTTATCTTGAAAAAATGGCTCACCCACCTATGAATGAAGAACTCTGACGATTTTCAAGTCACGGGGTAAAAGGTCACGGCCACGGGCCCAATTCTTAAAAAGGATTGTGGAACCATTTAAAGCAAAACGTTTGACCAAAACCTTCCATCTTGCAAATATGGCTCACCCACCTATGGATGAACAATCCTATCGAATTTGAGGTCACTTGGTCAAAGGTCACGCCCACACGGCCCACTTTTTAAAAAAGCTTGTGGACCCATTTAAAGCCAAACAATTTGACCAAAACGTTTCATTTTGCACATATGGCTCACCAATCCATAGATAAAGAACCCTCTCGACTTTCAGGTCACAGGGTCAAAAGCCATGGCCACATAGCCCATTTCTTTATAAAGCTTTTAGACCCATTTAAGGCAAACCGTTTGACCAAAACCTTTCAACTTGAAAATATGGCTCACCCACCTTTGGATGAAGAAATCCATCGATTTTCAAGTCACGGGGTCAAAGATCATGGCCACGGGCCAACTTCTTGAAAAAAGATTGTGAACCCATTTAAAGCGAAACCGTTTGACCAAAACCTTTCATCTTGCAAATATTGCTCACCCATCCAAAGATTAAGAACCCTATCGGTTGTGAGGTCATGGGGTTTTGAGATCACTGGGTCAAAGGTCACGGCCACAGGGTCCACTTCTTCAAAAAAAAAACTTATTGACCCCTTTAAAGCCAAACAGTTTTACCAAAACCATCCATCTTCCAACAAGGCTCACCCATCCATAGATGAAGAACTCTCTCGATTTTCAGGTCACAGGGATTTTGAAATCATTGGTCAAAGGTCACGGCCACAGGGTCCACTTCTTGAGAGAAAAAAAACTTATGGACCCTCTAAGCCAAACCGTTTGACCAAAACCTTTCAACTTGAAAATATGGCTCACCCACCTTTTGATGAAGAACTCTGTCGATTTTCAAGTCACCGGGTCAAAGGTCACGGCCACGGGCCAACTTCTTGAAAAAGATTGTGAACCCATTTAAAGCCAAACCGTTTGACCAAAACCTTTCATCTTGCAAATATGGCTCACCCATCCAAAGATTAAGAACCCTATCAGTTGTGAGGTCATGGGGATTTTGAGGTCACTGGGTCAAAGGTCACGGCCACAGGGTCCACTTCTTCAAAAAAAAACTTATTGACCCATTTAAAGCAAAACAGTTTTACCAAAACCATCTATCTTACAAATAAGCCTCACCCATCCAAAGATGAAGAACCCTCTCGATTTTCAGGTCACAGGGTCAAAGGTCACGGCCACATAGTCCATTTCTTGATAAAGCTTGTGGAACCATTTATGCGAAACCGTTTGACCAAAACCTTTCATCATGCAAATATTGCTCACCCACCCATAGATTTTGAACCCTTTTGATTTTTAGGTCACGGGGATTTTGAGATCACTGGGTCAAACGTCACGGCCACTGGGTCCACTTCTTGGAAAAAAAACTTATGGACCCTCAAAGCCAAACCGTTTGACCAAAACCTTTTATTTTGAAAAAATGGCTCACCCACCTATGGATGAAGAACTCTGACGAATTTCAAGTCACGGGGTTAAAGGTCACGGCCACGGGCCCACTTCCTGAAAAAGATTGTGGACCCATTTAAAGCCAAACCGTTTGATCAAAACCTTTCATCTTGCAAATATGGCTCACCCACCCAAAGATTAAGGACCCTATCAGTTGTGAGGTCATGGGGATTTTGAGGTCACTGGGTCAAAGGTCACGGCCACAGGGTCCACTTCTTAAAAAAAAAAACTTATTGACCCATTTAAAGCAAAACAGTTTTACCAAAACCATCTATCTTACAAATAAG
Organism: Sipunculus nudus; assembly: GCA_026874595.1. NCBI lineage: Eukaryota > Metazoa > Annelida > Sipuncula > Golfingiida > Sipunculidae > Sipunculus > Sipunculus nudus. The sequence goes on from CM049318.1 coordinate 61,023,988, forward strand.
CCTCACCCATCCAAAGATGAAGAACCCTCTCGATTTTCAGGTCACAGGGTCAAAGGTCACAGCCACATAGTCCATTTCTTGATAAAGCTTGTGGAACCATTTAAGCGAAACCGTTTGACCAAAACCTTTCATCATGCAAATATTGCTCACCCACCCATAGATTTTGAACCCTTTTGATTTTGAGGTCACGGGGATTTTGAGATCACTGGGTCAAACGTCACGGCCACTGGGTCCACTTCTTGGAAAAAACTTATGGACCCTCTAAGCCAAACCGTTTGACCAAAACCTTTTATCTTGAAAAAATGGCTCACCCACCTGTGAATGAAGAACTCTGACGATTTTCAAGTCACGGGGTTAAAGGTCACGGCCACGGGCCCACTTCCTGAAAAAGATTGTGGACCCATTTAAAGCCAAACCGTTTGATCAAAACCTTTCATCTTGCAAATATGGCTCACCCACCCAAAGATTAAGAACCCTATCGGTTGTAAGGTCATGGGGATTTTGAGGTCACTGGGTCAAAAGTCACGGCCACAGGGTCCACTTCTTGAAGAATACTTGTGGACCCATTTTAAGCAAAACAGTTTGACCAAAACCTTCCATCTTGCAAATATGGCTCATCCACCTGTGGATGAAGAAATCTGTCGAATATGAGGTCACGGGCTCAAAGGTCACGACCTCAGGGCCTACTTCTTGAAAAAGCTTGTGGGCCTATTTAAAGCGAAACCGTTTGACCAAAACCTTTCATCTTGCAAATATGGCTCACCCACCTTTGGATGAAGAACTCTGACGAATTTCAAGTCACGGGGTTAAAGGTCACGGCCACGGGCCAACTTTTTGAAAAAGATTGTGGACCCATTTAAAGCGAAACCGTTTGACCAAAACCTTTCATCTTGCAAATATTGCTCACCCACACAAAGATTTAGAACCCTATCGGTTGTGAGGTCATGGGGTTTTGAGGTCACTGGATCAAAGGTCACGGCCACAGGGTCCACTTCTTGAAAAAAAATTGTGGACCCATTTTAAGCCAAACAGTTTTACCAAAACCTTCCATCTTGCAAATATGGCTCATCCACCTGTGGATGAAGAAATCTGTCGAATATGAGGTCACGGGCTCAAAGGTCACGGCCACAGGGTCCACTTCTTGAAAAAGATTGTGGACCCATTTAAAGCCAAACCGTTTGATCAAAACCTTTCATCTTGAAAATATGGCTCACCCACCCAAAGATTAAGAACCCTATCGGTTGTGAGGTCATGGGGATTTTGAGGTCACTGGGTCAAAGGTCACGGCCACAGGGTGCACTTCTTGAAGAATACTTGTGGACCCATTTTAAGCAAAACAGTTAGACCAAAACCTTCCATCTTGCAAATATGGCTCATCCACCTGTGGATGAAGAAATCTGTCGAATATGAGGTCACGGGCTCAAAGGTCACGGCCACAGGGCCCACTTCTTGAAAGAGCTTGTGGGCCCATTTAAAGCGAAACCGTTTGACCAAAACCTTTCATCTTGCAAATATGGCTCACCCACCTTTGGATGAAGAACTCTGACGAATTTCAAGTCACGGGGTTAAAGGTCACGGCCAAAGGCCAACTTTTTGAAAAAGATTGTGGACCCATTTAAAGCGAAACCGTTTGACCAAAACCTTTCATCTTGCAAATATTGCTCACCCAAACAAAGATTAAGAACCCTATCGGTTGTGAGGTCATGGGGTTTTGAGGTCACTGGATCAAAGGTCACGGCCACAGGGTCCACTTCTTGAAAAAAACTTGTGGACCCATTTTAAGCCAAACAGTTTTACCAAAACCTTCCATCTTGCAAATATAGCTCATCCACCTGTGGATGAAGAAAGCTGTCGAATATGAGGTCACGGGCTCAAAGGTCACGGCCACAGGGCCCACTTCTTGAAAAAGCTTGTGGGCCCATTTAAAGCGAAACTGTTCGACCAAAACCTTTCATCTTGCAAATATTGCTCACCCACCCAAAGATTAAGAACCCTATCTATTTTGAGGTCCCTGGGATTTTGTCAAAGATAACGGCCACAGGGTCCACTTCTTGAAAAAAACTTGTGGACCCATTTAAAGCCAAACAATTTTACCAAAAGGCAAATATGGCTCACCCGCCTATGGATGGAGAACTCTGTCGGTTTTGAGGTCAAGGGGTCGAGGGTCACGGCCACAGGACCCACTTCTTGAAAAAGCTTGTGGGCCCATTTAAAGCCAAACCGTTTTACCAAAAAGTTTCATCTTGCACATATGGCTCATCCACCAATGGATGACGAACCCTATCCATTTTCAGGTCACGGGGTCAAAGGTCACGGCCAAAGGGCCCGCTTGTTCACCTATTTTAGGCCAAACCATTTGACCAACACGTGTCAGCTTGCTCAACTGGCTCATCCACCCATAGATGAAGAACCCTTTTAAGTTTGAGGTCACAGGTGCAAAGGTCAAGGCCACAGAGCTGCCCTCCCCATTTTTACACTGTGTAATACATCCAGTCTAATTATGGCCCGGTGCTCAGGGGTGCTCCGCTCTGCAGTGACCTTGTTTTAAATGGTTAACTCATTCAGGTTAAGATTCACGTTTGTTTATTTTTAGTTAATAGTGTGGTTTATTAAAATCTGTGTCGCACACCAATATTTTATGTAGAGTGCGTGTAAGCCTCACTGGAAGGCTTAAAAGTAGACTTTACCTTACCAGTCGATAAAATACTTGGTCAGAGGTTCGTAAATTAGTTATATATTTTCCCGCGAGGTGGCAGTACCTATTCGAAGCATTGCGTCACAGCAAGAGCCTGTTAGGTCTTAACATTTCAATGATTAGGCATCGATTTGTACTTAAATGCTTAACTAGATCTTTATACATTCTTGGTTACGACCCGAAACTTACCAAGATATATCTCTTCGCAACTAAATGTTCTGATAATTTATATACACATTGTTTGGAATCTAATTATTATAATTATGTTGTATATAATAATTAACTGTACCAGTTAAAGTAACAGCTGGCGACAACTTTATCTGGACAATTTTATAATAAATGCGACACAAGTTTAACCACCTGTTGTAAAAATCTCCACTATATCTTAATTGACCCTGATAGGTATTAATAAAGGAAATTTGGTCCCATTTTCATCGTGCAAAATTGGTACACTTCAAAACAAAATATCAGTTCACAAACGGTCTTGTTGTTAGAACTGAGAACCTTAACGCTTGCACAAATCAAAAAAATTCCATCGTCCCTGGGTGGGCTCGAACCACCAACCTTACGGTTAACAGCCGAACGCGCTAACCGATTGCGCCACAGAGACATGTTTTCCCGCGAGGTGGCGGTACCTGTTCGAAGCATTGCGACACAGCAAGAGCCTGTTAGGTCTTAACATTTCAATGATTAGGCATCGATTTGTACTTAAATGCTTAACTAGATCTTTATACATTCTTGGTTACGACCCAAAACTTACCCAGATATATCTCTTCGCAACTAAATGTTCTGATAGTTTATATACACATTGTTTGGAATCTAATTATTATAATTATGTTGTATATAATAATTAACTGATCATGTATTTTATATGCATTTCAAGACTAGCGCTCTTTGATCAGATATAAACAGTAGTTGTTTTGGCTCCCACTGGAATAACTGGCGCAGTCGGCAGGATTCGAACCGGTGTTGGTATTTTTCCATACAGCTACTTTACCGATGAGCGATATTAGAAGTATTTCCGAGTTCGATAAAGGCAATTAAAGAGCAGATAATTCGTTACTTAAAAAGTCTACCAATACGCTTATAAAGAACACCCGTGAGGTGTGATCGTTCGATATTACCAGTTTAATCCTGCTAGTTCAATGGGAGTTCTTTCAGGTTTTCCAAAAAGTACCAGCTGGCGACAACTTTATCTGGACAATTTTATAATAAATGCGACACAAGTTTAACCACCTGTTGTAAAAATCTCCACTTTATCTTAATTGACCCTGATAGGTATTAATAAAGGAAATTTGGTCCCATTTTCATCGTGCAAAATTGGTACACTTCAAAACAAAATATCAGTTCACAAACGGTCTTGTTGTTAGAACTGAGAACCTTAACCCTTGCACAAATCAAAAATATTTCATCGTCCCTGGGTGGGCTCGAACCACCAACCTTTCGGTTAACAGCCGAACGCGCTAACCGATTGCGCCACAGAGACATATTTTCCCGCGAGGTGGCAGTACCTGTTCTAAGCATTGCGACACAGCAAGAGCCTGTTAGGTCTTAACATTTCAATGATTAGGCATCGATTTGTACTTAGATGCTTAACTAGATCTTTATACATTCTTGGTTACGACCCGAAACTTACCCAGATATATCTCTTCGCAACTAAATGTTCTGATAGTTTATATACACATTGTTTGGAATCTAATTATTATAATTATGTTGTATATAATAATTAACTGATCATGTATTTTATATGCATTTCAAGACTAGCGCTCTTTGATCAGATATAAACTGTAGTTGTTTTGGCTCCCACTGGAATAACTGGCGCAGTCGGCAGGATTCGAACCGGTGTTGGTATTTTTCCATACAGCTACTTTACCGATGAGCGATATTAGAAGTATTTCCGAGTTCGATCAAGGCAATTAAAGAGCAGATAATTCGTTACTTAAAAAGTCTACCAATACGCTTATAAAGAACACCCGTGAGGTGTGATCGTTCGATATTACCAGTTTAATCCTGCTAGTTCAATGGGAGTTCTTTCAGGTTTTCCAAAAAGTACCAGCTGGCGACAACTTTATCTGGACAATTTTACAATAAATGCGAAACAAGTTTAACCACCTGCTGTAAAAATCTCCACTATATCTTAATTGACCCTGATAGGTATTAATAAAGGAAATTTGGTCCCATTTTCATCGTGAAAAATTGGTACACTTCAAAACAAAATATCAGTTCACAAACGGTCTTGTTGTTTAGAACTGAGAACCTTAACCCTTGCACGAATCAAAAAGATTCCATCGTCCCTGGGTGGGCTCGAACCACCAACCTTTCGGTTAACAGCCGAACGCGCTAACCGATTGCGCCACAGAGACGAGATACAAACAAGGAATATTTTGTCAAATAAATAGGTAAACGGCAGAGAGAGAGAGAGAGAGAGAGAGAGAGAGAGAGAGAGAGAGAGAGAGAGAGAGAGAAAGAGAGAGTGAGAGAGATTGAGAGCGAGCTGATTTCTTTCCCACTTAAAAAAATCGGAAACGCTAAGAAGACGTGAAAATTAACTCCCACCACCACCTTCTGGATCCGCCCCTGTATGTACATCATGTTTAATAAGACTTGTTTTGTTTAATGTAAACGTGGCGAAGGGAGAGAGTACGGTCGGAGCTATATGGCTATAGATGCGATCGATCGATGGGCCGGTAATCGTGACATATACTCGCTAGGTCTATCCTGTATACCCCTATAAACAATATCAATGCATTCTAGTTTCTGGGCAAACAGGGCCAGATTTGATGAGACTGGACTTGGTTGAGCGTGTCGGATGCCACACAAGACAGAAAACAAGTCCTTCAGCATGAATATGACCGATAATTATGAATCAGTATGAAAAATGACAGAGTTAAAAGCATACATTTTGCTAATTTCTGGTTGGACGCCAAAAGTATAGGCCTATTATTAATATCTTAAGAGACTTTGTGTCTTAAATCTTATCAAGCGTTTGCTACATACGGTAGGCCTATCTAGGCCTATACCTCTTTACCATGGTTGACATGGTTATCAAGCGTATAGTGCAGTATGGTGAAAGTTTACCGTAAGGATCGTTGGACAGATCTGTCCAAATACGTTTTGGCACATAATCCTTGAGTAGCCATGGGACACCAAATAATACCATAGATATATATAGGTATAGATAGAGCTTCTTCCAACAGGGCTATGGGAATCTTCAGATTTACATTTTAACTCGGCAAGTAAAAAGAATTTGAAACCTCCACAGACGCCCGTTAAGGTGATATTATTGATGTACTTTGATACATGTTAAATTATTTTCGATAGACGATTTTAAGAATGAATTTCTGTCACACAACAAGCAAAAGCGTTAAATATCAATGCTCCGGGCCTATCCAAAGGGTAAACTCTTACTGACCTATACTGTACGGCTTACTAACCATACGTATGGTCAAGCGATACATTCTTTAGCAAATCAAATGCTACCTAAAGCAGGAAAGTATATCTCTCTAGCATAAAATGTGACAGAGTGAAATCCCGTTTGTTCTTGTTTGGCAGCAGACAAGATGTGACGCGACTTCAAGTGAAAAACTGAAAGCTCATAATGCTACCATAGCAGAAATGCTGCCTCTCTGGCATCTTTTATAACCTTTGTATTTCATGGTTAAAAGCCTTTTTGTGAAATCCCGCTTATTCTTATTTGACGCAAATTTAACAAGATTTTACGTGGCAATTGTTACCCTTTGCAGAAAACTAGACCTGTCTAGCATTAAAAGTGACCGAGTAAGAAACATTATTCTTGATATTTTACATTTCACAAATTTGCCCCCGAATAAGTAACCTTGGTTACTGCCGAGCGCAAGGGCGCTTGCTGTCAGAAAGAATGACCACGGATCCTTTACTTTCAGATGCCTCATTAAAGCTGTACAGACATTAAAGTAATTGAGATAACAAAAAAATATTTCTTACTTCTTGGGCTTCAACGCCCTCTTCAATGACATCGTCTCATAGAAAACAAAAGGTTTTCTTGCCTGTAAGATGAATAATAAGTAGACTAACTGAAAATTTCACCTTCAGGCATATATGGGAAAAGTATGGGTCATATTACCTTTCAACTTTGTACCCGCTTCATCTACCTATTATGACATTAAAATGAGAATTATTCACATTCCAGGTATGTTGAATATACGGGAAATATAGTGTTTTCCTTTGATTCTAAAATCCGTCAATGTGTCGTTTTACATCAGTGCGCCCAGTCCTTTAAGCCGTTTGGCTTCATTAACGCTCCCGCCATGTTCCAACGATGATGCAGAAGACCATGGGTGATCAACTATGGGGCATGTAGTTTTCGGCCAAAGGAATTGACCACGCTAAAATTGAAGCCTTAAAGTACAGGCCCATTTCGTCCCCAGTAACTGAAGTCCGACGTTGTAGGTTTTAACAGTAAATTCATACTCGATTTCGCTCAGATAGTAAGGTCGCTTCACGACCTTCTTGAGATAGTTCCTGGAGGAAAAGCCATGCAACTGAGATTCATAACTACAAAGCACCAACTTTTGTGTGGGGTCTAAATCAAAAGTCAACCTCAAATAAATTGATAGAATTTCTTTGTGAAGCCCCGGTTTTGGCAAATGCTGACCTTTCAAAGGCCTTCATATCACAAACAGGTTACCTACCATGAAAACGATTCCGAACTGCATTCATTTGCTTCTGCTAGCCGCATTCAAGCAGGTTTGGTCAAAATTATGCTGTTCACAAATTAGTTCCTGGCCTGGAAATGGGCTGTTGTGGACAAATTCAAAAATAATTTGTATGATGGAACTTCACAGTTAAGACTGACAATAACTCACTTTACTATGTTTTAACAACCAAAAAGTTTGATGCCACAGCGCATAGATGGCTGGCCGCATTGAAAAATTTTGATTCCAAGATAGAATATCGATCTGGAAAAAGGAACGTCGATGCACACTTCCTAAGCAGGACTTATGATATTCCTAGTACTGGAGATTCTCTTTCTTCCGACATTCTCTCCTCCCATACTGTGAATACTACATGTCAGTCCCAGCTGCCAGGTTTTATAAAACTACACCATAGCGATCTTGAGCCGGAAATTCCCCACATATCCCTAAGCCTCGGGTCTACGTTTAAAGACATTGTAACAGAACAGTTGAAAGATCCAGTCCTTAAGTGTGTCATGGAAGCTCTAAAAACCGGGAATAAGCTATAATATCGTAATGGGTACCGCACAGAACTGCTTTGCTATGAGAGCCATCTACCTAAATTGCTCCTATATAAAGGCGGCTGATGTAGGAAACGGATTATAGACGACCAAGAGACCCTACAGGTAGTTTTGCCTGTCTACCAAACGGCTCTCAAGGGGCTCCATGATGACATGGGCCATATTGAACAGACAAGGACCTTATATCTAGTACAGGATGTGTTCTTTTGGCCCAGCATGACCAGACATGTTATTAAATGTGTAGCTCAGTGTCCCCGATGTGTAAGACGGAGAGCAACTCTTGTAAACATCATATCTTCAGTGCTTTTAGAAAATGCGTGAATTAATTTTCTATCTCTGAAACCAAGTTAAGGTAACATTGAAAACATTTTACTGGTTACCGATCATTTTACAAAAGAGCATTCCTTTGTAAAAAAACAACAACCTAAAACAACCACCCATCTTTTATGGGATACCTTTATTTGAACCAACGGATTTCCTAAAAGCTACCATTTTGATCAGGGCCGAATGTTGAGAGTAAAGTTATATTCTAGATTTGTGCACTCTGGCTGATATTGAAAAGTCTCACACTAGACCCTACACTCCAATGGAAAATGGATAGGCGAGCTGTTTAAGCGCACGCTACTGGGTATGTTAGGATGTACGGGGCCAAGCAAAACGTCAAATTTGAAACTATGAGAATTCTGCAAAACATTCTTACAATTATACTAAACGTAAAACTACCGGATATTCTCCTTTTTTCCGATGCATGGGAGACACGTGCGGTTACCGGTAGATGTTCTTTCGGGCTTGATCAAGGTTAAATCAATATGGTAGACTATAGGAACTATGTTCAGTCTATGGGGGAACGCTAAAAACTTCATATCACAAAGCCAAGCAACACTCGAATGCTGAGCAGAAGAGCTACAAGGCCTGGTATTACCTCAAGGCAAAAAGTCCTAAGCTGAGTATTGGGGATAGGGTCTTAGTGAGAACGGCGAGCCAAGTTTGTCTCTCTTGACAAGCCCAAGGCTAACATACAAGATTCAGAAAGAAGGATCGTTCGACCTAACACAAGCCCCACTAATAATAGGAACCTATTATTATAATTAATAAATAACAATCTCCCCTTTGATTCTGTAGACAAGCCCAACTTTAACTGACCCTGAACCACAACCAAGGCAAATTAGATCCTCGCCTGGGACCAGGGAAATAGATGTGGTTGTAGAGTGGGAAATAAAGTCCAGATGAATATGACATATTGAGCCCGATGTGACCTTAACTCCTGTAATAACCTCTCCAGTTCGCATTGAGGCGGAGTCCGATAGATTATCGGTTAGTGATAATTCTAGCCAAGATGTAAGAAGCTCAGATTCAGGTTCACTTTCCCCATCTCATAGTAATTGCCAGATCTTTAAAGAGTCTGAAACCGAAACATTGGGTATGTTAGAATGAGACCGAAATGGAAGCACTGGAAGAATCACAAACTCTATTATCCGATACCCTTAATAGGGATCACAACGCACCTATTAGAGGACACAGAACCTCAAACCGCTTTACGACGTTCTAAACACGAAAGTCGACCTTCCATTATGGTCAAGTCTGGGATTACTGTATATCCTTTCGCATGTCTTTAAATGATCATGATCAGTTTTTTGGGCTTACCTTTAAAAGGACTATTGATAAGCCTCTTCAGTTGTCTGGTCGACAAATTTCCCTACAAGGAGTAGGATGCAGCGTGTAGAAAGATGTAGGATGATGCCTCGAAAACCAAGGTATCAAGTTTTATTTTCCCATTGATATTAGACATGGTACGCTTTAATACTTGCCATTACGATGGTATCCGAGAGTTGCCGATAGACCGGTCCATGCAGATTGTCGATCGACGTGGCTTGATACTCCGCCATTCTGCTGACCACTTCCGTTGTCTTCAGAAAGATTTCAAATAAAATACTAGGCAGCAACAAAAGGACAGGTCGCATGAACTAAGCACCTGGGCGTGACGGGCCCGGAAATGACTATCACGTCTGCGGAATATCACGCCAGTCCAGCCTCATGTCATGCCCACAACACCACGTTGGTTCATCTTGTCCGTTTTTGTTGCAGATAGGTAAAAGTTATGCGAGTTAATATAAGCCAGGGCGTAATTTTTTTTTAATATTATAGAGTTGTACAACATCCCCATCAAATAAACTTATTTCAGAAATATATATGAAATATCCTGGGAATATATTACTACAGAATAAACAATGATTAAATAATATATAGAATACTCGTTACTGCTAAAAGAATGACCCCCCCCCCCCCCAAAAAAAAAAAAAACATTCGCTAGAGGGTCTTCGTGTTGTACTTCCCCCAGAATTTAGTCATCCATTTTACGGAGAATACACGGAGTTTTCTCATGCTTGCTTTCGAATAGTCTGACTGGTACTATTTACCAAAATAATGGGTACGTTTTAGTAGAACTACTCTACAGCCTACATAACCGTATTTAATTTTCCTGATCTGAATTAATGCTGCACGTGTGCTGAAATGAGGGCCTATGAACCAATTATTCCACATGTCTTTACTCCGTTACTTCCGTATATTTATATACCATAAAAATTTTTCTGTTTGGTTCCGTATCAAGCACCAGACGTCGCTACCTAACGGGTCTGGGGAGTTCGCTACCTCACGGGTATTGGGACACACTACATGGCAATATACTCTTCCTCTGCAACAGGATCTGTCCCCCTTGTCTATTCTCTTCTAGTTACCAACACATTGGTCAGCATCAGGTAATATTTACAAATTAGGCTGAACAGCACAGAAAGTTCAGAGGGAAAATTTGAAATGTAAAATTCAAATATTCATATACTATTATAAATTTAATTTTTTAATAGAATTATCAGAGGAAGAAATTAAAATGTAAAATATAAATCAAATTAATGATCAATTTGATTACATAAATAATTTATGAATGCTTCAATTAGGAAAATTTAAAAGCCATATGGTAATAGGCATTAAAAAGGTACTATATAAGCAGTGTTAACCCAGAAACTAAACCCCACTCACTTTTGGGCGGTTAGAATTATAACAAACGCTTGAGAGCTTGATCTTTTTCTGTAACATAAATGTGTACACATACTAACAGTGCTAAACAAAAAGACTAGACATAGGCGATACACCAATATGGCAGAATTCGTTTTGGAAATCTCTCAAGCGGCTCTCACCCTCGAATTTCGATTATATGCGTGAAATGTAACACTGATTATTTAACAATGATAAAATCCCGGTATTCTACTATTTGATCACTGTTTCTAACCTCATCTGAGAAAATTCTGTCGCAGTCGCCCATTTAAATTAAGAAAAAAACACTTTCACCTGCGTCCCTGTGTTCCGCGCCTTTGCCATGATGTGTTGTTTTCTGTCAAAGTGGACCATGCACCTGTTCACGCGGAAGCCTAGTTGTGTTGGCTCGCTGTTCTGTTTATGGACCGTACCCCTTTTAATAAGTCACTTAAATTGAACTATTATTCTATAGAGTAATGTCATTCTTGCTTGGCCGGCTGAAGGAAACAGGATGGATCCTACTATGTATATATATCGATACAGTTCTCGTGCGTGTAGAGTGCGTCCCTGGCCCTGTATGGGAGGGGGCAAATATATTTGCCCTTCAACTCCTAGGTCCACTGAAATTAAGGACTCCCAAAACTTTTCTCGGACACAGATGACATGTTATTAATATATATATATATATATATATATATATATATATATATATATATATGTATATATAACGATTCGCCCGGAATGGCCAAGTCTTCGGTCTTTGGACGTGTGCAAGTGAGGCGATCGTGAACCATGCCTTACCGCCCGCCCGCGACATTTATAAAAGCCACCTGTAAATACACCAGAAAACTCATACAGGACAGAAACCTAGAAACCTTTTGTGTGTGAGTAGTGCTATATATATTCAGTGACAAAAAATTCGTAATAAGTGACAAACGGCTAAAAGGGGCGAAATAATTCGTAATAAGTGACAAACGGCTAAAAGGGCCGAAATAATTCGTAATAAGTAACAAACGGGTAAAAGGGCCGAAATAATTCGTAATAAGTGACATCCTTGGGAGAGTTCGTAATAAGTGACATAAAATTCGTAATAAGTGACAAACTGGTATAAGTGCCAAAAAAATTCGTAATAAGTGACAAACTGAAATAAGTGCCAAAAAAATTTGAAATAAGTGACATACTGAGTAGAGCATGCGGACTGGGTGGGAGGGGTGAGAGGGGGCCCCCTGGCGGTTGACCGGGAGACGCGGTGCTGGTCTTTGACGGAGAGCTCTCTACTGGTAACCGGGTGTTAAGGCCATTTTCGGGAATTAAAGCACCCCCTCTTCCTGGGACTTCTCTAAAATCTATAGCACCCTGGAGGGGAAGCACCCCCTCCCTCCCACTGGGACTTTTCGGGAATTAAAGCACCCCCTCTTCCTGGGACTTCTCTAAAATCTACAGCACCCTGGAGGGGAAGCACCCCCTCCCTCCCACTGGGACTTTTCGGGAATTAAAGCACCCCCTCTTCCTGGGACTTCTCTAAAATCTATAGCACCCTGGAGGGGAAGCACCCCCTCCCTCCCACTGGGACTTTTCGGGAATTAAAGCACCCCCTCTTCCTGGGACTTCTCTAAAATCTATAGCACCCTGGAGGGGAAGCACCCCCTCCCTCCCACTGGGACTTTTCGGGAATTAAAGCACCCCCTCTTCCTGGGACTTCTCTAAAATCTATAGCACCCTGGAGGGGAAGCACCCCCTCCCTCCCACTGGGACTTTTCGGGAATTAAAGCACCCCCTCTTCCTGGGACTTCTCTAAAATCTATAGCACCCTGGAGGGGAAGCACCCCCTCCCTCCCACTGGGACTTTTCGGGAATTAAAGCACCCCCTCTTCCTGGGACTTCTCTAAAAAATCTATAGCACCCTGGAGAGGAAATTTTTCGGGAATTAAAGTATCTAACTATCTACTGGGACATTTCGGGAGTTAAAATATTCACTAGGAGGACTGGGCAAAAGCTAAAGCACCCTCTGGTGGAGTTTGCGGGAACTAAAGTGGGTTGGGGCTCTTTCAAACACTTGACCAATCACTCATACTTTCAAGCACTGAAACATTCATTGTCACACAGTTTAAACATACTAATAACACAGTGATGTAAAAGGAATAAACACAAATTTATTCCTTAAAACCTAAAAAGCTAAAAGATATATTATTTATGTCTGTATGCCACCTGTGTTCTTCGTTGTTTGTGTGTGTAATCACATGGAGTGTATGTCTGATGCTATGTTCTTCCCTGTTCCTAAAACTAAAAACGCGTGAATTAAAAAATAAAAATCAGTCCTTATCGTCCGTTACTGGAAATCAAAATCTAACACAATCCGCTTTCTGTCATGGAGCTGATACTGTCCTACTTCTATAGTTTCGGCTTGCTGGATTAATTCAAGCACCATCATCACCGCCTTAAGGGGGGTTGATTCTAAACATTCACAGTCTGTGAGCGACACAGCTCCTTCGATTGGGAACTGCAGGCCTTGACCAGCATTTGACGGTCTTCCGGACTGTCCATCTCGCTCATGTACTGATACAGGAAGCTCCGGATGCGGAGTAGCTTTTCGCGTGTTGTTGTCAGTTTCTCGTAGGGTGCTCTGACTCCCCGCCCGTAGTTGATAAGTTTCATCAGTTCTTTCGTCGGTGTATAGTCGCTCGGCGAGGTCATCGTATTCTTGTTCCACAATGGCGAGGAACTGGTTCCTGGGGATGGACAAGAATGCAGGTGCGGGTGCGACTGGGTTTGTGATTGCATGGGGAGGGGTGGAGCAGTTGGAACAGGACGGTGGGGGGTAACCGGGGGACCGACTACCACCCCACATGGACGAGGGTGAGGGTGTCCGAGCCAACCAGTTTTCGATAGAGGGCATGGGAATGGTGGGGGCGGCGGGGGGAGAAGCTGGTGGCTCGGTATGTCTAATGACATTGTAGTGTACGGGGGAGGGAGTTCGTCGCACCCGCTTACCTGCATTGTTGTGGTTACCCCCGGGACCGCTGCTGGAACTGACGATGGTTGTGGTATTGCAGACCTCTGGGGGTAGACTATGGCAGTGGTCACCGTGCGCTTGGATTGGGGACACTGGCGGGCTGGCTTGAGACCAATGGTGTCTTGGCTGGGGGGTACCGGCCCTTGGTCTTGTAACGGTGCTGCTACTGCTCCATCGGCGACGTTTGGTGTGATTGCTTTGCTGTTTGCTAGACCCTTTTCTTTTTCTTGGAGCATATCGTCCAAAACAGAAACTATTTCTAGCTCTGTTTGGATATCTGGCAGTGCTGCTGCTGCGGGTGCTGCGGCTGCTTCTGGTACAGGCGGTTTGCGACGCAGACGTCTCAGAAAGTTCACAACCTTTTTCTTGAGGCCCATGATCACACATGTCGTGGCTCGGAGAAAGCAGTGGGGAATGAAATTTTATACCGAAACATGGACTGGGCGTGGGGGATGGGTAGGTAGGGAAACTATAGCGATCAACCAATCAGCGCACGTTTCATACATCCTATCACCCCCGGAAGTAAAGTAAAATAATTCACAGTCAAAGCTTCTAGAACATTCCACCGGAAATGCCATACAAAGAACAAGTATACACCATACCGGAAGTAGTTCACAACACAGTAAATATAACATATATATAGTTTTATTTGTATCAAAACAATTGTTTTTTTGTATATAATATTGTATTTTTATGTTTTACGGTATTTTTCCGTTTATCTGTGCTTAACATGTGCAAAAGTATGATATTTAAGCAACCGGAAGTAAATGGTGCAAAAAAAAAAACCTTACCGGATGTCATAAATGAAACTTCGTTTTAAACGTTTTCAAACATTTTTTTGATAGAATAAATAAAAGTAAATAAAAGTAAAAACACTTTCCTACGCAAAATGATATAAATTGTAGTATTTTTTATTGATCTGAGCCTAAAAAATAGAAAAGTATGATTACCGGAAGTCATTTATGCAAATTAAATAACGTTTGTATTAAACATTTTAAACAAAATGAAACGTTAATTGCTCCAATTCTTTCAATTAAAATGATTTTACAATCCTTTCCTGGTCTTATTACTGTGAATTGTAGTATTTTCTTATCATTTGTGCTTAAAATAATAGAAAAAAGAATGATATTTCAGCTTACAGGAAGTAAATCAAACAAATAAAATCTTTCCGGAAGTCATTTATAAAGATAAAATAAACATTTTATTTAATGTTTTAAATAAAATAAAACGTTTTCTTATATGAATTATTTAAAATAAAACGGTTTTATTCAATTTTCCGTCTAAATAATATAAATTATTTTATTATCTTATCATTTGTGCTTAAAATAGAGAAAAAGTATGATTTTTCAGCTAACCGGAAGTTAATAAAACAAATAATTTTTTTTCCGGAAAGCATTTATAAAGATTATATAAAAATTTCATTCAATGTTTTAAATTAAATTAAACGTTTTTTATATGAATTGAATAAATTAAAACATATTTATAAAACTTTTCTAGTCTAAATAATGTAAATTAAAGTATTTTCTTATCATTTGTGCTGAAAATAAGTTAAAAAATGATAAAAAAAGTTTTAAAATATAAAAACGTGTTTTTTTTTTGTCTTAACAATGCAAAAAAACTTACTACAGTAAAATGCAACAAAGTCCATCGTCATCTTGTTTGTTCAGTCATTTGAGAATAGTTTGGAATTCACTGTCATCCCTTTTTTCTTCTGCGAACTTTGATTGTTCGATACTCATTCGCGAACTGCAGGAACACAGGATCATGTGACGGTTTTTGTTGTCGAGGTGAGGGCTTCCAGTTTTAACGCGTGAAGGCATCAGCACGTGTAAGATCTTAGCGGGCACAGCATCGTTGTCCACGATATTAACCAGGATGGCTAAGAACCTGGGCGCGGAAAAGGCTATTTCTTGTACTTGAACGGGCGCGCAGTGTCGGCCGGAGAACACATCATGATTGAACAGGACTACACCGTGTGTAGTATTCAGATTCCAGGTGAAACATTCCACATTGGGCTGTAAGATCTGGAAGATGGGAGTCACATCAGCGGTGATACAGTCATTGCCGAACAGATACCGCATGGCCGCACTTTGATTGTAGATACCATTCCAGGAATCAGGCAGGGTCTTTGATTCCAGGAAATTGAATTTGATAGCATAGGTAATCAATTCGATGGCGCGGTTACTCAGTAGGAATCGGAAAATGCATGACGGGACTGTGAATGCGCTCCACCCGTTTTTCAGTTGACCCGGGGCGTGTTGTTTTGACCAGTTTTCAGCCAGGAAGTAACGCGCTTTAGTTTGATGCGAGGTTGTTTTCTCACCCGTTTTCAAATCAACCAGCGCTTCACGTTGCATGATGAGGATAAAATTTTTACCTTCATCAAGGAATGCGGCAATTTCTAGACGTGCTCTCCAGAACATATCTTTAGGCGGGGTGCATTCTTTCTGTACGAAAGTTTCATCACAGCGGTTCAAATGGCGCAAGATCTTGGAGGCCCCATTCATTTCTTCCAGAGTCCATTTTTCTTTGTGACAAAATTCTAAGAAATCAGTTGCCTCTTTTTCCAGGGGATTGGTTTTCACCAGGTAGACCGTACTAAGAATACGCGATTTCGGTACCCCGCATTTCAGCATGGCATTGACTGCACGAATTTGTTCTTTTTTCAGCGCGTCGACCACGGTTGTCATTGTATCAGTATTTTTCTCGTAATCAGCATACCCTTGCCACGAATCGAAATCGGGTAGAGATTTCTTGGGTTGTGGTGGTGTTTCAGTTTCCTTGGCGGGGGGTGATGGTCCTTCAACGACCATCGGCTCCGGTTCTTTTACCGGTTCTTGCACGTTAGCTGTCGCTGATTCAGGGGTAGCACTTGGAACATCGTTAGCGGTTGGATGGGTTTCACCGCAAGGCGGGTTGTCTAAGGCTGGTTTCTTGTTTTCAAATATATGATCAAGAGGGCTCGGTTTCATTTGCCCTTCTTCCATCCACCTGGCGGCATCTTCTTGATCTTGAAGTTTTTGCCGTTCTTCACGTGTGAGTTTTTCTGATTCCATACTGTCAGCAAGAACTTGGGGTATTTCGTCTTCAAACCAAGCGGGTGATGACCATGTGATTACTCGTTTTGGGCTGGAGTAATCGTAGAAGTCAAGTTTTGAACGATACTTGTCCAATTTGCCTAATCTCTGGAACCACAGCGAGTCGGCAAATTCAAGTTTGTAGTTGTGCTTGTTCTCTCGTACAAAATCTGGCGGCTGGAATTTTTCTGCGTTCTCCCTAGGAATGGGAGGCGTATGCCAGACTTAAAAAGCTCCGCGACTTTCATAGTTTCGAAACCGGAAGCATTAAATAAATTATAGATGTCTACCGGAAATGCTTTGAAAAAATAATACCCACCGGAAATGCTTTCAACAAAATAACTTCTATTTATAGGAGGTCACGTGGGGTCTTTGCCAGTCATTCAGCGTCAGCCATGGCAACGTCACGACCTTATACGTTAATGGAAAAAACCCAGGCCTACTTCAAAAGATTCAAGAAAAAAGGAGTGGTGGTTCAAGTACAGCCTGACTTGGAAAAGCTGAAAAAGAAGAAAACTTATGAAGCGTTGTACAGTATATTTGAACCGCTGTTGGACGAATGGAAAAAAACTTTAACCGAAGAATGTTTCGCTCAAGTTAACATGATTTCACCAGGTCTACAAAACAAAGCATTCAATACAAAATGGTTGCGCAAAGAAGATTTAACATTAGAATACATCATGACGCAAGTAGAGAAAACTTTAAACAGCAATGAACATTTTCGCCTTACCCCAGACTTTGAAATGGAATTGAAGACTGTAGAAATACCTGAATCAGTCGGAGGGCCCTGCAAACAAGTCTGGCAAAAGACCCCACGTACTTATTTGGATCCTGGGAAAATATCTCGTGCATACCAACGGGAAGATTGTTTTATTGCCGCTTTTATATTAATGGATTGGAACAATCAAAACAAATTTCCACCCCACTGGCGCACGCGGTCTTTACCAAGTGTCCTGTTGAAACAATTGGACACAGAAGTTAAAAGAATTAAGAAGAACGCAAAAATCACCCGTTCCCGAGTGAGCATCAGTGAAATGAAACGGATCAGTGAATTGTTTCCTGACAAGAACATCTTGGTTTTTCATGATGAAGGGGATCAAGTTTTGTTTCGGTCAGCAAATTGGTCGTCAGAGAAACCTACAATTTTCATTTTGGCTAATGATGGGCATGCATGGGGAATTTTAAAAATCAAAAATCATTTATCCAAAAAAAATGATTTTTGTTTAGTATGTTTTAAATACATGGGGGAAAAAATGCACCAGTGTGTAGGCGTGTGTAAAATGTGCGGTTTAGCACCTAAGTGTAAATTCAATGAAGACAAAGACAAATTAATGAAGTGCAGCGATTGCGGGTTTTATGGGTTTTACGGGGAAAACTGTTTTAACAAACATAAGAAATCCATCTCAGGGAAACCGAGCACGTGTAAAAAAAGAAAAATCTGTGAAAACTGCGGGCAGATTTTATTTGATGCCAAACATCGATGTGGTTTTTACAAATGCAATATTTGTCACATGGATGTCGCTGTGGGTACGGCCCATTCTTGTTAAATGAAACCATTGAAATCAAATTACGTGGATTCAAAACTCCCCCGCCCGTACCTATTTTGGGATACGGAAGCCATGCAATCCCCGCCGAATGAAAAAGGCATATCGGTGCACACGGTCAATGCCATCGTAGCCCATTACGTGTGCGAATTTTGTTTACAAAAAATTCATATGGAAGACGTTCTCCGCGCGGACTCACAAAATTGTAAATGCGGGCGATTTCAGTTTAAAGATGTAAATTCGTTTTTTGATTGGATGTTCCATGATATGCGTTATTGGTCAGAGAGAACCACTATATGTTTTGCTCATAACTTCGGTGGGTACGACGGCGGTTTCCTGCAACAGTATCTGATTTCAAAAGGATGGGCGGCCGATTACATCATTGCCCGCGGGTTACGGGTCATCACTATGAGAGCGAAATGGGTAGACTTTAAAGATTCGTTGAATTTGATCCCCATCGCATTAGCGAAATTCCCTAAAGCGTTCGGTTTAACTGAATTGAAGAAAGGGTATTTTCCGTACATGTTCAATACCATGGAAAATGATGATTATGAAGGCCTGATGCCTGAAAAAAGATTTTTCAAACAAAACGGGAACGCGGAATTCGATCAGTGGTATGAAGACAAAGTCAAATCAGGTTATATTTGGAACCATCAGCAAGAATTGTTTGAGTATTGTAACAGCGATGTGGAATTATTAAAACAAGGTTGTTTGAAATTTCGGGAAACGTACCATTTGAAAACCGGGTTTGATATATTCTTGCACTCTTCCACTCTTCCTGCGGCTTGCATGTATGATTACCGGTTAAATTATTTAAAGCCCAATCAAATCGCCATGATCCCGCCTTTGATTTCACGTACTCATGTATCCGAGAAAGCGAACCAATGGTTGGATGAATTACAAGTGAACACGCCGTACAAAATTCACCGCGGGCAAGACAATTGGAACGCGAAAGAATGTCAGATTCAATTATGTGACGGGAAATACGTAACCGTGGATGGGTACTGCCCTGAAACCTTCACCGTGTATGAATTTAACGGGTGTATTTGGCACGGATGCCCTGTATGCACGGATCCTGAAGGTACGGTGCCGAATTCCAACTTGGTCAATTACCAAGCGCACGCTCACCAAATGAAAAAAGAATCAAAATTGCGTATGACCGGTTATTCAGTGGTATCCATTTGGGAACACGCGTACGTCCCCCGGAAATCCATCGAGGTAAAAAAACATTTACAACCGCGAGACGCTTTTTTCGGAGGGCGGACCAATGCAACGTGTTTGTACAAGAAAATCATTAACGCGGATGAAAGGATCGATTATTATGACGTGACATCCTTGTACCCGTATGTACAAAAAAACAACAAGTACCCTGTGGGTGAACCGAAAGTGGTGATGAAACCCACATTAGAAAGATTGAACCAATCCCCGGGTGGGATATTTTGTGGTAAATTTCTACCTCCCAAGAATTTGTTCAATCCGGTATTGCCGTACCGTGCGTGCAATAAATTGATGTTTCCCCTATGCGCGAAATGTGCGGAAACGTGTAACCAAAGGGGAAAATGCCAGCATAAAGAAAGCGAGCGTGTTTTGGTAGGGTCTTGGTGCATTCCCGAAGTCAAAACAGCTTTGGAGAAAGGATATGAATTAATAGAGGGGTATGAAATGTGGGAATGGGAAAATTGGGAATTCATTTTCGGCCCATACATCGAGAAATGGTATGTGGAGAAAACCCAGGCTTCAGGTTGGCCTACAGACGACCCGATGGAACGTACAGAGTATGTGAAATTGTTGAAAGAGAAACAAGGCATTACCGTTGATCCTGATAAAGTCGCCCATAACCCAGCATTACGGTTTGTTGCCAAACAAGCCTTGAACACCTTGTGGGGAAAGTTTGGTCAAAAAGACGGGCAAGTTAAAAAAGTGCAAGTGACCGATTACGATGAATTGATCAACATATTAGATGATCCGACAGCAGATGTATTGGACATTGTGAATCTGGGCGAACACGTTGTGCAAGTAGAATGGAAGAAAACCGAAGACGACTACGATTTGGGCCGTACCAACAATGTGGTGATAGCTGCTTTCACGACCTGTTACGGCCGAATGGAACTGTACAAAATTTTAGATTTTTTGCAGGAAAGGGTATTGTATTTCGACACTGATTCCGTGATATTTTATTCAGGGCCCAACGACCTACCGTTACCGACGGGGCCGTTGATGGGGGATTTAACAGATGAGTTGGATGGTGGGAAGATTGTAGAATTTGTGAGTGGGGGACCTAAGAATTATGGGTATTTGGGGGTAGACAGAAACGGGAAGAAAATGGCGTGTCAGAAAGCCCGAGGGTTTCAAATTGAAGGGAAGGTGGATTTTTATGATTTGAAGAATATGGTTGATGCTTTATTGAAGGGTGAGGTACAGACCCCAATGAATGTCCCTATTGAATTCCATGTGTTACGGGATAAGCAAGGCAATGTGAAATCCATGCAATTGGATGAAATGTATACAGCTGTATATGACAAACGCCGGTTTTGGCGTGAAGGCGATGGCCTTGATATGTACACTACATTTCCTTATGGTTTTTCAAAATAAAGTTTGTGTGTATAAACATCTGTGTGGTCATTGTTTTTTTTTTTTCAAAAGATGTGGTACAAATTCCATCATCCGTTTACCATGTTGATCGCCGGACCAACCTCGTCCGGGAAAACAGTGTGGGTGTGCAAATTGATCAAACATATGACTGAAATGATTGATCCGGTACCTGAACGAGTGCTGTGGTGTTATGCCGAACCTCAAGCCATTTATACCGAGTTAAAACAAATGTTAACAGATAAAATATTTTTTCAAGAAGGGTTACCTCCGAGAAATATAAAAGCCGGAACGTTATTAGTCATCGACGATTTGATGCGAGAAAGCGGTGTGGAAACAGCAAAAATATTTGAAAAAGGAAGCCATCACAGAAACATATCTATTATCTTTATCGCTCAAAATTTATTTCATCAGAAAAAAGAACAACGGGACATTTCGTTAAATTCGCATTACATGGTGTTAATGAAAAATCCACGGGACCGTTTACAATTTGAATCGTAAGCCCGTCAAGTTTACCCCACCAAAGCAAAAGAATTACGTCACATTTATGAAGATGCTACAAAAGAACCGCACGGGTATTTGTTGTTAGATTTTACGCAGAGGTGTCCGGACGAATACCGGTTAAGAACGAAAATATTCCCTGACGAAGAACATATTTATTATCAACCAGAATGATTCCGTTTGCGGTACATATTGCCGGGGTGACGGTGGTAGCGGTGATAGAACTTTTAATTGAGTTGGCCGTGCAAGCCATCGAATGGGGTGTGGAAGAATTATTCAGATACATCCATTGGAAAAGGGCTGGTATGCCATCATCAGATGCCAGTCAGAAAAAAGGATGGTTACAAATCGAAGGCAACTACCGTGTGTTTTTTCCCCCTCCGGATTCTTACGTTTTCAGTTTACACGACATTTATGTGAAACAGAAAACAAATAAAAAAGGATATTTAAAAACGAGGTTAGCTTTTGTCAAACAAAAAGATAAAACATTTAAAATCCGTTTAGTGAAAGTGCGAAAATCACAATTGGAAGGCCGTATGCAGACCAGCAATGATGCGGGGAGACCGATTATTTTAGATGTGGATACATCTCAGAAAGTGATTGATTGGTTTAATGAGTCTAAAATTGTTGACCGATGGATTGTCGTCAATACTTTAATGTTGGTCTACCTTCATTTTCCTTGGCATTTATGGTATTCAGCATTAATCAATCAACCTTTAGAAGCTAGGTACGTCCCATCATTAACCGAAAAATGGGGGAATAAAGATCCACGGTACCAAACATATTATGACCGTTACAATTCAAACGGGAAACATTACTGGGCCTACCATAAACGTATCAACGGGAAAACTTATATGCGCGTGGATATCCCGTTACCCATTGAAGAATTAAATGTTAAAGGGTATATCACCGAAGGCAAACGTGTCCCGTGTTTAAGGAGAGACCCGACCTCTAGAAAATATCTAGATATAGGGAAATCGGAATGGTACCATCAATTTTTTATTGACATGGAAAAAGGTAAAAAATATCGGGAAGAATTTATGAATGAATTAACAGAAAAAGAAATGTTAGGAAAATCTCCGTTCAGTGGAAATAAAAATTTAGAAGACTTTGGAATCCGACCTGTGCCGGGCTTGAGTTCACCGACTAACCGTACTAAAATAACAAAATATGGTTGGGCTCATAAAGACGATGGGATTTGGATAGAAGAACCGTTTATCAATATATATTTACCTCAATATTATAATATTCACACCAGATATTATAAGAAAAAAACGGTGATGATGAAAGTGATTAATAAAGTGCGATTAGCCATACAAAATGAAATGTTTCAATTGTGGCGTCCGGTATGGTGGAAAATCAACGGTCCTGACGCCCCTGGGTTTGAAAACGAAATGGAAGGAGACCCGTTTTGGGGTGTATCGTTTGATCAGTACGGGACCTTATTTTAATTACCCATACCCAATTTTTACCATCCTCCTCATTTACGTCAAGAATTATTAGAAATCCGTGAAAGTTTTCATATGGACGCAAAACTGTTATCCATGCCAGCTTTTCATAAAACCCGCCCAGAGTCGCGGACGTATAAAGCGTATAAACAACTACAACCGTATCTAAATTGGACTTGGTATTTATTACATGCGGAGTATGGTATTTCCGAACAAATTAAACGAAACACACAATTAGATTATCACGGGTTAAAAATGTATTATAACATTTTAAGAGAACGCGGGCAGGAAGTAGAAAATTTACCGGATATGCCGGGAAAAATACCTATGAAGATTCATTGGCTATTAGAATACATTTTAACGGACGAAACCGTGGATTTAGATACGTCGTATTCCCCGTGGTACAAATTATTTAACGAAGATCAAGTCCGAAAATATCGCAGTAAATATTTAAAAGTAAGAAAATATGATTTAGTTTTAAAATTATTTTATGAACGGGATAAAATCGGAGTGGCGGATAAAGCCGTGTTGGGAGAAATTATGGGATTAGCCCGACCGTTTATCGGTGCACCCACGTGGGATCCGATGAATCCGTTACCAGAAATTCCTGAATTATACCCTTCTTGGAAAAAAATGGAAACGATGAAACGACAATTATGGTTAAACGAAACAGAACTGGATTTAGCGAAAGAATGTTTAATTCAGGTGACTCATTTTTTTCGTACATATTCTTATTTCGATACTCGCGAAGACGACCATAATCCCGCGCGCCGACCTTGGGCGAAACTGTATAAGAGGGTAAACCGTTGGTTGAAAGAATTATGGCAGTTTGAAACAGAAGTGTATTTCGTGCATGGGTTCCCACAACCAGGGTTTTGGCGTCATCCAGCTCCCGAAAAAGATAACGGGAAAGGACAAGATGTAGGATATTGGAAAAAAGAACAAGAAAATATAAAGAAAGAAATTAAGAAAAAAGAGATTCTAATAACACACGAACAGAAAAAGAGAATCCCGTCCACTTGGGATTGGACGACATTAAAGAAAAATTTTTCGGCGTATCACGAGAATAAAGAACGTGTGCGCGCGCTAGATTTAATCAGAAAAAAACAACAAGTTAACAGTAAAGTGGAAGACAGTCCTGAAAAGAAACGGGCTCGAATAGAATACCGTGAAAAAATGAGAGCTTGGTATTCGGTAGGAAAATCAGAACCAAATAAACCGGTTGACACGGGGAAAGGAAGGACGGTAGGAGTATAAAAGAAAGTTATTTAACCGGGATCATACAGAAAAATGGCACGTTTTAGCGTGTTAAAACCACGAGGTATTTCATCGGTAGGAAGATCTGCTTCAGGATTTTCAAAAGTTGGAATAAGTGGAGCAGCGGGGAAACGTGTATTTCAAAGAGCGGGTCCGAGCAGCGGTTTAACGCAAGCCGCCAAATTAAGAAGACCTAATTTTAAACCGAATCGTATTCATCCCGCCCGCCCGCCACCCCGTGCCACCGGTGGACAACCACCCGCCCGGGGCGGTGGACCAGCGCCCGCCCGTCCACCGGGACCTGTACGTCCACCAGCCCAGCCGCGCCCGCCAGGTGTTCCGCCCCGAGTGGGTCCGCCATCCCGGGCGCCGCCTGTCCGGGGCAGAACGCTGCCTGTCCGGGGACCACCGCCGCCCCATCGTCCGCCTGGTAGCGGTCCCCCGAGGAGAAGACTTCTAGTTCGTCCTCACGCACGGCCGGCGCCCAGTAGGATTGTTCCTAGAAAACCTCCGATACAACGGGGTCCTCCATTTTCCCAAATGAGACGTCCTCCATTAAAAAGAAAAGCCCCAATAATATCACAACATCCTAAACCGAAACGGCAAAAAACTATGGCTTCTGTTAAAAGTAAAAGAGGAGTCAGATCAACCCGCGCCCGTCCTCAACCTCCTAAAGGAAAACGGCCGAGAACACAACAAAAACAACCTAAAAAGACTAAAAAAAACATAAAAAAAGGAAGACATCCAGAAAAAACAACAACAACAAATGGAAGAACTTAAGAACAAACGAGAAGAAGCAAAGAAAAAACAACAAATAAGAGAAGAAAAGAAGAAAAAGAAGCGAAAAAAGACGAACAAAAGAAAAAAGAAGAGAAGACAGACGAAAAAAAGAGAAAAGACAATGAAGAAAACAAGAAAAATGACAAAAAAAAAGAAAAAAAATGAAGAAAAAAAGAAAAAAGACGAAGAAGAAAAAAAGAAAAAAGAAGAAGAAGAAAAAAAAGAAAAAAGAAGACGATGAGAAAATGAAAAAAGAAGAAGAAAAGAAAAAAAAGAAGAAAAAATATAAAAAATGGGTACAAAGATTAGCAGGAGCTGCTGTATTTGCTGGATCAACATATTTGATGACACAAGGAAAAATGAATTTGAATGATCATCAAAATAAACAAGGTGCTAATGAGTAAATGAATTCTGCAGCAAATGGAACTGGTGCTATGTTATCCCAAGGAGTGGTTCCTATTGGTGGAAACCAATACACTGTCCCTGCAGAATCCCGTGAAAATTTTTCACAAATGGCAGAAGGATACAATAAAATGGCAGAAAAATTAGAAAAATCAGATGCCGCAGGTAAATTTCCAGCGCAGGAAAAAAAGATTGAAAAATTACAAGAAAAAGTAAATGATTATTTAGAAAATAAAAATATAAAAGAAGGAAAAGAAGAATTACAAAAATTAAAAAATGCTTTGGATAAAGTGCAAGACAGTATTGACAGTAAAGCTAAAAAAGTTCAAAGCGGAATAAAAAAAGTTAAAAAATTAGGATATAAAGCAGCAGCGAAAAAGACTTTGAAAAAAGTGGTACAAAGTAAAGAAGGACAAGCCATATTAAAGAGTGTCCAAAACGAAGCTTTAAAAAGTATGGGAATTGAAGGAATTGAACAAATAGCACCGGATATTTTAGGAAATGCCGCTACAAGTTTCGGTGTGGATAAAGAAGTTGGGGAAATGGCAGGTAATATGTTAAATAATATTATTTCTCAACAAATGCAAAGGCAAACGAAATTTTATAAAAAAACAGAACAACCACGGGTAAAAGATGTGGCGAGTGGTTTAGGGATGAATGAAAACACCACACGATCTATAGCTAAAGCGTACGGGCAAGGAGTAGAGCAAGCGATAGCTATGGCTCCTAAAACCACTTATACATTAGGAAAAGTCGCTAAACGGATTGGTTCAAAAGCGGCTCGAAAACGTCCTATAGGAACAGGAACGACATCCGACATGTTGAAGATATATAATGAAGGGCAATCGACTTTAAGCCGTATTTCAAAAGCGAAATGAATCAGGACCACGTTTACGCGTATTCTCAATTCAATCCAGACGAGCAAGTTTTTGTAGCCCATTTAACCCGTCCTTTGTACAATCCGACACCGTCATGGGAAGTCGCTTGCGATATGATCACCTACCCCCGACAGAAAGGTGTATGTTTTCCCAAACAAGCTACAATGAAACTAGCATTATACAAAACCAATGCGGAGAGTTCACATGATATTGATAACATGAAACTGTTTCCAAATTTAAAACGAAATTTAAATTTTGAAAACCCTTCAATGGATTTAGTTACATTTATAACGTGCAATGAAGATGTGGAATACGAACCAACAGTAACATTTGATTTAGGTTGTGATGTCAATTTTACACCGGAAGAATATACCAATTATTTAAACGGGGCATTAAAAGTATTATTTGAAAATACACCTTGCAAAGGAAAAAAGTCCATGCGTGGCGACCAAATTGATGTAAATAATGAAAATTCCCCGAAATACGCCCGTGATTTTATGTTTGAATTTAAATACGATAAGAATACTGAAAAATTATCTTTAACGATGGAATTTATTAAAAATAAAGGGGAAGTGAATAAAACAGATATTTTTACAGATTATATTTATGGGATTTATTGTTCGTCAGGTATTTTAAGTTATTTTGGTGTCACGCAAGACGTGACATTATTTTTTCCATTAAATCATTTTAGAAAAAAATCATGTTTTATTTAAATACAATACGGAAAGGGTCATATGCAATTTAAATTGAACCGGAAAAAGTATTGGAATTTACAACAGTGCCAAAAAAATTATTAGGAAAGGTCATTTTAAATCGAAATAAATCGTGGGCAAATAACGGAACATCAAAAAGTACATGGCCCAACTGGGAACGTTTAACGATGAGTTACGAATTTGAAAAAGTAAATTACATGTCAGAATCCCGTACGTTTATGCTTTCGTGCAATTTAATTACACCTAGCTATATTTGGGGACGCGAAGATCAAGAAAGCCGTGCGGATATGTACCCGTTGTTAGTCTGGCCGTCTGGGGCACGTGGACATTACGAACCGAAACGTTTAAAATTTTTCCCGGTGCAACCGACTCAAGAAACCAATGTCGTTATTTTTAAATTGCAAGATATGGATTCCCATCACACGTTAATGTTAGAAAAAGGGAACGTGGTAGTCGGATTACTTTTCCGGTATAACCCCACACCCAAGCACAGTATATTTTATCAACCAATCGCGTATCCCCGTCGTTTGGACGAGTCTTCTGATTGGTCCGATATGATCCAGTCGTATGACATGAGCTACCCGTCTTTCTATTGAGCAGGAGGCTATATAAACGCGGTCCAAATTTTATAAAGGCATGGTGAAAAGATGGATTTCACATCACAAGCCGACAAATATGCGCCTTCGTACGCATCGAGTTCCGGTTTTAACAAACCTGCTGTGAATTTTGCTTGTAATTTATTGTTCAATTGGGTAAAAGGAAACGTCCCTTTACCGAAATCGCAAGTGGATTTACTATATAAGTACGACATCGATACATTAGTCACTCCTGAATCTTCTTACCAGGAACGTAAAAAGTTTTTAACTAAAACAGAACAAGGACGTAAAATCCGGGAATTTTTATCAAAAGAATTATGCAAAAATTGGTGTACAAAGAAACCGGAGAAGGACCCCCCACCCAATTCGAAACCCCGTTCACAGAAAAACAATCATCCGGAAGACGAGTTTTACGAGACACTGCCCGAAGACAGGTACGATCCCCTCCCCGCCGAAGAACAATATCACGAAGAAAACGGCGAGTACCCGTACCCCGAACCTATTCCTACCGTGATCCGTCCCCGCCGTCCCCAAGGGGGACGGAGGAGGAGGAGGTACGCCCCGTATACCATCCCACGCCGTCCCGTATATTACGAAGAGGACGAGGAATATTCAGAAACGTCCGAACCACAAGAGGAGGAGGAGGAGGAGGAAGTTCCCGTGGAAGAGATTTGGGAAGAAATGGACGAACCCCCGAGACAAAGGAGAAGAAAGACATAAAAACCCGTAACGTCAAACGTGAAGTGGATTTTTATTTTCCTTTTTAGACAATGGAGAAGGCTTTTGAAAAAGGTCCGTACGCTTTTACGGGCGATGCTAAAAAACTAGCTCAAAGAGCTGGCGTTTCTCGGGGAAAAAGCAGCAGAATTTTTAGGACGGCAAAATGCGTACACGTTGTTTAAACCGGTCCGTCGAAAATACAGGCGAAGTAAAACGTTGGTAGGAGGTCTCGACGCCCAGTGGCAGGGGGATTTAGCTGATATGCAAAAATTAGCGCATTACAATAAAAATTACCGGTACATTTTAACGGTCGTGGATATTTTATCGAGGTATGCTTGGGCGGTGCCATTAAAAGATAAATCGGGCATTCATGTGAAAAATGGGTTGGAATCTATTTTCAAATCCAGTAAAAGGATCCCTCAAAAATTACAAACGGATGAAGGGTTAGAATTTCGGAATAAACAAGTTCAAGAATTAATGCACGATCATGATATCACATGGTTTGCAACAAGAAACCGGGACGTGAAAGCAAGTTTAGTGGAACGGTTTAACCGTACGTTAAAACGACGTTTGTTTGCAGCCATGACCCATCATAATACCCGGCAATGGTTGAACGATTTACCTCAAGCTATTGACGAATACAATTCCCGCCCGCACACATCCCATGGCATGGCCCCGAAAGACGTGACATCGAAAAATCAAAGCAAAGTATGGCGGATTTTATACGGGCATCCAAAAGATTTACACCGGGAAACATCCAATAAGAATATATTTAAACCGGGGACCAAAGTGGTATTAAGCAGTGTGAAGAAAAATACATTTGCTGAACGGGGGTACATTCCCCGTTGGACGGAAGAAACGTTTACGGTAAAACGGATGTATCCAGAAGTCGGGGGTGTGGACGTGTACGAAATTGAAGATGAAGAAGGAGAACGTATAAAAGGTCGATTTTACCGGGAAGAATTACAAAAAGTAAGTACACCCCGTCCGGCTAAAGTAGAAGAAAAAGTATTAGAACGCAAAAAAGGATGGAAATTGGTGAAATGGAGAGGGTATCCGGAAAAATACAGCACATGGGTAAAAATAAAAAAACGGCGTGGTGCTCGATAAGTTTAGCGTTGTTTATTACCCAATTATCGATCATATCTATTTTAATCATTACGGCATTAACTATTTTAGCGGGGAATTTTTGCAATCCGGAAGACAGGACATACTGGGCAGGAGTGTTATCAGCTTCGGCGGGGTATATTATGCCGACCCCGAAACTGAAACGTATAAAAAGAGGTATGGAAAATGAATCGGGTATTCCGTTTGAATAATGCGGGCCAGATTAACCACAGCGACGGGGTTTGGGACCCGTGGAATACGAACACGGGCCGGTTTATTGGGCGGGGGGCAATATAAATTGAATACCAATTTGATGCAAGCTGTAAATATTAAACCCAATACAGCGTTCATTCGACCGCAACCTCTACCGATGCAAGGGAAAAAAGGTAGTGTGCCTTTAGTTCCGGAAGACATGTTATTTTCTCAGGGCTACCATGTCGAAAAACCCAGGATCGATTTTGAAAGAATGGGTGTAGGTCCTCCGACTGATGCCCAGCAACTGGATGCCGCCATGTACAACCAGTTTAAGAAAAATTATTTAGCTCCACATGCGACTTATTTGCCTTATGAAGAACGCTTCCAGTTACCGTTCCGTCAGATGCAAGAACAAGACCAATCGCCTTACGGGACTTTAGCTTACCCGGCCGAGATGTTTGGTGCTGTGGAAGAAGAACCGTTAGTGTACCAGGAAGATTATGAGGAAGAACCCCCATTAAAACGGGAACGGCGAGAAGTCAGAAAAAAGCGGGTCAAATTGTACTATTGAGCAAAAAGTATAAAAGGCCAGCACAGAAACGGTTAAGCAATCGTTTCATCATGAAACGTGCAAAGAAACAGAAGCTTTCGTCAGGCAAAGCCGTAAAACGAAATTTGACGAGCATCAATACCCTCAAGGACAAAGGGTATATATATTTAGCAAGACGTAATTATTCTAAGTGGTACGGAGGTCGAACATGGTACACTCAAAATTAAAATGTAAACGCAAATTAAAACATAAAGTGAAAAAAACGAAAAATCAATATGAAAAGGCCAAAAAACAAATTCGTAAAGATGCTAAAGAATGTTTTGACAAGAATGAACCTCGTCCTCAGTGGTATCAGAAATTAATGAACCCTTTAACGGGCGGAACTCCTGGGCAAAAAGGCGAGTACCGTCCGGTAAGAACTGGTGTGCAAGAAAAATGGTTACGTAGAATCCCTGGACGGTTTACTCAACCTGGCGAGACTCGACGTGAACCTTATACTGCGGGTACGGTTTATGACAGTTATGTCCCCACTGCTTCAGAAGAACGTGAACCGTCCTTGATTATGACCCCGAGACCCCGTCCCTCACCAGTGATCACTCGGGAAGTCGGTGAAGACGGGTACTATAACATTCAACCTATATAAAGCAAAAACTTTTAGGGGAACCAAACAATTATGGCGCGTGGACGCAAACGAAAAGACGATAGTGAGCTGAAACGGCCACGGGGACGGCCGTTGAAAAAAGAAAAAACACCCCCGAAATCACCAAAAAGGAAAGAACGGGAAAAAAAGAAACGAAAGTCTTTGAAACGAAAAAAGGACCGAAAATGGTCAGTATAT
This sequence comes from Sipunculus nudus, assembly GCA_026874595.1. Lineage (NCBI taxonomy): Eukaryota > Metazoa > Annelida > Sipuncula > Golfingiida > Sipunculidae > Sipunculus > Sipunculus nudus. The sequence continues at coordinate 61,055,154 of CM049318.1, forward strand.
TAAAGAAATTAGCCCCACCGAAAAAACCACCCGGCCGGCCGGATTTCCGTGTTTTAAATCAGACCCAACCAATGACTTACCGGTTAAAAAGTCCAACCCGCTACCCACCACCTACAGCTACCGTCAGCAAACGTCCACCCAGCCCGGTACCAGTACCTAGCCCCGAATTTAAAAAAATTAATTGAAACAGCAACGGCCGATTTCAGTGAAATTGAGCTTTACTTGCACGGGAGTACTGTTCAAGAAACCGAAAATTTATACCGGACTCAAGAACGTCAACCCGGTAAACCTTTACCACCATCTCAAAACCCCCCACCCGAACCTGTCCCTGCGGTCGCACAGAAACCTGTTCCGGTCACATTTGCCCGGTTTTCTCCTTTAAGCAGAGCAAAACCTTCTCCTAAACCACAACCTAAAACTAACCGACCCCGTTTAGTTCCTAAAATCCCCGGAGGAGACAATGTTGTGCGAGGAAAAAGCGGGGTCCGAATGAAATTAGCATTAAAAAAACCTAAACCGAGTGATGCGGTAAAACGGCTCCTCTTTACAGATAAACCCCCTCAACCACCACCTAAACCACCGACTCCACCACCCCCGTTACGGCTACCGACTCCTCCGAAACCGTTAATCCGCCCTATTCCTCCACCGGTCAATACGTTAGTGAGTACGACCATGTTACCAATAATGAGCGTGAAAGCACAACCATTGGTCCCTCCAAAAACAAGATCCAGTGAAACCGATACCCGTGAAATCGAAATGCAAACAGATATGCCCGTGAGAGCGACAGTCGGGACCCAATCGTTAGTGCCTACCAACGAAATGGCCATTCAAACCCGTCCGACAGTGGGTGAAGGTATAGCCACGCAAACTGAAGATCCCGGGGATAAAATCGACAGCGGGACCCAAGCGGGACCGGGCTTAGGTATCCCACCCCCGAATGCGCACGTGTTAAAAAGCGATGTTAAAGAATCGTTCCGTCGGAATGCTAGTATTTTAAAACATTTAGCTGCACAACCGAAAAGCATTTTAATGGATCAAACTTTACGTAAAGAAACGTTCAGCACTTCCCCCGATGAATTTATTCGAATGATCGCTTTAGCGTTAGCTATAATCTCAGAAACGTTATTATGTATCCGGGAAGAATTGAAAAACGATAATATGGCCTTTTGGCAATTTGTAGCTTCTCGAGGCGATATTCCTCCGTATTACCGGGTGGATCGTAATTTAGCTCAAACCGTTTCTAAACACACGGGATTACCGGCGAACACAGTACGTAATTTATCCAACAGTATCGGGAAATGGGAATCGGTGAATGCTAGAACCATCGATGTGGCTCGAGAATCGTTAGAAAACCCATCGGGTCGGACATGGTATTTAAGGTTGATTTTAGAAAATACCCATGATCAAGAATTTACGGATTTGATCATTTTAGCTTTAAAATATTTCGCCGGGATAATGGATGAAATAGTATAAATAGCATAAGGTATCAGTTTTATCATTGTCAATCAAGATGGTAGACGCCGCCACAGACATCGTCCAGCAAACCGCCTTGTTTGCTGGTGGAACGAAACAAGATTCTATTTTACAAGGGCGATGGGTCATAGTCGATCCTTTAACACCTTCGTACAAAACCGGAGGCCCCATCACTTTTTTTATCAGCGGGAATTCGTCCGAGTATATCGATTTGACAAATACCATGCTGGTGGTGAAAATGGGTATTTTCAACCAAGCCGGCAACCCGTGTCAAAAAGTCACTCAGGATTTCGTATCACCGGTCAATAATATTATTCATACTATTTGGCGGCAAGTCAATATTAAATTGAATGGGACTGAATTGAATACACAAGATAACATGTACATGTACCGGGCGTATTTGGATAATTTATTAGGGTACAATAAAGGATACAAAGAAACCTGTTTATCCGGCATGACAGGTTGGTTTAAAGATACACCTGGTAAATTCGATGAATTGCCACGGGCGATGGATAGTAGCAAAGATTACAGCAAGTCCACCGCCGGCACCGGCGGATTACACGACTGGAGCACGGACGACGGCGGGGGGAAAACCTCATACGAAAAGTACTCGTTCGATAAAACCACGTCAAGTTCGACGAGCGCAGGGAAGGAAATCTACCAGACGGTGATCATTCCGTCCGCCAACGGGGAAATTGGTTTAACTAAAAATACTGCCATTAAAGAATCAATTTTAACGGCGGCTTTAGGAAAAAATTATGGCATTTTAAATCGGTTTTTACAATTTTTTCCTAAAAACAATGAATTGTGCACGAACAGTGAACGTTCTAAACAAATAACTTTTAAAGCCCCAATCCATAGCGATATTACCAACCAGAAAAAAACTGTTACCCAATGGTGTTGATTTGACACTTGAATTTGATTTTACCGGATCCACCGAATTTCCTATCATGCAAATAGGAGGAAAAAATAATCAATTGAAAATTATGAATATGTACCTGGATGTCCGAAAAGTGCAACCGTCTCACCGTTTTCAACAAGCAGTTGTAGCGAATTTAGCCAGAATTATGCCTATTCGCTATCCTTTGAAACATACATTTATGAGAAGCCATAATTTACCCGTAAGTGGTACTCAGGCGACATTGACCAATATGTTACAAGGGCAAATGCTACGTCGAATGGTATTTGCTTTTGTCGAAAGTAAAGCTTTAGCTGGAGATGAAACGAAAAACCCCTATAAATTAAAAGATTTAGGTGTCAATAAAGTTCAAGTGTATATGAACGGCCATCCCGTTCCGTCACAGCCGTACGAACCAGATTGGGATAAAGATTGGAAACGGGAATATATTGATTTTTTAAATAATATCGGAGTGGTCCGTGGCGGGCTTGGTGTAGATATTTCTTATCAAGAGTTTAGGCAAGGGTATACGGTGTTTGCCATGGATATTTCGCCGACTTTGGCATCGGATGAAAAATACATTCAAGACCCGACTGTAGGGGTATTAAGAATGGATTTAGGGTTCAAAGACCAAACAGCGTTGGCTGAACAACATATGGTCATCGTTTACTACGAAATGGATGGGGAAGTGACTATTGGGCAATCACGAGAAGTATTGAAATCGTATACCTTAAAAGTATAAAAGGCATTTTTCATTTCACAAATGAATTAGTTCCATCATGGACGGGGGTGGCGATCTCGTTCAAAACACGGCATTATTTACTGGAGGCACGAAACAAGATTCTATCTCACAAGGACGAACGGTTAAAATCGATTCTTTAACCCCTTCGTACAAAACTGGAGGTCCCGTTGAATTTGTTATCAATGGGGATAGTAATGAATATATCGATTGGGCCAATTCTTTTATGATCGTTAAATTAAAAATAACCACGCAGGCGGGTCACCCATGTCAAAAATGGCTGACCGATTTTGTTTCTCCCGTGAACAATATTGTTCACAGTTTATGGAAACAAGTCAGAATGGAAATGGAAGGAACGGAATTGAATACGTTGGATAACATGTATGCCTATCGAGCCTATTTAGAAAATTTACTTTCATTTAATCAAGAATTTAAAGAAACTAGTTTATCGGCCATGACAGGGTGGTTTAAAGATACACCGGGAAAATTCAATGCGTTTCCAGATACTACTAACTTTAAGACTAAAAACACGCATTGGGAAGAAACGATAAAGGGGGAAAAAAATAATGATAACAGTGCAAACAAAGATTTGTATGCATGGTCACGTGATGCAGCTAACAAAAACACCGAGTGTAGTGAAAAAAATAACAAAAATAAAATTGTGTGTAGTGATTGGCGTCCATACGTAAAAGTATTCTTTAGTAAAGATTCCAATTTAATTAAAGTTCGGTTTATTCCTACAGCGTTGGGACCTGTGGGTTTAGAAATAAAAGATGATAAAGCTAAATATTCTATTTTAACCGCTTCGGTGGATAAAAATTACGGGATGTTAAACCGGTTTTTACAATTTTTCCCTAATAATGATCCTTTTTGTGAAAATACTGAAATTTCACAAGAAATTACTTTTAAAGCTCCTATTCATGCAGATTTAACCACTCAAAGTAAATTTATTATTAATGGTGTTAATATTAAAGTGACTTTTGATTTTCAATCTAATCCACAATTTTATATTATGCGGGATTCTACAAACACTGGTGTCGCACAAAAAGGAGAATTAAAAATAACTAACATGTATTTGGATATACGTAAAGTTAAACCTGCTTTCCGGTTTCAACAAGCTGTGGAAGCTAATTTAAGTAAGGGGTTACCGATTCGGTACCCATTAAAACATTCCTTTATGCGTACTTATGATTTACCGACAAATGGCACCGAAGCGAATCTTGTAAATATGTTACAAGGTCAAATGCCCCGACGAATGATTTTTGGGTTTGTTAAAAGTTCTGCGGTTCGCGGGAATGAAAAAGAAAACCCTTATTTCTTCGATAATTTAAAAGCCAATAAAATACAAGTGTACATGAATAATTTTTCTGTACCTATTTTCCCATATGAACCTAAATGGAGTAGGGATTGGAAACGGGAATATATTGATACATTAAACACGGTCGGAGTAGTGAGAGGGGCTTTGGGTGTGGATATTTCGTACCAAGATTACAGGAAAGGGTACACCTTTTTTGCAGTGGATTTTTCACCGACATTAGCATCGGATGAAAAATATATTCAGGATCCGATTGTAGGGGTATTGAGAATGGAACTGGCATTTGAAACCACACTCACAAACCAACACACACTCATTGCATACTTTGAAATGGATGGTGAAATCACAATAGACAAATCACGTCAAGTTTTAAAATCCTTTATTTAAAAAACGTCACATATTACTAAATGCAATTATATTTTTATTATTTTTTAACTACACTCAGTGATTTTATCTTTGAATGTATTTTTATCATTATTTAACTTTACTTCATTTCTTCATAATGCGTGTTTACATTTTACAGTTCAGTAGTCTTTGTTACTGATTGAAATCGCCCACTTGGTAAACGTTCAATTGTCCTTGAATAACATTTTCATTGAGTTCATCATCGAACACACCTTCATCTTCAGACGACGAGGAAACAAAATGATCTTCATCCACTAAATTGCTGCCGAAGCCCATGGACCGCGTCACACTTATATCATCTGAATCTGTTTTCTGAATTTTTATCAACATTCGACTTCCACTGTCGGGTGCACATTCTGTTTTCATCTCACAAGCAAACACTAAACAACACGATACGGTATTTAATTTCCCGTGCTTATTTTCCATGGACTGGGGATTTTCAATCATCATCCCATCGCTGTTCCTGATCTTGGCAAAGAAATTGATTTGGTCCGGTTCCGTTTCAATGATCCCTGGAGGTTTCGGATAAACGCACGAAATCGGAAGCGCCGAATCGTACGCAAAGATTTTGCGCCCATCCCCTAGTTGACACCAGACCATCGATGCTTCTCTTTCCAGCTGTGCTTGTAACAAAATCACGTCGCCGTATTCTCCCAGGGAGTTTTTTCAAACACCAACTTTGTAAAGACACTCGATCCGATTCTACAAGGCCCGACGGTGTCAGTTTCAATTCTTGTTCGTACCCCGCCCGTAAAATCAATTGGTTCATGGCCACACTGTGGATTTTACGCGACTCTGAAAAATAGTCATGGATCAATTGCCAACATTCCGAAGACAATAAATCTAACGGGCGTATCATTCCTTCCCGCCCCGTGATTTTGAATTTGTCAAACACGTACTTGGTACACACGCGTGAATAAAAACAAGGTACATGCTCGTTTTCTTTCAAGTTCTTTAACACGAAATACAGTTGGTGTCCCAGATAGCACATTTGTCCGTTCCAGTCGACCAGCGGGTATGTGGGGGCCGGTAAAGTCTTGGGAGGGGCAGGGATCGTTTGCGTTAACATCACCCCGTTGTAACAGATGTACAAAAAACAATCAACAAATTCCGGAAACTGCGCATCAAATACTCCTGAATTATGTTGCCATGATGTGAATACAAAAGGAAGAGGGAGATAGTTTGTCAAATACCTTAACCCATACCCCATAAAAAACTGCGAGACTTCGGATGGGAGGTCGTCCAAAGATAAAAAGTCGACATTGTTGTCATCGGGGATCCGTTCCCTTCTGTCTGAAAAATTCAATTTCACACACACGGTGCTGTCACATAACGCGAACGGAGATGACCGCATCATCGTTTGAAATTGCCGGGGGGTCACGTGTCTCGAATGCGCTAACAATAGGCTTACTACCAATGACATGTCATTGTAACACGATGGGCACATTTTCCATATCCCACGGTTAGGATATATAACTTTGTACCTGTCACTATTATCATGAAGAAAAACCCGGCACATGATGTCGGCAGGGTTCGAACATGATTGCTCTTCATCGAAAAAATATTTCATCCATTCCAAAACCGGTGGAGTATCTCTCTCTATCCCTCGTGTACACACTACACTGTTAAAAGGCTCGTCACTGCCTAAACTTGCGTAAAACCCATCAACAATTTCTTGCCGTTTTTGTAATGTCTCTTCCGTTAAATCTTCCGGGTGTAAATATGGCCGGAACTCTTCACGGAGTGGTGGAACATTGCAACAGCGGGTCGTACAAAATTCTCTCACAATAACTCCTAAGACTGCAGTATATTTTCCACAGGCCGGGCAAAATGTCAAATACATTCTATCTTCGGATTCCAAAGTAATCAGTCTGTACTTGATACAAAAATTGCATACACAAGTCTGGCATCCCGTTAAGACATTGGCTGCTCGTTTTTTACAAATCAAACAGGCACAGCTGTGTTTGTCGGTTGCCAAAACCGTAGCGGGTTGGATTTTTTGCCGGTTGAAGTAGATGCTGGACAAGACTTGGAAAGGTTCTTCTATAGGCCCGTACCGGTGCCCGATAAACGGGGAATCCGTCCAGACAGATTTTAAACACCCGTTCCATACTTCTGATTTGTGTGTGTTACGCCACATGATTGATTATTGATGAGGAAAACCAGAAAAATTTATACCCTTTATTTCTTATCAAGTATTTCCGGTTTCTTTTTTTTTTGTGTAAAGTATTTCCGGTGTCTTGGAATTTTTATCAGTCACTTCCGGTCCTCGCCAGTATTAATACAGGGGTATCATGACTCAGTCTACTACGGTTGCCGTCATGAACAACCCACGACCCGCTAAGAAGTTAAAGCTGACACCGCCCGCACCAGCAACAGAAAGTATGGTGGTTCACGATGAATGCCGAGCTTCCCGAAAAGTCTTTCTGGGCGGTAGTGAAAACAACTGGTGGTTTGCGACACCTCAAGGGTACAATGTGAAAATCGGGTGCTGGAGTAAAGGCATGCCTGTGGCTAAAAAGGGCGTGACTTTAACACCTGAAGAACTCCGTAAATTGGCTACCAATATTGATAAAGTCAATAACACTGTCATTGAAGTTCTCCACGATAGCCATAAAGATTACCGCTTCACCTTATCACCGGGCAACCCTAATTTTCCCGATACACGGATCGTCGCTGTCAGCTGCGGAAGTGCCTGGCCGAACATCGTCAACATCCGAGAATGGTACTACAACTTCAAAGAAGGCAAACGGTTCCCCAGTAAAACTGGAGCAGCATTGTTTATCGACGTATTGGCTGAAGTTGTGAAACATATTGATGATATTGTGAATCTGATTGCCTGTCAAGAAGACCATGGCAATATTGAAGCCGCTGTGGCTTGCGGGAACCATCCTGAGTTTATGTTTTCAGAGACTTTATCTGATGACGAATATTGACTTTGTGCTTGATCATCATTTGCATGTGTGTTTATGAAAAGAAAAAAAGAAAAAATGTTTGCTTTGATATCCTGTCTTGTTTCCTATATAAACGAACGGTGTGTGAGATGTGAATGGAAAATGGCCTCCGACCCGTCTTTAATCCAAACCCAACCTTTTTACCTGAACTTAAAAGCCCAAGGTCCTGTGTATGATTCCATTACTAAAGGCAATGTAATTAAATTTAAAATCGAACCGGAATTGATGTTGCATCCCCGGGCGGGTGATTGGGAAGTGGCTCTTACCCGGTTAAGTCATCCGAGTGCCTGGTTCAATATCCATGAAAATGAATGTTGGGTAAAACTGACTCATAAAACCAAAACGGATGAATACTCTATTAAAGAATATGTCCCCGCAGGCTATTATCCCCGCTTATTCATGTACGGAAAAGAAACCGATAAAGATAATGAATTCAGTACAGCTAGAGGGGTCGGATTATGGCAAGCTTTAGAAGATTGTTTTACGAAATTAAATGCCCAAAAAGATCAATTAAATTTAACCGGATCTGAACAAGAAAAAAGTGATAGCGGGACCAAATATATTAATCCTCAACTGGTTCGGTTATTTGATTCCGTATTTCCAGGAGGTGGGTCAAGGTCTTCCAAAGATAAAAAACAAAATATGCGAATGGGAATTGCATTTCCCATAGATGAAACATCTGGCGATCATACGTATTCATTAGAAATGGATGTAAAATTAGCACATATGATGGGGTTCAGAGATACCGTTTTAAAGAAACGGGCGGCTAAAAAATGTGATGAAGTTTTATTTGTTATGTCTAAAACAAAGGATATTAATGATTGGTTAATAAAAAAGGGAGGTGAATTAGAAACTTATAAAGAAAATAAAAATAGTGACGTTTATGTAACAGATAATAAAACTGTGAAATATGATTATCAAACCCATTACCCTTGTGTAAACCAACTGGATATACGCCCCAATGAAATGGAATGTATTATTGAAATCCACACCGATTTTACTGAACCCGATACGTTTCATAATGCCCACCATCATGAAGGTGCATCCCGTGTTTTAGCCACATTTCACGCTAGAGCTGAAACCAATGCTAACCGCCCTGAAGACCAATGTTTTATTGAAAGTACTTTTAAATCGGCGGCTATCGGGTTCAATGTACCTTACAGCACTATTCGCCAATATCTATCATCCACCACTAATTACCATGCCACCTTTCATCAGTATCATAAATGCCGAGTCGGGTGGTATTCTGAACTGAAATTTCAATTCAAACATCCAAACGGTTATCCTGTCAATTTTATCCCGGGTGGGGATTTATTCATGCAATTGTATTTTAAACCTCGACGTAAACGTAGGAGGGGTATATAAAACCCCTCGTCCGTTCTGTTTGAAAGGGAGTTGAACATGGATCCCCCGACCTCGTACCGTACCAGTGATTTTTTTATTTCCATTGAAAAAATCATTGAAAATGAATCTGCATTAAACGGTCAAGTTAAAGTGAATTTATCCCCCCAACTTTTCTTGCATCCTCATTATGGCCCGTGGGAAGTGAGTTTAACCCAATTAACATTCCCATCCGCTTGGTATACCGTTCATGAAAAGGAATGTTTTTTACGTCTGGTTCATACTAAAATTCATAAAACCACTAAAGAAACCACTACCTATTCCTCACAAACCTATTTAGAACCAGGATATTATCCCCGTCATTTTATTTTTCGAAAATGGCAAAATAGGGCCGGTGGAAGAAAACAATTAGATCGTATGGTCTATGTAGGATCTTTAAAAGCTCTAAAAAATATAATAGAGGAATTAAATCAATTAAAAACAGAATTACATTTAGAAGGATCCCAACATGAAAATAATGAAGTAGGAATTGTACGTTTAGTCCAACGTGTTTTGGCTGGAACTACAGACAAAAACGATAAGAGTGGTGAAAATGTTAGTTATGGACTGGCTTTCCCAGGAATACACGATACATCCTGTAAGTCAGTTGTCTCTGGTACGGATAATAATACTTATGACCATCATTTCAAATTAGAAATGCATCCCAAGCTCCGACACATGTTTGGATTTAATCGGGATTTATATGAATATGAAATTGAAGAACCCATTATAGGTTCCACATATGTCGTAAATAAAAACAAATGGAATGTCATGGATTTAAATTGGGAACGGGTTTTACATTCGCATTTGAGAATAAAAAATGACAAGAAAAATACAGACAAAGCCTGTTTTCAGGTACATTACCCTCGGGTCGCTCAAAATCAAATCCGTATCAATGAAATTGAATCGATCCTGGAAGTGCATACGGATTTTACACGCCCTGATACGTTCCGAGAAATTAAAGATTTTAATCCTAAAAAAGATGAAGGGCCTGAACGGGTCTTGGCCACAATACACGCCCGGCCCGAAGCCAATGCGAACCGCCCTGAAGACGCCTGTTTAATTGAAAGTACGTATAAAAACCCTGTGCTCTCATTTCGAAAACCTTACAGCCGCATCCGTGAATTATTTTCTTCCACCTACCATCACCCCTTAACCACTACTAATTACCATGAATGTCTAAGCGGGTGGTACTCTGATATGACATTTCAATTCAAACATCCGTCAGGCCATAACGCTATTTTTATCCCCGGAGGTAAAATATTTATGCAATTGCACTTTAAACCATGTAATTGATGATTTTTTTTCAAACAGTTCCGGTTCCCCTCCCCGTACTTCCGTTGCCTATGATCCTTGCATAACACTGCCGGAACCCCATGAAATTTTTTTAAACCCTTCCGGTCTACTTTGTACCGGTCCCCCACGACAGTCGGGTATATAAACCGGGTCCCGCATCCTCACAGAAACCATGGCATATAGTCGTCACCAGCTTGGTCTGCCTGGGCACTGGGGATCTCGTCAACGTCCTTGCAAGCATTGTAAAACACATTTAGCCAAGTATCCTGAAAACGATCACAGTTTTTCTGCTTGGTACGGACACTCGTTCAACTGTCCACGAGGTGGGTGTAATTCCAAGCTGTTCTCTCTACTGTGTGACGTGTCAGAATTTCATGATGATCATTTCCGCTGCCGCAGAGATGAGTCTTTAGAAGATTTAATCTGGGCCTACCGCACTTCCGTGCTAGAATTCAGTGACTGTGACGTGTTTTACGAAAGGAATTTTCACTACGTTCCCAAAGTGCCTGCAGATAAAAAGAAACGGATCTTTGAAACCCGTAGTACTCCCATCCATGTGACACCGGCTGATACATTGAATTATCCCAGTATATACCAACATAAAATCTGGGAAGATAAATTCCAAGTGACAAATATCCACGCCCGAAATCGTGAAGTCGGCTTCAGTAAAACACCGGAAAGTTGTCACGTGAAACCCATGACATTGACTTTAGTGATGCAATGAAAAAATACGAAAGCCGGTACCGCCTCCTGGATAAACATTGCTGTGCTAAAAAATGTCGGGTCTACATGATGCACGCCTACATGGGCCAAGTGAAAGACGCCGCTAACGAACAAGATAAACAACAAGGAAAACACATTCACCGCCATATCTTTCATTTTCCAAGTTGGACTGTAAAAAAATTCTGCCCTACGGAATATCACTTGTGTTCTCGGAAAAGTGAAGATAATTTTTGCGGGGTGGTCACAGACTATATTACGCTCGAGAAAACACCGTTCAAGAAATATCTGATCGGGCACGTGATTCGCGATCATTTACGTATGGCTAACGTTTGCACTTACCAAGGTCACATCAACGAATATAAAACTGTGGAGATAATTAAACACCTGGCAGAACGTACATTGGGCCCTGATCTTACTGTTACCAAGGGAACTATCACTTCCGGTAAAAAAGTGGTATAAAAGCAGAATGCGAACTGTGTATTTTTCACTTCTTCCCCGACCGGAGAATTGGATGTCCACAAATTTGATGGAAATAATGCTGCCGCCCGGAACTGTGCCTGCCACCATCCCGTTTCCACAAACCCAACTGGAAGAAGGGGAGTTACCCCTTCCCGATCACGGAATGGGGGCCGCAGAACAAGAACCCGCACCAGATGTGGTAGAAATGGCAAACAACATCAACGAATTCCTCGCTAGCCTGGGGCCGCCACCCACCACAGAGCAAACGGGGTCCACCCAACCTACAGCCCCAGAAAAAAAGAAAAAACGTAAACGTCCTGTTCCCGAGAAGAAACAACCATCAAAACGGATCAAACGCCAGCAAGTTGTTCCTGATGATGCCAGAAAGAAAGAAGAAAAGAAAATCATCAGCAAACTTGAACTTTATTTCAATAAGATTGAAACAAACATCAGTCTTATCAAGGAACTTTTAGTTAAGCTGCAAACCTATAAACATTAAGCGTTTCATATGTTTGTATTGAATTAAAGTTTTGTATTTGGATTATACCATGCCTTTTTTTTCTTTCTTTATGACGTGTGGGATATGTATAGGTGCGTGTATGTTTGAAAGGAACCCAACCCTCCCGCCAACTCCACTTAAGTTTTCGCCCGCCGTTAAACACCACCCAGTCAACCGCCAGGGGGCCCCCTCCCACCCCTCCCACCCAGTCCGCATGCTCTACTCAGTATGTCACTTATTTCAAATTTTTTTGGCACTGATTTCAGTTTGTCACTTATTACGAATTTTTTTGGCACTTATACCAGTTTGTCACTTATTACGAATTTTATGTCACTTATTACGAACTCTCCCAAGGATGTCACTTATTACGAATTATTTCGGCCCTTTTACCCGTTTGTCACTTATTACGAATTATTTCGGCCCTTTTAGCCGTTTGTCACTTATTACGAATTATTTCGCCCCTTTTAGCCGTTTGTCACTTATTACGAATTTTTTGTCACTGAATATATATAGCACTACTTGTGTGATTAAGGTGGGAACGGATTTAACAGAAAAGGCAACCTCCACTCACATCAAGGAACTCCCACTGGAGAGAAACCCCAGTATGATGAGAATCCCCATGTATGGGATGACTGTGGGAAGGGATGTTATTGTAAGAGTCACCTTCAAACGCACAAGAGATCACACAGGACAGAAACTACCTGTGTGTAATGCATGTAGGCAAGGATTTCAGGGAAAAGACATCCTCCACATACACCAGAGAACTTACACTGGAGTAAACCTTGTTGTCTGTGATTACTTTCGGACTGGACTTATTTAAAAAAGGGACCTCCGCACACACCAGAGAACTCACACTGGAGAAAAACTCGTTGTTTGATTACTTTTGGACTGGATTTTAAGAAAAAGCAACCTCAACAAACACCAGAGAACTCACACTGGAGAGAAACCATTCATTTTCGGTGACTGTGGGAGAGGATTTAATATGATGCACAGACGGTATTTAATCCCTATATTTAAGACGATTGTTAGAAAGGATTTCATGACAAAACGAGGCTACACAACACATGAGAACTCATTTTGAGAACGAACCCTACATGTGTGACGGCTGTGGGTGAAGCCCCCTTCACAAACATTACAAGACTCTTACCGATCACAGGAATTTCAATAGCTTGGAGTTTCAGCACAATTTATCTTATACTAAGTGAACGATTGTATTCTAACATAGGGGTCGACATATAGTGTTTGGTCTATCGCCGTCGTCTTCTTTAGTCGTCGTCTGTCTAATTTCTTGTGAACGCAATGTAAATGGTTGACACCTTTTGAAAAAGACTAGCTGTTTGTAGGTTCTTGTACACAAGCTTTCGGGTGCTCGGCCCCCTTCCTCAGGTGTAAAAAACATTACTTTTATAAGTAACAGACTACCACGGCATTTCAAAACTTTACTTCTTGTGAACGCGATAACTTTTGAACGACTTAACTTTTTCCATGAATTTTGGGATTTAAGTCGTTTTTACCACTATATCAGACGAGTTCGAAAACCGGTGACCTTGCCCTTCTTCATCAAGGTCAAATAGGCCGAAATATATATATTTTTGAGAACCACATAGACGCAGTTTATCCGTCCCTATATACAGTGACAGGGAGCGCTGCATGCATTCTAGTGGCGCCCTGTCTCATATTATAAAAATGTCCCTCCTTTGGCCACTTTTAACCAAGCATAATCTAGCTAACAAACCCTTTACTAAGACACCTTACTTGTTCTCGTGTTCAAATAAAAATGAAACATATTGTGGTAAACTTGGGCCCGAAGGCAGTGACTGTTTCCTCTATATCGGGGTTCACCCCGTGTTATTAAGTCATCTGAGCTTTAGTCGTGGTCCATTGTCCGTCGTCCGTCCGTCCGTCCGTCCGTCCGTAGATGTGGCACGTTTTGAAACCGTAATACCTAGAAATCCAAAATTCGGCATAATGTTAGATGTCCCCAAGATCTCCTACCAAGCCGAAAACTGGGTCTTTGCGACTTCATTCCTTTGAGAAATTAAGGAAAAACCTATTTTCACACTTCATGACTGCCTAATATCAAAACCACTCATCTTTTTTTCCTCATTTATACCATAAATAATTATCTATATAGTTCCTATGTACATGCCAGAAATTAGGTCTGTATTATATAATTTAAAAAAAGTTAATGCATAAAAAACATAATGCATTTTGTAAATAATCAGGAAAGAAATTTGATCACTTAACACAAAACTTGTTAAAGCTAAGCACTTTTCCAGTAATATTACTTTTATTAATCAAAATTAAATTGTATACCCAAAATTAGATCAAAATCTTTTAAATTTTATAAAATATTAGCAAAAATAAAACATTGGTACCTTAAATTTTGCCTAACTTTGACCATGGCACGTTTTTCCCTGTAACTGCTGTGGATTTAATTTTCAAAGAATGTTTTTGTCAGCATTTCAACTGTTAACACCAAAAATTTGAATCCAGTTGATCAAAAACTGTAAATTTTATTCAAGTTTTCAAGCACCATGTCACATATTGTTCACATCAAGCTAGTGTTATGCAGTTTGCTAGAGCTCAGCTCCCTAGCTTCAGCTCTAAGTTCCTTAAATTTGGCATACAGTTAGATGTCTCCAAAATCCCCTATCATGCCAAGAATTTGGTCACTAGGACTTAATTCCTTCGAGATATTAATGAAAAACTTCATTTTCCATTAAAAACCCATTGTTACACTTTAAGACTGCCTAATATCAAAACCACTGATCTGACTTTGATCATATATAATATACATATTTTTTTATACATTCGCTATGCACATGCCAGAAATGATGTCAGCATTGCGTATTTTTTTAAGTTATGGGCCCAAATATAGTGCACTTTTTAAAAAATCAAGAACTATTTTTACTTAGGTAAGATAAGAATTGCTGAAGCTGGAGACTTTTTTTTCAGGAATATAACTTTATTTAATCGAGATTCAATTGTTTACCCAAAATTAGATCTGAATTTTGCAAATTTTACAAGTTATTAGCATAAATAAAAAATCAATACCTTAAATTTTGTCCAACTTTGGCAATGGCACGTTTTTTCCCTGTAAGCACTGTTTGATTTAATTTTCACAGCATATATATATAAGGATTTATCTTTAAAAATCTGAAATTTCAAAGGAATTGATCGAAAAGAGTAGCTTTTATTCAAGTTTTCATACACCATGTCAAGTGTTGTTTACATCTAGCCCGCCTTGTAGTACTGCCTTCACTTGCATTATGTAACCCATCCCAGGCAGCTTGCCTTGGCTCAGCATGGTCACTACTAGCAGGCTTCCCCTCGGCCCTGCATACCCCCCCCCCCCAGATGGTGCATTAACTAGATGAATGTTATAATTTTCTGTATTTCATATTATTCTTGGCTATGCAATGCTACATTTTAGATTTTGTATTTGCCACCACGGTTAAAGTGATTAAAGTGCACATGTTATTGTGTCCACAAAGTGGTGTAAGTTGCTATGAAAGTATGGATGTTCATCAGATAAGTAATTACTTGAGAGAGTATAACTTCACCAGGTGTGAATTGACTCTTAATTCCAGTAATACGTTATAGCTTAGATTGTAATTAGCATAATGATATTGTCCCTCATTCAATCAACAGTGTGTATACTTTATTGTATCCCCAGACAAAGTCGTGGGGTACTATGTTTTCATACCGGTCCCCCCGCCGCCGCCGCATATAAATCTTGTTGGCGCGATAACCCAAAAAATATTTCACGGAACTTTACCAAACTTGGTATATGTATAGATATGGGTAAGAGGACGACGCCTATTTAAAATGAGGTCATGACCTTTACTAGGAGAGTGTCCTTGACCTTGAATAGGTCCAATTTTGGGGAAAATCACACAAATACTTTAATATCTCAAGAAATCTTGCATGGATTTATCCCAAAATCAAGTTGATGGAAGATCATGGATAGGGTTGTCATGTTCCAGAAACTGGTGGCGCCACCTATTATTCTTTACTTGTTTTCATGCCGTTTAATACCCCCAAAATTGCCACCTTACCGTACTGTGAGCATTATAAGTCAAAAACTAATGGACAGATTTCTTTTATATTATGCACATACATAGGTATGGGTTATGGGATGATGTTTATTGAAATTGGGGTCATGACCTTTCCTATGATAGTGGCCTTGACCTTGAATATTGCCATATATGGTGAAAATCACACACCTCTTATGATATCTCCAGTGTTGATGCCATATGGATTTCAAACATGACTTATGTATGGCCCACCACTAAAGTAAGAACCCTATAGGTTCCAGGGTCATGAGGTCAAAGGTCAAGGTCACTGGACTGGCATTTTAAAATATACTGTGGATGCATTTTAAGCCAAACTTTTATCCCAGGTCTTCCATCTTGAATATATAGCTCACTTGCCAATAGTGGATGATCCATATAAATTTTGGGGTCACAAGGTCAAAGGTCAAGGCCACAGGAGATATCTGTCCAAAAATTAGTTTCTGGATGATAATTCCTTCTTTTATTGATGTATGGATTTCAAACTTGACTTGTATTTGACCCATTGGAAAAGCAAGACCCCAATTGATTTTGGGGTCATGAGGTCAAAGGTCAAGGTCACAGGAAACCTCTTTAAAAAGGTTGTGGATGCAATTTCAGCCAAAAAATTCATCTGAGATCTTTCATCTTGCACATATAGTTCTCCTGCCAAGAGTGGAAGACCCCTATCAATTTTGAGGTCACAAGGTCAAAGGTGAAGGTCACAGGAGCCATCTGTCCAAAAATTAGTTTCTGGATGATAATTCCTGCTTTATTGATGTATGGATTTCAAACTTGACTTGTATTTGACCCATTGGAAAAGCAAGACCCGAATTGATTTTGGGGTCATGAGGTCAAAGGTCAAGGTCACAGGAAACCTCTTTAAAAAGGTTGTGGATGCAATTTCAGCCAAAAAATTCATCTGAGATCTTTCATCTTGCACATATAGTTCACCTGCCAAGAGTGGAAGACCCCAATCAATTTTGAGGTCACAAGGTCAAAGGTGAAGGTCACAGGAGCCATCTGTCCAAAAATTAGTTTCTGGATGATAATACCTGCTTTTATTGATGTATGGATTTCAAACTTGACTTGTATATGTCCAATTGGAAAAGCAAGACCTGAATTGATATTGGGGTCATGAGGTCAAAGGTCAAGGTCACAGGACACATCTTTAAAAAGATGTGGATGCATTTTCAGCCAAACATTTCATCTCAGGTCTTTCATCTTGCACATATAGTTCACCTGCCAATAGAGGAAGAACCCTATCAATTTTGAGGTCACAAGGTCAAAGGTGAAGGTCACAGGAGCCATCTGTCCAAAAATTAGTTTCTGGATGATAATTCCTTCTTTTATTGATGTATAGATTTCAAACTTGACTTGTATTTGACCCATTGGAAAAGCAAGACCTGAATTGATTTTGGGGTCATGAGGTCAAAGGTCAAGGTCACAAGAAACCTCTTTATTAAGATTGTGGATGCATTTTCAGCCAAACAGTTCATCTCAGATCTTTCATCTTGCACATATAGTTCACCTGCCAAGAGTGGAAAACCCTTATCAATTTTGAGGTCACAAGGTCAAAGGTGAAGGTCACAGGAGCCATCTGTCCAAAAATTAGTTTCTGGATGATAATTCCTGCTTTTATTGATGTATGGTTTTCAAACTTGACTTGTATATGTCCCATTGGAAATGCAAGACCAAAATTGATTTTGGGGTCATGAGGTCAAAGGTCAAGGTCACAGGACACATCTTTAAAAAGATGTGGATGCATTTTCAGCCAAACATTTCATCTCAGATCTTTTATCTTGCACATATAGTTCTCCTGCCAAGAGAGGAAGAACACTATCAATTTTGAGGTCACAAGGTCAAAGGTGAAGGTCACAGGAGCCACCTGTAAAAAAAAATTAGTTTCTGGATGATAATTCCTCCTTTATTGATGTATAGATTTCAAACTCGACTTGCATATGTCCCATTGGAAAAGCAAGACCCAAATTGATTTTGGGGTCATGAGGTCAAAGATCAAGGTCAAAGGACACATCTTTAAAACAATCAAGATCACAGGACCAACATCTTCAACAAGACTGTGGATTGTTAGATGGAAGAAACAATAAATATGCCAAGTGTCAGTATATGCTGCCAAAATTGGGGGTCTGTTCTTAAAGGGGGGGGGCCTACTATGTCTGGGGATACTCTGGCACCTGCGGTGCCAAGAAATGTCTAGTTTGAAAAGATGTTTTTTATTTTACCATTTATTGAATCTTTTATTTTATTTCGGTGAATAAGATTAAGCATGTACTGAAAACTCCAATGTGAAAAACTTTAATAGTGATTCAAGGAATAATCTTGTAGATGCCATGTTTTGGCATTATTTTCTTTTAAATTCAGTTTAAACATTTGTGATTTAAAAATAATAAAACATATGTGTATGCATAATATGACCAAATATGAGCTACACTCTTGTTATATAATGATTGCAACTTAGAATAATAATATTTTAACTTATATTTTCAGTGTTTTTTATACAAATTTATAAAACCTGTCAGCTGAGCACAATGACCCATGGGTCCTTGTTCCTGTTAGTACTTTGGATTTAATTTCACAGCATGTTCCTATTCCTCCCTCCACCCAATTCTGTTGACAGGTACTATAAAATAGATTAAGTATCAATAAATGTTGATGCAATTAAGAAATGCGAATAAACTAAAATATTCACATATATGTTGTACTATAAATGTAAAGTAACTTTTTTAAACTTGGAAAAAATTGATGTAGTGATAATAATAATGCAAATATTGTTATTTTACCTGGCTCAGTAGAATGGGTATTAAAATTATTTGCTTTGTCTCCTCCATCTTTCTGCCGGTTTTAATATATTTAATAATTATAAATAAACTTTTTTTCCTCTAAGCACTGCTGAATTATTTTTTATATCCTGTATGTATATACAAAGGTGTTGTAACTCCCACCATCCCCTTCCCCAACCCAACTGAGTTCTTGCTCCTTGGCACTGTGTACAATAGTTGTATTGCTTCTGCAAACAAAATTAATAATCAAAGAAAATATATACAGAAAGACAGAAGCGTTGTAACACCCATCAAGTTCTTCCACCTGTGGAGCGGGGACGTTATGGCAACTGTATAAATATCATAAAATAGAACAAAAAAAAAAGTTTATTGAAAAATTGGATCTCATTAGACAAATGTTTAAAGTTTCGAACTGTCAATAACTTATCAAAAAGTTAATCAATGGAAACGCATGGTCAGATCAAAAATATATCATTTGCAACAATTTCCTCAATCATACCAACTACCCATCGCCTAGATTACCTCTTCCTCTTAGACTTTATCTACATTTCATAATATTTTAGATTTTAACCTTCCAGGTGTTTAAGTACTGTTGAATGCTACGTCTCTTCTATCTCTCTCTCTCTCTCTCTCTCTCTCTCTCTCTCTCCCCTATATCTATCAAATCGAAAACTTCCAGACTTCCATACACTATGTATCCTTCAACAAATAGCCTTATCATCATACTGCTACTGCTAGCTATACTGTCATTGCATTCATATTTGCTCAAATATATCGCTTTTTTTCAACCCCTCCCAAATAATTAAAAAATAAACCACTATATTTTACTTCATATAAATTCATCCGTCAGGTTATTTCATATATCATTTACTCACATTTAACATTACATTTCTTTATAATAACCCAACATGTCCATGATAAATAAGCTTTATTTACTGGATATAGTATCAGAATACATTTATTGTCGAATCACGATCAGCTGAGCCCCATGACCCATGGGTCCCTGCAAAAACAACCTAATTCTAGTTCAACACCTGCAGATGAGCTAATTGGTTTCAACAAAGGTTAACAACTGCATGCATATTTTGAACAACTGTTAATTGTTTGGTCTTTGTGTGTCTGCGCAATGCGTGTGTGTGCGTTTGCTTCTTTGTGTATCAGTTTGCGCTTCGTGTCCTTTAGCTCTTTGTGTATCTTTTTGCTTTAATGGGTATACTTTGCTCTTTTTGTTTGTGTTTTGTATTCGTTTAATTCTTTTTTGTTCTTTGTGTATAGTTTTGCTCATCGTGTGTCCGTTTGTTCTTTGTGTGTCTGTTTGCTCTTTCTCCCATTCTACTCTTTGTGTCTTTTTATCGTACAAATCGTAGGTGCTAGTCCTAGAAATTTCTAAGTGAATATCCAGGGAGGTCAATGAAAAATCTTCTGGGAAACCTGAAATTAGGCCACTGCGGCCTATATCCTCCGAGCTATGGGGCTTGAAATTGCCCCAAGAATAATAAAAAAAAAATGATGCAAAACCTCCAATATCTTGATTTTAATGCATAGATTGTCATGAATCTTGCCTTGAAAATTAACCATAATTAGTTTTATAAGTTCCTAAAGAGTGGTGGCGCCATCTAGATTTTTGTTATTTTAACGAATATATTTCTATTTGTTTTACTATAAAATGACAATCATGTCAGTTTTTCAGCTGTGATTACATCTAATGTCCAAAAACCTCGTGTGTTTACTGATCACAGATGAATGTCCTAAAGTAATCATCCAGTCTGTTTCCCTGTTTAGCTGTCTGTCTGTCTGTCCATCCGTCTATCCGCACAAATTTGTTTCCAGATGATAACTCCAGGTTTGACTGACACATTGATTTCAAACTTTACTTACATATGGCCTACAACTAAAGCAAGAACCTATATGACTTTGGGATCACGAGGTCAAAAGTCAAGGTCCCAGTACTCACTTATTAAAAAAGATTATGGCTGCATTTTAAGCCACGCTTTTCATCCCAGACCTTCCATTTTAGCATTTAGCTGACTTGCCAGTATTAGGAGAGCAATAATGAATTTGGGGTCACAAGGTCTGTGACAGCTATTATATTATATTGTTTTGTCAAGTCCTCACGGTAATTGAGGCAGAGCCACTGGTGACTAAGGTCAAGGTTGTAAACTGTTTAGTTTTATGGTAAAGACAGGAAGCTCAGCCATTTTGAAACTTGAAGTAGGCAGCCATGGTTTGTCAAGTAGTGATCTGGACAAAATACCAAGTTTTGGTAAGAATATTTACTCTTTTATATGAACCATGATGTAAAGACTATTCATTGTGTTTAATTGATTATTTAAATAAAAAAGGGTCAGCAATTTAGTCACTTTAAACTTTAGAGTATGTTGATGCTAAAGTTTGACCACCTTGAGATTATGTCCACTCCTATTAAAAATTATACCATTCAGAACTATTATTAAAGATGCTCATTCCCTGCATAATAATTTTAGAGACTAGAGTTGATTAGACAAACTTGAAGCTATTTCCTCATGATAGAGGTGCCTTTATTGATGTCAATGCTAGTGCATTGGCACTTGTACAGTAACTATTTTCACTTATGAAGGCACTTATCACCACTTTGTTACTTAAGGCCCTGCTACAGGGATTATTAGTTATGAGTTTTCTTTGTATGTTTCAGTAAATCGTCATGAAAGCATTTACAGTTTTTTTCATTATTTGAGCCACTACATTATTTACAAAACTTGTGAGCAATAACTTGGACCAACAGTCAACATATCATGGCTGATAGTAAGAATACTCTTTCAGATAGTGAGGCCAAAATCAGAAAAAGTGCTAGGACACATAAAATGTCTAGTAAAGGCCTTCAGTATGAACCTGAACTTCGATTCAAGAAAAGAAAACATAGTTATCGGACTGTGTTACAGATCACTGATGAAATACGCCAGGTTATTAAAGAAAATACTGAAATTCCTTCGCTCTATTCCAAGTACTCTACCTGGCTCCAAAAGTATGAAGACTTTTTAGCCATTCATGAACGCTGTATTGAATTAATCGATGAGGAGCAAAGACAGATATATGATAGAGAGTACTTTAGGGTGAGAGACACTGAATCTAGAAATTTGAAGACTGAAGTTGAAAAGTATATTTGTGCCACAAAGAGTGCAAAGGCAGATAGTATTAGAAGTGGTAGCAGTCGGTCATCTCACAGTTCAAGGAGATCCAGATTATCAAAATTAGACTACTCTAGATTAGAGGAGCAGCAGAAAAAGGCAGAGCTATCAGCTAAAGTGAATGCATTACAACAAAAAAGAGAAATAGAGCAGGCTAAACTTGACTTAAAAATGAAAGAGCAGGAGCTGCAGTTAAAGACCTAATTAGCAAAAGCAGAAGCAAAATCTGATGTGCTCAATGATTTTAAAGAAAGACTGTCATTCAAACCTGTTCATTCCAGTGTGATAGTACATGTTCAAAAGGCCGCTGCTCAACCTTTAACTGAACATGCTCACTTAGATCCAAATGCCAGTGAGTTTGTACCACAATAAAAGATTAACATGTCTAAAGAAACTGTAACAGACAGTCCTGAATTCTGTCTGTAGCTAGAGAACTGAGAAAGCCTGTATCTGATATTCAGAAATTTTGTGGTGGTCCTATGGACTACAAACGTTTCATGAGACAATTTGATGCTAGATTTGTAGCAAACACAGACTCTTTTGATGAGAGAATGAATTATTTAGACCAGTTCACTGTAGGTTAGGCTAACAGAATAGTAAAAGGCTATGCACATTAAGACTCAAAGGTTGGCTATTTTGCAGTTATGGAGGAATTTAAAAGTAGATATTGTGATCCCGATGTTATTGCTCATGCTTATGTCAAGAGGGCACTGGACTGGCCAGTTATCAAACCGGAAAATGCAAAGGGACTTGATGAGTTTTTTTATATTCCTTTGTGAATGTCAATATGCAGCACAGAGTGTTGAAGCAGCAGATGTGCTGGAAAACTCAGAGAACTTGAGATTGTTGGTCAGCAAATTACCATACTATTTACATGAAAGGTGGAGAACAATTGTCCAGGATACCAAAAAATGTAATCACATTCTCAGATTCTCCCAGTTAGTTCAGTTTGTTCGGAAAGAGGCCAAGATAGCCAATGATCCTACATTTGGCAAAAGCTTCATAGTCACAAAACAGACTGTAAAGCCAGGGTTTCATACAAATACCAAAAGAAGCTTTGCAATTGATGTTGCAGTGACAGGACCAAGGGATGAGGTGACTAATGACTCAACAAAGTCTAATAAAGGACTAGCATTCCAAAAACCTTGTATATATTGTCATTCACCACAATACACTCTTGACTGTTGCTTAAGTTTAAAATCACAACCAATGAAAAGTAGGTATGACTTTCTCAAATCTAAAGGTTTGTGTTTTGCATGTTTGATGTCCGGTCACCAATGATTCATTTGTCATCATAAAACCTTTTGTACCATTTGTAATAGGTGTCAACCATCAGTGCTTCATGTAGAACGCAATAACCAGCAAATCCCCCAAATGTAGCCAGTGAGGTGAACAATACTGTCACAATGTCATCAGCATCTAGTAGTTAAATGGGGGCCGGCGCTCAGCGATCAGCCGTTGCTATTGTTCCAGTTAGGATCAAAGCTAAAAACAGTGACAAGTTTGTTGAAACACATGCCTTTCTTGACACTGGAAGCACTGCCACATTCTGTTCAGAGTAAGTGATGAGACAGTTAGAAGGAAAGAAAACTAAGATTGTTTTGTGTACAATGGGGGAATGAAAGGCTACAGGACAGTTATGTAATACCAAACTTAGAGATCACATCAGTAGATGGTAAACATGTAGCTGAACTACCACCTGTACTTACTCTTCCAGTAACAGGAAAGGATATAATAACGTCTGATGATTTGCTAAAATGGCCATACGTACAGAATGTGCCTTTACATCAGATTGATGGGAATGCTCATGTTGGACTTCTTATAGGAGTAAATGCCCCAAGGATAATGGAACCTTATGATGTTATACAGGGTAAAGACAATGGTCCTTTCACAGTAAAATCCATGCTAGGCTGGGTGATAAATGGACCAATAGATATCAGTGATGTAAGGCCTCGCATGTTTGTTTCCATGAACAGAATTAGCATTCGTAAGGTACCTACTTTAGAAGATCAGTACGCAATCATTTTGAGCATGACTTTAGTGAGAGAACTGTTGATGATGAGCCAGAGCCCTCCAAGGAGGACAAGCAGTTTCCCAAAATAGTAAGTGAATCTGTTCAGCTGATAGACGGTCATTATACCATTAGATTACCTTTGAGATGTCATAAAACTGTCATGCCAAACAACAGAAAACAAGCAGAACAAAGGTTAGCACTGTTTACCAGAAGATTTGTCAGAGATGTTGAATTTCTTGGGGTATATAAATCATGCATAGACAAACTGTTGAATGAAGGTCATGCATGCTATGTGCCATCAGACCAGCTTGATCAAAATGATGGCAGGGTATGGTATCCTCCTCACCACGGAGTACATCATCCTGTTAAAAAGAAACTGAGAGTAGTTTTTGACTGTGCAGCTAGGTATGGGGGAACTTCTCTTAACGAAAAACTCCTTCATGGTCCAAATCTAACAAATACACTCATTGGAACTCTGATTAGGTTTCGCCAGGGTAAGATAGCTATGATGTCTGATATAGAGTCAATGTTTCATCAGGTTCGTGTACCAGAGGAGGATATCAGTCTGCTTCTTTTTCTATGGTATCAAAATAGAAACATTAATCAGCCTGTAACTGAGTACCAGAAACTGACAAATTCATGTTCAAAATTGATATTAAAGATAAACCAACAACCAGA
This sequence comes from Sipunculus nudus, assembly GCA_026874595.1. Taxonomy (NCBI): domain Eukaryota; kingdom Metazoa; phylum Annelida; class Sipuncula; order Golfingiida; family Sipunculidae; genus Sipunculus; species Sipunculus nudus. Next base: position 61,080,007 of record CM049318.1, read on the forward strand.
CGACCAATTCTTACAGTGGTGAGCTCAATATATGACCCTCTGGGATTTCTAGCTCCATATGTACTAAAGGCAAAACTTATTTTGCAAAAACTGTGTCGCTTGGACTTAGCGTGGGATGAAACCATTCCAAATAGATTAGCAGAGGAATGGACAGAATGGAAAATGGAGGTTCAAAAACCAGAATCATTTTATGAGAACAGAAGTTTTAAACCAGTTGATTTTGATGACATGCAGAGTACTGAGTTACATCATTTCTCTGATGCGTGTGAACAGGAATATGGTGTTGTGTCATACCTTAGACTGGTAAATATCAAAGGAGCCATTCATTGTAGCTTTGTTATGGGCAAATCCAGAGTAGCACCTTTAAAAAAGGTAACAGTGCCACGATTAGAACTGACTGCATCCACCATTGCTGTGCGTGTTGATAAGCTGTTACGCAAAGAGCTTGAGATCTCAATTGATAAATCCTATTTTTGGACTGATAACATGTCTGTGATCCGTTATATAAGAAAAAAATCTGAATTTCACACATTTGTAGCAAACAGACTTTCAGTAATTCCTGAAGGATCTGATACATCTCAGTGGAGATCAGTGTAAACACCAAGCTGAATCCTGCTGATGAAGCATCACGTGGTTTGTCTGCTGATGGGCTGACTAAAAACTGTCGCTGGGTGAAAGGTCCAAAGTTTTTGTGGAACCATGAAAGTGAATGGCCAGAAAATTCTGAAATCTCAGATCTACTGGCAGATGACCTTGAGGTAAAAAGGGTTAAAGTATCACAAATGAGTCTGTCAACAGGTTTGCCAAAGAACACATATACTGAAAGTCCTACTGATAGACTGATAAATTATCATTCTTCATGGTTTAAACTTAAACGAGGAGTAACATTGATACTCCATATTGCTGTTGTGGATGGTCAGAGGCCAGAAAGTGAGCCAGTCAGGAAACATCACTGTTTCAGAGCTGAATAGTGCAGAGATTTCATTATTAAAATATTGTCAAAGATCAGTGTATGCAAAGGAAATCAAAGCCTTGAGTGAAATGAATGGTAGTGTGAAACAAAAGAGCTCAATCAGAAAGCTAGATCTTATTTTAGATTATGGTCTGCTTAGAGTAGAGGGGCGCCTGAATCGTTCTTCTCTCCCTGAGAATATGAAACACCCCGTGATAATACCTAAAGACAGCCACATTGCAACACTCATCTTAAGACAGATTCATTTGAAATCAGGACATTCAGGCAGAAATCATATTCTGAGTTACGCAAAAGGTATTGGATAATACAAGAACCTTCAGCTGTTTAGAGAATTCTGTCAAAGTGTGTTACATGCTAGAAGTTGATATCTCCTGTGCTTGAACAGAAAATGAGTGATTTACATAAAGATAGATTAGCTGCAGATGAGCCACCATTCATTTACGTTGGGGTTGATTATTTTGGTCCATATAATATAAAAGAGGCCGCTCTATGGTTAAACGCTTTGGTGTTCTTTTCACATGTCTCACAGTACGAGCAATACATTTGGAGGTCGCAGCATCTCTTGACACTTATTCATATATTCCTGCGTTGCGTAGGTTTATTGTCCCCCGGGGGTCAAGGGAAAAGCATCAGATCAGATTATGGAACAAATTTGGTCAGTGCAGAACATGATCTGAGAGACGCTATTAATTCATGGAATTTATATCGGATTCATTGTGATATGTTGCAGTTGAATATTGACTGGACATTCAACCCACCTACCGGATCCCACCATGGGGGTATATGGGAGAGGCAGATCAGGGCAGTGCGTAAAATACTGAATAGTCTGATAAAGGAACAAGGGTTAGATGATGAAGGCTTACATACTCATTTGTGTGAAGTTGAGGCTATTGTCAACAGCAGGCCAATAACAAAATTATCTGACCAACATAATGACCTTGAAGCATTAACACCGAATCACCTATTACTGATGAAGACCAAACCTAATCTACCTCCAGGTGTTTTTTCTAAGGATGATTTATACTGCAAGCGACGTTGGAGGCAGGTACAGTATATGAGTAACATTTTCCTGAAGCGTTGGGTGCACGAGTACATGCCATTGTTGCAAGAAAGACAATAGTGGTGCAGTATAAGGCAAAATCTCAAAGTTGGGATATTGTCTTATTGGTAGATGCTAAAGCACCAAGAAATTCTTGGCCAATGGGACGTGTGTTAGAGACAATGCCAGACAGAAAAGGGGTTGTGCGTCAAGTAAAGGTTAAAACTCAAACATCAACTCTGGTGCGTCCTATTGACAAACTCTGTCTTGTGTTAGAAATGGACTAATGCATTTGAGAACTTGTGTAATATGGATTTTGTTGATACTTTATTATTGTAAGGTGACTACCTGTTGATACTTAGAGTGTTTTCCATGTCTTCTATGTTTTATATCCTTTGTATATTAAGATGAAGGTTGATCATGTATTGATATTATTAATTTAGTAGTATATTTATGTACCTGAACACGTTATGCAGAAGATTTGACATAATGAAGAGATTGAAGATTAATTTCTTAATATGTGTGCAACCATTTTGAAGTTTGTCACTCTGAACTGTAGCCACAAGTTTAAAGAGTTAAAGTTAACTCCTTGTGAACCTATCGCGAATGTAAATTTATAAAGCGAGCTTTAACCTGATTGTATAGCTATAATCCTATATCACAATTAGAGGGCCGGTGTGTGAGAGCTATTATATTATATTATTTTGTCAAGTCCTTATGGTAATTGAGGCAGAGCCACTGGTGACTAAGGTCAAGGTTGTAAACTGTTTAGTTTTATGGTAAAGACAGGAAGCTCAGCCATTTTGAAACTTGAAGTAGGCAGCCATGGTTTGTCAAGTAGTGATTTGGACAAAATACCAAGTTTTGGTAAGAATATTTACTCTTTTATATGAACCATGATGTAAAGACTATTCATTGTGTTTAATTGATTATTTAAAGACAAAGGGTCAGCAATTCAGTCAATTTAAACTTGATTTGTTGATGCTAAAGTTTGACCACCTTGAGATTATGTCCACTCCTATCATAAATTATACCATTCAGAACTATTATTAAAGATGCTCATTCCCTGCATAATAATTTTAGAGACTTGAGTTGATTAGACAAACTTTACTTATTTGGGACTTATTTAGTTCACATTGTATTTCTAAATATATATTGGTGTGGCATGAAGCTATTTCCTCATGATAGAGGTGCCTTTATTAATGTCCATGCTTTTGCATTGGCACTTATACCGTAACTATTTTGTCACTTATGAAGGCACTTATCACTACTTTGTTACTTAAGGCCCTGCTACAGTGATTATTATTTATGAGTTTTCTTTGTTTGTTTCAGTAAATTGTCATGAACGCATTTACAGTTTTTGTCATTATTGGAGCCACTACAAGGTCAAAGGTCAAGGTCACAGGGCCATCTGTTCACAAATTAGGTTCAAGATAATCCAACATTTCATCCCGAACTTTCCATCTTTCACACATGGCTTACTTGCCCAAAGTGGGGAAATTTGAAGATTTCGAGGTTACCTGGTCAGAGGTAAAGGTCACTTTTTAATAGCTTGGTGCAATTATCTAAATGCTGCAAGTTCAAGGATAATAAATTCAAAGATTTTTTGGTCGTAAGGTCATTAGTTAAGGTCACAGGACTGTCATTCCGAAAAATTTCTTTAAAAAAAAATCCTTATAGACAAATTCGAACGTCGAGATCAATGGGTCCCTAGTTTATGTATCTTTTCATGAAAGTCCATTAGAAAGGGTGGATCTGACATGGACTGGATTGTATATTATTTGTGAATGGGATAACAATATTTTATGAGTATTATTTCATATACATACCTTTTAAAAAGTGAAAAGGTTGCACTGCAAATATTTTATATCCACGCGGGCCAGTATTAATCTTCTTCCTTAACTCGACAGAAAGTATGATGAATCTGATTAAGAGACCAACAGATTGTTTTTCTTAAATTTCTTAAAATTTATAATTTTTAGCATTTTTGTGTCACATGTGTTAAGAGTGAATCGAGATAATTTGCCTTATTTTAATTTACTTGATCTATTGAATCAGTACCAGTTTGTTTTCTCAAAACTGTTGGGTCTTTGTCTTTCGTCCTGCCGTCCTGTCTAGCCATCAAACCGAAAGCCCGTCCATTAGCAGAGCTCATATCGTAATCATGAGACCGATAGCGTCATATCGGAAATAGAAATAGATATGAACAGATATAGATCCCATTTTATTGAAGGTGATTACTGTCTTTCAACAATGATGACTGTGTAATCCTTGGGATAAACTTGAAGACACGCGGTAAACTCCCGAGGGTCACATGATGGCAGAGGTTGATCTTTGACCGGCAGAAACGTAAACTTCCTCCACAAGGTGGCGATAAACAAAAAGATTGTGTTTCTGGCCACGGCTTCCCCGACACATGCACGTGTACCAAGACCAAATGGTACAAGTCTGAAAGAAGCAGATGCAGTTATATATGGACTTCTTCACATAATTTTGTTACATAGCAATAATTAAACCGAAATTTTTATAAATTTTATCTTTACAGAATATAATTAAATATATGTTGTCTGAGAACCACTTACATACACGTTATTTTCGTACATAGCAATGGATAAAAATCATTCTGACACTTTAGCGGTTCAGACAAATAATGTTATGGCTGGATAAATCTTATTTTTATCTTTGAAACTGTACATGCAGAACAACAGTTAAACATATATTTATTGACAAAAGAAAACTATCTATACAGTATAACCACGTTTATTTGCCATTAGCTCATTCGCCAAATGCGATCGTCTCCAATTAATGTAATCCTGATGATCAATCTACGTTCTGTGTTCCTGGAGCTGGCGAAAGACAGAGGTTATACTTTATTTTGTTTTGACGTGACCCAGTTAACCTCTCACCTCTGTCTGTTTGGATGGCTGACGGGCACAAGTTTACTGTCGTCGTCAAGGAAACGTTCTGGTCTGAACACCCAGGGGTCTCCCCAGTACTGGTCATGATGCACTTCCCAGATGTTCATGATGACCTACAAGGAACAAATGATTGAATGATACATAATTCCTTAAACCTTGAGTTATTGTTTGCCATGAGCATATATATATATAAAATATATACAATATAATTATTACATTATATCCCACTATACACTAATCATACAATATATACAATAATCCCAAGTGATCCACTAACCAATTATGATACCAATTAATGTTATTCCCTCGAAAGGATGTAAAGGCAAACAAAAACCACATGACTCCGCTTTCATATGGGAGGGGGTTTCAGTTAGGTCAACAGAGAAAATGGTATACGACCACAGCGTGACATATACCCTGTTTGGGTCAACTAGTATGTTGGTTTCTTTGCATACATAAATATCTCTATATAATAACCTAGGATTTAAATATTCGGACCAGTTATAAGTTTGAAAAAATGTGTTCATAATTAAGCCCTATGTCACTGGTTTCAATTTCATTGGAGGGGGAGGGATGCAATTACTTAAGCATTCGACATTTCGTAAAGCATACGATACATTGAATAGAACCTGCAATCTACAGGGACGTTATCAATACATCTTAAAACTGTTTGGGATTACATTAACAAACTGGACTGTAGTCCGAGCCTACAAACCTTCGCCAGGATCTGCTTATCAGTCATGAGTTCAGGTGTACAAATTCCATGTGTAAACCCTGTCATGCTTCATACGGGACTAATTGATTACTGGCAGAACAAACGCTGCCTCTGATACCTACTATTTAACCGATTCTACCTAGGGACAAAGGAATCTCTCATAATGCCAATGGTACATAAGAATTATAATATACATGTATAATGTTGATCCTGATTACCTCCCAAATGTAAAGGTTCCTTCCTGGTCCTCGACAAAGTTTCCTCAAAATCCGTCCGTAACATTTTGCGCAAGTTTGCTAACAAAGCAGCAGCGAACCAAGACTGATGTTGTTTCCTCGCAACAGAATGAAGTTTGTTGATTTCCAGAATAAAACTGCATCGAAACATATTGACCTTTCGTTTATCTACGAGCGTTCTCACTTTTACTTTTTCTATGACAAGTTGGTCATGTTTGTCCATGACAAACTCATGAACAAACATGTGGGAAAATACCGGTTTGAAACCCTTTATTCTTTAAGAGCAGACCAAAATATATTTATTTGTAATAGCTAGATGTTCCTTTAACAAATTAACGCTAAAACTTAAACAACAGCTCCTATAAATTAACATATGGGGGTGTACCGTACTAACCGGCATGTCTTTTGGTATATCAAACCCGGCCAGTCTGGTTTCCCTGGTGGTCGCCCGCAGAGCCATCGTCCCAACGGATATGTACCGCAGCAGCTCGAGTACCGTGGCATTGAGGTAATGCATGTCTGGCCTGTGGTGGAGGGCTGGGTGTTGGTTCTGACCTATGACCGCGTCTATTTCTTGCTGTAGTTTTTCTTGGACTTGTGGGTAATGTAAGCTCACCAAAACCATGGATGACACAATGGAGAATGAGGATATTGCACCTTTTAATAAAAGAATCTACTTGTTATATATTTAAGAATTCGTCTTACCTCTCATACAAGTATGCTGTAATTTATATAGAATATTCCTTGATTCCAAGGAGTAATCCATACATGGTATTTTTCTCTCTTTCTTACTTTTCTTCTGCCCATGTTGGAGAGAAATATCTCCAATGTAGCTAAAAATGCTAAAACTGACCACGGATCAGATTACCAGGAAAAACAACTGATTTGCTACCCTTTGGATTTTAACTTAAGTTTCAAGATATTAATGTACCTTCACTATTACCTTCCCTATCGTTTAACATTTTTCAACGCGGAATGCGTCTATAAACAGCTTATCACCTTAGAGACATTTCATTATGTAACATAACACCGCTCAAAGTTAAGACCATACATCCTCTTTAAGTTGATATACGACTTGTAAATGATGGATTTCCGGGCGAGGAGGCTTCCCTTGCGATCGCTGGCGAATGCAATATTCTAGTTAAGAATAAATATTGTGTTTTTTTATTACATAAAGACTAAGTATTGTGTTTTTAATTATATAAAGGTTAAGTTTTGTGTTTTTAATTATATTAAGGCTTGGGCAAACTTAACCCTTCTTCTCCCCTCAACTAAAGAGAGACAACCTGCTCATATATTTAGTATTTACCTGCAAGGTACATATCCTGGATCACTCCTTTGGCGTTGTCATCTTCTATAATAGGTTCTCCAGCAGGAGTCCGATACTTCATCTGGGCTTGTATTATTGTATCAATAAGACCTCTGTTACGCTCCTGGTCGTATGTGGCCTAGATAAAGAAATCGAGCAAATTAAAATTTCAGTACAAGTGTAGCATCCCTTGATGTACTTTGTTTGTTCATTCATACTGTAAAATGCTAATATGTCTCTCATAAGATAGCCCCACTGTTTGTTGTTGACACTGCCTTGTGAATGAGGAGGAAGGTTTCCGTACAATATGAATATGGATAGACGGTCAAAATTTTGGTTCTCGCTTTTAATTTCGGATAAACGATGTTCGGATAAACAACGCAGTGAATTTTATTAGCTCAGCTGACTTTCAGTCATGCTGGGCTATAGCGATGGGTCTTTGTCCGTCGTCCGTCCGGCCGTCCTTCAATTAGCAAAGCACAAATCGTAACCTTAGGGTTAGGATCATGAACCTTATGCAGTCTTAGAGGTACTAAAAAGATCTCCTTGCAAACCTGAAACTAGGTCACTGCGACCTATATTCTCTGAGTTACGGGGTGTTGTGCATCTCCAAGAATTAATTCTTTTAGCCAAAATTTTCATCCCAAACCTTCCATCTTTCACATACAGCTCACCTACTAACAGGGGAATAACCATAATTATTTTGAGGTCAAAGGTCAAGGTCACAGAACCAACGTCTTTGAAAAACATGTGGATGCATTTTATGCCAAATCTTTCATTCCAATCCTTTGATCTTTCACATATGGCTCACCCACCAAGTGGGAGAAGAATTATATAGATTTTGAGGTCACAAGGTCAAAGGTCAAGGCCACCGGATCCCCTTTAAAAGGTTGTGGACAAATTTCAAGCTAGAATTTTCATTCCAAACCTTCCAGCACCGACATATCGCTTCTCTGCCAACAGGGAAAAAGACCTGTTGATTTTGAGGTCAAAGTTCAAGTTCACAGCTCCAACTTCTTGCGTGGAGCCATTTTAAGGCAAACTTATCAACCTATAACTTCCATCTGTCATGTATGGCTAACCTACCAATAGGTGTAGAACCCCATTGATGTTGCGTTCAAAAGGTCAGAGGTCAAGGTCACAATACTGAATTGTTCCAAATGCTTGTGAACATATTTCAAGCTAAACTCTTTATCCCAAACTTTCAGTCTTTCACATATGCCTCATCTATGCATCACTCAATTTTATTCAAGCATATGTATGGGTCTTTTTGCTTGAAGAAATAACTTATTGATTTTGGAGTCAGCTAGTCTTGACGTTAAAGGTTGCAGGTCAAAGTTATTCAAATATTGGTTGCTAAGTGATTACTCCAGTTTAAAGTGGTTAGTAGTTACCCATCACTTTAAAAAGATTCTAATTGATATGTGGGCAAAAGGCCAAGGTCATAGGTCAGGGATGGTCACAATAAATACTTATTTTGTAGACCATCTCAATTGTTCTTGTATATCTAACCATTGCACTCCAGCTGGTACATCTCACTGTGTGCCCATAATTGTTAGTGACACTTGTGATATATGACTCTCATTTGTATCAGCTTATGGTGTGATAAGGACATATCATTAGTGCATAACAAAAACACTGTTGTCAGAATGCTTTGGCCAGGCATTAAGACTATAAGAGTAAAGTGTTAAGGTTAAACTACTGATTTATAAGAAAATGGGAACATTTTGCAGTTTGTTTAATGGAATCAGCAATAAACTTAGTTTTCTAGATATCTGAATATTATTATACAAATCATCAGATATACCAGCGAGTGTTTGTTCTGATAATATTTGGTTCTGTACCTGGATTTAGGATGGCTTTATTTGATTACAAGACTCTTAGTGATGCTTTCTGCATTTCTTTTCTTTCAGGTTTTGCAGTTTGCCTACCCTGCTGACTCCACTGAAAGCAAGGTGATAATTAAAAAATATTGGACTTGCACTTTTTACATTTGCATGTCCATAAATCTGATATGAGAGCTCTCCAACTTGATCATGCCTTTTGAATTGTTTTAGACATTCATAACTGTAACATTCTTTGGAGCGATTGCCACAGGTTAGGTCTCTTATTGGAGGTTGTGTGATATCAAATGTCAGACTTGTCAGAAATCCATTATGTCTGCCAGTTAGCCAGCTTAGAATTCCTTTTGCCAATGGAGTTTCTGTGATTTTTTTTTTTCAATGTTTAGTCCCTTTTAGAGGATATTTGTTGTTCAATTTCCAACCTATCAGAAATCCAATAAGGCCACCAGGAAGCCATCTTTAAATTCCTTTAGAACATATTATTTCAAGAACTATTAAAGTGAATGCAGTGGGATGTATATAAGTGTAATCTTGCATTGGACCAAAGATTTCTTAATAAATATGACCATCATTTATGAAAGCTCAGTACAGTTGGCTTGTATTGAATAAAAATTAATACAGAAGCACCCGTTTCACAATAATTCTTGCATGGATTTCCTTGATTTTTTTGCTTTATATTTAGATCTTATATTTGGCCTGTGTGGTATTCCTTTTGAGACTGACAGGTATCAAGCAAGCATTGGGATTAGTTCTTTATAGCTAAACAACCATACATTTTGCCTCAGACCATCAATTCACTGTGTTTTAACCAGACGTATGTGATATATATTTATGTCAACGTAGAAAGTTTTAACAAAGTTGGCATATAGGTTCTTCAACAATTTGACTTGGAGTTGTGAATCGCAGCCCATAATGCCGCAGGTCATGCTTGGCAGCTGAGCGTCATGACCCACGGGTCACTTGTTATAATAAAACACTCTGTTTCCGGTTCTCAGGTAATAACCCAAAAGTCCCATCTGTACAATAAAGCGAAGTTCTCTGAGGTTCTATCAAAATTCGTCCATTATGCCTTCGAGGCTCTAGAGGGGATCGAACTCGGTATCTGTTAGCGCAATATAGTCCAGCGCCTTAGCAAAAAAAAAAAAAGACTATCAGTATGACATATCAAAGTGTGATTTATACTTTTGATAACTCCTTTTTATCGTCGAAAGCTGCACCCTGCAAATCATTTCTTCTAGAAGGCGATTATAAACGTGTGCTTTGAATCTCTTGTAAATTGTCTCTTCCTCCTCCCCTTGCTGAATCTCAAATATTGGTGATTCTGTAAAGCTAAAATTTGATGAGAATATTAGTAATAGGGCACAGATTTGCACCTGATATATATTTTTACCTTTACCTTATTCCTAAGGTGGTACACCTCAGAGTATCCCCGTTATAACAGTTGGGGGGAGGCTTCAAACAATCGCATACATCTGGTTTAACATCTGGTTTGTCAGTACTCACTTTCATTTTGTGGAACATTTCGCCAACCGCTTTATCTCTGTTTCGGATCGCTCTTTTGAGAATCTTCGCGCTGTTAATGGGCAGCCAGCGGAGAAACGGAAGTAGGTCCAGCTCCGCACCAAATCCCGGCGTCACACACACCAGAGTGTCCTCTTCAAGCTGATTCAGAGTATCTGCCTCGTCCGATCCTCCTTTAACTCTTCGACCCATCACCTGTCCCCACATAACAAGATAAATCTATTTATATTTTAAACTCTCAGTGCTTCATATATGTAAATATTCTTCATTTGTCTTTCATGATAACATCAAATTTCAACTTGGCAACTCGAGATCGAAAACATATATGTGGTAAAATGCCATATAAAATGTACATAATACTTTTAGTATATAATGAAAGGCGAATAATGAATGATGATGAAGGTCAGCCAATGATTAGAATCATATCTTAACATTAAGCCTTCAGGTTTTATAAATGCACGGTGCTAGGAATAATCCAGAAGGCATAACCTGTCGTTAAAACATGACAGCGAATATTCTAAGTTCTATTGAACTACAGTAGCCTTGTTGCTATGGAAGTGTTCGAAATGGAGGTCTTCCGCTCGGTGGTCCCTATCTTGCAAACTCCATAAAACACACACGGACACTGATCAAGTTGGAAGTTTCTGTGTAGCTACTAGCCACCACATAAAATTTGGTGTGGATCCGGCGTATGATCCGGACACAGGAACGTTTTCAAGTAATATTCACAAATAAAGTCACATATGCACGAATTAACCTGGGAACATGGGCCGAATAAGTGAATGCAAACACGGTTTGCGGGAGCATTCCACAATAGGGGTCCCTCACATGGCAGAGGCTTGCATTCCTTAGAATACAGATTTCTAGTTTATTTAACATACTGCAGTGACAACCATAATTACAAACAATGATTACAAAAAGGTCTGCCCGTATGGTATTATACACAAAATATATATAAAACTACTTTTTGTACCTACCAAACATGACATGACGTTCGTCACCGCCATTTTCAAATTGGGATGAGGGTTCACTGGTTGTTCCTTGGTTTCGCGGTATTTCTCAACAAGATCCTCCAGCACTTGTTGTATCTCATCATTTGGATTCGCCTTTCCTTCCCCGGGTGTTTTAAGACCTGTTTGGACAACTTTACGTAGTACCTTCCAAGTTTTTCCATACTGAATGAAGGTGAGACTTTTGCGCTCGTACGTGAGCATCTTAACTATGTATGAGGCTGCTGAACGACCGACAAAGTCGTCCCCTCTCGTTACAGACGCTTCGTGGATCAGTTCCGCTGTGTTTACTACCACCATCTCCGTTCCCATCATGCTGATTGAAAATATTGCCCCGTGCTTCTGTGCAAGTTTCGACAGTCCATGGTGTAACGCAGGGGCCTGTACCTCGTTTACGTTTCCTAGCAACGGCAGACCAGGTACTGTTGGGGGATTGTTGAACCGTTTAGGTTTACGGAGTAAATATCGGTAGGTGATGATACTGAGTATTCCCGCCAGGAGTATCTGCCACATTGTCCTTCTGGATTCGGTTGGAAAGTATTTCATTGAAAATTCATATTTTTACAAACAGCTTTTGCATATCAGATTATGTTCCTATAAAAATAAAAAAAAAAAATAACGAGTACTGATTTTATTCGAAGGGATCTCTTCTCTCTCTCTCTCTCTCTCTCTCTCTCTCTCTCTCTCTCTCTCCATACATACATTTTAACCTGTCCTTACGGGCACCTCTCTACTATGGACACCTCCTATTTACGGCCACTCACGGGAGGTCCCTTGAAGCTATTTCCCGAAATCTATGACCTCCCAACTAAGGACACCTCTCTTCTGTGGGCAAAATGTCCGGCCCGTCAGTGTCCGTAATTCGGAGGTTCTACTGTATATATAAAGTATATTCATATATGAATACAGGAAAGCTCGGCCCCAGAGACACTCGTCCCAGAGACCCTCGGCCCCAGCGACTCTCGGCACCAAAGAGATTCGGCCCAAGGGACACTCCGCCCCACGGACACCTGGCCTCAGAGACACTCGGCCCCTAAGCAGAGGCACCCAGCAACTCTCGACCCTAGCGTCGGGGAAACCCCTCTTTAACCCGTAGTTATCCCCTCAGGCTAGTTTTCCCATCACTTGATGAGCCACTCGGCATGGAGTTGTGCCTTAGAGGTGTACATATAGCTGAAACAACCAAAGCTAAATTTTCCATGAATAAAACAAAAATTAAAGCATACACAAAATATATACATGAATATATATACACAGACAGTAAAACTATGCATAATTCTGAAACAATTAAAAGCAATATTTTATGAAAGTACAAATTAATGATTTTTCATATTTGATAAACATATTAAATAGAAATTGCATGTTGTTCCTCAGCGATTCCTCGTTGACTACAGGTGTCTCTTCGTAAGCGTTTTGTGTTCGTTTATTTGAACTGCCGAACGCAGAATTAACACACAAAAGTAATTTGCGGGTAAGGCCTCGTCGTGTTTCTAGATAATATTATACACACCCTAGTGTCGCCATGATATAAAAATGATTTGTGTCTAGATATTCATTCTTCATTTGCAGTATTATTTGATATTTATAGCAGGTTGACTAAATGGTGTCGTACCATCACCACGCGGTGGTAAACGCCAAATATATATCTATAGATGCAATAAACGCTAGGCGCCAAATGAAATCAGTGTTCGTAATATTTGTTTTCTATTACGCTGGAGTAATCTTTATAATAATTTATATAAATGAATCAAGAAACAGACGGGTATAACAAGAGAAATTGTTTTTACTAATAAGGTATTTCACAACATGCTTAACAGAAGATATAAACAGTATTAGCATATTATCGCCCATGGACACCATAACAAACTTTGATACCAATACTGATGTTGTGAATGAAATTAATTCTCAGTTCAAAATATGTCACAATGTTTTTTCTTATTATGACAATGTGTCTACTTATTTCTTAATAATGATTCCCTGGAACATTGATTTTAAAGAGTCTTGGGATTCCTATGAAAACTCGACACACCAGTCACTTGCTACTCACACTCACAAACTCAATTATAAATAATACTTGTAAATAGTACTATTTATGATGCATATACCCGGCAACTGAGTAACTCATACAAGTGTATATATGAACATCAAGAGGAGATGTTGGTACTAGTTGTAATATCACAGATTTTAAAAGTTTTCACCAATGTTGACCGTAAATACAGATCAAGCCTGTACGGTTTAACAAACACACAAACAACAGAATCAGCAGGCTGTGTAGAGCAGAGTTGGGTCCAAAAGTACTCGTATTAATAGCACTCGTACTCACGAGTACTTTTTTGAGTAATCAATACTCGTACTCGAGTACTTTTTAAAAATCACAAAAGTACTCGTACTTGTACTCGAGTACTCTGAAAGTACTCGGTACTCATTTGAGTAATTCATGAGTACTTTTGGGTATTTCATACATTTCTAAATAAACTTTAATTTATTATAATTTATTCTCAATTTATTATATGAGTATTAGTTTATTATAAAATATTATAGTAAGATGGTATATATAATATAAAACATATAATATCATATATAATAGTACTTAAAGTAGTGCATCTGTTAATATAACTGAAACTATTACATCATTTTAACATTGATAAATCCTGCTATTAATACTACTTGGCTTCTATTACTAATTCTATTACTTTTATTTAATATAATGTATGAATAAATTGAAATATTTTATTGTTAATACATTCATGCAATTCATGTGTACGTGTGTACAGCATTATATATTTCGAGCAAGAGAAGTACAACATAGTGTTCAATAAATCATTTAATCAGAAAATTCACACTGAGTAATATTTTAAGAGAAAATTCTAATTTTTGAAAGATTCCAAAATAAAAAGTTAAGGTGTGCCCAATTCAATACAAATAAATATACTCAGAACCTGTTCATCATAACATAGACTCGGCAATGCTTTGGGGCCTGGGCTAATCAAGCTTGAATTGATTTATATATGAAGCTAAATGTTAGTGTAGGTTTAGCAGATTTTCAGTGTTAATTGCGGTCTTTGATGAGCTCTCTACACAGTCTGTGGCACAACTAAGACTCAGCTGTTGACTGTCAACTGATTAACCCATGAAAAGCTGTGACTAACACCCTGTAGCTACTACTACAACATAGGCTGCAGCATCACATTCTACTATCAGCTGACAATAACTTCCCAACATACTGTGTATGCTCACAAAGGACTTCTCCAATGTTTAATGACCAAGCCTACTTAAAGAATCAACAATGAGAACCAGGGGTTAACCTCAAGCCAAAGCCTTCTGTCTAGTGTCAACTGGACCATGAAAGAACCCAGCATTAACTAATCACACTACACTGGGCCCTTAATTATGCTCTATCAACCTAATCAAACACTCAATTCATCAGATGTGTTAGCCTAGGGTTTTAATAGAAAAGTAATAGCTATTAGGCCAAAAACAATAAAAGTATTGTTCTTAGGCACCGCCCGCGTCAATTTTAACCCCCCTCATCAAAACTTTTTGTTTTGATTTTTATTTTCGAAGAAGATATATAATACAATTTATGTAGTGCTTTTACCTGTTTAGCAAAACAAATTGTTATTATCATGCTTTTCCCTGATCATATGGCATTTATATTGAAACATACAAAAAAAGGTCGAAAATAAAATACCGCCCGCCCGCACTGATTTCTGGAAAAAAAGTGCCTGAGAACCATACCTTTTATTTTTTTTGCCTTATTCTATTACTTAGGGTACTATAACCATTACTAGTTCAAATTTCGTTTCTATCAATTGTAATATTACTCTTACTAACTTTGAAAACCTGTATTCTATTTATATCACGCATTACTATCCCCTCATGCCTTGTTGTAATATGCCACTGATGTAACTGTTGTTAATACTCATAAATTATTACACATAATGAATGACATGGTCAATCTATCAGATATGTTGTTTTATACTATTTTCACATATACCGGTTGTCATTAAATATCTTAAAAATTAGGCTACAGCTACATATTATTGATAAGCTGATATTATATAAATAATAACATATGGTTGTTATAATTATTATTATAATTATTATCATTGTTATTATTATATGATTACATATGGTTAACATATGGTTATATATGCTTTATACAATGTCAGTGAGATTTCCTTTAACAATAAAACTTTTATATATTAACTTTTATGTAACTTTTTATGTTGTAGTTTCTGAACATTCCCACCACTATTTTGAATTTGCATAATACAACAATTAGAAAATTGTTTATCTTGTCCTGGCTAAGAAATGTATTTTTGAGAACCTATGAGACCAGATGTTTCTTCAATACAAACCGTCTACTTTTAATAAGTTAATGCTTTGATATATTTCAACTGTATATGGCCTGTTTATATGCCCTAGAGTTTGCATTTCGCCTCAGTATTTTGATTAAGCATTACACAACATTGTATATAATTTTATTTTGTACTGGGTTTTCATTAATAAAAATATTTTAGTTTTCTGAGTATATATTTAATTTAATAACATCATTAAACAAGTTTGGTTACAAAAAGTACTCATTAAAAAACTCATGAGTACATTTTGAGTACTCGGTACTCGTACTCGAGTACTTTTGAAAAAAGTGCAGAAGTACTCATACTTGTACTCGAGTACTTTTAAAGTACTCAGTACTCGTACTCGAGTACTTTAAAAGTACTCGGACTCAACTCTGGTGTAGAGAGTTTCTGATAACAAGAGAACAATGTTGTTCAAACTTTTCATATTATATGTTTTTCTTCTTAATTGAAATTAAAGCCTACGATATATTTTTAGTTTATATTTAAGGTTGACATAATTACATTAAATGTTAGAGGGATTGCAGACTCTATTAAAAGGAGAGAAATATTCCATTGGTTCCATCTTGGCAAAGCTAACATTATACTTTTACAAGAAACACACCGCACATGAAACATAGTGCATGGCAAGCAGAATGGGGAGGACAGATTATTTTCTCACATGGTAAAAGTAATGCTAAAGGGGTGTGTATTCTGATTAAAAATAACATAAACTGTGAAATCCATGACATAATTCGAAGTCAAGAAGGACAGTTTTTAATTCTAGATATTACAAGAGAGCAGACACGCCTAACTTTGGCAAATATATATATGGTCCTAATCGAGACCGACCAACCATGTTTCATACATTTATGGACAACATGAATCTTTATCAAACGATAACAGAATAATAGGCGGAGATTTTAATTTAGTACTTAACATAGAAAAAGATAAAAGAGGAGGTAATCATGTGACTCACAGAAAATCACAAGAAGTTATTGAAAATATGGATCTGATTGATATAAGGTGAAACCAACACACACAGTCATTACAATATACATGGAAAAGATATAACCCAACAAGATTAGACTTTTTTCTCATATCATTAGGTCTGGCAGTAAATGTGGAAAAAACATGGATAGGATCAAGTGTCAAAACTGATCACTCAACTGTAGGGATTAATTTGAATCTAAAACAAGAAAAAAGGGGTCCAGGGTTTTGGAAATTAAACTGTAGACACTTAAATGACCCAAATTATAGTACTCTTATAAAACAAACCATACTAGAAACTCAAGAATTCAATCCAAACACTAATCCTGCTTTGTTATGGAATACTATTAAATGCAAAATAAGGGGGCAACAATAACTTATGCTGCAAAAATAAATAAACAAAAACGAAATTCCCTGTCGGAATTGGAAAAAAAAGGTGACACAATTAGAGGCGCAATATGATTTAAATTCTGACATTAAAATTCTAGAAGAAATTAAAAAAAATAAACTTAAAATTTGAGAATATTTACAAGAAAAAACAGAAGGAGCCATGTTCAGATGTAAAACAAGATGGCATATGGATGGAGAAAAGCCATCAAAATACCTTCTGATTTTAGAAAAAAGGTTGTACAATAAAAAAATTATACAAAAAAAAATAAAAAAACAAATGATCACTATATAACAGAACCAGACAAAGTTTTGAAAGAAACAAGAAATTTTTATGAAACCCTATATACATCCAACCAACTTAATTCATCAGAAAAGCAATGTTCTGAGTTTTTTTTTTAAGAATAGAGAGAATTTTAAAATTCTTTTTGAAGGAGAACAGTTTAGCTGTGATCAAGAGTTAACTGAAAAAGAACTGTTTAGCTGCCTTAAAACCTTTCAAAATGGTAAAACTCCTGGCACTGATGGACTGCCCTGTGATTTTACAAAATTAATTTTTTTGGGAAGATATTAAATCAGAACTGACGGCATCCTATAAACATTCACTCTCTCTGTGAAAACTAAATATATCTCAAAGACAAAGCATTATTACTTTAATTTAAAAAAATCCAAAGATCCCTACTATTGAAAATCTGGAGACCTATATCATTACTTAATTTTGACTATAAATTAATAACTAAATGTATAGCGCTGAGACTGCAGAAAGTACTTCAAAGATTAATCTATCCAGACAAAACAGGTTTCTTACCAAATCGATACATTGGGGAAAACATAAACAAAATTTATAATTTAATGACTCTCTGTATAAAAAATGAAATTAAAGGCAACCTTATGTTAATAGATTTCGAAAAAGCGTTCGATTTGTTAGAATGGTCATTTATACAAAAAACACTTAAATTTTTCAACATTGGAAACACTTTCTGTTAGTGGATTGAGATTTTCTATTATGATACCTCCTCATGTGTCATAAACAATGGGTGGGCTTCAAACTTCTTGCCAGTAAGCAGGGGGGTAAGACAAGGTTTCCCGCTTTCACCGTATTTGTATATTTTATGTGCAGAAATATTGGCAACTAGAATAAGGGATAGCCCTGATATCAGTGGTATAAAGATAAATAATGTAGAACATTTGATATCACAATATGCTAACGATACTGTATTATTTTTACATAATGAATTGGAAACAGTAAAAAAAAATTCTAAAATTATTCCATAGATTTTATTCTATTAGTGGTTTAAAGATTAATGTAGAAAAAACTATGATTATGCCAATAGGTAGCCAAGAGCAAGGAAAAGATGAAATAACAAGTTTAGGCATTAAGTGGACAAAAGGGACAGTTACAATCTTGGGTGTCCAGATTAATAACAAACTTGAAAATCTATATCAATTTAATTACAAACCAGCACTGGAAAGAATTAAAAAATTAATTAAAAATTGGTCAAAAAGGAATCTGACACCGTTAGGAAAAATTACTATTATCAAAGCAGAACTGTTGCCAGGACCACCTAAGCCTTTTTAAATAGAATTGGAAAGACTTCTTTTTATGTTCTTATGGAACTCAAAAACTGATAAAATAAAAAGGACGACTGTCATAGCACCATATCATCATGGTGGACTGAATATGATAGATATACATATAAAACTTAAGGCAACAAAACTAGCATGGGTAAACAGATTATTTAAAGGTCAGTTGAATTATTGATGGAGACAGATTATTGATACTAGTTTGAATAAAATATAGCTTCATATTTTTTCTCCTGTAATCTCCGAGAAGCTTATTTGATACAGCTTGCATTGTTAAAGAAAATGAACACTTTTTGGATAGAAATTATCACTGAATTATGTAATTATAATTTTCATAATCCAGAAACTGTAGGTGAATATTTAAGCCAGACTCTGTGGTTTAATTCACATATTGAGATTAACAACTCCGTTGTTTTGTATAAAGATTGGTATCATGCAGGGATAAGATATATTCAAGAAATCACAAAAAATGTTAATAAAACTTATTCTTTCTACACAGTCAGTGAACTGGAAGAGTTATACAAGATAAAAATTAAAATAATGGCTTATAATAGTATCATACAAGCTATACCTAACATATGGAAATGGAAAATTAAGCGGCTAAAACAAATCCTGTTCCGAGACTTTAAGTTCACAAGATAATGCAGATGAAAAAACCGGGGAAAACAATATATGCTGAACTTTTGATTAAAAAATACACACAGCCCAATAGAGTTATGATAAAATGGGAGCAAGAAATATGAGTTATCAACCAAGATCAAGTGTTGAAAGCTTTTGTTAATATTCCATCATTAACATTAGCTACAAAATTAAGATATTTCCAGTTTTAAGGTATTACATAGGATAATAGCATTAAACCCTTTTTTTTTGGCTAAGTTGGGATTAGCTGAAAATGACCTATGCACCTTTTGCAGAAGAGAGAAAGAAACAATAACACACTTCTTTTATCAATGTGATCAAATATATAACTTGTGGACAGCAGTTTTTAACTGGCTGGGCAATATTAATATCCCTAGAATATATTCTTTAGAAGTGAATTTGAGCACAGATAGATTACTTGATAAAATTATATTGCTTGTGAAATATATATATATATATATATATATATATATATATATATATATATAAAAAACAAAGAGTAAAAAGCAAACACCGTGTTTAAAAGGTGTGTTCAATTTTATTCGTTTAAACTATAAAATAGAAAGAAACATTGTAATAAGCAAAGATAAATTAGCAAAACATAACATGTTGTGGAATAGATATACATGCTGCTAAAAATTTCTTATAACATGTAGGATGTAGTTGTGTGTTGCATATATGTGTAGATTATTTTTATTTTTTTTCATGAATGTGTTGAACATATCCATGTTTTGTTTGGTTATTTTGTGTTTGTAATGTGATATTGTACTTGTTTGTACTTTACTTGAATGGAATAAAAGCTTCATTAAAAAAAAACAAGAGAAATTGTCGCCGTTAACTGCGGTTATATCAAAGGCTAGATGCCGTCTTTGTGAACTTGTTTGATGTGATAAGTACCGTCATAACAATGACCATTGCGTGCATAGTAACCATAAAGGCATTACCAAGCCAGGTGAACAGGGAGGCCGTATGATTGAAAAAAAAGGTGAGGGAGATTTAGGGAGAAACAAAAAGAAAGACAAAGTAAGAAGAAAAAAGAAAAAAGAGTTTAAGAAAGAAGGAAAGACAAAAAATATAGAAATGAAAAAAAAAATGTTATAAGTACACTATTCTGGAAGGGAATATATCGGCCATATATGCATGCCCCTGTTCTACGGGTCATATTTGTATCCCCAGTTAACGTCGGGATACTATGGTTTCACGACGGCCCCGTGGCCGCCGGCGCCGCCGCAGAAAAAAACTTGTGAGCGGGATAACCAAACATATAATTCACTGATCTTTTTCAAACTTTACATTTGTATAGATATAGGTAAGAGGACGAAGCCTTTTTAAAATGGGGTCATGACCTTTGCTAGGAGAGTGACCTTGACCTTGAATAGGTCGATTTTTGCTGAAAATAACACAAATTCTTAAATATCTCAAGAAAGCTTGCATGGACTGGTCCAAAAATCATGGTGACCAAAGATCTTGGATAGCCTTGTGATAGGCCTATGCCGGAAACTGGTGGCCTCACCTGTTATCCTTTTCTTTTTTTTTACGCCTTTAAATACACCCATAATTGCCACTTGACAGTACTGTGAGCATTATAAGTAAAAAAATAATGGACAGATCTCATTCATATTATGAACATGTAGAGAGATGGGTTGTGGGATAAGGTCTATTTAAATTTGAGTCATGACCTTTACTATGAGAGTGGCCTTGACCTTCAATATTTCAATATTTGGTGAAAATCACACACCTCTTATGATATCAAGGAGATCCTTATCCATTTTGAGATCACAAGGTCAATATATATCTGGGGATAATAAGGCATCTCAAATGCCAGAAACTTCTAGTAAATTTATATTCTTATATATAATCTTTTAGGAAATTTAATTGTCTTGTTGTCTTAACGAGGGGTTCCCGGGGCTTGAATCACGCGGCTGGGTCGAGAGTCTCTGGGGCCGACGGCCTAAGGGCCAAGTGTCGCTTGGTCCCACTGCTTAGGGGCCGACTGGCTCTGGGGCCGAGTGTCTCTGGGGCCGAGATTCGCTCGTGCGGAGTGTCTCTGGGGCCGAGAGCACTGAACTATAAATATAGTCTATATTTTGTTCAGTGGCAGAGAGTTCCTCTTACCATATAGAATTATATATAATATATATAATTGACAAAAGATGTATAAAATAGTTTGATATTTTGGGGATCATCGTAAATCCGAAACATACCAAATTGTGTTCCGAAAACTCTGCGAGCGCAAAAGTGCGTTTCGTATAGTAAACATGCTCCTTAGGCCTGTCATCTTTATTTATACAAACATCACATCGCTGTATACACAGGAATTTTGGGAATTCCAATGTGATGACTGACTCTTAACTTCAAACTGAGAATATATCACGCATTATGACGCTTGAAAATCCTAACTTACCTTAATACTTGAATGTATACAAAATACAAGTCCGTGGGAAATCAACAGATTTCGACGACAAAATAAATTAATTCCTGACACTGTAGGCCTACACGTAAAACTTTCCAAGTGTTACATATTTAATAACAAAACAGGTCGGAAGGTGGCGCTAGGTCTGCACAGATTCTCAAGCCTGTTTAC
Organism: Sipunculus nudus; assembly: GCA_026874595.1. Taxonomy (NCBI): domain Eukaryota; kingdom Metazoa; phylum Annelida; class Sipuncula; order Golfingiida; family Sipunculidae; genus Sipunculus; species Sipunculus nudus. The sequence continues at coordinate 61,102,096 of CM049318.1, forward strand.
TCTACGCTCCCGAGGCAGCGGCAAACTACAGGTAATCCCTTGAAGCTTTTATAAAAAAAAATAGGCCGGAGAACGTGGATATCACTGCACACAGGCTGCTTTATTGTTTTTTTATATCGTCTTTATAAAATGTGGGGGCCCGCCAAAATAATCAAAAACAAAGTCAACAAGGGCATCTGGTGGCAAGTCAGATAAGCCAGAGCTTTGCAAATGGCGATTTACAACAAGTGGCCTTCTGCCTCGACATATATGCAACCTACCATCTTAAGTGATGTTTTTTCCCCGGGGGGGGGGGGAGGGGGGGGGGGGAGGGGCAGATCAAGGATTTTGCAAGTGGGGAGGCTAGTAGATACATTGCTCAAATAATCATATATATATATATGTATGTATATTGATATATATTGCAGTGTAAACTTCTGATGTTCAAAATGTTATAATGGGGGAAACGTTGGATACGTTAATTTAAGTCACGTTTTACCAATAAAAAACATAATTCTTTGCCGTTTTTAAAAACAAAATACGTCTATTTCCGTTCTTGAACTTCAGAATAATGATTTAACAAAAAATCAACTGTTACTGATGTATGAGAGAAAGAGGTATTATATAGCAAGTACCACATTCAGTCTCTTGTAAACATGAAGTCTTAGTTTCAGTCTTACATTAAATAATTTGCAGACTACAAACAAACATAACATGACTCCACGGCTATAGATATCAAAATTCACCTTTTGCAATTTTTCCACTTCATATATGATCTGACAATTTGTAAATTGTGAAATTGTTTTGAATAGGTACAGATGTGCAATTTATTATATTTTCCCGAGACATATAGTTTACAACTGGAAAGACATGAACAAAGTGGAGACAAAACGTTAATGCAGACTTTGAAGTCAGGCAATTCATATCATGTGTATTTTTTGTATTAAGAGTTTGTAGCGCGATGATTATATTTATTCATGAGGAATGTGTGACAAGTGCACCAACTCGATTTTGCATAACTGGCCTGCTCGCCTCCTTCGGAAATTTATATCCAATTAAAGATTCCCCTAAACCCAAAAAATAAGGACGGTCTTTTGATCGCCTTTTTTCCACATCAGTTAAGCATCTTTTAAATAAAAATATTAATGTGATCCAGGTAAATTTTTGGATTTTTTTTTTTGGGGGGGGGGTCTCCTCATGAGTCCGTCTATAACTGTTGAGTACAGCTGCTAATGGACGAATCGACCAACCTCGATAATTACGTGATAAACCTTGCTTTGCAGAGGATTCCTTTTCTCAGCAAATGATTCGAAGACTCCTCTGGAGCAAGCAGTAAGAATGGGGAATTCATAACAAAAGAATATGATCTGGGCTTTATTTTTTTCTATCAACCGATTTATAAATAAAATAAGACTTGGGGATTTAAATATTCTCTTTTTACGTTGTCGTATAGATATGAACGTGAGATGTGAGCACAAGTGCCCAAAGATGTAAACATATCATTCATTATTTAATCTCAAATAATTGATCAGTCATAAAATAAAGACAACTACAAAGGAATAACTCATGATTAAATAAAATTCTCTAACCTCTTTTTTAAGATAATACTCACCAGCGTTTATTTTGAATAACTGGTATAGCTTAAATTACTTTTTCCATGTGTGCATTTGCTTCTTTAGTCTAAAACTTGCTTTTATACGTTCAAACGTCAGATCTCGTTTATATACATTTGAAGTATAAAATGCTTTCTTTCGTTCGTAGGCCTATATTTATGCATTATCGTTTCCATATTTATTAGGTAATTTATACATTTGTTATCGATAATAAATCTTCCATAAAAGGATGCTATAGGTATTAAACATTGTCAGTTTACTAAAGTTTCTTGTACCGCTTTGTTAATTTTTTCTTTTAAAGAGCGACAAGGACAAATTATTTCAGAACAGATTCCCCATTGAGAATTCCAACTGATATTTACAGCCAAAATCTCAGTCCCCCATACATGTCATTTATGACGAGGCAGTAATTTTCCACTGCCTGTCATAAAAATCAAATGCTATAATGTATGTATATTCATACACTGTTTTTTATTTTTTTTTAATGATAATAAATTCACGTTTTGTTAAAAAGAGAAAAAGATTTTTATTTCTAGGAGAAAGAGAGGTGAAAAAGGCTTGCTTTTTATTTAAACGCTTAATCATTTTCACAAGCAAGATGAACAAGCCCCAGGACAGCTGGAGCATTGCATGAAAATTCTTGAGGGAGCCATGTACGGTTAATAGATTCTGTAATTCGAAATTTTTAACGTCTAAAACCAATGTTGGAAATTGCCCTATTAATTATTTAAAAATATAAAGGGACCAAGGGCCACAGTGGTCCCCATGCATATGATGACCAGGAAAGTGTTGCATAAGTGATGGTGCGGGACGGACGGACGGACGGATTAAAAGAAAGACGGACGAAAGGACGGAGGGACTGACAGACGCGGACCATTTTAGTAGTCCTCTCACTTAATGGCGGGTGAATAATAAGATGCCTGATCCTGGTGTAGACATGCATCTCTCCTAACGATTCCTTGGGATTTCAACTTTTGTGTTTCAGTTGAAAGGGTGATATTTGTATGACGGCAACTGAAATAATGTAAAGGAAATCTTCTCTGATAAAAATACGCTCCCGAGGCAGCGGAAATCTTGCGCTTCTAAAGAAGCAACTAATTTTCACGCTGCCAGCTTTGACCGTTTATGATATATTTAGACACCAGATGGCGGTTCGTTGTCCACTGAAATATACGTGCGTATGATGTGACAAGCAGCCAATCAGATCCGAATAAACAAACACTCGACAGGCATCCTGGCTCCGCCCATTGCTTCGCTTCAAGCGCCGCTTGATGAGTTTCCGGTCGAATTTAAATTGCCCCCTCTGCATTCTCGCAGCATCGACCGTTTCGGTTATGACATTATGACTGTTAGTGTAGCCATGTATCTGTTGTCTGCAGAACTGAAACCAGCCAGCGAGGTGTGCACGCAGCCTTTATTGTTACGTTTCGTTGAATTACAGCTCACCGGCCGAGCATCCTATCTGCCCAAGGCCATAAGCAAATCACATCAGGGGCAATTCTCTCTGAACCTGTGGCCTGTTCAGACGGTTACGCTGGGGGATGAGCTGTCACTCGAAAAGAAATGAATATGATTGGCTCTGTGTATTCCTTGCTTGGCTTTGTCTTCCAGCACAAGGTCTCATCTGATTGGACAAAAATACAGTGCTCCCCTCTGGTGTTGCAATTCAGGATACGAGGTCATAACAAACAGCGCCTTAAGATATAGGTAGTAGCCCTATAGGTAAAGCGCTGTGTAGAGAGCGTATGATAAAAAATGATAACAATGTTTCCACCCTGGAAAGGGGGGGGGGGGCTTCAGCCACCAAAGTTCCCCCTCTGGTTCCGCCACTGATTCCCGTTGGTCAACATTGCTGTGTTTACAAAAACATTGTTGATAAACAGGTTCATACATCCTTCACGAATCCGTTATACAAGAACTTTCCATAACCCTGCTGAGTTACCCTAAGATCATTGATACTTACATAGAGAAAGCCAGAAATCACATCAATTCTTATTCAAAAGGCAGGTGAATGGGAACCTTTTACATCCGCTTTATTGTAATATTGGCTGCTTTATGGTAAGCAGCTATATATCGGCATCCGCATCTTATTATTATCTACACCATGTGTCTCTATTCCTTATTCAGCCCATAATCCTAGGTTCATTCGTGCATAAGTAACTGTTGATTTGTGAATATTTCTTGATGATGCTCATGTATCCGGTCCGTGCTGGATTCACACCAAATCTAATTTGATCTTCCATGGTCATGCAGATCGACTAGACGATTATTTTCAACATGGTAAAAAAATACCCCGCACCTTATTTAAGAAACAGAATTATTTGAATATAAGAAATCAGTCTAGATTTTACAACTTATCAGCCCCACTCATGGCAGTCAAAGTCACTGGTCACATGCAAAACTGTCTCAATTGACAGCTGCGGATTGGTTGATGTCATGTAAACACTCTAAAAATTTAACAAGCTAAAACTAAGATGGCTTCTCCTGGAGGAACACATCTGGTGTGTCAGATCATTGTAAAGAGTAAACAAAGTTGTAAAACATAAACTGGAGATTTATTGCAAAATTCGTAATTGCCATACTAGGCCGTCACTTCCACATACAGCTTTCTAGGAAAATACGGAACATATATGCTTTCAAAAAATAATCTAAACAAGGGACCCATGGGTCACATCGCTCAGCTGAATTTTGGAAAATATTAGTAACTTCAAAATATTTTTATTTCTTTTGGTTTTTCATGTATATTATCATTAGAAAAGCTATGAGAAAATGGCCCTGCTAAAATGGAAATCTGTAAATTATAGAATATTTGACATGAGCTAAACCATTTCGTGATGCACCAAGGGAACAAATAGGCCTACGGTAAGTGTTATATAAAACTAACATTTTATAAACAAATAATGTGTGAAGGTAATTAAGTTTTCAAAAGTTAAATATATGGCAATATGAGTTAAAAATTAATCCCACAAAGTTTGACCAATATTCCTAATTTTAGTTAACAGTGTTATTCACACCTAGGCCCCGCCAACTTTAAGAGATATGAATAAAATGCTACATAGTATTTATATCTTCTTAAATCTTGTCAGTTAGCACTTACATTAGATCCTAATATTTTATCACATTTGATTATTAGGATTACATTCTTGAAATTTTTAGCTCAGCTGATTATAAGTCATCTGAGCTATAGTCGTGGTCCATTGTCCGTCGTCCGTCCGTCTGTCCGTCCGTCCGTCCGTCCGTAGATGTGGCACGTTTTGAAACCGTAAGACCTAGGAATCCAAAATTAGGCATAATGTTAGATGTCCCCAAGATCTCCTACCAAGCCTAAAACTGGGTCTTTGCAACTTCGTTCCTTTGAGAAATTAAGGAAAAACCTCAATTTTTTATTAAAAACCTATTTTCACACTTTAGGACTGCCTAATATCAAAACCACTCATCTGTTTTTCCTCATATTTACCATAAATATTCCTCTATATAGTTCCTATGAACATTCCAGAAATTATGTCTGTATTATTTGATTTAAAAAAGTTCTGGGCCCAAACATAATGCATTTTGAAAAAAAATAAGGAAAGATAATTGATCACTTAACACAAAAAATGTTAAAGCTGTGGACCTTTTTTCCAGTAATATAACTTTAATTAATCAAAATTAAATTGTATACCCAAATTAGATGAAAATCTTTTAAATTTTTTAAAATATTAATAAAAATAAAAAATTGGTACCTTAAATTTTGCCCAACTTTGACCATGGCACGTTTTTTTTCCTGTAAGTACTGTGGATTTAATTTTCTCAGCATGTTTTTGTCAGCATTTCAACTGTTAACACCAAAAATTTGAAACCAGTTGATCAAAAACTGTAGATTTTAATCAAGTTTTCAAGCACCTTGTAACATATTGTTTACATCAAGCTAGTGTTATGCAGTTTGCAAAATCTCAGCTCCCCAGCTTCAGCTCTAAGTTCCTTAAATTCAGCATACAGTTAGATGTCTCCAAAATCCCCTACCATGCCAAGAATTTGGTCACTAGGACTTAATACCTTCGAGATATTAATGAAAAACTTCATTTTTCCATTAAAAACCCATTGTTACACTTCAAGACTGCCTAATATCAAAACCACTGATCTGACTTTAATCATAAACAATATACATATTTTTCATTCTCTCTGCACATCCCAGAATGATGTCAGTATTGCGTAATTTTTTTAAGTTATGGGCCCAAACATAATGCACTTTGTAAAAATCAAGAAATATATTTACTCCCTTAACAAGGGCATTGCTAGAGATTTTTTTGTCAGGGGTGTAACATTATTTAGTCAAGATTCAATTGAATAACCAAAATTAGTTCTGAATTTTTCAAATTTTATAAGTTATTAGTATAAATATAAAATTAGTACCTTAAATTTTGCCCAACTGTGACCATGGCACGTTTGTTTCCCGTGAGCACTGTTGATATAATTTTCATATCATGCACACATAAGGATTTCAGCTTTTTAGTTTAGAAAGCTGAAAGAAATTGGCCAAAAATTGTAGCTTTTATTAATGTTTTTTATGAGACCCTGTCAGACTTTGGCTCTCTCCAGCCCCTCTTGAGTCACCTGTATGTTGACCTTATTGACCTTTCATCAAATTATGCACGCTTGAGGCGAGGCATACAGGAATCCAGGCAGCTTATGGCCAGCCACAGTTGATCCAGGTGTCCAACCCAACTCATCTAGTAGTTTTAACCAACAACATAACAATAAACAACAAATTAATAAATTTTTATTGGTTTTTAATAACAAATTAAAGAAAAATAGAAAAGGAATTTGTTAGTTTATAGTTACAGGAAATTAACTTGCAGTTACTGATGATATAAGAATCTTGTATCGATGGGTAGAATGTCACATATTCCAAATAACACCATGCAGTCACCTATGGCATTTTTCAGTTCAGTTTTAATGATAAAGAAGTAAATCATATTATTCATTACTAATCATTAGGGATCATATGAAGGAAATTAATGATAGACAAAGATGCAGTTGATAATATAGATTCCTACTGTGTCTAGTGTGTACATTGATGTGAAATTAGTCCAAAATGAATTTTTTACAGTTATTTTTTAATATAAATAAAAGCCATAAAACCAGGTACTTATGATCATTATTTAAATGTGTGAATTTTGTATATTCTGGATTCTCAACATTATTGTTTGGTGAAAATTGAATAAATACCAGACATGGTGCGAATACTTTGTAATTGTATTTAAATACGAATATGATTATGTACTCCATTATAAAATTTCTTGCATAAAGAATGGGAATTCAGGTAAAAATGAAAGTATATGAATACTCGTGCAAATACTTTCAAAATGTATTCATGAATGCATTCATGAATATATTCTTTAATATAATTTTAATAATCATATCAGTTATATTTCATTTTAAAAAATCATATGATTCTCTTATTATTTTTAATAAAAATTATATTTGGGACAATATTTGTAATTTTTTTTAATAAATAGTTAAACTCATATTATATGTTCTGCTTATAAGTTATATGGCCAAGTCAAAATCTGTGTGACAATATTACTCCAATGGTAAATAAAATAAATGAAATGAATCCTCTTCCCTGTCTCCAAAGGTACTATCAAAATCATACATAAGCTAAACAACAAAAACTCATAATACAGCTTATATTTATTACCACACAAAACCAGCATGTGCCTCATTTCTAAATAATATTTTTTTATCATATATAACAGCTGAGCGTCGTGACCCATAGGTCCCTTGTTTTCTTTAAAAAAAATCAAAATTGTCCAAGTCCCATTAAAAAGAATTTATTTAACATTAAAATTATATAAGATTCATCTTGTTTATTAGTCCTGCGTATTGAAGGGGTGGGTGGGGGCAGGGGTCTCCGTTGTTACTGTTCGTTGCAAAAAAAAATGTTTTTAAGATTCAACTAGTACATAGTACAGGTCTGTCAACAGAATGGGTTGGGGGGGGGGAGAGAAAAAGGCTCCCTGTGGTATGGTATTAACTGCAGACAGCCTGATCAAGCCTGATTTTAAGATTCATCTAGTTCATAGTACAGGTCTGTCAACAGAAGGGGGGGGGGAGAGAAAAAGGCTCCCTGTGGTATGGTATTAACTGCAGACAGCCTGATCAAGCTCAACTCAGTGAGGAGACGGCTTGCCCTAGTGATGGGATTGCATAACATTATGCCAACAGCCTGGGGAGAATAGAGAGCTGCACTGAATGACCTACAGTGACCAAAGTGGACTGCTTGACAATGTAAGGGAATACAACAAGAGCCTCCAAAAATTTCAATAGGTAGCCTAATTTTGCAGCTTTTATTTTCAAATTTCAGTTTTTAACAGATTAAATCCTTATGTGCACATGCTGTGAAAATTAAATCCACAGTACTTACAGGAAAAAAACGTGCCGTGACCAAAGTTGGGCAAAATTTAAGGTACCAATTTTTTATTTTTGCTAATATTTTAAAAAAAATTAAAGATTTTGATCTAATTTTGGGTATAGAATTTAATTTTGATTAATTTAAGTTATATTACTTGAAAAAAAGTCCTTAGCTTCAACATGTTATATGTGAAGCGATTAAATATGAGTCCTTATTTTTTTACCAAATGCATTATGTTTGTCCCCATTACTTGTTTAAATTATATAATACAAACCTTATTTCTAACATGTACATAGGAACTATATAGAGAAATATTTATAGCAAATATGAGGAAAAACAGATGAGTGGTTTTGATATTAGGCGGTCCTGAAGTGTGAAAATAGGTTTTTAATAAAAAATGAGGATTTTCCTTTATTTCTCAAAGGAACGAAGTCGGAAAACCCAGTTTTCGGCTTGGTAGGAGATCTTGGGATCATCTAGCATTATGCCTAATTTTGGATTCCTAGTTCTTACGGTTTCATAACGTGCCACATCTACGGACAGACGGACGACGGACAATGGACCACGACTATAGCTCAGATGACTTATAGTCAGCTGAGCTAAAAAACCCAGGTGGACACAGGTTGGTTGAACGGGGTATAGCAATTAACTACCCAGGTAAACAACAGAAGTGAGCTTTATAGTGATTTCAGATTGGTCAGTGACCTGCAGGGCCTACACATAAGATCGTACCCTACATGAACCGTACGCTTGATCAAAGTGTTGACGATCCAAAAACATGTCCGTGCATTATAAAAGGTTTGCGGCTTGCTTGAATGACGATCAGGTATCTTGCCAGTTGTGAGTGATTCCTTATATCATACCTGATTTAAAATTAAAAAAAACTGTCTGTTTGATTACTGGAGTACGAGTTGCTTCAGAAATTAAAGGGGTGTTACACATATAGCTTATATTACATATATTGAGAAGAAGTCCCATAAGCCGAAAAACGTCGTTCACCCTTTCCCGAAGATTTCATTTGCAATATAAGCAAACACTTTCAACAAACTGGCGACTTTATGCCACTCCCGGTGGGTCAGATATGGATTGCGCACCGTGCCTTAATTAGCGCCGACTTTTGATACTGAGTGACTTAAAGTACAACGTTGATGGCTTACACGATGGCTTAAACGTTGTTTCATTTAGGACTGATCTCTTACAAACTTACCCAAGTACAGGACAGATGGCTTAACTACATATATAGTGATTACAGACATATTCTGTAGAACGTGTAATTTGTTTAGTGTATATAGGAGCAGCAGAAGAAGTTCACTGACTAACAGACGCGATGCCACACCAAGCCAAGCAGAGAGCCGTGAGGGGCCGCCACCGTACATCCCGAACCGGTGACTTTTTTAGTTAAGCTACAGCATCCACAGCAGCAAAGGCAGAAGCAACCTACATTCCCTCTACTGATCCCAGCAGCGGAGACCCAGCCATGCCATTCGAGAGCCAAGCCCGATCTTGTTAACGACAGTGTTTCCAGACGCATCGCCTTTATACTTGCAGTTTCGGCCATTTAGACCGTATTAACCTGTTTACCCAGTTATGCAAGTTTTTTTAGCAAGTTTTTTCGTCATCAGCAAGTATATATAGTATTAGCATTGATTATCCATCCATGAAGGCCTCCGGTGTGATCGTCAGGCCTGATAACGAATTTAATTGTTGATTGGAATTAGCTCAAAAGGTAAACCGATAAATATATTTATCTGTGTTCAGACTGGTGTTCCCCTGATTTAAAAGAGGACTTTTAAACATTGTGTTATGTAAAACCATTTTGTAGACGTGGTTATGTATAATAGCCAGTGACCTACTGGTGACAGCGTCGATTGAATAAGAATGAAGGTAAAAATCTGGATTTCGGGGTTTTATATGCATTAAAATTGGACTAGAGTATAATCTAGAAATCATAAGCTATAGTTAAGATATTAAATCTATATTTTGAGGTCCTATATACGCTCTTTACACAGCGCTTTAACTATAGGTCTACTTCCTATATGGTAAGCGCTGTTTGTTATGACTTCGTATCCTGCATTGCTACACCAGAGGGAGCACTGTATTTTTGTCCAATCAGATGAGACCTTGTGCTGGAAGACACGGCCAGACGAGGAATACACTGAGCCAATCATGTTCATTTCGTTTTGAGTGACAGTTCATCGCCCCGGTAACCGTATGAATAGGCCACAGGCTCAGAGAGAATTGCCACAGACGTGGTTTACTAAGGGCCTTGGGCACATAGGATACGTAACAACAAAGGCTGCGTGCACACCTCGCCGGCTAGTCTTAGTTCTGCAGACACCATACTTGGCTACGCTAACACAGTCATACTGTCAGAATAGAATCGTTGGATGATGCGAGAATGCAGAGGGAGCAATTAAAATTCGAACGTAAACTTGTCTTCAAACGGCGCTTGAAGCGCAGCTATGGGCGGAGCCAGGATGCCTGTTGCGTGTTTGTTTATTGGCATCTGGTTGGCTGCTTGTCACATCATACGCACGTTTTGTGCAGCGGAAAACGAACCGCCATCTGGTGTCTAAATAAATCATAACCGGTCAAAGCTGGCAGCGTGAAAATCAGTTGCTTCTTTAGAAGCTTAAGATATCCGCTGCCTCGGGAGCGTAGGTCCTATAAAAAACTTTTCACCTAGGAGGCACTGGGGAGGATCAAACAGAACAGAGGAAATTAATCCAACTTCGGCCTCGATCGCTACTAACCTGTGTCTTATACAAAAATAATGGAAATTCAGAGCATAGGCGCTAATTTTGGCACCTTTAGGGACATACCGACATGTTGGCATTCCGAACTTTGACGAAAACTGTGATGAAAATCTCCAAAAGCTATTAAATACGTTATTTCCTACAAACCCTCGCCGCTTAAAGGCAACGTGTCACCTGCAATAAATAATATAACCCGTTTGTTGAATGCTTGCTTATATCATTACAACACGAAACATGTGGGTTATGATTCACGTATAACTGAGCATATTGCATATTGATATATCTTCTTGCATCCTGCATTTATAATTGTTGAATTTCTAACCGCATACGAGCCTCTCTTCAACGGTTATGTGATTGACAGGTCGTGCGACAGACAGAGAATGACGGTGGTCAACATAAAGATGGGATATATGCTTTCGACGGCGGTCAAAATAAAGATGGTATATACGCTTTCATTTGCATATTCGCATGCATTCTTTTTTGTGTTAATTCCTCGGTCCACACCTAATGTATCATGATTCAAAGAAGCCTATCGGTACAATTAGAATTTTTTGTTTCAACGGTTGTTTGCTCTCAAGACATCCTCCTTCACATCTCCATCACTCGCTTCACGCTAACACGCTGGACAAGATTGCGGTCTAATTATTTTATTTTCATGAAGTTGAAACAGTCCTTTTTTAGCTTTGGTTTTTGTTTTGTTGTCAACGAAAAGCACGCATTTCAAATATACAACAGGGTCTGACCAAGCGTCCTACTGATTAGATTCAAATCTGAATCTCCCATATTTTATACACATCAGAACAACACACTAACCATTCGCAATACAGATTTAAGGTAGCATATAACTGGCAAAACCCGCATATCTAATATCAATCTAAAGTTGTTTTAAATTCATTATAGATATTATGAAGTATACATTATTTTATATCAGGTTCAGTGTTCTTCCTGATGATGTTCATATATTTGAACTTTTCGTTCATTTCATTTTTTTTATTTATTAACTTTTTGAAAGATAAACTATTTTATGCACCAGTAAACGTAATTATTTTGCTAGTGGACTAATAATAAACCTAATGGCAATATCTCAAAAGTGTTTTTCCTCTACTGTCTGTCTCTTGTTGAAAATTAATTTTTTTTTATTGAATCAAAATTTAAAAATATCAGTTTACAGTTGAATAGAGACATGATAGTGGAAAATAAAAAGAAAGTTTTAAAAAAGCTAGTTATTACTAGCCAGTTAAAAAGTGGATTGCTGTAACTGGTTGTTTAAATTAGTGTACTGTTTAAAATTGAATAAAAATTTTAAAAAAATACGTATTCTTTCAGAACAGACACTGTAACAGGTTTCAAATAATGTTTACTTTATTGATCTAATATGGATTTAAAACAACTTTTGGATTGATTTTAGATATAGGGGTTTCTCCAATGCGCTACCTTAACAGAGCCGTTCTTCAACAGTGTCAGTCTCGCATGCAGACAGCCGCGTTGACTGTAATTCATTTTGTGTACAAGAACATAGATGAACAAAAAATATATCAATATCGATTTTTCGTTATCAATTCTTAAGAAACCTATAAGGCACAATCAACCCTTGCATCAGCTTAAACTCAACAATATCAGTTCAATTAGCACCAATTACATTTCATATGCAAATATTTCAGTTTTAGATGAATATTTTACCTACAAAGCGTGCGCTTCATTCTATAAAATATCACATATGACATTTCAAAAACGTCGGCAAAACTTTCAATCCTAATGCCCTGCTTGGTACACATACACAGTCAATGGACTTCTGCAAGCAATCTGCAGGAAAATCCGTCATCTATCTGAACCCTCCATGGTTGCAGCAACTGTGTATGTCTTAATTTTCAAACTTTCTTAACTTTATCTTCCAAATATAAACCATTTAATTTCTAACAACGACAACAATTGGGGGTTTTACCCCTGAATCTCGCACCCGAATTCAAAGCCTAAACAAATATTTCATTTATCCAACATAACGTTGCAAATGGCAAACTACTTAGTATGTAACCCTTTACTATCCAGATATATGTTTCCAGATATATTGTGATCGCACAAATTCTATAATTATTTTTACCCAACTTCCTAAAATTTTATTTAATCTTCACAAAAAGTTCAAGTTACTGTTGAGAGGGGTTATTTTAGATTAATCTGCCATGAAGGAGTTCTGGGTCCCGATATCGAGTGAGACACTTCTCAACAGAAAAGGGTTTAATATTGAGGGGCACAAGATTGTTGCATAAATCATAATCTTTTATCTTTTGCGCCCATCATTTGGTAGATAACATACTGTATTTTACTGTTGACTATAAATTTGAAATTCGCAATAAGTTAACATAGCCTGACAGACGACTTTCAGTACGATACCCCTTCGTGTCACAATTCTTTGATTCCTAAGCAAAGCGAAAATCGTTAAGTTACCTAACGCTATAAAAAGATATAAATAGCTATCTATATACATGCTGATCAAGCTTAAAAGAGATCGTAGCGCAAAGGCATACTCCCTGTAAGAACATCATTGACATGACTTTCTTTGAGGAATTTCAGAGGCGAAAGGAAGATCAGTTAAGGCACACACAATTCGCTCTGAAAAGTTATTAGGCGAATTCTCTGAATATGTACCAAGTCTAGTTTTAATAGAATTATATACCTCACTATTTAAGTATAGTATGACCAACGGATTGCTTATCATCTTAGTAAAATCATATTCCAAGTAAGAATATACACGGAGAAATTATACTCCATATTCCTACAGGTAGGAAGCGACCTTGACCTTGGTACAGCAAACCCCTGGCTTGCTTTACCATGAATTATAAACCAGGAACTTAACCAATCAAGTGACAGGTGTACGCTACCTGTACACACCCAGCATTGGACCCAGCATGGCATGTATCTTGTCATTTTAGATCAACGGTCTTGCAAAGTGAGACATTATCTGACCAATCATATCAAGGCTTGTAAATGCATGTATATCCAGCAGTACATGTTCTTGTTGATACGTGGTGTGAACGGTTGTGATTTCGAGCTCTCTGTTCACGTTTGTTGTATTAAATTTTGGTCCCGTCTTGCGCGAGTTTGTTCAACTTTCATGATACAGCATACCGGGGTCCTGATAAAGTACGATCCCACCGAGACTTGAGTGAGAGGCCTGATTATGGGAAGATGTTATCTCCATGTAAGGAAACCGAAACCTACGCCTGTTAATGCAACTGTAGGACAATCACAATTATCATACACTTTGAAATATTGAACATATATGGTTTTTAGATATTTAAAAATGTGTATACACCAGAAAGCATTTTGTTCAACTTCTTCTGTCAAACATATCATAAATGTATAAACGTAGACTTCAGCATACCAAGTATGTAAGAGTGATTATACATTCACATGTCGCTCACCGTGATGCAAGGTTGTGAACTATATACCATCAATAAAACTTTTCCAACACACTAGCGTCACCTGTCGTCGACGAATGAAACTGAGTGTTCAGGTTTGTTGTATCGATCAGAATGAACATATGTTAAGTCTCGATCTCAGATGATTAAACATGATAAATCTACATTAACTTTCTCAGTGGGGTTCCTTCGATGCTGGCTTATGAGGCTCCAACACATCACAATAACACTACAAGGAGTACGCCAGCTCTTTGAAAAGTTCGACTTTTTAAGGTAACCAGACCTCGAAAAAAAATGATATGAGTAATCCGTTATCATTGTTGAAACTTTAGTAGCATTCTATTAAAAAGAGAAGAGGAAAAGTCCAGTTTTACCATGATAAACTACACACCATAATACGAACAACGATATCGCAACTGTTACACGTCAGTCACTCTTTTCTTTAAAAGAGGCAGCGGCATGTCCAAACTGTACTTGTCACTCACAGTCAATTTATCAAAATCGATATCATCGAACATATCAATATCCATGTCACTGACAGGCTCGGGTACGAACACATCCTCATCACTGGCCATGCCTGGTCTATAATTATCATATTCCGATTCGTATGTGTTTGAACTAGAGTCATAATTAATGGCAGGGTCAGACTTTGATATCTCACTGCTGCCTATGGACGAAAGACTTATGTTATCTGGCAGTAGGTATTTGTGAATATCACGGGCGAAGGGGAATATCGGTTCTACCACCATGAGAGGTGTTAGGGCAGCAGGGGGAGATTCAGCCCTCGACGCGACGGATTCTGTGTCGTCAAGATCACTTGGGACGTAATCTAAACTTCTGCAACGACGTATTGGGGTTTTGTGCTGTGCGCGACGTTTGATCTGAAATTGAGGCGGAA
Source organism: Sipunculus nudus (assembly GCA_026874595.1). Lineage (NCBI taxonomy): Eukaryota > Metazoa > Annelida > Sipuncula > Golfingiida > Sipunculidae > Sipunculus > Sipunculus nudus. Next base: position 61,117,152 of record CM049318.1, read on the forward strand.
CAGGACGCTCTCCTTTACCGCCATCTTGCACGCGTTGACTTGGCATTCCAGTCGGGCTACCTACCAAAGCGCAGAGTTGCGCGCTCGGCATGTCCGGATCACCGGGCGCTGGAATACAACCCGTAGCAATATCCCCAGATCTTCGACTTCCAAGCGAATCGCTCATAAAGCCTTCTTCCGGGGTTTTCCTTATTGGCACGGTGAACGCCTGTTTATACTTTGGCACGGGTTTAAATGCAGATTCATAAGGAACGTGGTCCGACCTGATATCAGGGATTCGGATTTCATCCTTGTCCAAATCTATGCTGAACCCTGGCATTCCTTGAACAAAGTTTGCTGGACCTGGGTAGTCGGCCGGTGGTGGTGGGAGAGGTGGAGGTGAATTCTCTGACGACTTTTCAGAAGGCTCTCTAGAGCTGTCCGAGTTATGAAGACCACGCTGTTTATCTCTCAGATATTCCTGAAGCGGCTTCAGTTGCCACCCCGTGGAAGACGCGTTCCGCTTGGGTGGAGGCGGCTTGGGTGAGACCAGTTCTAACGGGCGTATTTCATGTACCTGCGGAGCTACCTGTGCTAATCCACGTTGTGGGCTGTGACCTGTGACGTTATTGTTTTGTCGCTGAAGAAGCGACAACCTGAGAGCTCTTTGATTTTGGGAGTTTCCGCCTTGGGCATCTATAGCTGGCTTCATCTCATTGATACCCACAGGTCGCTGTCCCAAGGCCGACCTCAATTGCATAGGAAAAAGTTCAGGAGGCTGATGAATAAGAGAAGTTCCAACTTCTGGGTATTTATAAGCGTTTCCTTGCAGTGGTGATGTGACGGACGCACTTCGTACACTCGGATTAACAATCGCTGGCTGGGAGTACTGACCACCAACACTGCTGCTGCGGGCACTCCGCCTGGGCCCCATCAGAGGTGGCATAGGAGGCATCTTGTTGATGTAATCAGTGTCGGGACTGCTGGTGTTGCTCTTGTTCTGGTCGTCATCTTCACACGTGTCCTCGGCGTTCTCTCGTGTCAGTGTGCTCTCGTTATCAGATGCCTGGGTGCCTTTAGACTCTGTTTTTACGAGAGTTGAAGGAGACACTGATTTGACACTCTTAGTGGTTGGCGATGGAGTTGCGGTATCGCTCGAGTGTTGTGAGATGGGAGAATGTGGGGAGTATGCGATCCTTAATGGACTCAGGGGTTTTGTTCTCTTCTTCTTGTTTTCTAAGGTCCCGCTGTTTTGGTATATATGTTGTGAGCTTGTCTTCAAAGGCGTTGTCATTTCAGACTTCGGACTTGGGTCTCTGACCTGTGAACCTTGGACGTTTGAATTCGCTGACACCGGAGTGACCATTTTCTTTCTTGTTCCAGGTTCCACCGGCCCTACGCCACTAAGACTGCCTCGACTGCTCGAGCGTTTACCACTGTGTAATATTTGTGACTGGGTTAGGGTTTTCCCTTTCCCAGGGTTTTCATATCTAGTTGGGAGACTTCCACTTTGCATATATACATTTCTGAAATGCACAGCAGGTAATTCGGGAGATTCAATCCTCGTGTAAGTAGGTTCCATTGGAGCTAAAAATGTCTTAAAGGCAGGGTTGTTGACCTTCCGACCAACGGAATCGGAGCCTGAATCTTTTGGACTATCCACGCTTCCTTTCCTCCGGCTGCCGATGCTGCCTGGGGGTGTGGGATAGTGTGGGGCCTCGCTGACTGGGTTTACAATCATCGGTCTGATGGGCGCTACGTTCGCAATGTGGGGACCAACCGAGGTCGTGCCGAACGGTGACTGGTGTCCCACATGTTCCCTTGATCCTCGCACAGCAGGCATGCGCAAGTTTGTCACATCAAGTGGTTCGTGGAAGCTGTTCCTGACACTGCCGCTCAATGAGAGTATGGGTTTAGCACCGTGTGACCTCCGCCAGCTGTCATGCGTAATCCTACCACTGACTGATCCCTGACCAGGACTGTTGGTGGACTTTTTGCCAAGAAGGAGGTACATGGTCATGTGACCCCTTCCCTTCACTGGCATTGGCCCAAGGCAATGGAAATCGTAGCGGTAACGGAGTGGACGAAATACATCTTCCGGGACCTGTAAAATAATAAATATATATTATTATTTGGATTTATTTGATGCAATCTTTAGCATTAAAACATAAGTATATGCAGAAAAATTAAAAGCATATACATATAAATTGGTAATTAGAACTATTTCAAGTTGCAATACTTGGCTTACGAAAAATCTAAATCCATTAAAACTTATCAAAGGTGCTAAATTAAAGATGTGAACAAGGAGAGAAGCCAAGTACACCAAGCCTGTCCCATTAGGCCTGTAATGTTTTATTAGAAGACTAAATTTGCCTTTTCTGGGATTACCTGGATGTAGTTTGTTTTGCTAGTTCGTTCAAGCAAGGCCGCCATGTTCACAGTTTCCCCAAACAAGTCGAACTGTGCTCTTCTTGCCCCTATTACTCCAGCAATTGTAGGGCCGATATTTATACCTGCAGAGAAACCGAACAAGACAGTCAGAGACTGCAGACCTTCTCCCTACTGCCATCTGGGTAGTTAAGCGTGAACTACAATGATTAACCTAAGAATTCTATAATCTTGATACAGAATCCGGATTAACTTCGAGAAAGTCCGAGATAGTGAAGAGACTTATTTTGTTAAAATTTTAATTTTCCGTGGTTGTCCTTTCAATATAAGTAAAATTTAAAAAAAAGTATCTTACAACTGACCCTGGCGAGTGTTTGACGTACCTGCTTTTAGAAACAACTGCACTCCGTAGTTCTCACCAACTTGGCGGACCTTGTCTCTCATAGCTAGAGTGAATTCTGCAAGGACGCCCATATGATGCCGAACGGAATCTTCGATTTCCTTATAAAAAATAAACGTATGATAAGCATTAATACATGGAGATTCCGGAAGTGTCGCAGTCCGCCAAAAGTAATAGATAAGACGGGCCTACTTTGAAGCTGCATGCATACAAACGGTTATTACTTAATTGGAAAAATAAACAATAGACCTTATCTACCTTCAAGGAGCATGCGCTATGCGTGTTAGGTCCGGCAAGGTCGTCCAGGTCCAATGAGACAACACAAGTCTTTCTTAAGTTCAATCAAATACAAACCAGAAAATCCGACAGCAGTCTCACCATTAAGTTATTCTTAATTTATTTTCTTTACTGCTGTGAGACTAAACAAAATATCTTTCTTAATAGTATAACGGACCCGAACACTTAATGTTAGTCATAACCGATAGGTGTCGCAACCATAGTTAGACAGGTCAATCACATCTTTATCTCATAAATATTAGCTTTCCACCAATGGTGCTGTACCGCACATGGCCCTTTTATTCTAAGGTCCGAATAGATCAGTGATCATTAATGATATCAGATATTGTTAGTAACTGGAACGTCGTGTATTTATCTCACCTGTATCGTACGTTCAGCACTTAGTCCCACGGCCGCTATATACGTAGAGCCAGCCGTCTTGATTTTTTCCACACCCCGGAACTTTTCTTCATTTAACAACTGCAAAAAAGTATACAAAATCATATGAACATTACATGTATATGCACGCTCGGACTTCATACAAGTAATTATTCATGTTACTTTATACGCCTTGTACAGTATTTTTTCACAGTATTATGAAACAAACAAAGTGCCACCTTCTACGAAGTATTTTATTTCACATAAAATGTACCGTTAAGAAATTGAGATACTATTACCTTAAGGGGTTTGCACATGTTGATAAACTATTACTCGTTTCATTTCGCCAAGTTTTAATTAAAGACTTTCATGCACATCGCAAGACGCTAATGACCTCTCAGATACCGACCTCATCATATTCCACAAAAACATCATTGAGCATGCGCAGACAGTCAAGGGGTCGGCCTTTGGCTTCCTGTTCTCTGTAAACGTCTACAAGATTGGGAATTGATGCAAAGAGCACGCCGACTTTGTTGTAAAACTGACTGTAAATCTCCTGAAAAAGGAAACAGAAGGAAATGTACAAATATTTCATTATTGAGTGTTCTGTCTCAATCACTTAGGATAGGGCCATAAACTATAACGATCCATAATGAGATCAATAATATAAAGTTGTGTCTTCTAAAGATGTATTCTAAAACAAAATCAATACTGAAATGAAGGCGCTAGATGCTAACATCATGTGCATAATAAAAATAATGTGGATTGAACTGGTTTGTGGCGAAGGATCCAATTTGTTCGACTTAATGTCAGCTCCCAAGGTCATATATATAAAAAAAGCATTTTGTGTATTAGTACCTCCTTGGCAGCGGTTGTGTTTTTCACATGTATCTGTTTGTCCGTTGATTTGTTACTACAAAGCGGACCTCCATATACCTTTGTAGAAAGATGGTTATGAGTCTAGAGAACATTAAAGTTTTGCTGCAGGTCCGGACAAAGAGGGATTGTTTAAAACAAAACCTACGAGAAAAAATTGAGTTTCCTCTTGAAATGCTTACCATATTTCTTTTATTGCCCATGTCGATGAACTTTGGCACTATGTGTGTGGGCAAGACGTTACACAACAGCTGTCTGCTGTGGTTCTGAAGCTCCGTCAGTTCTATTCTCTCCTCCATACACTTAAAGCAAAAACAAAAAACAAACAATAATGCGGAGAAAGCAGGAGGTACAATATATAATGTCTGTATAAAATCCAACATCCTTTAAAATACTACCAAAATATATCGTTTAATTTTTTTTTAAATACGGATATGTCCGCGCCATGTTGGTGACAGTGTATTTTGAATAAGGGGGAAGGTAACCTTCGAAAAGAAATTTATGTTATTTTTTGTCAACTGGATTTCTGGTTTTATATACATTTTATATTATACTCCAGAAGTCATAACTTGTCATTTAGACAGCGAATGTCCGAGGTTACATTTAAACATTTTCCTTTTGAGGCACAGGTTGGGTTCGGACTAGGGACCTTCCGGTCTAAGGACAACGCGCCTTAATTTTTAGGTTACGTCGTACCCTTGCCCATTATACTTTATTTACTGTCAATTTTAACATTATTATTCACCAGGACATCCTCATAAATTATACAAACCGGCTCTCTTTCAATCAACATGAAGACGTAAATATAAATGAAGACGCACGTATGGCTATATCTGCGTTAATCCATCCACTCATTTTATAACTTATCTCACCTTTAACAGACGTCAAGGAGACAACATAATAAGATTTTAAAATAGGGTACAATACAAACCTGTGTTCTCCACAAGAAGTCTAATCGATAGATCCATTCCATCTGCCGGCCGTGGATGTATAAAACCAAGAGAAAATGAACGATTGCTATGACGGCGATCACTGCTGAAGGTATCTGGTACCTGCAAACAATTTAGTTTCAGTTCAATTTAAGTGATAGTTAATAACGTTTATGCCTGATTCTCCTACATATGATAGTGATATTGGTTTGGATCTGGATTTTAACATGCGTCTGTTATCAGTGGTTCATCCCCCCCCCCCCCCCGTATTTATAGATAATCGTACATTTTAAGGGCGGATTGTGGCTGCGCTCCCCTTTTTGCCCCCATGACTTAAACAAATCTAATAATTACAGGCTAAATACAGAACAACAGCGCCGCAATTTGCACCATATTTTTTTTATTTTTAAAAATTTCCAAAAATGGACAACACCACTGGAGGGAAATTCCATACCTCCTATACCCCGGTTGGGCTTCATGGGCTCGCCGCATGTCTGCCCCTGTTCTTTTTAATACGTTTTGCTCTTTTACCGCTGGAAACTTCCAGACGTTCACGCATTTACACACACGAGCTTTGAAGCAATTTTCACACACGTGCGCTGGTATGCGCAAATGCACGTGGTTAAGCTGAATTAATTTCTGTTACTACATAATTAATTGGTACGCCAATCATACGTTGATCACGACATACTAATATAAACATTCAAGTGAAATAAGTGTATTTCAAATCAAGACATGTTATCATAAACGATGATTATCATAATTACATTATATGTTGTTATTTATGACACACGTACCCTCTGGCTTTGTCAAGGTCAATAAATATTTCAGGATGAGTGTACACGATGAGGACGATGTAGCCGGTTGCCATGACAGCCAGCAGGAGGACTTTGATGAGCGTGGAGACCTTGAGGTAAAGCCCGACCACCAGCATACTGACAATACAGCTCAGGTACACGTAGTGGGGCATTGGGCACGTCAGGTGGGCTTCCTTATACCCAGGGGTACTCGGGTCAACGGGTCTCACCTCAGAACATGAAAACTGTAAAACACAACACTCAGTATACGCTAAACAGTGATATTTCTGAGTATGCAAAAATATGTTAATTATGTTATGAACCGTTTTCATTGGCATTACCATAATATATAGGAATATATGAAGGCACAAAAAAAATCTCATATAGTATTTTTGTTAATTAAATGTTATATTATAATGAGGATGTACGTATGATATGCATATGACGTTTGACTTATCAAGGGTAGAACTTCATTTTTATCCCGTTCACTAAATCGTACGTCTTAATTCATCGTTGGATAAATCCTTAAAACCTCAAATCCTAAAAGTGACAGGTGTTTATAGTTAGTTTTTTTGTTAAGAATTAAAATGTCACACTGCAACTGAAATGGAAGGGTTGTATATTTATTTTTTTTTATCGGAGGAGTACACTGCATATCTGTATTGCTTCATTATCAAATACCTTTGTACAGCATATAGTGCGTATCTACCTCAATTGTTTGTCTAGTTACTTTTTATACAGATAGTGCGTATCTGCTTCCAATCACTACCAGGTTACCAGGGGTACTTTGGGTTTTTAGATAATACATATTTATCTTATGCCATTTTGCAATTGCTTTTATATAAAGATAATGCCTATCTGTTTTCTATCAGTATCAAATTACATGTCTATATGCAGATAGCTTATATCTGCTTTTACTTGTTTTTGCTTCGCATTTAGATATGATGCCCGCTTATCACATTAACTGGGGGGTTTGAGTAGGAAGCAAATGTTGCTCAGGAAGAACCAAAAATATTTGCCACATATATTGTGAACTTATCAACCAACATGTATTACATGCACCTTAACACAGATATTACAAGGCACTCTAAAATAGTCTGGCATATGTGTAATCATTACTTACCAGAGAATAACTATAAAGTCCTTCAACCAATTTTAGCTTAATAATAAAATAAAATAGATACCCCATTGAAGGGAGACACCCTCTCCCACACATACCCCCTTCGCCAGCAAATTATCCACCTTTCATCTTTGGAATCCCCCCTCCCCCCCCCCCCCCCCCACACACACACACACAATCCCCATGGCCTATGCAGAGAAATAAGGTGAGCAAGACTGCCACTGACCACGTTGACTTGAGCCATGGCATGGACCAGTAAAGTTGTGATGATGACGATTGAGATTCTGATGATTGGCGACCGTAACAGGTCACATGATATGCACTGAAAACACAAAACAAGAATTTGATATTGAACAAGACATTTAACGGTGTAATCTAGTGTCAAATAAATAAATAAATAAATAAATATATATATATATATATATATATATATATAGTTATATATAGTTACATATAGTTATAGTTACAGTGTAGGATAATTTGAAAGAGAATTATGCCGGATCAGCAATGCCTTAGGTGTATGCTAACTGACTGAACAACTTACGACGAAACAGTATGAAAGCCTTTAGCGGAACAATGCTTCCAAGCAATAAAATGTCTAGAGACGTTTCTTATGTTGTTTAGAACGAGAAAAACAAGAAAAGAAGCAATGTTTTGGGTAACGGACAATTCTACTTCAGACATGTCCGGGCCTATATCCTTTTGAAGGAGTACTCATAGGTATACTTACTTTTAATTTCGTAGCCAGGAGCAGTATCAGTATGAGGCAGATCCAGCTGAATGAGACCAGGAAGAGAATCAGCAGGAGTCTGGTTCTACAGAAATTATAAACAACATTATAAGCAGTGGAAGCGTACATAAAACATAAACTGTAAGTGTGTAGCTTTTAGAGATGGCGACGATACAGATATTACGTTTTATAATTATTTTATCTACATAATACATAAAATATTGAAAAATTAGTTCTGCTGAACTGCTGTTCTCCAAGCTTTTTCCTTTTTTTTTTAATTTTTCTAAAACCTTCTTTAATAAAAAAAATAGGGGAGAGCTGCAAGGGCATACTTGGCGAAAATTGCGCCATCGGCTCGGCTTTCAATATGCTTTTAGTGTAAAAGCTTAGTGTAATACTGCTTTCAACTGAAAGCAAGGAATTGTAAACGTGTTTTTGTATGTAGCCTCGGCCACGGGGCTGTCCAATCTACCATTGCTTCCGACGAGTCCTACTACAGAAAAAGGATTATTTATGTTGATGTGCGGTGGTGCGTTTGGTAAGTACGTCTAATCATGTCAGTGTGTGAGCGTTGATGGGGGTGTGGTTACCTCGGCAGTATAAGAGCTTGAACAGTAGCCAGACACAGCAGTATAAGCATGGACCCCACGATACTCCCGGAGAACGTCGTGTCTTCAGCCGAGTAGTACTGAAAAACAGCAATCAAATTTTACAATAATCCCGCCGACCCACATCAATTTCACAAGTTCGAAGCTTGTAATCAATTGTACTAGTTCCATTTACTTGATAATAATATGCAAGGAAAGATACACATGCAGCTAACTGGTCTATTTTCCTTTTGTCTAATGTCAAAGTGAATATGTTATAGTTTTTATAGTAAGTCCACAATACTCCCACTAACTTAACCACAGTAAAAGCTAGACCTGCATATGAGTAAATTCATGCATGCTCAGCATACGTATCTTTATCTCCCATGGGATTACCCATCCCATTTCACTTATTATTTAGGAGGGATACCAAATAGGCCAAGGTTAATGTGTCAGATTTCTGCTTGATGCCTTCAATAAATTATTATAACTTTATCAATAATGCAAAAAAAAACATACAATTATAATTCAGAATAAATTTAACCGGGAGTTCTTCACATTCAGTATTTTCCCAAGAAAATAAGCAAGGTTCACCTATTTTCTCGACCGGCAATTATTCAAAGATGACAATTATTGTCCTATGGCTTTCTTTTTGGTCATGTACAGAGGCTGCTGAACATTTGTTATGTGGGCCGATATATTATCGTACGCAAACCAGAAAGAAAAGTGACACATCACGGCTGAAAATAAAACGCTACGGCTGAATTTTAATGCTCTTACAAAGACAAGGGCGTCAATATAGGGGGGATTTTCAGCAAGGGGGGATGGTCAATGTAATCATCCCTCCTGCTATTCAGAGAAAACATTTATATATTAGATATTAATATTTTAATGATTAGAATTACAGACTTTAGTTCCATTTATGAGTTTACTGTGATTTATTTTATATCTAAAACCTGGTTTTAGAATTAACCTATACTGGATATATAATACCTTATTCTTTAAACCTTGCACGTAATTGAAAATTATTTGATAAGAGTGTCATAGAGATGCTAACAGGAGTATATATATATATATATATATATATATATATATATATATATATATATATATATATATTTGATATCTGTGTGTGCGTGTGTTGCCCCCCCCCCCCCCCCTGTTAAGGTAAATTGACGCCACTGTACAAAGACCGAAAGATGCCCACCCGTCTCTCCTTATTGCGCCTCCGGAAGCAGAGAGTCGCTCGGTTCAGTTCACCACTCTTGTCACGGTCCACGCTTCTAGTTGCGATTGCCATCTCCAGGTGGCGGTTGATTCGGTCTTCCTGAGACCGCCCACTGAGGCTCCTATTAATCACGTACAATAAAAGTGTGTGATTCAGATGGGGTACAGAGCACAGACGGACATAAATACTACCAGGTTGAGGTGCTTTTGTTAGATCTACTTAGACAGCCCCGAGTCTCTCGGATTCTCGCTCTAGTTGTGTACCCAGGGCACTGGTTTTTAATGTTGTATAGTTTCATGCACTGTATTCTAAATTGAAAATATATAGAATTCAACTGGAACCATCAATAACATGAATAAATACAAGAAGTATGTACCTAATTTTGCATTTAGAACTAAAAATTCATTAATGTGATATTTGCTAAATGAAAATGTATGTTTATATTGGTCCATACTTTTTCATGCATGCGTAACTCAACTTATTTTGTTGAAATTACGAACATGTTTCAACCCAACCTCTCATAAAATTACTGTCCATCGTTTGACAGGTATTAAGCGAAAAGACAAACTTCAGCCAAAAGACGAACGAACACTTATTATTGAAAGTAATTAAATATTCTATACTGTTCTTACCTCTTCTTGAAAGCTTTGTCCATGTTTTCTTGATCTGACATATTGTTCTGAAATACAATATCCTTTGCGGATAAAAATAGGGGATAAGGTGAAAGCAAAATATGCATAATACAAAATACATATACAGGTGGTAAATAAGTTGAATACCTAACATGAAAAATACAAAATGTGGTTAATATATAATATAATAAGTGTATCAGTGGTTTAAAATATGCCTCATGATATGTTTTTTTAATGTTGCATGGACGTAAAAATGCCTCTGGTATGTAGTGCAGACGGTGATTACCTTAAACAACCCGCATACAACTTTCACGAGGCACTTTTCGTTGGTTAAAACATTTCTATGAAATTACTCATGCAAAATAAAAAACATAATAAACATACTAATAGCATATTATGGATTTCATAATTATTCATTAGTTTAACATTTTGTTGTTTTGTTTTAACAGCATTTCCTGTAATTATCAAACTACTGGTTTCACGTGGGGAGACCCTTAGGTGGTAGAAAGTTGAAAACTTATAAAAAAATAAATAACAGTATTCCGCCATGCATGCCTGCCATTTAGATCTGCAGTAATTACGGATGAGCTGGGTATTGCACATGAATACATGCAAGCAGCAAGGGAGCCAAAATATCAACGACATCAGCGGAGTAAGCTTTAAAATCAATACTTTTGAACTGGTGTCACGTGGGTGCTTATTATCGTAGACATGGGTTACCTAACCAATCTAATGACGTTTAAACCTCCAGCAATAACTGGAATCAACCTTACGCATTAGTCATTAAGTTACAATATATTTTTCTTAATTACACTAGCGACACCTACTGTTGACAGCGGGCACTGAGTGTTAAGGTCCGTTATTATATTTCAAATGAAAAAGTGAAATATCTGGCTTGTAGTTTGAGGATCATGGTGGAGGTATATTGCGGTCTCTGACAACTTTTTTATTTTTTTGTGAAACAGTAAGAGTTTCGGTTGGTGATTACTTACCAGTTTGGCATGTCTATCCTCCAGAGTTGAGGACAGGGCTTTGGCAAATGGCAGTTCAGATCGACAGTGAACTGAGGAGATGAGGCGCGTACCCATATCACCGTGAGACCGGGAGGCAAACCGGCCCGATCCCTGCTTGTTCTTCACGAAACTGGATTGCTGAAATATTAAAATATACGACATGAGAGAACCCAAACACGCTAGGAGATATATACGCATCATGTCTCAAAGATACCCTAAACAAGAGAACCTTTATATTAAGCGTGAATTTCTTCATTTTATTAAAAAGATTTGTTTTTAATTTTCATTTTTAATACAATACAATGTAATACAATAATTTGATGCAAACGGTACAAAAATGCAAAAACAAATAAACTTGCCAAATGTCAAATCAACAAGGTACTGTAAAGTCCTGAATTAAGGTCATTACTGGTATGACAAATGGCCTATAATTAGAGAATTACACACGCTATTATGCAGGAGTGGGTCATCAAGGTGGAAATTCAAATGAGAACCATGAGTCTTGCTTTAATATAGGCACTATTAAGGGGTGACCGCAAATTAAATTTCTGTTACCTGGTATACGGGAACAGAGTGTACTGTATGACCCTGCTTAGACCGACATACCTTTCTGGGCTGGGAAGCTAACACCACGAAGGCGTCTATACCCCTGTTTTTGAGATAAGGATTCCTGTCGATGACGTCAGAAGCCGAGTCCACGTCGTATTCTCCTTGAAGGTAGTCCAAAGTGGCCTGTGTTATTACCACTTTCCTGTAAATATTTATACGAGGAATTATGTTTGGAGGTTAGTTTTAAAGGAGAAACTTTTGGAGATTGTATACCGAGCACACCCTGCCTGGGTGTTGCAAAATACGCAAAAATTTTCCTGAAAATGGCATTCGACATAAGGACAAAATATCACACTGGGAATGATAAGTAACACTCTCTGTCTTCCTACTTTCGGTAGGAGGAATCCTTATCATTGTTACAACTGAAAACAAAAAAGACACGTCAATTTTTTTTTTTAATTTTGATATTTTTGATGAATATGCTATCATCTAATCATGCAACTTTTCATAACTTCAAGATATTTCAGTGCTGACAAAAATGCATTGCTATTTCTTATCATTTTTACATTTTTTTCTCGCGATGATGTTTAAGGTTCATATGTAAAGTATGCACCTTTCGTATGAATATTATCAACATCGAGGAATAGTCCTTTTGATGAAAAATGATCTCAAAATGACGCTCTTCTGATAAGGAGGAGAGTCTCGCTTACCCTGGTTCACTCGCTAGCTCCACCTGGTGGGCAGTTTCTACAGCCTCTCCCCAGACATCGAACTGCCATCTCTTGTTGCCTAGGACACCAGTCAGCACGCGACCTGTGTGTATCCCTATTCTTATTTGAATTCGCACTTCTGACGTGTCTTGCAGAGCCCTTTAAATGGAAACAAAATAATAAACAACTGAATAAATTCCTATTTGTTACCTGATATTTCGTAAATCAGATATGCATACAGACACTAAAAACAAACTTTTCCATGAGTTGATCGATTGAGGTTAACGTATATTATATAGCGCCTAGCGGATATCGATGTACAAAATAAACGATATAAAACATAAATAGATATTCCTTAACATTGTACAACAAACAAAACCAGTGCCTATAATCTGTATCGCACGGGAACAGAAAACAAAGTTTGCATGATTCTTTGAGTGTTTCAGTGCAAATAAAGGGTTTTGAAACGCCTACAACCTTGCTAGCTGTCGTCAAGAACATAACTATTGTCTGTTCAAATTTTCGTTTTGTCCACACTTAATCAGTGTCTTCAGAGTGGTAATCATCTTTCTTTTAGGCAAGCTCCAGTATATTTTTTATAATACTCACAGTTATCACAGTTACCAATTTACATGAAAATGGACTATACGTACGTAATTGTGTCCACCATTTCTAACGCTAGCTCCACGCAGCACTTGGCTTGGTCAGGACGAGGCTCCGGTATCCCGCACACTGCGAAGTAACGGTCTCCTAGCAATTTCACTCTAAGACAGTGGTTCTCCTACAATATATGCCTGGTTATTTAAACATAATTTAAGTTTCAGCCAGAGGCTCAGTAACAATTTGGCAATTCAGTGAAAGAATGTAATTTATGTCCTGTTTTACACTAGATGGCGCTGTTTACCCTCATAAGAAATGACGGTGAAGGTAACATATGTCTGAACTGCACAAAAATATTTCAAATAAACCACTTCCCGCCAAGGAGGCCAATAGGGCTTTTATTCTTTTTATAAAAAAATGTCCAAACTATAACGAATTTCCAGTACTGTGATTTATAACTCATCCTCTTTAATGCACCGTTCCAGCTGATTAAAGGGAATAAATAGACAGATAAGCAGAACGGGAAAATTAACGCAGCTTATAGGGTAAGGTATTCATTTTCTTGCAGATACACATATTGGCCTCCTTTCTTTTATTCTTTTTCTATAATTCTTTTTTATTGACATTTTTTTCGAGAGATATATTGCTTCATACTAATATTACCAAAAAAAAATATCTTTATGGTTTTTTGAATGCCTCAGGGTTGTTAAAATTATACAAAAGTACACATTTTCAAAGAAAAATGCATATATCATTATCTTTGCTTAGAATCTTTATCTCATATCTTTTGTTTCTTATATCGTACCGTGTATCGTATCGTAAGCGTATCGTGAGATAAGGTATTGACACAATTTTAGTTCTTAGACTTCCGCTGTCGCTGGGTGATTATTGTACTAAAATACAACTTACTTTAGCAAGCTGGTCGAATCTTCCAAAAAGTTCGTTTAAGAACTTGACGCTGTCCTGAATGGAGTTGTGGGCGTTGACGGGCGAGAAATCCACCAGGTCCGCAAACAGTATACTGTAAACGTAATACAACTGGTTGATGGAGACCAATAAAGATTTATACCTTTATATCTTCTTTTACAGACATAACACGAGTAATAAACATTATGTGAATTGATTCAAGGTGAAGTCAATAAACTCATCAGTCCCACAAAAGGATTAATTAATATTGTTGGGACAATCTATAAAACAGAATCCATTGCTTGCATGTACTGTAGATGAAACATTATGTATATGAGCAATTTCTACACGCAAATGAGTAATATATATATTCTTTTTTTACTTCAGAGAGTAGAAATTTTAAGGTGTGAAGAACAAGACGTATCATGTAAATTTATTCAATCAGTTTGGAACTTTGTATTTACTCTAAAGAAAAATGCGCCCGTTTAATCTCACAATGAATATGAATTTCATGAAAATGCTTTTATTTTGCAGTACGAACGTTTAACTCATTAGTTCATTATGAAGAAGGTGAAAAGGATTTATGGTTAGAGTCGAAGTTACACGTCCAAGAGCATTCCTGCAGTAGTTAAGGTTTCCGTTTATTTCCTGCGAATGAAATTCAATGATTTCATTCTGATGAATTTTGAAATACAATGATAATTCTCTCCACCTATTTCAGGCATTTCCACACTAAAAGCCGCCATAGCAAATATTACAAACCAACCATTTCCTCTTTTGGGCCAATCACCTTCCTTGTCTTTTTTCATATTATGATGGACTTTTTTTTAATTCTTGACTTTTCCCTTACTGCAAAAGGAGAAACTAATTTTTCTATTATTTTCTCTGATTTCAAAGATGGCTGAGAAAGATGGGTTGATCAGCAGTCGATTTATGAGGAGTTTTAAGATGAGGACCCTTTGTATGCAGCTGCAAAATATTTCCAGCTAAATGCAGACATTTTCTATAATTTTCGAAAATTAATATGACCAGTACTTATACAGACAGCGATAAACGGATGAGTATCTACGCTCATACTACCTGATAATACATGGGTTATTATAAAAAAAACATATGTGGATATGCGGGCGGCACCATAAAATACGAAATTATATCTTTTGAGCCGCTACGAGTTATTGCAATTATCGTTCATTTTGGGACTGCTGCATGTAGTTGATGCATCAAATGAGAACCGAATAGAACAAGCAGAGTACATACGTACCCAGATACGTTTTAAGCAGTTAACGCTGGCATTTGTGAGTAACACATATACATGCAGTGAGTGTCCGTGGATAAACCCGTGTAGTACATACGTATATATACGTATATAAAGTGTATGGCTTGGGTTATCTCAAGCAGCGGCACAGCACATTTAGCTATACAGTCCTACACGCATAGACTATAGCACACTGCCGAATTAAGAGCAGCTTCACAAGTATATATATATATATATATATATATATATATATATATATATATATATATATATATATAATATTCGCAATATACGGTATGGTCTGTGAAGATATTTTTTATTTTCAAGAAATGTAAAATTACTATTAACGTTACTATCTGTTTATCTCTTTAAGCTGAAATCCTTTAACCTTGGGCGGGGTTTAGGGATTGATACCGATTAACTAACATGTTTGCTGGCAAAGCGAGTGGCATGTTTACCAATATACTACTAAGTTATGGTTGTTACGTAGGGTCAACTTGAGTTTGGCATTCGCTGTAGTCTAGCACGGTTCCATTTTCTCGAGTGACAGCACGTTTCTGTTAAGGTTAATTCTCGTGGGGCAGGGGGAGGGGGGTAGAGAGTGTAGTCACAGAGTCCTATTGATAAACACGCGTCAGTTCACTGGCGACATACAGTAGTGAATGTTTTAATTTGCTCATGTTGGTTCTAACTATTATATAAGGTGTAATTAAAAAAAATGAACATACTTTGTTCATCACAGTCTGAACAAAACTGACAGTATGGACTAATTATGATTAATATATGCGGCCATTCGAACACATATTGTTTAAATGCATGTTTGGGACTGTTTGAAGGGTTGTTTTTCCTTTTGCTATAGGATCACCACAACCAAGTCAGAATTGCGTGAAAAGGGAGCTAAACAGTTTACCTGTCACCTTATGTAAAATAAGAAATGTTAAGGAAAACTTATTATACCAGAATTCAGTTATGAAGTTGTCTATAAGAATCCCAAACCTAAGACTATTTATAAATATACACTTTAGGTCAATTTTAACATTTACCCGTGTCCTGTGTTAGACAGACATATTGTTACCTGACTTCCTCATATTGCTGCATATAGTTGGCGTGAAGTAATCCCTCCCTGTGATTGGTCAAATCCCGTTTCATCTCCATGGCAACATACGGCGGTAATATATTCATAAGTAACTGCTCCTGCAAACAAGAACAATAGTCAATATTTAGATAAAATCATTCGACTGCACCAGACCCTACACGATAAAGAATTTGCCGGTAATAATAAGCCGATGCATTAACACACACACACATGTACGTTGTTCGTCCTTTGAAACAGCTGCTATGTTTTGCTGCCAAACGTAACATGGATTCCATAGACGCCCAATGCAGCTTCCATGGAATCGCAAGATTAATTCAAATATCAGCATTATAAATGGGTTTCCAAATTATTAAGAAGGAAAAGGGGTACTCGACCGCTACGGACAGGCTGATCATTTACCAATGACGTGTTGATATATTGTCACGTGATGAAAATACCACCCAGGAAAGGGAAATGCCACAAATGCACCGACCTGGTACATGAAATATACGGAATAGTGACCGATGTGTCTATCTAGACATATTTAAGATAAGCTTACTGAAGCAAAGAAGGACCTTCAATATTACAAAGCCAAGGCCTAAGCATTATGTATGATACAAGTTGTAAAATCTGAGATATGGAGGGATACTCCGTGTTTTAAAACCTGTTCACATAAGCCATTTTCATTTGTGTATATACAACAGTTATGCAACATGTTTACGAGTAGATATTTGTTTAACTCCTAAGACAGTGAAGCGTGAGTATGTCGTTCAAAAGTGAGTTGTTTTCCATTGGAATGGTGTTGTGGTCCCTTTATACGTTCATTTTTCCTCATGCAGTCTCGCTGGTTATCCTAGAAGTTGGTCTGTCCTGCACTCCTGTCGTACGTCTTACGATATATTATGATATAAGGTAACGAGTTTTTGAGTGATTTGAGGCGCGAAAAATCTGAGAGTTGGCCTGAAGATTTCGTACGTTAAACCTACGACAGTCCTGCGTATGGTCTACCATCGTACGCCAAATCTGTGACTCTCTTTGGCTGACCCTTCGACAGTAAGTCTGTCTCACAACTGTCATATAATTTGACATATTTTCCGATGACCGTCATACAAAACATAATTATATGTGACCGTTATTACGCAACTTTCAAATATATACCTCTATACAAAAACTACACTTATCTCTTCTGTCGTACATGCCCACTTAAAACGTGCGACAGAAAAAAACCTGCGGCTAACGTTCACATACTAGTCATTAAAATGCCCGTAAACGTGTTGTTCATAATTACAGCCGTTTCTGAGGACTGTTTGACAGAAATGCGTTATGTATTTACGATTGAATAGGGGCTTCAGCCAGGTTTACGGTGTATATAGTTTTTCGGGATCTACAATTAAAAAAAAATCTTACTCATGATCGTTTTAATGCGGTCAGGGTTCAAACGATTATAAATGATATCTTTAATCAAACACCTTTCTATTCAAGAGCCTCGTAGGAGCTTGTTAACACGTATAGGCGAGGTTGAACTAGAGGAATTTTTCTTTTTAAGATATAAGATATAATATCGATATTTTAAAGTAGACCCTATCAGTCGAATATAAACACTATACCGAGTCGTGTATTCATAGATTCGTTTATTAGGTTCCGAATTCAGTCCGATGTCACCCGATGTGTCTCGATTACTCCCGATGTTTCCCGATCACTTCCGATGTTAAGCCGATCTCACATCGGGACAATTCGCGGACATCATCATTCTGTTGGTGTAAGCCCTTTATAAGTTTTGACACTGTATATGAAAATTGTTTTTTACCAGTTTATTTCTCTCCTCGTCGACCTGTAGTCGGGCTGAAATACAGTTCCGTGTGTCCAGGAAGGTCTTTCTCCTGATGTACTCGCTTCTGTCATGTATGTACGTCCCAGCGATGTTGACCGCCACGAAAATCATGGCGTTCGATGAAACCTATTATATAAATACAATAAAACATATCAACATCGTTCCAACGCTTGATAAAGTAAATGCCCACAGAAGATATAAATGATATGTGAAACGATAAAAATTTTTCATAAAGTGTGTAATCATTCAGTCTCTATAGGTAAATTCAAGAGCTTTTGCCAGATTGTAAGAAAATCACAAAATATAAAAATAAACATCCATGCAAATTTCTACACTTGAGGCAACTTAACATCACAACATTGTAAAACAAGACCTCCAGGCTTAATGCGAATCTGTGAATTGGAATATACATCAGGTATTCTACATCATGCTGGACCATTACATTTCAAGTACAAATGTTACATGTACAATACATTTTGAACCCGAGTATAAGCACCATTTACATTAATGTCACTCGCTACCGAGATACTGGCATGGATGTACACAACATAAAATGATTGTAGGTGGCGTCATCAGTCTTGTGTACGAGAAAGCCATCAAATATGCATGGACAGACAGGCCAACATTTCAGGCCGGTACATTAAACTCCTCTTGAGTCCGGTGCACTAGGCTGACCAAGCTCAGCTGAGGAAGGCAGCTGCCCGAAGTCAAGTAAAGCTAATTGCCAACTGCAGCTACTGCACTGAATGAACTCTTGACCTGTACCAAGCTGCACTGGGTGAAAACTTGACCTGTTGCAAATCAGATACAGTTGGCAGTCTACCAAAGCTATAAATAGATCCAGACTGAAATTTGGCCTGTTGGCAAATCTGAAATAGTCGGCAGTCTGCCAAGCTATTTTACAGATACAGACAATATGTTGTCATGTTGCTAAATCTGTTTATACATGTATACTGACAGATTTTGGCTACAATGCTTTTTTCAAGCTAATTATTCATAGGATTTTTTAGCAAAGAGTTTAGAATAATAACAGATGACTATTGAAAGCAAAATTAGAATATAGGTATATTTTATTCATGGATTAATATTACACATAAGCTGGATATGGACACCACATATTTATTCTGCCTGTACAGCTGTGCTTATATACCAAAAGAGCTCAGTTTGTTAATACTATAAATATACTAGCTTTCTGTTCCAAAGTATCTCAGAGTCCTTTCATTGTTTAATGTCCAATATTTCTGTCAATAATCATTTAAGTAAAATTGAACACAGACCACCTAGGAATCATTTTTGTGCAATGTTACAGAACTTGAAACAAAAGTTTTGCAGGAGAAGACTATTGCAGCACTCAGTCTGATATAGGCTTACTTGGCCACAAGACCAACTTCAGTTTTCTATGACTTAACCAAAAATCAATGAACCCAATCTATTCTTATACAATTCAGATAACCCCCTATCCTTTGAAAATTCTTATGAAAATTTATGCCGGTCAGCTTGGCAGTTTCATCATGAAATATTTTTTGAGCCGAAAGAGGTTTTAGTCCGTAAAAGACAGGTCAAAGTAGGTTGCGCCACAAACACTTCAAGTTCAAATAAAAGTCATATTTCCAACATTTGCACAGAATTTGGTGATGCTAGCTGCCTAGCTACAGTCGTTTCTGAGATTATTATGTTAGTATGCTTATTTGTCCAAATGACTTAGTTCAAATACCTGTAACTCGGCCAAAATTAATCGAAACCAAACCATTTGAACAAAACTGAGAGAGCTCATCTCTGGGATCAATTCTCTGAAATACTGAACAAATTGGCTAAATGATTTTGGAGAAGATTTTCAAAGGTTTTCAAGGTTTCCAACCGTAAAATGTAAGTCGATTCAGGTAGTGCCACAGAAAGTTCACCCCCACAACGTTTGACATGTGATTGAATATTGCATACAATTTGGGAATGCTGGCTCCTGCTGTTCCTGAGAAATTAAGGGTTAATGTACTGATGACCGATGACCCCGTAAAAAAGGTCGATGCAGGTGGCGCTACCAATACCTCAATTTCAAATATGACCAACATTTGAACAAAATTTGGTGATGATAGCTCCAGCAAATTTTGAGAATGTAATTTTAGATTTTATTATGCTTTTTGGCTAAATGACTAAGTTCAGCTTCCTGTAACTCGACCAAAAATCACCGAACTGGAACTATTCGAAAAAACTTGAGAGAGATTCTCCCTGGTATCATCTCTGTGAAATATTGTACAATTTGGCTGGACTATTTCGGAGGAGAAGATTTTTAAAGTTTTTAAGCTTGTTCCCTATAAAATCTTAGTCAGTGCAGATAGCAGAAAAAATTAGCACAATCCGGTAGAGTTTTTAGATGACTGATATTTTTGCATAACTTTGGATGATGCTAGCTCCTGCCGTTTTAGAGATAGTATTGGTTAACATACGGGCGACGGCGACGCGACACTATCGCATAAGCTCACAGGTACGCTAATAATTGTCGTGTCTTTACGAAGTTATGGTTTAATACAAAGAACAATGAGTAATGTGTTTAAATTTTAAGTACAATAATTAGGGTTTGATAGAAGGCTCGGCTTCTTCAAATTTCTGTTAATCAGTGTTTGTATTTTTATGAGTTTTTTTGTTTTCCATAATGCATAATATATATATGATACATAATATTATTCATCACAACGAAGTAGTGTTATCTTTCCCTTAATAACACACCCGCGCACACATACATATTCATTATATATACACATGTATGAAACTATGTAATACCATATAATAATTATGAATAACTATACAATTCTTATTACAGACTAAGGATCGTTTAATAAGCAGGTAAACGATGCGGTATTTAATTAAGAGAACAAGGGCGGGTCATTGTAACATAGTAAGCCAATGATATGACAAAGGTTGACATCTCTCTCAAATATTTGAATATCAGTCGTGCGTTATAGGCCGCTGGTCTTGTGTAAATACGCTTATCATTGATTGTATTTACTTTGTAGGGTAACATCTGCCCAAACTTTTATAACCATCGGTACTTAAAATCGGTGTATAAAGTAAGGATATATATGATTAAAAATCCTGCACTAAGGTTTAGAGAAAAGCAACCCTTTACCCGACCAATATTATTAATTATTAAAATAATACAAAAGGGCTTGCTTTGACAACACTGTATGCAAGTTCACACGAATCAAATTTCTGTCAAATTCCAACGCTCCGTTTACATAGCCCTATACATTTCAATTTATACACATGTTGTATGGAGTTGAGCCAGACTTTGTCTTATAAGCTACTTTTCGGGGGGGGGGTCGGTTTGTTATCGTGGATATCTTATTCCTCTTTAAAGAGAAACATCGCGGGAAAGTGTCTTTAATTTAAACACATATACAGCCGTGACAACACGACTCGGTAAGCATGCACTTAGGCTGGAAAGCCTGACTAGAGTCGGAAAGCCTGACTAGAGTCGTGATACAATATATTACGAGGGCTGCATTGCAGTGGTTTCCCACCATGTTGCATTGATATCGTGGAAAATAGGCCATAATCTGAACATTAGGCTATGAATGATGGATTGACTTTAACACTTTAAACAGGCAGCTTCAGCTGAAAAACATTTAAAATTGTATCTATACAATAGCTCCTCGATACATCGGTCACATAAATGCTTATATAGTTTACTGAATCAGGATACCTCGTTATAAACAGCTAGTACACATGTAAGCAATAGTACGTATATAGTAGGAATCGACCGGACTTTAATGGTATAAAACATGCTGGCCAAATCTCCCTCTCTCTCTCTCTCTCTCTCAATTGAGGAGGGTATAGTATACGAAGATCTGCTTTCTCTGGAATCAGTCGGTGGCTCATATCGCAGAAATGCAGGTCGGGTTTTCCTGTGATCATGTGTATTTATATACCAGCTTTACCGTGCAGAGATGACAAGTCATCCCTTAAGTTAGAACACAGACTAACAAAACCGGACATGAGCACATTCCCAACCTTGGTACAGCAAGGTATACGTATAGTAAAGGTGAATTAACGTTCACGGGAAGGTTCAGGCGGAGAGCTATTCATGTTACCTGCACGTCAGAATTAAAGCTACGACTAACAGATGGAAAAAGTAAACATGTAGGGCGTATTATTGCTGGCCGGGGCCCCTGGTATATAGTGGTATGTGTGCCAGCGGGGGGCAAAGCTGGCAGGGTCTGTTCACGGAGGATGCGAGGAGCCAGAAGTTTTGGCAGATGCCGTCAGAGATAAATAGACAAGGAGAAGATGAGATCAAGAAGAGACCAGGTGGCCAGCACCCAAATCACAAAATACCAGTCACCACATTTATAGAGTTAAACCTTGGAGGTATAATGCGGAGGAGAAAGTACTTTGAATATACGTCCAGCATCAACGGGACCCGCGCCCCAGCCCCCGAGGTTTTATTGATGTTCAAATATTTACCTCCATAGTGAACCATACACAGGGTATCACTTTATAACACCATACTTGGTAGAAAATTTTGTTTATTATCATAAAATCCAGCAGTTAAAAAAAAAGATTTCCCATGTCAATGAGTTAAGATTCTACGTTTATTATAAATCACATTAATATCACATTTCGCATGTTATCGTATTTAACTAGCGACACATCCTAGAGTATACTATAGCATCCTCATCCTCGAATACCAGTAACCACTTTTGTAAACTTAAACCTGCAAAACTTTTCACCTTATATCAACTCGCTTATTAGAAAATTTCGTTCATTGTGATAAAATCCCTATATTAAAATATGTGAAAAATCTATGTTTATTATCGAACATTTCAATGTCACATTTTTATTTTACTAATATCTCATACAACCAGCCGTATTTCAGCCTTAATATCACACCAATCGAACTGAACGGGCCACTAGAGCATATCGAAAAAGCCCTAGGACTAAAAATGACTGTGTTATCTTTTACACGTATCTACTCCGTTATGATAAAATCTACATAGCTATCAATTAATGTGGACAACCCCTCGGTGCATTCATGCATTCTAAAGGGGACTCTAAAAGGCATCCGACTGCATCAATGTGAATATTTTGTCTCCATCGAACTTGGTTAAATAAACTGTCAGCTTTTCGTGAAGGAAGGGCAAAGGTTCCCAAAGTTAAATGGAACAACATCACAAATTTTTAATTAAAAAGTAATATAGGTATAATTATAACATTTTTTGTTAATTATATTATAGTTTATATCATGTATATATTCTTTATTATAACTGACGGTGATGGCATTCAACCGTTGCCATGCAACTCCTCTGTGATCATTCTATAGAAATATATTTTTTTCTCGATGTGTGGAGAATGATAAGAAGGGTGTCCTGGGGGCGGATGATTTTCTATAGTTTTCCCATGAATGTTGAAGATTTAAATACTTTTACTTCTCATGAGAGCGTGTCATGAGAGAAATTCAACACATACGTATAGGGACATTTACAAATGTTCTGAGTTATGAAGGCATATTATTTGCACTTTGCACAAGTTGTTATAAAGTAAACAAACATATTTACCGGCTGGTCTGCTTTATTGGCAATGAAACTTTATACTTGTTATACTTGTTCAACGGCGCCCATTGTTCAAAATGAGGGACAACCTTTTTTCATGAAATGTTTCATGTCAGTTGTCGATACAGTCTTATTTGGTCGCCAGACTCTCCAATCTCTAAAGTGATTAAACGGACCTTGGTAATGGCATTGGTCTTGTTTGCTTACAAAATGTTATATGTCGGGGACTATCTATAGGGATACAGGCAAAAGAGCCTCACCCCCCTCTCGGCCAAAATCGCATTCGGTCCCCCGGTCAAAACTTACGGTCAAAATAGCATTCGGCTGACATTCCCCGCTCTAACCTTTTTTTAACAAAGAGGAAAGGAACAAGGGATCTTTCTCAGAATACCATAATCGCACCCCCACCCCCACTAACCGAGACAACGCCCAAGGGTATTGTTGTGTCGATTGTTTCATCACGGGGTGTCGCGGGCATTGTGCCCCAGCGCAAATGATCCGCAAAATCACACCTTTGATGAATTGTACATTCTGAAACCATGATACATGCCACCTGCACACCGCATTATCTTAGCTTAAACTGATGAGGGCAGTATTTAGAAATTGCAGCTGGAGGTATTGGTCTCTGGTGTTCTCTAATGCACGGCGCTTTGTGAGAATGGCCAGCCCATCCATGAAATCGAATCTTTGTCCACTGCAGTGACTGCACAGACCAGGTAGGTAAGAACTTGACCCTGGGTTGGCCGAACATTATCAGGTACATATACCTGGTCAGTATTTATTGCCTCCGTGAGGAAGGGTATGCGTTCACCTCTGTTCGTGTGTGCTTGTGTTCGTGTGTTAGTTCACAACATAATTCACGCAGATTTTCCGGGAATATCGTGATTTGGCCATTAAAGAATCGATCAGATTTGGTGTGGATCCGGCACATGATGCGGATTCAGTAACGTCATCAATAAACATTCACAAATGTACAGTCACTTATGCACCAATGAACCTGGAATATGGACCGAATACGTGAATGCAAACACGGGTTGGAGAGCATCACACACTAGGGGCCGCATGGTGGAGGCTTGCATTACTTAGAATGCAGATTTCAAGTTTCTTTGCGACTAAATATGTTAAATGTAACATAATCAAGTGGCTGAATGATGTCTCTGATGTAGGAATTTTGTAGTTGCTCAAACTAACAGCATGTCCAGTGAATGGCCAGGGGCACAGCCGGGGGCGAGGGTATCTGCAGAGTCACTTTCCCCCACACTTCTTTCTCATATAGTACTGATAAATGCATTTTCCTTGATTCAAGACGATGAATGTTTGCCAGTGAAACTTATGGTAATTTTCAAATCATGAACAAGTGGGTCAGGTTTTATAAACTTATATTACTATTTTCCTTCATTTGCAACAAGTTAAAGATACAAAGAGGTCTGTCCCCTAAACATTATTTGTAAATTTGTCCTGAGTCAGCCAATGGCCTAGAGTTAAAGAATTATGTAAACAAATAGTTATTGAGCTAAAATGTTGAAACTGTTTCTCTTTTTATTATTACAATGTATTCAAATGCTTTAAGCATTGCAAATTTTCCTGTACTTCTATATACATGGACTGTCACACATATACACACATTTAAATTAACATATAACCCGGCACCCCTTTCTCTAAATCCCGGTTACGCCCCTCAAGGAAACCTGATATTTGTATTTTAGTATATGTCACAAAGCTCCTGAAGAACGCATACGTCATTGGCAATATATACGTCACGCTTTATATAGATTGAGGATGTCGACGAATGAATAACACATGCTATACAATTATCTGTTAAGTCATAGGAAAACACCTATAATAAAATTTTCTTATTTCACGGCAAATTTACTTAATGAGAAAGTTCGTTTAATAAAGCCTAAAGCTATAACGACTCGGTTAGTCAATCTGGCTGAGTTAATTTGTCAGCTCTAGAAGATAAAATAACCTATAGTTTTAAACACAATGCGAGTACTTTTACATACATGCGCCGGAGCAATAACCTGACAGACAACAAAGGCTGTTAAAAGCGCTTTGATTACGCCAGGCCCCTAACGTTTTTTTTTAAAAATTACAATAGCACTCAAAAGAGCGCATTTACCTCAGCAGGGACAAAACAATTCTGCTGGATACACTCCTTTTTCACCAAGACTTATTGGGTCTTTCATGACCCATTTCAAACTTTTTTTAAACGGTTCGGTATGTTTTGCGTAATCCTGCTCAAATATACAAACACGCATATCAAACAAACAAACAAAGAATCATGGGGAAATCATAACCTCCTCCGATTTAACACTGCCTACCCCTCACAAGACATTTAAAGCTGTTTAGGTGTCTAATAATATACTTAGATGATACATGTATATCCTTGTAAGCAAATAAAAGAACGGCCACAGTGCTTGGTGCTAGGTACAGAAGAAAGAACATAAACACGTAACGGTCCCAGACAGCGCAGAATTTCTCTGAAGGTATAATCCATTATTACCTTCACATCTTAAGACCTAAGCAGTCTGGGAATCTTAACTAAATACATACAACATGAAGCTTCAGCCATCCAGACGGGTTTTCTTCCTTGTGTTAGTCTAGTGACCGTACTATATCCTGAACAAAGCACACGTGGTTATAATTTTGGACCCAGAAGAAAAAGAGACTCACAAGATTGTGTCATCATTATGCGTGACTAAAGGAAAGGGCAAATATTTGGATGTAGCTGGGGCTTTGTGAGTTACATATGTACGGCAGCTGCGGCTCCGTGCTCACTGACGCAAAAACCATCCTCAAGCCTCCTGCCAGAACACCTCCTCCAGTCTCTGCTCTAAATGATCGCCCGCGGCATCAATGCGCTCTGGGTAATACTGCACTATACCAGTATATACAGAAGCCAGGCAGAGACACATAGCGATGCTAACGAAATAATAAAGGAGTTAAATCTAAAACCCCTTTTTCATGCCCTTGTTTCTTGTAACGAGATTGTCAACTGGTGCCCCCGAATAACAATTCAAATCAGGCAATTTTCACTATCACGTATTACGGTATAGTTGATATTTCCGGTGGACCCATCGACAGATTAAAAAATCAGTGTAGAAGTCTCATCCGATAAAACAAACAGAATCAAAATTTTAATACATTAAAGGATAAAAAGCATTTGCAAATCGGGCATGGACGCCGAACGCCGAATCGCCACGGTATTTAAGCTCATCTGACCTATTCACGGTGAGCTAAATAATACACACTCGTATAGGGGAGGTGATAGTATCAGGATCAGTTTAGAAACTTGTCAATAATAACAAACTGTAAGTCTTTATCTCGTTTGTTATTTGGGTTTTTAATGATAGTACGTGGTGTATAGGTCAAAAGGATATCCTAGGCTGGTACTTTCAGTCCTTTGTCCAATTTTTTTATCCCCCCTCTGAAAACGGATACAATATATGACGCAAGAGCCAGTCTATAACAGGATCTTTCCTATTTATCTGCCAGGTAAACTGTCCAATCATTGTAGAGTATGTAATACAGTATTGACGATAGCTTCGTCCAAACAAGATTAAATAAAGCAGTATCATTACCCCGGTATCCAAATTTATCAATATGACAATTAATATGTCCCGGTCAATGTGGTTTCAATATTGTTTGTACAGTTTCATTTTTACTTTCCGCATGCCCTTGAATGTTTTATCTTTCCAGCGATATACCTATTTTAGTTCGAGGAAGTTAACGGGAATTGTATCACTTTTCGTCACTAAGTTTATTATTCATAATCTTCATTTTAATCCTTCTGGTAATGCTGATGAGGTCATATTAAATTTTTAAATGCCATTTTATGTTTTTTTTTCTATTTCCTTATTATGATGGGAGTCCTGGCATTCCGAACTCTGAAACACGTCACAATGAGTCTCGCTCGTCGTAACAACATAATTACATGCACCGATTTACACAGAAACATCACCGACATTATATATAAATGTGCACTTATATATAAATGTGTTCATAACAAACATAAGCACCCAAGAGAGACAAAGTGGAGTCGTTTACATGAAGAATACAGCCATGGCTAAAATATACGAGGCTCTTAATGACAGGATCACGTTAGCGGCATTTTATCCTCTTGACATTAGAGAGTCCATCTGTCAGAGTGGCATGCTTGCACTCTCAAGAACCGCAATGAACAACTCGACGAGGATGCAAATATCTTCACCATATTGACAACGCCTCATGGGCTACAGTTACGCTGTTACTTAAAATAAACGAAATACTATTTTTGTGCATTTCTAATAACATCTACCACGTGCGAGGAGAAGATCCGTATTTACTCCGCATATTGGTAAATCACCCTGCATGTGTGCTAATTTGCTGACTGCATACAAGAATGTTTCGATCGGATTATATATAGGGACGATAGCCAACGTTTACGCAGCACAGGAAATGACTGGTTACCGTAGAACTGGGATTTACACCTTGGGTTTTTTGTTCGCATTTGTTATTGTGTGCTTATTCTTCGCTCGTAGCCTTAAGTTAATATTACAGGATGCTTACACCGACACCGCTGTAATAGGATGGATTGCCATTGCAGTTCAGTTTCCCGTATGACTTGTGTCACGACTAGAGTAGGCCTACCAATGTAATATAAATGCCTACTGATTCGTGTAAAACACGTCCGGGATAACGTCGGCGCTGCCTCTCGTGGGGGTGTTCGGACACGGGTAATCATGGCCGTATTCACACAACCAAATTCCCCAGGGCAATCTGCCCCCCCCCCCCCCTGCTCCCCCCACCGTAACACCATCGGTTAGAATAAATCATATTGTGAAGTTCATGAAACATAGACTTGCGCAATCCTTGTTCTGTCAAAATATTTTATAAACAAAACAAATTATAAAATGTCTTTGCATAGATTAGATTTTTTTGCTTTTATTAAATATCGAAACTTGTTTTACAGAAGACATATAGAAGGTAAACACAAAACTTATTTATAATTTTATATTTAAATCTACTGTTTAGTGAAAAGTGTCCCATTCGGGTGACAGACAAACAGCCCTGTCGCAGTAAACCGTTTCGTTCATGTACAGCAGACGTCTGTGATACCCCCCTCACCTGTTCTTTTCACTAATACACGTGCGTGGTCAGTTAAGACAGGGCTGTACTTTTGGTGTGAGGTTCCTGATGGCCTTCTCCCAGCTGTGCACGGTAAGCTATTTCACCAACTGACCCTGACAGATCTCCATAACAACCATTAACTTGCCTCTCCAAACTCCCGAATGTAAGTTTCTTGGGTATTATGGTAATCAGGGAAGATACCACATAATAGACTTTTTTTCGATGAAACTAGCAACATCTGTCAGCAAATATTGATACTGAGCGATCGGGTTTGACATATCAACAAGGGAGCATGGATAAACAGCGCTGCCTAGAATTATGGTCACCTAGAACGTTCCAAGTTGAATAAATTTTATAAGGTCAAGCAAACTGAATATCTATTTCAGTTCTAGAGTTCCTCATTAATCCAAATCAAAATCTGGTTATTATAACTGTTGTAAATTTTGTAAAGATCCTACGGGATCTCAACAAGAAATTACTTGTAGCGATAATGTGAAGATAATCGATCAGAATATCTCGAAAATAACAAAAAATAAATCGAATAGTAAAAGGTTAAATCATCTCCAACATTTGAAACTTTAAATGTGCTTTTTCTTTAACTACGAGGTTAATTCAGAAGTCTCTGGTTCGTTAATGTTTTCAGGTAATAAAAAAGATGCGATGATAGTTCTTTCTACCCGAAGCAGCATGCGGTTTTTCGCGCAGTACGTTTTTTCGTGTAAGAGCTGTATTTATCGATTACCATATACAAATGTCAGTTACTAAGTGACCAATAAATAATGAACTCCTTTTTAGTACTTGGGTTTTGTGGAATGCAGTGGATAGTAAAAGGATATAAATCATAACCAAAATTCGACCAAAATAACTCTCAACTGGTTCGATTTCTAAATGGCCCGAGATTAGAAGCAAATGGTCCTGTCAAAGATTAAGTACCCCTATTCCACGTGCGTTTGTTGTGTAAACGGATGATTTCATCCATATCCAAGACTTAGCCCTGATTTGATTGGCTGGTACACATGTGACATAATGGACTGAATTTTATCAACAACTCTGACCTAGAAATGCATGTAGTTTTTGTTCTCTGCTGAAAATGTGGAGCTGATATTGGCAGAAATACTGCGCTTTGACTTAGATCTATAGAATTTTTAGTCACAGAGGATTTCCCAGCGTGTGACGTCACTGCCGAGTTGACGGTGCTCATAATGTAAAATCTATATTAATTTTTTTTCATAGACAATTACGTTATATGATAATAAATTGACCTCAAAGTATATTATTAACCAAGCCTTGGCCGTCATGCCCAGGTGTTAGCTCGTGAGTTGAGCCGCCTTTAGCTGTGCATGCCGTGCTCGCGTCTGTTCCCGTCTGTTTATACATACAGTTGGCAGGGGAGGGATCGTCCATCTGAAAATCCGGTCGTCCCTCGGGTTATTGGTCATGATAAACTATCTACAGAAATTTGCCCTCACGACTTAAGAATACTGTTTTTATTTAAATGTTATAAATGTTTTCGTTATAATTCAAATAAGAGCTTAAACGAGTCTTTTTCCCGATATCGAACTTCTTTTTATATAAATATAATCCCTTGAAACATTTATAAAAATAGGTCAGTAAACACCAATCCAACCGCAAACAGGCTGTTCGTTTTGTTTGTGTATAACATAAAGGGCACGCAAAAATAATCCAAACAGATTAAAATAGGGTATCTTGTTGGAAGTTCGACAAACCAGACTTTTGCGAACGTCGTTTCTACAAAGCACATATATGCAACCACGTTCCTTGGGTTACATGGCATTTTTCTGTTTGTTAACATTGGCGCATTTACTTTGTTTACAAACAGTTTTTAGATAAACAAGCTCGCCAGAAGGGCGTTTTAAGCAATTCTCTAAACAGGAATCACCTACAGTTCATTCATATGTTCGAAGAGTAAACAACAAATCACATAAACTCTATAGAAAAGGAAAGGGAATAGCTGACTTTAATATCAGTTTTATATTTATTTATTTTGATAATGAAGGCTGCTTTAAATATCTGCCGTACAAGAAGTAACTGGTATCGCAAAAAGCAAAATTTCATTAGAACAAAACAGTGGATGCTGGTGTTACAGATGGCACAGCCTGTACACAACTTCAACACCGACTCAACCGCCGATGAACCCCCTAAATCTAATTGCAGCACCACAACACTGGTGCGCCCGGTTATCATTAAAACCTTTTCACGAGCCTGGCTGCGAAGTTGGCGGATCTTCTGGTGGGTCTGGATATCTTTGAAGAGCGCTTTTGTAATGAACAGACACTTTTATGTGCCAGTGGTTCCAGGAAGAGAAGGCGCCAGATCATTTTGCCAAGAATTTAACCATCAGCAGGTTCTGTGGTTCACTTTTTTATTCGCGGAACTATCAAATTTGTGATATTCGCGAAAGTGAAATAATCGCGTAAATGAGACCTTCATGAAAAAGACAGCTCATCTATACAGGTGAGCCATCATTTATAAAACAAGCCTCACTGGCATGTTATGTATGGAATGCACGCGACCATTGCCTGTAGGTTTTAAAGTCAAAGGGATAAAGATTTATATTATAAATAATAACATATTTTATGTTACCTGTAAAACAAATATAGATAATATCAGCTCTTCATATATTCTGCCTACAGCGAACAAAAAATTGTACTCGTCATGGGTCCTCGTTAGATTGCTACGATTGAGTGGGCATATATATCAGATAACGTAATGATAGCTACACTGTGTATGGGTAACTGTATGGTAAGATCGCGAAAATAGGATCCTCGCGAAAAAAAGGAAAAAAGAAAATAGCGAAATATTAGCCTCGCGAATTTAAATTAAACCGGAGTATAATGGGTGCTACAGACGCCGTCCACCAACAGGTATACAAGACAGAATGCAGCATGGTCCGCCCACCAGTAGGGATAAAGGACATGGTACTACAGGGTCCGCCCCGCAGTAAGGATACGGGACTGCAAGGGCGGATCGAGGATTTAGGAAAAGGAGGGGTCCAACCCAGGTGGACTAATGACAAAGCCTAAAAAAAGGTCCCCAGGTCCAAAAAAGGGGAATCCAGGCCGAAAAGTTGGTCTGAACACTTAAAAAAGGCTTGCGGCTGCTGAAAAAAAGGGGGGGCGGACCCCCTGGACCCTCCCCCTGGATCCGCTTCTGGACAGGGTGCTACAGGGTTCGCCCACCAACAGATATACAGAACAGGGTGCTAAAGGGTTCGCCCACCACCAGATATACAGAACAGTGTGCTACAGGGTTCGCCCACCAACAGATATACAGAACAGGGTGCTGCAGGGACCGCCTACCAGTAGGGGTACAGCATAGCCTGCTTCATTGTCCGCCTGTCACAGGAGAGTTATTACAGGTCTATTTGCGGAACTGCCTCAAGAGTCCGACATCGAGAGATAGTCATGATAGAGTTTACATCAGGGGTCATCATAGAGAGATAACCGAAGTGAGATATTCTCCGGTATGCACAGTCATATATATATATATATATATATATATATATATATATATATATATATATATCAACGCACACCTGTATGCAAAAAAAAAAGAAAAAACAGACAGATAGTTACACGTATATAAGGATGTTTCAACTGAACAAATTACAACTTGTACCCAAATCCCAACATAATTCATATTTGACAAGGAATCGTTATGCAGGCGGCCAATTTTCCCTGCATGCCGTGAAGGACTGAACGTTCCCAACCCACTCAGGAACAATAACTCCCCTAATGCGATACCAGACATAATAGCCCAATATTCATCGTATAATAATGCATACAATGGACCATTCATACATAAACTAACACTACGTCCTTTCTTTTGAGTGTATAAGGTTGTTGCACAAGCACAAAGGTCTGGAAATATTACTTTGAAGAGTCAGCAGGTAATATATGTTTGTGCAGTCAAGTTAAAAAGCATTTCTATAGCTTTTGTGTATAGAAATTATGAATCTCAACCCCCCCCCCCCCCCACACACACATATACACACACAGCTGTTCTATGAAATCACCCTCCATTTGTTGAGTAATATGCACCCTGCACGGCCTTGGTCTTAATGTTGCTAACTCTCGTTCTAGGCTCAATATCCCGCCAGTGAAACCAATGCGTGTATTTTTATCACATGATTTTAATTCATAAATGTATCATTCAACATGGATTTAATTATGTGCTTTTGATACGCACCACTTTCAAGAACTGTTTCATATTTTGAATCCTTCCTGCAAACTTCATGGCAAACTTCCATTTATTTCGACCAGTAAACTAACAAAATAACTCAATATATTTAGTACTGGAGCCCGCAGAACATTTTATTTGTGTATGTATATGTGTGGTCTTATAATAGTCTCACAAAACAAGGGCCTTACAGTGGATGAATACCCACGTTGTAATATCGAAAAGAAAAAAAAAAACGCATTTCGTGGTATATCCCGAGAAGCAATACAGCTCCAGCATTTCCTTGGCATGAAACATTACGAAGAGGTCCAAAGGTTATGTATTCGCGTCGAGTGATAACTGGCCATATTTCGTGTCTGGCTTCTGGAATCTGCGCCTGGGAAGTGGAACTACACTTGCGTGATATTTATATACTCTGGAGCATGTAATAGCTATCAATACAGATCCAATATTCAAACAATCAGCCTAATGGTGACCGGTCATGTATATAAATGAGACCGGGACGAGAGCGACATCATTATATGTATATGGAAAGGTTTATATAAGGGGGGGGGGGGGGCAGCCTGGCACAGTTAAACAAGTGTACTTAACATTAAAGACTTAACATTTACGTATGGGAATGTAAGTGGACTAAATTTTTTTTTTTGGAACTATAAGCCAATATTATTCTATTTCCAAATTTTTATTTCGAAAAAGAGGGGACACGCACCCCCTTAATTCCACCCCTTTGAGCCAGGCAGGCCATTCTCTGAATTTGCTTCTTTATGGACTCGACTATACGTTGGTCCGGAAAATACCACTGTTATATATATCAGCATAGTAAAAGTGACATACAAACATTTAACAGGTATAGCTAGAGTTGGACGTGCAGTAAATGGCAGTAGCTGGAAGTATTATAAAATAATAAATTAAAGACTTTATTAGTATCATGTTACTACATAAACTACAAAAATGGGTGTGATATATTCGTAAACATAAATGTCCAGAAATGTATGTAATTTAGTCGTTTAGCCATACAATATATACGTCCTTGGAATACTTATTAATTTCGACAGTCGGATCGGATCCGATTCAACGAAATACTATATATTCGCCCGAGGATTTCGAAAAAAAAAGGGATTTTTTTCTGGTGAAAAAAAGTCAAAAACGTTAGACTTGCCTCTAGGTCTTCGTGCTTAAATACAAATATATTCTTCAGTTATAAACTATATTGACTTCAAAAGGGACGCTTTGTGTTTACCTGAAGCACTGGTTCAGTTCAATAAGGTCATGTAGGCAGACATTTCCAAGTAAACAAAAAAAGGATTCTTATATTCTTAACATTGAAAATCACGATAGACAGGCACCTGATAAGATTCACGGCCGGGTTTTATTCTAGTTCACCAGTCCCGTATGTAGAGCGACACTGAATAAGAGGTGGAGCGCCAGTCTATTATCCAGCATACTGCTCCCATTGACGCCCACCCAAGCACAACAGTCATCGAAACCAAGTGCAATTATTGATTCATGAAAAACATTATTGGCATAGAAATCCTATAAGTAGGAATGAATAGCCATAACTGATTATGATAAATGATCTGACACTGGCCCATATATTCTGGACCACACAAAGAAACGAGTTCATGTAGGTAGCGAAAAACCCGAATTTGTCGACCTCGCTTTTAGGGGATCCTTCCTATATCTGAATGTCTTAAATAAAGATCTATTGAACCTTTCATAAAAATAAGCAAAAGCTCATCGATCCCACGGTAAACAGACTGTCCGTTTTGTTAACATCTACGTGTTTTAACACGGGGGCGGGGGGGGGGGTAAAAATTGGCCGCCGATCGTTTCACACCACTAAAGTACTATATAAAAGCTTGAATATAAATATATATATATATATTTATATATATATATATACACACATATAAACGTATATATATTATATATACCTATATGTGTGTATATATATATATATCAATCAATCAATATATATATATATATATATATATATATAGAGAGAGAGAGAGAGAGAGAAAGAGAGGGGGAGATACAACATTAGGGCCTAATTAGAGCGATGGTGGCCTTTTTATAGGAAATACACGTCGGCGTCATTTTTTGTACATTGGGAGGTATTCTCGTATATCATCTCTATCATGTCAGTAATTATATCCAGCCCACACAGTCATGTTGTGAGTTATAGCTCTGTTGGATCATGACGTCACTGGATACAGCCACAGCTGTCCGTGGTGCATCGGTCCTATCTATGATCAAATTCCTGTCACTTTTTATTCACTTGAGTACAACGTACCTAATCAACAAAGCTGCTACTTTTACTGTATTAAGCCAACTAACACTTGCATTCAATATACAAGAACACGTTATTTATATTGGTAAGAAACAAATCGGATTTTTGGCATAATCAACAACTACGCAAATAACGGCTTAAATATCTCGAAATTCAGCGAATTGAAGTACTCGAATATTCGTTTCGATTTCAATCTTTAGATTTAGCTAAACTTAAGACGTTACATTCCAATATTTTAAATAACAAAGCTATAATTTATATATACATGTAATAGACTTTGAATACCCTCCTCGCTAGCGCCAACTGCCGGCGATGAATGACATTCAGTGTTCGGGTCTGTTTTATTGACAAAATAGTATCATTTTGTTATATTTCAAATGATTAATGTAAATATTCATCTTTATCCTGTCTAAATCTTTGGCCTATATTAAATTTCATTTGACAAAACTCGCTTTGCTGACAGCTATGCGCATGCTCGTAGAAAACGTATCACCAAATTACAGCAGTCTCTGCATATTAACCCCGTTATAATAATGCCTTATCATTGATAATTATCTCTTTATAGGTCGGCCAGTCATTACAGAATTGGTTTGTTGTAAATAAGGTGATCTGGGGGAAACTTGACAAGTTTTACTGTTATATCATCGTCCATAAATTGATAAATCATTATAATGTAGGACGCTCCACTTTCCTGTACATCTTATATGTTCAGCATCGCACTTGAAGTGTTCTACGTGGAGTCAAATATCTTAAACATGATTTCAGCCATGCAGGTATATGTACACATAATATGGTCCGAAAAATTAACTTTAGAATTTTTAACATGAATTTCCTATAAAAGCTTATCCTGGCATAATCCAGGGAAGGGGGGGGGGCACCATTGACTGTCCTCCATCGAACGTTATCGACTTGCACTTCTTTTGTTCAAATATAAATATGAGATCAGCCCTTTGATCGACGCATATGTTGCACCAATTTTAATATACTGTAATTAAACAAACTAAACCTCAATAAAAAGATATATCCTTCTGCTACTCAGAGAGCAGCTATTAACTTGTAGATATTTGCTGTGTTACAGATTGAATCTTTAACCGGCCAGTAAAGTCTATACAACACCACTTCCTATAAGCCAATCAAAATTTTTAAAATTAAAAAGTTCCTGGAAACTATAAATACCATCATTTAACCTGAGACACGGATTTTTACAGCCATGTATTTAGGCATGCATGCAGAGGGAGAGCAAAATATTGTTTTTTTATTTCCGGTTCTCTATTAAAGTGTCAGGACTACTGTATATTAATATAGAACAGCAGTTTTTATATAGTATACTGCAAAAACTGGAGAGGAAATACATATAATCATCATTTATATCCATCTGACCGTCAAATTGCAAGTCTGCAGGTGTCAGTGTACGTGGCGTGAAGCAAGCTTTACGATCGTGCTGCTTTATACCCACGAATACTTGGCCACTAGTTTCTGTTTGTATACTGAATTTTGACATACCGCATCGCTTCACACCTAGACGTGTTTTGATGCCTAGTTATAAACACACTGTACTTGTCATATCAGACACTGCTATAGTTAGTCACGCGTTTTACCTTATTGTTGGTGTATTTGTTGCAATTTTCGCGTTAAACCACACCAGGCGCATACACACACACATATTTATTTTTCGAAGACTTTTTGTCTTTTGAGTGCGTGTTTGTTTTCACGTGTATACATGTATATACAAACTCACACGAACACATATTTCTATTACTTTTCTGTCTGCAGTGTGCGTGTTTTTTTATCATACACACAAACAAACTCGCACCCAAAGTCACGCATGAATATAATCACGTGATTTGTTTTGTCTTTCAGATGCTTCCTTGCTATGAACACGCACATCTTTTTAAACTGACCACTTACTAAACATTTTTATCGGTCGATCCCTATTCTCTTATTAAATAATAAGTCATATTATAATTCCACTTTATTCCCGCTTCAGTGGTAGTGTAACATAACCTATTATTTATTCGATTCCCTGAGTGGGCCGATTATGTAACCACCTCGGTTTAAAATCGTGTTATATGAGTTCCACACCGACCCGAATTTGTAGGATAAGGTCACAAATCGGAAGACGGAATCGTGCCGAATTCGTGCACGACAGCCATCTTAACTCATACACACACACACACACACACACATATATATATATATATTTGAAATATGATAAAAAAAGGTCTTACCTGTCTCCACAGGAGTTCACTGAACTGTTCCGTCATTAAAATTGATACTATTATGTGAACAACAGGCAAAAATACTCCGGTGCCGAGGGCGATGTAGAACTTGAATGGCAGGAATATATAAATAAATAACACGATTAATATGATCTCCCACACGCCATCTACCGGCAGCAGTTGTATTCCCGGTCGATCCCCCAGGTTGACGGGTAGTGAGATTCCGGCATAAATAAGACACAATGCAAAAATAATCCAGCTCACGATGAGGAGACGAGATTCATTGAGCCACTTTGTGTGGAGATAAATCAACAGGCACACACAGGCTCCACTCTGTATAGCTAAGTAAATGCTTTGGACTGAGATTTGGTCACGGTAAACAAATCCGACGGTACATACACAGATTCCTAAAAGTATCAGTAAGACTAACACACACGATACCCAGGACCGCCGTATCTTGGAATCGTAACGGTAAAATAAAGCTTCTAGGTCTTCATTTTCGAAGCGATGTCTGTCGAGCGTTCGACAAGTTCGTCGGCGACGGTCGCGTGTCGTGGACGGGGACAGCGCGGCCGTTTCCTCCATCTTCCGGCTGTAGCTATCCTCTCCAATATCAGATGAATCCAGAGTATTCATTCTTAAAGTGTTTGTGTGATCAAGAAATCCGTGCAGAGTTTTCTGATTGCGCTGTAGGCGCCCCCGCTTCCATTGTAAACACACTCCGGGTTGCAGTGTGTGTGTGTGGATTCACGATAGGTTCAGCTTCATCATGTCAGCTGCGGGCCTGACCTCCGCGCGTCGACTCACCGTTATCAGCGTCTCTAACAAAACTGCTCCTCCGTTTCTTATCAGTGCCGGCCAGTTTAATTTGTCCAGTATCTATGACACCCCATGACCGCGACTATCGTTGACGGGCGTATGAGATACACCATCAACTATACCATACCAGAACGAAGTTGGCGCAAGTACAGCATCCGAGCAAACCGCTCAGTCACTCAGCCTCCGCTAACTCACGCGGCTGCTGTTGCTATATTTGTTCATAGGTCTTTCCTGTTTCTGCTAAGCTAGCAGGAGAAACACACTGCATGCAGCCCCTCACTGTTTGTTGCAGTCCCCAACACAGTCCAACCACTGCTGCAGCACCAACACTGAAAACATCACGAACTGAAGATCCAGCAAAACGACTTTTCATCCCTGGTTCAAATTCAGAGCACTAGGACATATCCAGTTCCCGTTTTATACGTTTTCTTGTTGTGAGTATCGGTATCCCGCATCTGTTGACCAGACCCCGAGTGCACACGACCTTAACCAATGATACCCCCCCGTCTCCACGCTGTCTATCCGCTCACCCCCGACCCCTGCTTTCATAACATCCCCAAGGAACACGGTAAAATCGGGAAACCGACGGGACGCCTTGGCCAGCTCGTATCAACAGACTCGATCCGTTATTCCTGATTTTTCTCCAGACTGATCAATTGGGAATTCTGTTGGACTCGATCTGGAAAAACACGACAAACACGAGCTACATATATATAATGTAATATATTAGGTTTATAATATTTATATTTACATACACACATATATATATATATATATATTTATATATATTTATATATATATATATACACATGTATATATATATTAATTTTATTCACTTTCTTCACTTATACCTTTTTCTATGAATACGAGAATAGAACATAATCCAAAATCATTCAATGGGATATTATTAAATAAACTGAGTATAATTATTAAACGGTACAGGGACTCCGGGTCTGAATGACAAATGTAAATCGCATGTAGGCCAATGTTATTTTCAGCCACATGTTGATTACAACTGAACCACTTTTGCAGAGTTAATTCTTAAACTCTATCATTTGTTGCGTTTTTTTGTTTGTACAAGAGTTTGTACCACGTCACATCTAAAAATGAAATAAAGCCTATATTCTTTCTGTTAAATTCAGGAAACCAAGCACTTGCACTTCAAATACCTTTGTATTTAATCTTTTTTTTCAAGGAAATATCCACAACATATATCATATCAATATAAATATTTAATACTTACTTAAGTTTCTTAATTAGGAGAGTACCCACCAAAACATTTTTGTTAAAATAAAATATTATAGAATAAATCTGAGAGAAATATCGCGAAAGAAATACCGCAGTTGGACGAGTGTGTTGGAAGAGAATTCAGCTTACTTCAACCTTATATATTTCGGACGAGCTATAAGCCTTGCATAAATACAGTGCACGCATCTAGCCAGTTCCTCTTGGCTTCGTTGGAGCACAGGTTCAGCCAAGAAAAATCTAGATGAATTGACAGAGAATATGAATCAATCAAGTGTGTTAATGTATTAATACAGAGACACGCTTTTGGTAACCTGCATGGTGGGAATTTTGCATAGTATGGGATGGATATATTCCCGAAGCTTATTGGCGCTACAGTTCGTATATTTTAGGCTGGTAATGGACAATGAGCATGGACTCTTCATGCAAATGCCTTTGTTTTGCCGCCGTCGTCGGCTTGGCTGGCACCATTCCTTGTGGTGTTCCAATACGAGGGGGGTCTATTTTGCCTGCCCTTTATTTTGATATCAGGGCATCCAGATGTTTGGGAGTACCCTGATATTATAAACGGCAGTACTGCGGCGACCTGGCGTAAGAATAACACAAGAACAGGAAGTCAAGACGCCGAGCTCCGCCCCCTCCCCAGTAGGCAGGTTTCACGACTCAGTAGGCATTTTACAGGGCTGAGCGAGTCTATTAATTAGAATGCCCCACTGACGAGACAGCAGTCCAAAAGCTAGCCGCACACAAACGACCACTTAAACCATTCCAACTATATCCATGGACAACGTCGCCAGTGACAGAATAAGCTAATGCATGGTTATTTATTCCAACAAATGCGACGTATATAATTATCTATGTACAGTGTCGTGTGCGAGGTTTGGTTCAAATGAACAGCAGACCGGAGTAACAGTAATACATATGAACGACAGATGTATGAGATATGATATTATGTTTAGTGTCAAGGGGTATGAGATTATGGATCGTGTTTGGGCGGTATGAGATTATATGGACCGTGTTTGGGCGGTTTGGGGTTATATGATTCGTGTTGTGGGTATGAGATTATGGTTCGTGTTTGAGCGGTATGAGATTATATGGATCGTGTTTGGGCGGTATGAGGTTATATGGATCGTGCTTGGGCGGTATGAGATTATATGGATCGTGTTTGGGCGGTATAAGATTATACAGATTGTGTTTGGGCGGTATGAGGTTATATGGTTCGTGTTTGGGGTATGAGATTATGGTTCGTCTTTGGGAGTATGAGATTATGGTTCGTCTATGCATGGGGGTATGAGATTATTGTTCGTCTTGAGCAGTTGTATGAAGAAATATGAGACTATGGTTCCTGGTTCGGGGAATGAGATTATGGTTATGGGTATGGGATTGTGGTTCGTTGTTTGGGTCGTATGAAGGATATAAGATTATTGTTCGTGGTTGAGGGGTCTAGGAGTACAGTTCGTCGCTGGGGCCGTTCGCAATAATATGAAATCATGATATTACCAATACGACCCCTCTTATTTTACGTCGTGGTGTACGGCTTACATACTGAATAGGGGAATGAGGTTATGGTCCTTGAACGGGGCGTGGGTATAGGGATATGGAATTGGTTGGCGGTTGGGGTACTACGTAGGGGTATGAGATTATGGTGCCTGGTTTGAGGCATGGGCAGCCCAAGGCACGGACAGTCCGCAACCAACACCTTTGATCCAATATCCGCAAATATAACACTGGAGCTCCGTACCGGTCCTATCCTCCCTTTGTGTACGTCATTCATAAAACACTATAATCCGTCCCTCTCAGTCTACCAAAAACAACGATAAGTCACAATAAGTCCTTCTAAGTATGTCTTTTACAACAACCTACAACCCCATCCCTCACAATGTGCCTTTACAAACATCCCACAGCCTATACGACAAACCCGTCCCCCTCTATGTCTCTAACAAGAAAACACAACCTCATCCCTCCCAGTATGTTTTTCCCTACCTACCACAACCTTGCATGTCCCTCCCAGTATGTCTTTCACAACACACCACAACCCCGTCCCTCCCAGGTTTGTCTTTCACGACTTAACCTTACCCGTCCCTCCCAGTATGTCTTTTCACGACATATCACAACCCATCCCACCCAGTATGTTTTCACGAAATACCACAACCCCGTCCCTCGCAGTATGTCTTTCACGACATACCAAAACCCCGCCCTCCAAGTATGTCTTCCATGACATACCATAACGCGTCCCTCCCAGAATGTCTTTCACGACATACCACAACCCCGCCCTCCAAGTATGTCTTTCACGACATATCACAACCCATCCCACCCAGTATGTTTTTCACGACATACCACCACCCGTCTCTCCCAGAATGTCTTTCACGACATACCACAACCCCGCCCTCCAAGTATGTCTTTCATGACATACCATAACGCGTCCCTCCCAGTATGTCTTTTACGACATACCACAACCTCGTCCCTCCCAGTATGTTCTGCAAAACATACAACAACCCTGCATGTCCCTCCTTGTATGTCTTTCACGACATATCATAACCCCGTCCCTCCAAGTTTGTCTTTCACGACATAACCTTACCCGTCCCTCACAGTTTGTCTTACACGACATTCCACAGCCTCGACTAGCTTATTGGCTCTCACCTCCCCGGTGCTATCTCATGCAGTTCTTCAGGATTCGGGCAATATCCGAGGGCTGTCACCAGAGCTGAGTTCATCCAGCGGTCATTCCAGAGACTCCGTGTATCCCTGGTGATGGGAGGCAGGGACATAAACCAGTTAGAGCGTCACCTTGCGCCTGTGGGGAAAACATTATCAGACGAATAAATGGGCAATAACTGGCTCACGTGTCGTGTACATAATTATACCGTGTATATGGGAAACGGATCGTCTAGCAAACCCTATAAGCAAATAGTAAATATTTAGCCAATGTCAGCCATACACCCGCTCCGCAGTTTGAAAATAACCGAACAACCAGTCCCAGAATATCAGCCAATTTGTTTTCTTTTCTGACTAGGTTTATAAATAAACACTGCATTATTCGAGACTTATCAGTGATGTCATCTGTCAAATAAATTTCTTTAATTCCCATGGTGAACATTTATTTTACTGAAAACGTAATCGAACATAGGCCAACACTGGTGATTTTACATTGGTGTGGCCTTATTTATATTCTATAAATTCCAATGGTTTGGAAATGTGCTTTGCTTTCATTGCTTCCTGTTGGTTCATCACGATCTGACGGCAGATTGAAACTGAAGATATGTTTGTACAACAAGAAATGACTGAAATAATCATGTACTCAGCTGAGGGATAAGGCCATGATTATTTAATATATAATATTATCAGCAGTACCATGTGTACAGAGTGTACTAAGCTTGTCTATTCTGTGACCGGTGGCATTATTGGGGTATGCATAGAGATTAAGGGAATACGCCGTACAAACAACCAGTAATGTGTATTAATGCGTACGTGTTTGCATGCGTGTGTTCAAAAGAGGGCTGAGGTAGGCTTCAAATAGCATTAAGGTGAACTTAAACCGCGCCTGTGCTATGGGACAACACTGGTTAGCCAGAGGTATAAATGAAATTGTGCCTAATAATAGCGTGACATGTGCGATATATATACCGGTGTGATACGGAATGAATACCGTTAATTTAATGAGACGGTATTTTATAAAGAGGGATATTGTAATACTCTTCTTTCCTGAATTTTATTTTACTTTATTATCTGCAGAACCTTCATACATCTGTTGTTGTTTTTATTACCTCAGCCAAGGGGCGTATACGTTCATCCCCGTTTTTGTGTGTTTTTGTGTTTGCTCATAAAATAACTGACGCAACCATAAACGAAATCTTATGAAATTTTCGGGGTATTTTCGGAATGGGCCAAGGAAAAATCGATCAGATTTTGGTTTGGATCCATACCATGACTCGGGTTCAGGAACGTCATCAAGCTATATTCACAAATGTACAGTCACTTATGCACGAATGAACCTGGAAATATGGGTCAAATAAGTGAATGCAAAGCAGAGTTCTACATTTTAATATACGATATAATGCTGGATACCCCCTAATGGGTCATCCTATCAAACTTAGTGCAGTGTCTCGCTTCATAACACGAGTTCATATTGTCAGTTGCTTTACAAATGCTGGTCCCCATACCTCCAAGGGACAGTCTCTCTG
Source organism: Sipunculus nudus (assembly GCA_026874595.1). NCBI lineage: Eukaryota > Metazoa > Annelida > Sipuncula > Golfingiida > Sipunculidae > Sipunculus > Sipunculus nudus. The sequence continues at coordinate 61,161,020 of CM049318.1, forward strand.
TGAACTAAAGAATCGCCCTGTGTCACAATGGTATATGATCCTATATAAGAATTAAAATATAAATCATAGTGATCCAGATTACTTCCAAAATTTAGAGTACTGTTGATTTGATATTTGTATAAGTTGTTTACAGACAAACAAACCAACGCATAAACACAATACAGTAATACCACTCCTAACGACCACCTGTGTTTAGCGACCATCTCATATAACGACCACTTGTTTACGGTCCATATTCTTGTTTTCTCATTATATCAGACCTCGCTTAGACGACCACCTAGAAAATGCGACAACTATATCGAGGTCCCGTTGGTGGTCGTAATTTCGAGGATTAACTACTGACCCTTCCTGGCTGAGGTTTAAAAATAAGACAAGACACAACTACAGATATAGGAATTTGCTACACAACAGCCTTGTTACACGTTGAACGAGCACACAAAGGCCGTGTAAATATATGCCTTGAACCAATATTGGAATATCGCGATATATATATTGGATATAATATCATTCCATCGTATTATTTTTATCGGGCATGCAGAGATTATTTGGTACATTCAAGCTGGCTCTCGCGGCGGTGAATATTGTTGTATATATAAACTGGTAGGTTAACCGGGGGCAGGGTGTTCGGGGCAGGTAAGAGGGCACGAGGTGACACCATATATTTGTCATCCATGTTGTTTATTTGCGCCACCTGGACCTCCAGGTCAGTATTTCTAACAACATGCCATCCTGCAATTATCACAAAAGAAACATATACACTAAATCTGAGAGTGAGGTTTAGGCGCCGGACTGTCGTGTGTTGTCTGAGGCGACGGTGGGTGCCCTCAGGCAGGCGATGTTAGCGCTCAATTGATTCATATACTTCACCGGGGGAAGGGTAAAGATAATATGTACTGAACATGTACCTGGTTCAGAGTAAATATACGAGTACGAGCTAAGTAAGCTTACATTACAGACGGAGATGATGAATCGAGCAGCATCCATGGGCGTACAGGGGTAAGCTATACGGGTGCCGACGGGGGCAGACACAGGTCTAAGTAAAAAGGGGGAGAAGGGAAGGGGGGGGGGCGCTCAGCTCAGCACCTGTAAAAATCTAACACTGTGTTCGTATATTATACTATTTCCCATATTCTTGGTCGAACAAGATGGAAATTTTCCTGGGAAAATCGGACTAAAGGCAAAATGTTAAAACATCAGATGGACAAAGCCAAAGGATTAGCACATTACCAAGATTGCATATTGAGAATCATTCGTATATTCTTGATATACTTTCATCTTGATTTTTTTTTTCGATTTGTAATGTATCATTGATTGATAAGAAAAATATAATCTTAACTTATAACATTAAAAACAAAAGTTAATCAGAAACTGGTTCTCCTCTTTTTTTACCACGGGGAAAAATACAGGCCCCCAGTAACACGGATCTTGAGGGTTTTTTTTTTACAAATCACATAACCTATAGCAGGGGAAAAAAGAAATGTTAGTTCAAGAGAGGAAATGTGGCGAAGAAATTGGACCAGTTTATGCCAAATCAATAATAATAATTTTTTAATTGTGCAAGTGTGTAGATAAATGTGATAAGAACGGGGAATGCGTTTGCTAGAACAGCGGGACCCAGGAGTCCCTGTTTGCACACGGCCCTTGCCATATATTTGGTATTCAACGGAATTCGGTAGCTGTCATGTACGACAGTTATTGTTAACATTACTGTTTACGTTAAAGCCATATCCAACAATATCTATAAAGGCAAACTGACGAGAGTATGGCAAATCTGGTTGAATGATCACAGCCGGGGTCACGCATTGATGCGGAATAATTTTCCGAATGAGTGATTATTCCTCCAACTCTTTGTTGACGGTGTACCGGCGGTTTTTACCTTGCTCTGTATACGGTATATGCTCGGCACAATATAAACGTATGGTTTGTATATTTGTGAGACACCAGAAGCGGATCCAGGGGGGGGGGGGGGGGTCCAGGGGGTCCGGACCCCCCCTTTTTCATCAGAAACAACGTTTTTTTAAGGGCTTTAGACAAAATTTTGCCGCCTGGACCCCCCCTTTTTCAGACCTGAGGACCTTTTTTTTAGGGTTTCCATTTGTCCTCCTGGGTTGGACCCCCCCTTTTCCTAAATCCTGGATCCGCCCCTGGACACTGTAACTGTATAATAAATGACCGAGTACAGTCCAGTTCCATATCGCTTTTTTCGGAAGAAGAAATGTGTTCACAGCTGGTTTAATGTCCCCGACAACGTTGCGAGAATGCTAAAATGACGTCAATTTAATGCCAAAGGGGTATAATTTATCAAAATTTGGACCAATAGACATCACATTTTAAAATGCCCCTGTATTGGTTAAAGGACTGCGTCATGATATCGTATGTAAAGTTCTGTAAAAATATTTCTTCTTCTTCGCAAAACACTCATATACATATATACACACACACACACACATATATATATATATATATATATATATATATATATATATTTATATATATATAAACCTTCAGACGGCACGATGCTTTGAAAGCATTTTTGATTTCTTTTTTTTTTTTTTAAAGAATTGTAAGCCTTTATACAGCAGATGGAACACTTGTCTAACACTTGGCCATTAGTTCTCTAGTTACTAATGCTGTCAGGTACGGACCGATGTTTATTTAAACCTAGTCTAATCCCGGACGCGTGTGATGTTCTCGGCTGTTTTACGGCGTGCCTGCAGCGTCCGACCAAATCATACACTTGGAGTCCCTGCCTTGCTCTCGGCGTATACTGGGGGTCAGAGGTTGTATCGCCTGCACCCAGGTATATATCTTACAAACATATTTTCTCAACTGCATGGTTACTGTGAACCAGCCAGAATCCCGGCAGCTACTGATTGAGATTTATAACCTTGTAGTTCTTCGTTAAATTCTCCATCCGACCAGCTCTTCCTGAAAACTTATTTCTCAGAACGCTTTACGAAGTAGTCGAAAATGAGAGCGTTCCTGTACATTATAAACTAGAAGTTTATAATTGTGCAATAGTGACAGTCAGACTTTATACTCATTACTTTCGTCAAGGAAGTTATGTTTTCACATACTTGTATGTTTGCATATTTGTCGGTTTATTTGTCCGTTAGCAGTTCACAGGTGCCGATACCCACAAAACCTTTTGGGACAAAAGAGCCCGTATGCTGCGCATGCTTGGAACCAATATACAGTTAAGCTTTAGCTATGAGTTAGTTGATATGCAGTATATGCGAAATGGTTTTATTGCTTTACATTTGCGGGTATATATAATACTTTTAAAGGGGCAGTATGACGCGTAAAGGCAGGAGCGGACAAAGAACCAAAGAAAAGGGGACTCAACGCACTGACACAGCTAAACAAGTGTCCCGGGAGTGCTAGTGGGTTTTATCCATATACTTCTAGCGTGCAGACGTGTATATTAAAAAAATGGTGCAAGACGCCGAATCCGACGCTATGTTTTTTTAACATGTTCGAACACATCCTCCACGTATATTACCAAGTCCTTATCGGTGTCTACTGCGGACCTCATACGTTGCATCAGCTCTTACTGCGTCCACCCATTATTTTAGGATGTAGTGGAATCGTGACTGAATGTGTCGGGTGTATAAGTGTATATCATTCTATTTCCCAGATGTTTTACGTTGAAAAAAAGAAGATGCCCTCCTCTAATCACACCCCAGTAAGAAAACCTTTTAGGCAAAAAAAAAAATAAAAAGGTATGGTTCACAGGCACTGGTTCATATAAGAAACAAATAAGAATTGCAACCATAATGTCCAAAATACAAAACTTGTACACCATGAAGTATACTCCAGTCTTGATTTCCGGTTGGATTGATCCGTTATAATTCTTTGGATTCGAGTACTCGTGCACTCCTTTCGATGAGCACAAGAAATGATAAGACACACGGATATTTTCCATTCTAATAAACGCCAACAGCTGTGGCGCCGTTGGCCAAAAAAAGTGACATCAGAACGAGGGTGCGTCATATCGGGTGCTCGGTGACGCGGTCACCCGAACAGCGAGGGTGATCAAGGCGTCTTTAACCGGCATGTTGGTGGTTTGAATTTGACATCTGTCGTATATTTCAATGTTGCCACCTCTATTACTAACTCTACCGATAAAGTGTGCCAACCAATTATGTAATACAAAACAAAATCCACGGCGGTGCACTTAAACCCCCAGAGGGATTAGGTGAATATTAAGAATTGTAAGGATTTGAAAAAAAAATTACCTGATCAAGATTTCGTAAGTCTAAAACCCCCCGCTGTTAGCCAAGGACACTCCTATGTGTGTGTATCCGGGGCCCTCTGTTTGTTAGGAAGTAGAAATCTATATGAAGCTCACGGTAGGGGGCGGGGGATCTAATGATCTCACAAGGGAACACACGTTGGTTTTAGGCTATTTATTTACCTAGCCGGGCCCGCACTTGGTACCTGTTCCGCGGACTATACTTGTCTCATTATGCCGGGCCTCCTGCCTGCCCTGTGATCTTATATACTCCCTCATTCGCCGACCGCCCAGATGGTAATTGCGTTATTTTCTTACCTGTCTCAGTTTTTTACGTAATTACATGGTTATTCTGTTTCTCCCTATGACCTTCTACGTGTTATAAATGGCTTGATCAAGTTTTCGGAAAAGAGAAAAGACCACCTATAAGGCAAGCTTGCATCTTCCACTGTATATTCAACATTTATAGGTCATGCATGGACGCATATATTATAAGGGGACTCTTTGTTTAGGTGGACAGACTGTTGATTTGCCTTACTTTTGTGCATAAAACACAAGTACCGATTTCCAGTGAAAGAAAGTCTTTATATCAACCGACGACAAGCAGATGGTACTAATAACACAACACGCAAGTTAAAGGTATACACATAAACATTTGCAATATTATGTGTATTATCTCACACATTTATTTCATTTTAATTGGCACACCTGCTTATATCTCAAATTCAACAGTTTTTGCTATGTGTGAAAAAAAAAACAATTCATGAAACATGAATGAAGAGATAAAGAAGAAACACCGGTTGGAAGCTTGAAGAATCATGATTTGTAAAGTTGCGCAGTAGGGCTACCATGTGGCTTGCGCTATGTGTATGTTTTGCGCCACTTATCGCGCCCGGTGCAAGCTTTTTTCCATTTGTGTATAGGAGTAAGATATTATAATATTTTAAGGAGAAAACACTATTTCGTATGTATATTTAACATACGTGTTATGGAAATAGATCCCTTTAAGAGATTATTTTCTCGCTTTGTTAACTATACCAGAAACATCAGATTGTTAAATCAACAGTTTTGATGAATAATCACAAACGGTCGTTTAAGCATGTCCTATCTCTAAAGACACTGAGTTTCTTTATACTGGCTGCCTTTTCTCTGAATGAGAACGAGTGGAAGCGGGACGCTACGATTAAAAAGATGTTAAGTTTAGTGGGTTATGGGCGAGTAACGGCATATTTTTTGATAAATGAACAGGTATACTCAGAATTAGGAAACCTAGTTTGATAAAGAAACAGTATGCTAAAATGACGTCGTTTAGGGGAGGGGCTAGTCTGTGCTCATAACTAACCCATCCCCCCCCTCACCCCCCCCCCCCCCCACGCAACTGTGTCAAGTGCGTGTGTTGTATAACGATCGGTAATACATACTACATAACGTCGTTTTTCACGGTAGTGGGTTCTATACTGCATGTTTATTTGTATGTACATCAACTCGTTTTAAGCTTTAAGGATTGGCTAGGTTTATCGTTAGGCCATTGACACTTGCCACAAAAAGACAACCGCGCCCCAAAGCCGTGTCCCCGTCCCCGCGTTACTCATCCCGCCGTGGCCGTATCCCGGCAGCCATCTGGTTACGGGACAAACTTCCGTTGGTGGTCAATCAGGACACATTTGCTCCGCACTAAGTGACAGGAAGTGGGTTTGGTATTTTAATAAACTCTGTGACTCAATGTCACACCCGTTACCTAATACTTTACCAATCCATCTTTTCTGTATTTACCACCTCATATGTTGATGATTCATGAAGCTAATTTGACAAAAGTGTTCATTGTATAATTTTTAACCACCAGGTGGCGTTCCATGGAACCATCGGCTTTAAAAATCCTTACGAGAATTATCTCAGTTCAGACACTTCATAAACGTGGATTGAAAATGGAAAGAACAGAATATAACAACCGTCGTTAGTTATAGGTATATATATATATCTATCTCTCTCTCTCTCTCTCCTCTCTCTCTCTCTCTCTCTCTCTCTCTCTCTCTCAAGGGGCATGTGCTTACAATTAGTTCAGCGTAAATGTTTTAATATATACATACAACCTACTTATACACGTTAACCAAATATATATTAAATATCCACTGCATAACCAAATATATATTAAATATCCACTGCATAACACACAGAATATCTTATTTATATATTCGTTATGTGATATTTTTTTCCATATATCGCATATATATGTAATATTTTATATTTTAAAATTACTATTATTGTTCTGTATAAATCATATTTATTAGAATTGTTGATATGTGTATTCATATATATTTATGTGTGTGTGTGTGTCGCCTGTATACACACAGAGTGAATCACCAATCGTGAGGCGGTGCATGCAAGGATGCTTGCAGTATAGGGTCTTATATTTGGTTCGCCTGAACTTTGCGTTTAAACAACACCCTTTTTAGCACTGGTGTTATGTGGAATGCCATGGATATTAACATAATGAAAAGTATAAACCAGAATTTAACTAAAAGATCCCTCACCTGCTCGTTTCCGTGTTTGTGGGCATGAGTGGACACTCCAGGTGACCTGAGAAGAAGGGGTCACGTCGGGTTCACGGTCCTCTGTGGTCGGTGTGGCGGTGACCCATCGATTCAAACACTGCGCTATACATATCGGTGGTCGGGGACTCAGGCACAGTACACAGATGTTCCGCGTGTCCAGGAGGCCTCACGCAGGACTACACACAGGGGGGCCTGGTAATAAAACACACGTTATTTGTTACTAACACGCTCTTCCTGGCCTTGATGATGTGATATATTAAGTAGGACAGAAGAGAGAAAAAGAGTTCATGTTGTATATAATCCCACCAGTTATTAAACCATGGCTGCATGGCACCATTATATAAGAGTATTGTTTAGTGGGGTATACATAAATTATTCAGAGGATGCGTATATCTTTCATGTTTTGAAAAAAAACTACTGATTGTTCTGGATTTACAAGTCAGGTGGCCTGGGGGGGGGGGGGGGAGGAAGTCCCCCTCAGTTTTTAGGGGGGGGGGACAAAGTATCATTTGTATCCCTCACCTTTAATGAAATAACCGCTTTATTTTGAACATTGACCATTGCGAATTCGATATGAATCTGCCATTTACTTTTAAAGTTTCTCCAAAAACCTGTCAATTTACATCTAATATGAAATACATTTTGGATACCTGTTGCGTAAATTAATTACTTCATTGAATCACCATAATACTGTTACCGTATAGAATAATTTTGAATGTCCAAATCAAATTTAAATCATGATTTAAAATAGGAAATATTGATAATCTGAAGGGGTGGGGGGGGGTTATATCCTCTTTGTCATAAGGGGGCTTTTGCCTGGGATGGGGATGGGGGTATAGGGGCTTTTGGTCATATTTTATTATTGTTGCCTCCGCAAGGAGGATATGAGTCCATCTCCGTTCGTATGTTCGTGTGTTGTTTGTTCACAACACAACCCACGCAGTCATGAACGGAATCTCATGAAATATTCAGGGCATTTTGGGGAATAGGCTAATGTAGAATCAATTAGATTTTTTTATCCAGGATCGTCATCAAAGAATATTCACAAATATGAACTTATGCAAGAATGAACCTGGCAATATGGGCCGAATAAGTGAATGGCGGAGGCTAAAAGGGGGGGGGGGGGGGGGTAATTGTGTCGAGGCCAAAAAGGTCAAAACTTAGCCTTATAATTATCTATTACACAGCACGGTACACGCATTATAGACACCGCATATATTAAGTGTATCCGGATGTATATAACTGCGTGGGAGTGTCACGCACCGTCAGATGTCATCCAAGACACGACAGTCATACATATAGCAAAGGATTGGGTGTTATGACCAACATTGTAATAATATTAATTTGATAATCAATACTTTTTTTTTTAAAATACAGACATATAACGTTATTGCAATTTTTCCCGTTGTTAAGATACTGGTCAGTATATATATATATATATATATATATATATATATATATATATATATTTATATATATAAATATATATACATACATACATACATGTATATATAACCATATTTGCTGTTATTAAAATATAAACCGGTTATTATAATGCTGTCCTGTTATCACAATACTAACGGTTATTACAATATTGACCAGTTATTACAATATTGACCAGTTATTACAAAACTGTCCGATAATAACAATATTGACCTGTTATTACAATGTTGGCCTGTTATTGCAATACTGATGGGTCATTTCAATATATGCTGGAACGTTATTACAATACTGACTGGTTTTTACAATATTGGCCTTTTATTACAGTATTGGTCTTTTATTGCAATATTGACCGCTTATTTTAATATTGGCCTGTTATCACATTATTGACCTATTAAAACAAGTATAATTACATTATACAGTTAGGTCATACCAATATTGTCGGTTCCAATTTATTACAATACAAACCGTTATTACAATATTCGCTTTCAAATTATAATATTTTCCAATATTACATTATATCCCATTGTAACAATCAGCCATAATTACAATGTTAATAGTCATTAAACTACTGGTTGTTATTACAATATATTAGGCATTATAAGAATATTGGCAGTTACTGCCATATTGACCTTTTATAAAATCTTGGCCAATATTACAAAATTGGGCGTTAATAGTATATTTCCCGTTATAAATGTTTGCCGTGATTCCAATATGCGGAAGGCCTGAAAATACCTGGTAGTATATTGGTAAGAATTCAGTCTCAATCAACCATTGACGTGTACACATCTGATCATCTCCATGCCCGGTATACACATGTACAACAAAATGATCGTACTGGTTAAATCTCTTTCATAAACCTCCTTTGCACCCTTTGTCACTGATCTGGACAGCATCTGATCCCAGACACCTAAAAACCAAACAGGGCTATGCAACTGTACACTCGTGAACATGTTCTCATTTTTACATGTGTAGCAAGTTCTAGGGAAGCCCATAACTATTTT